>CM024543.1:14018885-14745478 GCA_014182365.1 Eucalyptus tenuipes
CTTCTGCAAGCAGTCGTTACAAGGTAGAAGAATAAAAAATTTCTAGGATTTAAGATGCGTTTTCACATAGACATTTGCATGTGTCGAATTTATAACAATGCCTACGAAAGTTAATAATTTGAGTGGGAGAGACTATCATCACAGTTCACCAAGGACGCTGCCGGCGGTACCTGTAATCGACGGAAATAGCGACGACACGGGCCCGAGTCACCATCGTGGAGAGAATATCGTTCACGATCGTATCGAACGGCGACCCCGCGCAGAACCCGCCGCCGTGGTAGTGGACGAGGAGAGGCAGTTTCCTGTCCGGGCCATCGATCTTTGGGACGAAGATGCGGGCTGACACACCGGTCTTGGGCGAGACCACGATGTCCTTGGACTCGACCCCTGTCGATGGATCGAGCCCTGCCGGGACGGGGTAGATGCGATCGAACAGCTTGTATCTCTCCACGCGTCCGTCCCTGTAGACTCTAAAGAAGGGACGGAAATCGTGAGCTACCTCCGAAGCGCCTGAGTTCATTTTCTTCGAGTTTGTGTGGGTTGCGAGAACGGTGTAAAACTGAGGGAGGGAGGGAGATGATGAAGAGGAAGTTTTCATGCGGAGGAGCTCCAAAACGGTGCCGTTTCGATGGTTTTAAAAGGTGGAGCAATTGTTCTAGCTAGTGATTCAAGTGGATGGATAGGGCGGGATTTGAGTGGAATATAAAATGAACCGACGTATTTCCTTAGAAACACGAAACGAGTCTTTTCTCATCGATATTGCCATTTGAATTCAACACTCAATTTTTTTCGATCCTTCAAATTCGGTCGCTCATTATTTCTGCATTTTTCGCAAAGTCCTGTGATTTGCGGATATCAATTACTCATCTTGAAAGTATGGATCGTAAGCATTGCAACAAAAATCTAGCCAATCAAATGTCGGATGAGAAAGTAATCGCCGGGGTCAAATTCTGATGAAATCTTTGGATACTCGAAAAAGGTCTCAAAACACAAAACCATGCCTAAGGGTTAAGAAATCGAATAAAACTTTCTAGATTGAAATAGGTTTAGCCTAAACAGATACATTCAATCCACATCGACCCTTTTTTATTTTATTCAATTTGCAATCATAGCTCCCGGTGTAACAAAACGTAATTGACAAAAATCAAGTCCAAATAAAAAAATAAAAAAAATAAAAAAAAAAGGTAGCAGATTGCGGATTGATGACCAACCTTCCGTGAAAATCATGCCGACAGGACACCATCGTTGGTTGCATGCACACAATACACGAAACATATCAGCAGACCCCACAAGAAACAAATCATAGCGAGTAGTTTACGGGCATCAGGTAAAACATCTTTAGGAGAAACCTAAACATGGCCAAGAAACAGAAAAGACAATTTTTTTCAGACACGCTCATGACAATGAAGTTAGAGCAAAATGGACCCCAACGACACAAACTTTCACCGGGCGAAGAAACACAATCGAACCAAAACAAGCAAGACTCCAGCATATGGCCTCGCGGAACAGCAGAGAATACCAACCACCAAAGAAGAGAATCCGAAAGGAGGAAAAAAGAGAACTTTTAAAACCACCTTCTGGTGTTCTGAATTCCGGCGCATATGAGGACTGTTAGAGGATCTGACGAGGACGACGCTGTGGTCGTTGATGTTTTCCTCCTCCCCTTGTTTGCGGAAGCGGAGATTTCACTGGCGGAGAGCTTGACCTTGGAGACGAGTGTTGTAATTATTATTGTAATTATAGGTTTTAATGGCTCAACATTAGTGAGACGTTTCTTCACTTTATGCCTTTTACTTGTAACCGTTATGTCTCTTCGGGTCATGCCCTAATTGTTGCAATTACGGGTCAATGACTTTTTCTGTAGTTTCTGAATTTAATATTGTTGTTATTAAGGGTTAATGGCTCAACTAATGTGAGAATAACTGACATGACTTTTGAGTTCATGTCCTTTCAATTTTCTATAACCGTTTCCCATGTCTATAAATAGACATGCTCCTTAGTTCAAAACTACAACAAAAAACTCCTCAAAGTACTCATTTAATTTTCTCTACAGTTGTTCTGTAAGGGCCTATTTGTTTGGGTTTTGTTTCTATACCCTGGAACACAATTTTTGTTCTTTTGTTCCGAGGAACAAAAAAAGAACAGAAACGAGTTTGTTTACACTTTTGTTCCCGCGAACAAAAAATCTATTTTTTTTGTTCCCGGGAACAAATTTGGAACAGAAACAAGAAACAAGAAAAACTTGTTTCTTGTTCATAGGAACACTTCCGAGAAACACTTTTTTTTTCTTTCTTTTCTTTTTCTTTTTTTCTTCTTCTTTTTCTTTGGCCAGTCGCCAGCCTCGGCCATGGTCGGCGACCGGCCGTCGAGGGCCGGCGACCTCGCTAGAGCATCGCCGGCTCTTGGCGAGGCTCGGCCTCACCTTGGCTGGGCGAGCTCGAGCTTGCCCAAATTCGACGAGGCCGAGCTCGCTCAGCCACTGGCGAGGCCGAGCTTCGCCGGGCCACTGCCAGGTTGGTGTCGCCTGGATCTAGGCGAGCTCGGCCTCGTCGGCCGGTGTGAGGTCAGCCTCACCTTGGCTGGGCGAGGCCGAGCCTCGTTGGTGGCTAGGCGAGCTCGGTTGAGTCGGATCTGGGCGAGCTCGGCCTCGCCGAATCTAGGCAAGGCCGCCGGCCCTCATCAGCCGAGGCCGGCGATTGGCCAAAAGGAAGAAAGAAAAAAAAACGGAAAAAAGGAAAAAGGAAAAAAGGAAAAAGGAAAAATAAAAAAAATATTAAAAAATAAAATAAAATAAAATAATTATACAAGTTTACCGAACGTGTTTCTGTTCCCCAGTTATTAGATCCAATCCGCCACGAAAAGTAAGAAATTCCGCATATTTTGACCAATTCAAGGCCGTGGAGCTAAGGTCCAAAATAGGGAAGAAAGTGGACGGTGAAGTAAGACCAAGCTCATGAGCTTATTATCCTAGGTCGGAACAAGTTGATAGGATCCCCTTTTTGACGTCGTCAACGATTACGTGAAGTGCTTAAACAATCCCAAGCAACTCCTCTCACGGTGGAAGAATAGATAATGACTATTTATACGGGAACAAATGGTTATCTTGATTCCCAAGTAAGGAAATTTCTTGTTGAGTTACGTACTTACGTAAAAGGAAGGGTAACATTTCACAGTTTAATGAATCTTCCACTTATTTGATGGGATGGTTAAGAGATTATCTATGGGTAAACTCTTCACAATTTATCAATTTCTAAATATCCTTGAAATTCCTCCATTGGAAATTTGATTTGACTCCAAAAAGAAACAAAAAGGTAGGGGATTTTTTGGTTATCAAATGATACATAGTGCGATACAGTCAAAACAGGGTAGAAAAATGGATACAAATTTTTTACTGCAAAAATTCTTAGGGATATCAGTCAAGCGACTTATACTTGTACCACTATAGATGATTTTGGGCAAAAAAACTAGTAGCATTTACTGCTGGAACACCAGGCCATGAGGTTTGAACCTCACAAGTTAAAATGACCATAAAAACGTCCCCAGAAACATTTTGAAGATCATTGGGCACTTGATTATTATCAACCATCTCAATTTTTTGATAAACCAACAAATGGTAAAAATCAACAACTAAGTGCCTTAAGATTGTTGGAAAAATTAATCACATATTAGGAAAAAAGAACGTAACACTATTTGTTGTATTAAAAAAAATCCCTAGAAAGCAATAACAAAATAAACAGGAGGTAAGGTATGGTTAACCGAATCTCCTTAAGGTGATTAGTTACCGTCAACATTGCCAAGCAGTTTCACGAACTATGCCCCCAAAATGCAACACCTCAAATCTGTTTGTATTAGCACTATATAAACAGGTTTTTTTTTTCAAATAATTCTCGAAACTAGAACCCTTAAAGCACAACTATAGAGAAAATTAAATGAATACTTTGAGGATTTTTTGTTCAAGAGTCCAATCATGGACCAACCATTTCTTATCTATGGCGGGAAGATTACAGCTTATCAAATCAGTCTTCCATTCTATCCAGGTTTACTGGTCAAGTGTTTTTATCTTGCCTTCATCGATTTTTAATCGAATTGAACAAATCTTTTAGCAATTCCTGTGGAGAGGCCCTACCCTAGGTGCGGGTGGAGCTAAGGTTGCTTGGGATGTCGTTTGTTTACCTAAAGAAGAAGGTGGGTTGGGTATTTGTTCCCTTCGTGCTAGTAACTTAGCTGCTATGATCAAACATTTATGGATCCTCTTTACTAATAAAGAGTCTCTTTGGTGTAAATGGATACATTCTAATTTCTTAAAGCGCAAGAATTTTTGGATTGTCCCTAAGCCAATGTTTTGTTCTTGGGCGTGGAAGAAATTGCTAGGTCTCCGAGAGCTAATTCAACTACATTTTATGTGGAGCATTGGCAATGGTTCTTCAGCCTCCTTTTGGTTTGATTATTGGCACCCTCGAGGCCCTCTTTATAAGATCTTCTCTGATCATGAGATCTATTGTTCAGGTATCTCACGGCTTGCCTCGGTTGTGACTGGATTATCCGCCTTGACCCTCCCTTCTGCTATTTCAACAGCTATAAAGACCTGGGATGACGCTTTGCCAATCCTCAATGGGGACAGTGACCGACTGGTTTGGTTGGGTCACCCCTCGGGTGTTTTCTCCTTAGCTTCTGCCTAGAATCTCCTGCGGTCGAGGGGTTCTACGACTCCCTGGTCTCGTTTTGTTTGGAGCCCCTTTCTTCCTCCTCGGTATCAAACTCACCTGTGGTTGATTAGTCGTAATCGCCTACCAACCCAGGTGATGTTACTTTCGTATGAGAGAATCCCGGATGTTTCGTGTGCTTTTTGCTCTAGTAGACCGGATTCAATCGATCATCTTTTCTTTGATTGTTCGATTCCTGATGCCCTTGCGGCCTTCGAGCGGCGAAGTTCAACATACCATGGCGTAACCGTTCTTGGAAGGACAACTTATTATGGGCTGTCAAGCACTTAGCTGATAAGGATTTCCACCAAACGATGGCTCGGTTTGCCTTTGGTGCCCTTTGTTACCTCATTTGGAAGGAGAGGAATAATATTATCTTCTGCAATCAAAAGTTATTCCTCCCAGCTTTAAAAGCTCACCTTATTAAAGCCTTTAAAGATAAGGCGCTTACCTTCTCCAAGGTCCCGGATACTCCCCGCAACAGACGTCTCCAACTTAGCTGGGGTATTCTTCCATCTATTTTTGATTGACTATCCTAGTCTTGCTCTTGTAGTGGTTTGTGATCTCTCATGTACCTTCGATCGTGCTCCTATCATGGGTACCTGCCTATCTTTGGAGTTGCTCGTGGGTCGCCCCTTCTTCTCCCCTGGCCTCGAAGGTTTTTCCTTCCTCGTGTGTTGCAGGCTGTTTATTCGCTATTGGTGCCTGTTCTTGGATTGGTTCGGGCTTTGCTTTGGGAGTGGTTGTTTCCTTTCTTCCTTGGTTGGGTCGTGTTTTGGCCCTCTTCCCTTTGTTTCTTCTTTGGTTCTTTTTTGCCTGTTCGGCCACGCTGTTCGTTGGCCTTTCTCTTGTTGCTTGTTTTCTCTAGTGTTGTTTCTTCTCTTGCAGTTTTTCCCAGCACCCTTCCACTCGATTGGTTCCTTTGACTTTCTGATTGCAAGCTTTTTGGTGCCGGTTTCTTCTTGTTGTACAGCTGTTTAGCTTCTTGGTTCAAAAGTCTATATAATACTTACCTTTTACCAAAAAAAAATTGCAAAAACATGCCGTCCGGGCACAGGGGCCCGTGGTGGAGTCCTCGATTACAAAAAAAAAAAACAACTGCAAAAAATCTACCAAGGATGTTTTCATTAATCAAGAATGAAAGTTGGGGGCTCAAAGACGATAAGATACTGTCTTAGTCTCAATCATAAATGATGCCGACTAAGAATGATGGATGTTGCTTTTAAGACTCTGTCGGCACCTTATGAGAAATCAAAGTTTTTGGATTGAGGGGGAAGTATGGTTGCAAGGCTGAAACTTAAAGGAATTGACGGAATGCATCACTAGGAGTGGAGCTTACGGCTTAATTTGACTTAACATGGGGAAACTTACCAGGTCTAGACATAATAAGGATTGACAAACCGATAGCTCTTTCTTAATTCTATGGCTGGTGGTGTATGGCCGTTCTTAGTTGGTGGAGCGATCTGTCTGGTTAATTTCGATAACGAACGAGACGTCAGCCTACTAACTAACTATATGGATGTACATCACCACGGCCATGCATGGGATCAATCATAGCGTGGAAAAACACATGTTGTCTTGTGAGAAGACTGAGGAAGAAGAGAAGCTTTATATGGTTAACTCTACATCAGCAAATATTACCGAGAGAGGAAAGGTGATCTTGAAATTCACCTTTGGCAAGGAAATCACCTTGCTAATTTGCTGCATGTACTGAAGATCCGAAAGGAAACTAATTTCTAGCCCCATACTTATCAAGAAGTGTTTCAAAATTATATTTGAATTGGACAAGTTTGTACTTTCCAAAAGAGCGATATTTGTAAGGAAAGGGTACTTGTGTAATGACACGTTTAAAGCCAATATGATTGTCATTGATGTAAATTCGAAATTCTTGTACCCAAAGACTATTAATAAAAAGAAGTCTTCAGTTTATACTATTGCATTTCTTTATCTATGGCATGGTAGATTAGAACATGTAAACTATGGTAAAGTGAAGAAAATAGCAAACATAGAGCTAATTCAAAGGTTTGAGTTGGATATCCATTACAAGTGTGAGACTTGCTGTAACATCCCGATTTTCGACCTACTAGAAATGGCTGTGAATATGGTGTGTGAGTGCCAAGGATAGGTCGTGGATCGTTCCAAGAATCAGCCATGTATTGATTATGGATCGATCAAGGGAACGGTCGTGGACCAATCTATTAACCACATTAATGGGCCCAAGCAGTCCGGTCGACGGACGACTACCTGACCATAAGGGTTGGCTGAGGAATGGTTACATCCACCACAGATTAATCGATGATTGTGGATCAATCCCAAACAGTCATGTTCCAATTGCGAGTGATTTCGCTAAGTCATGTACCGATTGTGGACGATCATGATTTGACTTGATGTGATCGTCTGTTAGGTACAGATCTAAACAATCTCAAATGGCCACATAACAATCGAGGTCGGCCTGGATGAGGTCTGAGGCTGATCCACGATCCGATTCGTTCTGTAACGACCCCAACTCCACTTCTAGGGTCACGAGCGATAAGGGTTATATTTTTTTCGCAACATCCCAAGTGTGTCGCCAACTCGTACTTGTTTGTTTATTTTAATCTTTGAGTTATGCAGATGCGGAAGCGATAAATCAACACACAATCACCATAGTATCAGCAACATCAATAGGTAGTAGGAAAAACACATGTGCAACCATATATTTATATATACATGGCACACTACATATGATTACATGTCTTTTCTTTTGATATTTACAAGCCCATCTACTTGGGCTAAGCTTCATATTATAAGAATAAACGATCCCTTCCAAAAAGTACATCAATTTCGGGTAACCTTATTTCCTTTAACGAGATCCTAAACAAAATGGTACCCCTACAACAACCGGCTATCTAGTAGTCCTCTACGGCGTCGTTGGGTGGAGCATTATCGTCTAGCCCTGGTGGTCATCGAAACCACGGAGTGGACCAACAAAATCCCCATCAAAACACTTGTACCAGGCTCAGTACTTGTGGGGAATGAGTTCATCCAATTCTTCATCCACCCAAACGATCGTAGTGACCATCCGATTGTATTTATTTATACTAGCAAAGTAGAGCAACGTCTCCGACACGATCATCTCTGTGGGGACGCCGAACCTCACGGGCGGCGCGGCACATCCATCCTACAAGTTTGAAAAGAGACAACTGGTGGGTATGACTTAGTAAGTAAAACCCACTAAAATCCGGGTAGAATGATGCCTCGCCTTTCAACAAGCACATGACTTATCCGAAACACTTATCGATGGCAAATCAATAGAAAGATAAAAATCATGCTTTTGGTAAAAACATGAGAGATCCTCAAATAGTTAAATGCAAGCACACACCAAGGATCCATTCCATAATGCGGGAACACATGCACACGAGATTTATTTATTAATAGCCAAAATTCATCAACTCTTCTGGAATCCATCGAGCATCTAAAATCCATTGGGCAACGTCCCTTAATCAAGGGTGATGGCTATCCTCCAACAATGAGTCTGTCAAGCAACATCCCCCTAATCCAAGGGTGACGGCTATCCTCCAACAATGAGTTCTTAGGGCATCCAAACTTAATTGGGCAACATCGCCAAATCCAATGGTCGACGGCTAGAATTTAGTCTCTCGTGGGTCCATGCATCAAGCATCATAATCTGGTTCTTATCTTCATCTTTAGTTTACGGCCCGAGGGCGTGCCATGCATAAGTGTGTGGAATGCCTTACCGGTTTCAAGTTGTTGAACATGCCGAGCACAAGTTAAGGTTCACGGCATGGTCAGATCCTCTCGATACACCGATTTAGTACCAAACTTGGCTCAAGAATGATACACCTCAATATCGCACCGAGACCATGAAAGGTACCAATCCGTCGCGATCTCGTGTTTGTCCAAAGCCGACCAAAACTCAGGACATGGACATACACTTACAAAAATAGTTTATAAAACAATATCGAGCATTCTCCAAAACTCCTTTCAAAACTTAGGATCAAAGTAAAACAAAGGTATAGTAGATCAAGCACAAAAACCAAGTCACCTTAACAATCCAAGCCAAGGAATAAAAATCGAGCATAAGAACTAGGCCACTTCAAATTCAAAAGCCAAAGGCTAAACCAAGGTCCAACATCATTCCAATACCAACTCAAGTAAGTATAAATAAAACCTCAATCAGAACAATAAATTAAACATTGACTTGTTACAAATTTGGACTGACGTAACACGACGTCCTAACCAAACATTAGTAAATCTATTTATAACTTTCTAGACCGACGACCTCAAGTGGCGGCAAGCACACCTAAATGGGGGGGGGAGAGAGAGAGAGAGAGAGAGAGATGGAGTGGTTGGTGTGGGCGACCAATGAAGAAGAAGAAGAGAGGAATAGGAGTTTTTTTTTTTTTTTTGAGTGAAAGCTTAGGAGAGAATGAGCCTTCCCCCTATTTATAGAACACCCTCCAATAATGGTCTTGATAAGGTATTTAAAGCCAATAGCTTAGGTGGAAAGCCTAAAAACTAGGTGGCAAGCCTATAAGATCTTTCAAAGACTTCTAAGTTCCAAGTGACAAGCTCCTAATTGGTCCATCTAAGTTTATAATGATTGCTCTTAATAAATGAAGTGATACTTCTTGTCTCCCCAATAATTGGCATCCAAGATCTTCTTGAAGGGCTCCATTATTGGCATCTAATATTTCCTAAGTCAAGAATCATTTAAAGAGGGCATTAAATGTAAGGAAATTTGGTCTTCTAGTCTCATCCTAGGGAATGATTAGTTCTATGCTATTAGGGACACCTCAACTTCCCATTGAAGAACTAGAGTCCAAAGGTATTTAATGCATCCTCATCCTAGATCAATAAGATTCTAGATTAGCTTTGCCCCTCAAGTTGGGCGTGCAGCCCCCTTCCCTTCCAAGTTGGGCGTGTGATCTTCTTATCCGGATTTTCTAACTCTGTTTTCGATTGAATGAGTTGGGCTTCTCATCAGTGCGCCTCTAGTCTTTTTCTATGAGCTGATCACTCATAAGATAACTAGTCTATCAGGTGGAGCTGTTAAGGGATTTTAACGCAATAGACTTGAGAATTCGACCAGAAATCGACTGCTCGACCGTGCTAATCTACAAGGGTCAATACAGCACTGTCAAAATCAACCAAAGACCGAAGATAGGTCATTTCGACTGAGGTATGTGATTAAAGTGTGGGTGATTCTATCTGATTGCAAAATTTCTGTCGAACGGCACTAAATTGATTTTTCTGTCATTTCTGTACCCTATGCCCGTATTTGAAATCTCGAAATTTTCACAACAACTGAGAGTCGCCAATGAGTCGAAGATGTACAATGTGGCTCGAAAATAAACGACCAAGGGTCAATTGCACTAAAAATTCCTAAAAGCTACCCGGTAGGTTAAGTCACACTAAAATCGCGCTTGGTTGAAATTAACCGTGAAATTGAACCCGATTTTAGAAATTGAAAGTTCTGTCATGTCACGATTCATTTTAGGAACGTCAGTTCATCCTCCAAAAATTTTTCTGCAAACCCGAGTTTTCGGCAAAAAATCAAAGTATGGCTATTTTGGACTGGGAAAATTTGAGGACCATTTTTTGTTGCACATTTGGCTGTCAAGTTGGATTATTTGGCAAGGAAAATGTGGAATTAAGTGTGGACACCTTGGCTGAATTTATGGGCATCAATTTGAGTTAATTTGAGTTTGAAATTGGAGGGGAAATGTCGCAAAATTCGTAGGACCAAGGGGCTACAACATTTTGGACACTTTGAATGGCTTGTTGGAGAAGTTTTGGTGTGCAAATGACTGAGGATTGAGGTAGCCACAAGTGTGTGCCAAGCAAATGAGTATTTGGGATATTTTGAGAAGACTTTGAGGCATTTTGGTGGTCCCCCTTCAACTGATGTCTTCTTCTTCTTCCTTAGGCTTGCTTTATCCATTGTTGTGCTAGTTGAGAGCTCAAGAAAACCAGAGGAAGCCAGCTTAAAGCCCTTGCACCGTCAACAGCTCCTCCGCCCACCGTTCGAGCACTATCGAGCCGCTCGAGCTCCCGCACGCCCGCGCGCCCGTCCACCCGTCTTCGCCATCCCGAGCCCATGTTCGACGAAGCCAGGCCCGCGTCGCAGCCATCCTGAGCCACCTCCGTCGTCCAGGCCGTCCATCCAACTGCCAGAGCCACCGCCGTCGCCCACCTGGAGCCGCTGCAACCACCGCCACCCGTCTCCTTGCCGTTTCAGCCGTGAAGTCCTTCGGTTCAGCCTTAGACAAAAACCGAACCTCACGGCCCGGCTATGAGCTTCGTGGCCTTTTCGGGGCCCGTCCGAACCTCCTTGGGTGTCGCTCCAGGCTTGTGTGTCGCTCGCCGTCATGTTGCCGTTGCCATGGACTCACCGGCCCATTAATCTAGTGAGTTTGCTCACTAAACCTTGCTTAGGAGGTTGATGACACTAAGGGGTGATTAGATTAAGTTAAATGTTATTAGTATAATTGTTAGCTTGTTTAGTTAAATTAGGTTAGTTAGATTAGTTAATTAGGTGGTTAGAAATTGTAGTTAGTTAGTTTAATATGTGGCCTCGTAGTTAGAATGGTTAGAATAATTTAATTAGTCCAATAGGTGGTTAGATTAGCATTATTAGGCCTAAGTATGTATTTATTGATTTAATTTGTATTGATTTAATTAATTTTTCTATTTATTTAATTATTTAATATTTTTCGAAAATTATAGAGAGATAGCCGGTAATTGGAATTTTGTACTGATTGCAATGGTGTGCTTAGTTTATGCAATTGATTGTTAATTTGTGCAAATTGAGTGATGATTTTGATTTTGAGTATTTATTTTAAAATTATAAAATTTTGGTATTTAATTAGAAAATACCGAGTGTCGGGTTTTGACACCGAAAATGTTTTTAAGTACTATATTAAATAGTGATATTTTAAAATGAATGATATCAATTTTTAAAGTTTGATATGACCGTGTACCCACACACGATTATTTTCACCGGGTGTTTTTAATATGAAGAAAATAGGCCAAGTGCATTATCTTAATTGAGACATTTGAGTGCAATGCACGGTGTCCTTGGTCGGAATTAAATGATCGTGTGATGGTTAAAAGAACCCGTCCCTAATGTGTGTTGGGTGGACGTTGCCCTTATATGGAATGCCCTAACAATGGATGCCGGATCGCGGTAGAGGTCGAATCGAAGCTCCTTTGGGAATGCCGTTCCTGATGTATGTTGGGTGGACGTTGCCGCGCTCAAGGGATGAGGCGAAGCCTGGCTACGCCAGAGAACCGATGTGTGTCGAGTAAAACTGCATGTGTGGGTAGTAAGCAATTGGAACACGTGATTGATTGAGAGAAACGCGCCGGATTATGGAACAAAATTGTGTGGCATGGTATGGGACGTGTCATAACGATTTGGCCTTATAATCGTGACCCTTGTGATTGATTGAGACGTTCCAATTGATGTGTACACCTGTTATATGCATTGATTATACGAATTGTACTAACGTGCAAGGAAGAACTGAGGCGAGGTGAGTCTTTTGAGATGTGTGGTTAGACTACCTCTAGACGTATTTGCTTCCTATTTGGGGTTTAGGTGGTGAACTTGTTGAGACGTTGTCTCACTCCGTCGTGGGCTTAACCTTTTCAAGTCCTTAGTGGCGGTCCCTCTAGTTCGTTTTGGACAGCCTCAAGGGGTTACTGAGTGGAGCATAGACGTCCCTATCCCCGGGAGTCGATAGGTCTATAAGCTCGTAGTGACCACTGTCTGGATCGATAAGGGCCTACCTCAAAGGGTACCTCATCGATTCAAGGCGTGGTTTCGCCATGGGCTCAATGGATATAGGGATGGTCCCCTTCAGGGTTTTGATATCCCCGTCGTTGTGGTCAACACCGCTCTAGGCGAGGGTGCAGCTGACCCTCCTGATGGGGTTGTGGAGGAGCTGAAGCACCCGAAGCCTATTGAAGTGGGTCCGAAGGATTAACGAATATGTCTGACTAGTGGGTCGTAAGATAGCTTTTTTTTAAAGCCAATCTTTTTGTAGACAGACTAGTTTGTTTATAAAGGCGTGTTTTGTTTGTGAATTTGTTATCCTGCTTTTTTATCCCATGTTGTTTGCTGTTGAGGGTTTTTATTTCGCTTCCACATGTGCCTTAAAATGAATGGGTCGGCGACACGTCCTGGGAAGTCGCAATTTTATCAACCACCGAGGGATGTGCGCGCGCTCGAGGTTCGGGACGTGACATCCTTGCCTGGAGTGGTGTAAGAGCTAGTCAGTAATTTGAGTGATACGGTGTGTTGGGTTATGGGATAGTTAGTAGGAAAGGCTGTTTTCTTATGTTAATGCATGTGATTGATAGCTGATTGGTAGTTTGTTTGTGTGGTCGCTCAATTTCTAATTCTGTGTAGAATTGGAAAGCAGGTTCTGTAAGAATCCTGCAAGATGAGTGATCAAGAGCAGATGACACCTAGAAAGAGGTCGATATGACTCATTACTCGGGGTAGGACGCCAATGAGGGTCGGTACCCGAGGTGGTCGTGGTAGAGCGCAGGCGCAGGCCAGCTCGAGCGGATTAGTACCACCGCCAGTCAGTGCTGGTGTAGTAGCCCCTGGCGATCCTAGAATTGAGGGCATTGTGCAGGCGCTAGAGACGCTTGGGAACATGGTAGGGCAGCAAGCCTAGAATCAAGGTGCAGCCGCCACCGCTATTGCCGCCGCCACTGCTGTCGGCAATGCCGCAGTTACTACCGCAGCTGTTGCTGCACCTGCCGAAGAGCCGAAGTTCCACCTGGGAATGTAGTTGCTGAGATGCCGATGCACAAACTTGTCAAACAGTTTCTGAAGCTGAACCCGCCGAGGTTCATAGGTGCAAAAGACCCTGAGGTGGCAACACTCTGGGTCCAAAACTTGGAGAAGGCCTTTGCACTTTTGAGGTGTACCGAGGAGGAGAAGGTTGTCCTTTACAGTATATCAACTACAGGGAAACACAAGTACTTGGTGGAGGGCCACCGGAGAGAGAGTGATTCCAAAAGGCGTGGTTCCGGAGTGAAACGCCTTCATTTGCGCTTTTAACGGCAAGTACTTCTCCAATAGCATCAGATAGCAAAAGATGGAGGAATTTCAATGCCTTCTTCAAGGAATAACGATAGTAGATCAATCGAGGCCAAATTTGCAAAGTTATCTCAATACGCCCCAAGACTGGTGGAAGACCCGGAAGACAGAGCAAGGAGGTTCTGGAATGGCCTCAAACCAAAGCTAAAGAACCCACTGGTACCACTCAATCTGAAGGATTATGACGACTTGTATGAGAGGGCCTAATTGATCGAGAGGAATTTGAGTGAGCAAGCTACCGCATTTGGGTCAAGATTCGGTTCAAGCAGGGATGGAAATAGGTTTGGGAAGAGCCTATGACCGGAGGAAGGTATCAAATTCCACCTAATAGGAAGGGTGGGATAGGTAAGTTAACGTCGAGCCAGATGGGCGTGTGTCGCTTCTGCGGAAGGCGACATGGATAAGCTCCGTGCCATTTTAGGACGGGTGCATACTATAAGTGTGGCCAACAAGGTCACTTGGCCAAAGACTGCCCTAGAAAGCAAAGGGGACTACAGCAGTTACCGCCGCCGCCACCGATGGGATAGTATAGGGGGTTTGCGCCACAGAATGCACCACAGGGTGGACTGAACAAACCTCCAGCGCAAGGAAGAGTGTATGCTGTCACCAGGAGATAGGCTAAGGACTCGTATGATGTAATCACAAGTACGGTCTCGTTAAATGACCATGCTGCTTATGCTTTATTTGACCCTGGCACAACTCATTCGTTTATAGCTGAGCAGTATATTAATTTGGTAGGGTTGAGTCCTGAAATGTTGGAGTCAGTGGTTAGTATATCTACACTGTTAAAGAATAAGGTGTTGTCTACAGTAGGCTATCCTGGGTGCAAGTTAGTGATTGGTGAGCGAGAGGGGAGGATAGATTTGATAGTCCTAGCCATGTATGATTTTGATATAATAATTGGCATGGACTGGCTCACCAAGCGAAGAGTTAAGATGGACTGCTATTGTAAAGCGATTCAGTTTAACCCGTTAACGGGTGCAAGTTTTGAGTTTATTGGGAGTCGAGGGGGACCTTCGATTACCTTAATCTCGTCGCTTGAGGCAACCTATTTGTTAGACGGGGGTTGTCAAGGTTACTTGGCAACTGTCGTGGATACGACAATTGCGGAGCTGAAGATTGAAGATATTGCAGTGGTACAGGAGTTTCCAAACGTGTTTCCGAAAGAATTGCCAGGTCTACTGCCGAAAAGAGAGATAAAGTTCGTGATTGAGTTAGCCCTAGGGATAGAGCCAATCTCTAAGACTCCTTACCGGATGGTGTTGTCAAAATTGAAAGAACTGAAGGTGCAGATGCAGGTGTTGTTGGATAAGTGATTCATATGTCCAAGTGCATCACCTTAGGGAGCACCAATTCTATTTGTGAAGAAGAAAGATGGTTCGTTGCGTCTGTGCATCGACTATCGTCAACTCAATCAAGTGACGATCAAGAACAAGTACCCGCTACCTAGAATAGACTACTTGTTTGATCAGTTGCAAGGAGTGTTGATATTCTCTAAGATCGACTTGAGGACAGGGTATCATCAGCTGAGGATCAGAAAGGAGGATATACCGAAGTCAGCGTTTCGCACGCGATACAGCCATTATGAGTTCACTGTAATGCCGTTTGGTTTGACAAACGCCCCAGCTGCTTTCATGGATATGATGAATCTGGTATTCAAGGAGCATCGGATCAGTTTGTGATCGTGTTCATCGACGATATCCTGGTGTACTCAAGAAGTCCTAAGGAGCGCGAAAGGCTTTTGAGGATGGTGCTTCAGACACTAAGGAGTCATGAACTGTACGCTAAGTTTAGCAAGTGTGAGTTTTTGTTAACTCATGTTGCTTTCCTAGGTTACGTGATTTCAGGTAAAGGAATCTCCGTGGACCCGACCAAGATCGAAGCAATCATCAACTGGCCAAGACCAATGACAGTGACATCGATCAGAAGTTTCTTGGGATTGGCAGGTTATTACAGAAGGTTAGTGGAAGGACTTTCAGCATTAGCTTCGCCGTTGACTCGACTGCTGAAGAAGGAAGAGAAATTCGTGTGGACAGATAAGTGCGAGCGTAGTTTCCAAGAGCTTAAGCAGAAGCTAACTACCGCACCAATGTTAACAATACCATCTGGTCCTAGAGGGTACGAGATCTACAATGATGCGTCTTTTAGAGGACTGGGTTGCGTGTTAATGTAGCATGGTAGAGTTGTTACATACGCGTCCCATCAGTTGAGACCTCATAAGCTGAATTACCTTACGCATAACTTAGAACTCACAGCGATTATTTTTGCTCTAAAGATTTGGAGATATTATTTGTGTGGAGAAAGATTCCAGATATTTACAGATCATCAAAGACTCAAGTATTTATTCTCTCAGAAGGAGTTGAATATAAAACAGCGTCACTGGATGGAACTTCTGAAGGATTATGATTGCGACATCTTGTATCATTAGAAGTGCTAACAAGGTTGTAGATGCGTTGAGTCGGAAGTTTTCAGTTAGACAAACGGTGATAAAAAAGTGGGTCTTATTTGAAGGAGCTCGAGATTCGGTTTTCAAATTTGAGGTAGGCCACCTTTCAAATCTTATGGCCGCCCTCAAAATTGAACCAGAAGTGCATATAAGGATCAAGACGTTTCAGCTGACAGATCTAGAGATTCAGAAGATTGTGCAAGAGGATATCGAAAAGAGAAAGGCTGACTTTCAGATTTCTGAAGACGGAACACTAAGGTTCCGAGGACGATTGTGTGTAACTAACTATGCAGCGCTTAAGGAGGAGATTTTGTTAGAAGCTCATCGCAGTAGTTACAACATTCATCCAGGCGGTACAAAGATGTATCAGAATCTGCGTCAACACTATTGGTGGTCCGGTATGAAGGCGGATATCCCCAAGCATGTCGCCAAATGTCTGATGTGTCAGTAAGTGAAGGCACAACACTGTAAGCCGAGGGGACTTCTGCAACCTCCCAAGATTCCCGAGTGGAAATGGGAACACATCACAATGGACTTTGTGATGGGCTTACTAAGGAGTCAGATGGGTAATGATTTCATTTGGGTTGTGGTTGACAGACTGATGAAACAGGCTCACTTTATTGTCGTACGGAAGGACCTTGCCTTGGATAGGCATGTAGAATTGTACGTGAGTCAGATTGTTCGTCTGCATGGGGTGCTAGTGACGATTACATCTGATAGAGACCCGCGATTTGCAGCTGCCTTTTGGAAAAGTCTACATACTGCCTTGGGAACGAAGCTGCAATTTAGTACGGCTTACCATCCGCAGACAGATGGCTAGTTTAAGAGAAACATTTAGACTCTCGAGGACATGTTGAGAGCGTGTGTGCTAGACTTCAAAGGAAGCTGGGATGAATAGCTTCATCTCGTTGAGTTCGCCTACAACAACAACTACCATCAGAGTATTTGGATGGCACCTTTTGAAGCGTTGTATGGCAGAGCGTGCAGAGTACAAGTGTGTTGGGATGAAGTCGGGAATGGAAAATCACAAGCCCAGAGTTGGTTCAACAGTCAGTGGATGTAGTTGCAGTTATCAGGGACAGATTAAAGACCGCTCAGAGCCACTAGAAAAGCTACGCAGAAAAGTGTCGAAGACCTTCGGAATTCTAAGTTGGTGAGCACGTCTTTTTGAAGGTGTCACCGATGAGGGGTATTTCGCGCGTCGGCAAGAAAGGGAAGCTGAGTCCTGGGTACGTAGATCCCTTTGAGATTCTGGAAAGAATAGGGACCCTAGCGTATCATCTCGCATTGCCGTCGAGACTGGCACAAGTGCATGACATCTTCCACATGTTGATGTTAAGAAAGTATAAGCCTGACTCGACCCACGTGCTGAATTTTGAAGAATTAGACATGGACGACAAAGTGTCGTACGTGGAAAGACCAGTTCAGATTGTGGACCGCAAGGAACAGGTTCTGCACACCAAGACAATCTCGTTAGTTAAAGTAGTTTGGCAACACCACGGGACAGAAGGAGCAACCTGGGAAAGTAAAGATTCGATGAGACGACAATACCCCCACCTATTTGTTTAAGAATTGTAATGGTTTAAATTTCAAGGACGAAATTTTTATAAGAGGAGAAGAGTTGTGACATTTTGATTTTCTGACTATGTTTTCAATTGAATGAGTTGGGCTTCTCATCGACACGCCTCTAGTTCTTTTCTATGAGCTAATCACTCACGAGATAAATAGTCTATCCGGTGGAGCCGTTAAGGGATGTTAATGCAATAGATTGAGAATTCGACCAGAAATCGATTGCTCGACCGTGCTAATCTGCAAAGGTCAATACGGCACTATCAAAATCGATCAGAGACCGGAGATAGGTAGTTTCGACTGAGGTATGTGATTAAAGAATGAGTGATTACACTTGATTGCAAAATTTCTGTCGAACGGCACTAAACCGATTTTTCTGTCATTTCTGTACCTTATGCCCGTATTTGAAATCTTGAGATTTTAACGACAATTGAGAGTTGCAAATGAATCGAAGATGTATAATGTGGCTCGAAAATAATCGACCACGGATCAATTGCACTAAAAATTCCTAAAAACTAACCGGTAGGTTAGGTCACACTAAAATCGTGTCCGGTTGAAATTAACCGTGAAATTAAAAGCTATTTCTGAAATTTTCTCATGTCACGATTCATTTTAGGAATGTCAACTCATTCTTTAAAGATTTTTCTGCAAACTCGAATTTTCGGCAAAAATTCAAAGTAGAGCTATTTTGGACTGGGAAAATTTGAGTACCATTTTTTGTTGCACATTTGTTTGTCAAGTTGGATTATTTGGCAAGGAAAAATGTGGAATTAAGTGTGGACACCTTAGCTGAATTTATGGGCATCAATTTGGGTTAATTTGAGTTGGGATTGAATGAAATTGGAGGGGAAATGTTGCAAAATTCGTAGGACCGAGGGGTTGCAACATTTTGGACACTTTGAATGGCTTGTTAGGGAAGCTTTGGTGTGCAAATGGCTGAGGATTGAGCCAGCCTCAAGTGGGGGCCTAGCAAATGAGTATTTGGGATATTTTGAGAAGATTTTGAGGCATTTTGGTGGTCCCTCTTCAACGGCTGTCTTCTTCTTCTTCTTCCTTAGGCTTGCTTTATCCACTGTTGTGCTAGTTGAGAGCTCAAGAAAACCAGAGGAAGCTAGCTAAAAGCCCCTGCACGATCGCTCCTTCGCCCGCCATTCGAGCACCGTCGCGCCGCCCGAGCTCCCGCAAGCTAGCCCACATGCCCGCCCGCCTGTCCGCCTATCTTCGTTGTCCCGAGCCCACGTCTGTTGAAGCTAGGCCTGCGTCACAACCATCTCAAGCCGCCTTCGTCGTCCAAGCTGTTCGTCCAGCCGCCGGAGCCACTGCCGTCGCCCACCTAGAGTCACTGTAGCCACCGCCACCCGTCTCCTTGCCGTTTCAGCCATAAAGTCCTTCAGTTCAGCCTTGGATAGAAATCGAACCTCACAGCCCAACTGTGAGCTTCGTGGGCTTTTGCAGGCCCATTCGGACCTCCTTTGGCGTCGCTTCAGGCTTATGTGTCGCTCGCCATCGCGTTGCTATCGCCGTGGACTCACCGGCCCATTAATCCGATGAGTTTTCTCATTAAACCTTGCTTAGGAGGTTAATGATGCTTAGTGGTTGATTAGATTAAATTGTGATTAGTATAATTTTTAGCTTGTTTAGTTAAATTAAGTTAGTTAGATTAGTTAATTAGGTGGTTAGAAATTGTAGTCAGCTTGTTTAATATGTGCCCTTGTAGTTAGAATGGTTAGAATAATTCAATTAGTCCAATAGGTCGTTAGATTAGCATTATTAGGCCTATGTATGTATTTATTGATTTAATTTGTATTTATTTAACTATTTAATATTTTTCGAAAATTATACCGGGATAGACAGTGACCGGAATTTCGTGTTGATTGTAGTGGTGTTCTTAGTTTATGCAATTGATTGTTAATTTGTGCAAATTGAGTGATGATTGTGATTTTGAGTATTTATTTTAAAATTATAAATTTTTTGTATTTAATTAGAAAATACTAGGTGTCAGATTTTGATACCGAAAATATTTTTAAATACTATATTAAATAGTGGAATTTTAAAAGGAATGATATCAATTTTTAAAGTTCGATCTGACCGTGTCCCCACACACGATTATTTTCACCGGGTGTTTTTAATATGAAGAAAATAAGCCAAGCACATTATCTTAATTGAGACATTTGAGTGCAATGCACGGTGTCCTTGGCCGAAATTGAATGATCATGTGATGGTTAAGAGAACCCATCCCCAATGTGCGTCGGGGGATGCCCTAACAATGGATGCCCGATCACAATAGAGGTCGGACCGAAGCTCCTTTGGAAATGCCGTCCCCGATGTGTGTCGGGTGGACATTGCTGCGCTCAAGGGATGAGGCGAAGCCTGGCTACGCCAGAGAACCAATGTGTGTCGAGTAAAACTGCATGTGCGGGTAGTAAGCAATTGGAACACGTGATTGATTGAGAGAAACGCGTCGGATTATGGAACAAAATTGTGTGGCACGGTATGGGACATGTCATAACGATTTGGCCTTATAATCGTGACCCCTGTGATTGATTGAGACGTTCTAATTGATGTGTGCACCTGTTATATGCATTGATTATACGAATTGTACTAACGTGCAAGGAAGAACTGAGGCGAGGTGAGTCTTCTGTGATGTGTGGTTAGACTACCTCTAGACGTATTTTCTTCCTAGTTAGGGTTTAGGGGGTGAACTTACTGCGACATTGTCTCACCCCGTCGTGGGCTTAACCTTTTCAGGTCCTTAGATGGCGGTCCCTCCAGTTCATTTTGGACAGCCTCGGGGGTTACTGAGTGGAGCATAGACGTCCTTGTCCCCGGGAGTCACTGGATCTATGAGTTCGTAGTGACCACTATCTGGGTCGATGAGGGCCTACCTCAGAGGGTACCTCATCAATTCAGGGCGTTGTTTCACCATGGGCTGAATGGAAATAGGGATGGTCCCCTTCAGGATTTTGATATCCCCGCCGTTACGGTCAATGCCGCTCTAGGTGAGGGTGCAGCTGACCCTCCTGATGGGGTTGTGGTGGACCCGAAGCCCCCTGAGCCTATCAAAGTGGAGTCCGAAGGATCGGCGAATATGTTCGACTAGTGGGTTGTAGGACATCTTCTTTTTTAGAGCCGATCTTTTTGTAGACAGACTAGTTTGTTTATAAAGGCGTGTTTTGTTTGTGAATTTGTTATATAGCTTTTCTATCCCATGTTGTTTGCTGTCAGGGGTTTTTATTTCGCTTACGCATGTGCCTTAAAATGAATGGGTCGGCGATGCGTCCTGGGATGTCGCAATTTTATCGACCACCAAGAGATGTGTGCGCGCTCGAGATTCGGGGCGTGACACAAAGGGAGGAGTGTGCACACACATACGATGGTTCTAAAAAGTAACACATAATCAATAGATCATAACTGTAGTAATTGCCTGATAGTAGAGATAGCGCTATGCAAAGAAAGTTAACCTTACCTATTTTAACTCAAGTTTTTTTTTTTATCTAGGTTGAGTTAGCACTGGTTACAGAATCACTCACTTTTACATAATACATACTGTATTTGAATGAATAACATATGCCCATCTCACTTGTGTGAATTCAAGACGTGCCTTATTAGGTGATTTTTCCAAAAAATATTAGCCAATTGATGTTTTAAATCAACAGATTGAATGCATACATCTTTATTAGTGACATGATCTTAAATTAAGTAAAGTTCAATACCTATATGCTTATCTCTTGAATTTAGAATTGGTTTTTTAATTCAATTGATCTTACTTGTACTGTCAAATACGATGGGCATATTTAAATTTGTTCTCCAAAGTTACTATATTGTTGTCTCATCCATAGAAACTATGCACAATAACTACCAAGTGCTACATACTTAAGCTTCTTTAGTGGACAATACAACTGTTTTTTTTTTTTTTTCTTTGAGAACCAAGATGCAAGCATGCATCCCATTATTTGACATATACACGAAGTGCGTTTTATATCGATGTTACATCCAATCCGCATCAAAATAACCAAATAATAGAAAGTTTAAATGTTTTGGATATCCTAAACCAAGTTTTGGATATTTTGAAATGTAGGATATGCCTAACCGCCTATCGCGACCTAACCTTGGGTGCACCACTTAAGATTTGGTTAATGGATTACTAAACCTAAACTTAACTCGAGCTCTCTCAAACCCATACAAATTCGCAACTTAGGTTCAAGTTCTTAACATGCAAATAATTTTTAATTAGGAGTCGTCACTAATTTATTTTTGGTGATTCAATTAGAAACCCAAGTAAAATAACGGGAGATTTACTTTACTCCTACGAACCAGAAATTGTAAGTTTGGGGACTTGATTACACTAAATTTCTCTAACGCTCTTTCAATATATATTCTCTTTTATTTCGAAAAAAATGTTTTGCACGCAGCCTGAATTGATTTTAATTTACTTTCCTTAACATGTGAGGTGACTATGCGGGTGTGCGAACCACCAATTTAACACCTAAGAAGACTTACCTTGTAGCAACAAAAGTATCTACAATATTAGCTCAGAATTCACATCAACAATCCTAAATATGATTTCTAATTAATATGTAGTCACTCAATCTTTTTTAAGATTTTCTCTTGTTTAAATGAAAACTAAGCTATATATCATGCAAATTAACTAAATAACCTAATTCTAATGACATGCAATTTCTAATTAAATGGACCTAGCAACAAGTACTAGATGATATACATGTTATGCGCCTAACTCTATATGACGTGCACATGATATTTTTGTATTTTTGTTATTAAAATTCGTAATTAAAATTACTAAAAAAAAAATCTATCTAAAGTGAGATATATTCTATTTTAAGTTAGGAAATGGATTAATATGAATCATATCTTAACTTAGAAACTTATCTCAACATGCAATTTAATTCAAAGATATTTTTTAAACCTGGTCACATCTAAATATGCATTCTAATATTATTAGAAAGGTATCTAACTAACCTATCATGCAATTCTATTTAGGAAATCAATTCCCATCTACGTGATATGCAAATGCAATCTGTTTTGTATGTTTAGGATAAATAAAGCAATCAAAATATTCAAACCATTCAATCCACGAAAGTATGATCCAATCGATACAAATATGTAGACAATATCTAATCATTTGAAATTTCGCAAATAAAATCAATAAATTGATCTTAAACCTTAAATATTAAAATATTAATTGTATAAATTCCCGTGAAATCAATAATTCTATTTAAAGTCTTATAGATAGAATCAAAGATTATATGCGATTGCAAATCAGGAGATAAATCATAATTGGAGATACGCCTATCACTCAAATATGCACATTAGATATAGATAGACATATACTAGGCAATAAAATATCCAAATCAAATTTAAATAAGATAATTACCTCATTTTGCAAGTAAAATTGCCACGTTTGAATTCAATGGAATCGGCTCGACGGATGATGGGATCACAACCAACTCCACTGGCGGTGAACGGTGGTAGTGTGGCATGGCAGTGGGTCATAGCAAGTCACAGACAGCATGATGAGGGGCTCAAGAGCAGCTCATAGTCATGGACGAATCGTCAAGGGACTTGAGTTCTCAGACGACCGAACACGGCTTGCTCGTGGTGATGTCTCCGCTGAACGTCGTCAGTGGGGTCTCGGTTTCAACACAAGAAGATCCAGCTGCAATAGTAGCTCATCACGGCCGTAAGAGGACAACACTGCAAAAGCGTTGACAGCTAGTGTAGTGTTTCCTCCAATCTAGCGAGGTGTGAAGCGGCAGGTGGCTTCTACTCTTCCCTGAATTCACGATTCTCTTTTACCCAGAGAAGCCCACTCACTGAAATTCCACACTTCAAGCGGTGGAAAGAAGACTTTAAATTCGAAGACAGGCCTTCTCCCAACAATGCTTCAATTTATTACCGTGAGTATGTGTGGGAGATTTGTCTGATTGTCTCCTTTTTATGGCTGCCACGCCCACGATTTTCCTTTTTCTTTTGCTTCTTCTGGATCGTCGTTGTATTATATGTCCATGAGATTGTTAGAGGCACGATTTGATGCTTGATGTTGGATCAGGAAGTGCTGGACCATCACCAGTGCCGCGGGGAGTACAATCGCTAGAAAAACTTGCAACAAAGTGAAGCTTATGTGCGCGATCAGATGTGGCTGAGCAAGATCGAGGTTAACGGCGGCCAGTGGATCAAGATCCCCGCCGCAAGAAGCTCAGCCACGTGATGCTTGACCGTAAACTCCTCTGTCTCTCACGTGTGTTTTCTCTCTATGTTGTGCCCATCCTTTTTAGCTATGCGATGGTCTTATTTATACTGTTTAGGAACCAACCTCCTCATATATTCTTGTGCTCAATCAATTATTTCTTTCCGCGGTTGATTGATTCCATGCGAATATTTTATTCTGCTGAGCCGAATATTTGCTGCCCATATTTCCTTTTTGCTTGACCCAAGAGCCTTTTCTTTTTCTGCCTTTTTGTAGGTATCCTATTGCCACTATATGAGAGATCTCAAGAATAACAAAGTAATCCGCCCATCTCTCACACATCAATATTTTGGAATATCCTGCCAATTACTTTCTATATGACCCAAAATATAAAGCTTTATTGTGAATAATTCAAACCATGAAGAAAGTAAGAGGCTTGACCAAATTCTAATACAATGTTAGCATGGGCTCAGTCCAATTAATTAGTTAAGCTCAAACCCATTCACTTGAATCCATTTGCTGCCGATCCAATTAAAATGCAATAATAAGAAAAATAAATACACCTAAAATTATATACTATGCAATTAATATTTTGTTTAGGGTTTAAAAATTAATCCCTAATTTTCTATGCAATAAACAACTAACCGGGTCACCAAAATTTAGGTGTCAACACTGCCACTAAATGTGACTCTTTTGGATTTGATTGAAAATGTACACACATACAAACACTAAATAAAACATCTAGCCTAAAAGCAATACGATATAAGAAAGGGTCTATCATGCTTTTAAATAGTTTAGGATCTACTTCCTTTCCTTTCATCTCTTTCACAGGCTTTTAAGATATTTTTCAAGACTTAAATAATTGGTAGGCAACTCTAATACCAATGGAAATGACTAACAAAAAATCTAAGAGGGAGGTAAATTGGTTATTTTAATTTAATTAAATTTTTACATGAAAGTTGAGAGAAAATGCTTTTGTAGAACGAATATAAGTGTGTATATATAGTTGATTATGTCAAACGGATGATAAAAGAATTAAGGGATAGATGATATTGCAAGATAAATTTATAGTGGTTCGGCCTTTCACTTGGCCTACGTCCATTTTCTCAAAAATCACAGCTACTAACAAGGGCTAGAATTACTCTTAGAGATTTCACAGTACGTAGATGGTGCTGCTTTTACACCAAGCTTAGTAGATAACCATATAATCACGAGCCCCTTTTATGACACTATAATCCCCTCTATTTCCAAATTGTAAGAATTCAGCCCTCTCAGGGAACTACAATTAGAAAATAAACAATTTTGCACAAGTGAAAGATAGAGAGTATAATTGACGGAGAGAGAATAGGAGTTCCAAATTGTCGCCAAAGTCCTCAGCCACCTTTAAGCTGCACTTGGTTTAGCTTTGGAAATGGGCCTTGGGAAAATGCCAATGTCTTTGACCCAAAGGACTTTGGGAAAAATGCAAGTTGCGTTTAGTAAAAAAAAAAATTGCAAATCTATGTTGGTGTAAAAAGTATTTAGCAAATCTTTTTTTTTTTTTTGTAAAAGGTTTTTGGATTTAATTTTTCTTTTTTGTTAGAAAAGTTAAACTTTTTGCCAACTCTAATAAAAGTAAGGGTAGTTTTGGAACAACGAGAGATAAAATCAAAAAACTAAACGATTGATGAGAGTAGCTTTAAAAAAAAAAAAAAAAAAAAGAAGCTAGTTTCATCATTTGACCAAATGCTGTAAGCCCAAAAATGATCGAAGCTTTAGGCTTTCAGCTTTTCTAAGACCAACATTTAGTCAAAAGCCTCTTCGACAAGCTTGCCAAACACCGCAACATTTCCCCAAGGGACTTTGGAGGCTAAAAGCCTATTGGGAAAGCTGAACCCAACGCACCCTTAATATGTCTAAATAGGCTTTCAATCTTCAAACTAATGGTTGAAGCCTTTTTTCAGGGTTAAAGGAGCCGTTGCACCAACTTCTTTGGCAAGAAGACATGCTTTCTACACAATTAGTGTGCAATCTGCAGTAAAGCAGAAGTTCTCCAGAAAAAATGCCTTCTACATATATGGCCCGGCTGACTCTCTAATCTGCTCTTACAAAAATTGAAAAACTACTTCGTTGTTCTTCTAGCTTATTTTATGTGGATTTTATAATGTGAAAGTAGTCATTCACCAATTTGAAAAACAGGAAGTGGAAGCATGTGTTGCGTCCTCTACTCCTATTGTAACAAGAGCTACTTCTATGTATGGTTTCTCCAATCTTTCATACTTATATTGAGTTGATTATTCACCTTCTACCTATTGGTCACTCCAATCATATTAACTATTGGTCACTCCAATCATATTAACGTCTTTTGATTCTACAAAAGCTACTCACCTTCTACTAGTTCATTTAAGCCTCAACTACCCCTCATCCTATGGCTTGTTCACCTTTCAACATAGGTCTAAATGGCCTTAGACACCCTTCATAGTCGATACCTCATCCACCTTCCGTAGATACAGTGCTCCACCAGCCTTTTGACTTTTCTCTACCAAATTCCATCTGCATATTGACATGTGTATCTATAAATTGGTTCCACTCAAGAAATGCACACATAAGTAGCTTTTGATTATTTTATCATCTTCAAAATATCACGAAGAATTTTCTCAACATCCCACATATCCCAAAGCAAAACGTAGTCATGTAACTAGCTGGATTGATCAACGAATTGACGTAATTACTTGTACATATTTTTTCAGATTTGGAAAATCGTAGAAGATATAAAAAATGGTGGCTCTACTTCCAAACCCAAAATGGCTCCATACACCTTTGTTCCTCGTCTAGATTTTATTCAATGGAAAAGATTTTCCTACAAAACTTAAATTTGGGAAAATGATTTCTTCTTTAAAAGAATCAAAAAACATTTCCCAAGATGTGTCTAGGTGTTGACACTTGGATCCAAAATTGTAGGCTTGGGCAAATGTTAGTTTCTAGATACCAGAGTTCAGGGCTATGTCTCTGGCAACGGGGCTTGGGTCCATTGAGGCTAGGCCAAGGACCCCAGCAACCATGCCTGGATATATTGAGGCCAAGCCTAATCCCCTAGTGCCCATACCCAATGCCTAAGTCCATAAACATTGTGCTCAAGTCGCCAACACTCGAGCTTTGATATCCAACAATCAAGCTTAGGTCCATAGACACGGTGTATAGGTCCTCAGTGCTTAGGCTCAGGTACTTGGTTAATGAAACATTCATTATTCTAAAATTATTTTTTAAAATGATTATTTTTATTTTTTAAAAAATCGAATTTATGACTTTTTATAATTAAAAATTCGAAATGAAAGTTTAATTGTTTTAATATTTATTCTCTCTTTCTTTTTTTCTTTCTTTATATTTATTTTTGCTTCTTCCTTGGCCAGTCGCCGGCCTCACCTAAGATTGCTGAAGTCTCACTGAGCTCTAGCAACCTTAGGTGAGGCTTGAGCCTCACTGACCTACTCACCCAAGGCTTGATTCTTCGTGCAAGATTATCGTAGTCTACGTGAAACCCTCCGCTTCTTCCGTCGTCAGCCTCATTTAAGCTTGAGTGGACCATTGACTCACAAGGCCTCGAGCTCACCACGACTACCAACCTCTGGCGAGCCTCATGCTAGCCGATTTGGGGAGCTTAAGCCTAACTGACTTAGGGCGAGCTCGCCCTTCGCAAGCCAATTGGGGATGAACTACTAGAAAGAGGAGAGGGGGATGGTGGTGAGAAATGAAAGAAGCAATGGAGAGGAAGAAGGGAAAAAGAAAAAGAAGGAATAGAAAAATAGTAAAGAAAAGTAAAATTAATTTAAAAATCGAATTTTTTTAATATTTTCTCCAGGTAAATCAAATCAGATTCTCCACACCATATGGCGAAAAATATTGTCTAATTTATTTTCAGGTTTCAATCAAATACCAAAAACTAAAATCATTTTCTTGATAAATATTTTTCAAAAATGATACATTTTCGCAAAACAAACAAAATCTAAAGCTATAATATCTATCATGTATGAATAGTACCGGCTGATGTGGATCGAGTCCCACATCTGAATAAACCATCTCATTTCGAAATCTTCAAATGCATTTTCATAGAATCCCAGGAAAAATAAGAAAATCCCCTCAGTTTTAATTCCAATAACAATTTAAGGTGGGTACAAGAAAGAATTTGATTAGCTGTTCAGCTGATTTACGGGAGATTTTCTCACTAAGAATGGCCACAAAAAGCTTCTCTCCACATTTCCAGCTTTGTACCTTTCGTTGACCCAATCTCTCGGAAAGAAACATTGGATTTGCTGGGTGTTTAGGCAGAAATAACAAGAAGAATTATTTTTTATAAATGCATAAAAAACGAGCTTCGATTATTTATGTGGAAAATCAACCATAATCAAAAGGGTATTTTCCTCATATAACTAATCTAACTAAGCTAATCCGTGGTGATGAAATCAACCATCTTCTTGATGAGCTCCTCAGCCCTCTCATTCTTGCTAAACAGATGGAAGCAATGTCCCTCATCCTTGGCCTCCACAAGCTCCGCTTTCCCCTTCCACCCGCTCCCGCACAGCGCCTCATAGTACTTCACCCCTCTATTCCTCAGCGAATCCTTCTCCGCCACGCACACCAGCACCTTCTCGCACGCCATCTTTGGCAGGTCCGGGTCGACCGCTGGGTTCAGCTTCGGGTCATCATCGAGCCCGGAGCTCGTTGGGCACATGAACTTGTACATCTCGTCGACCTCTTTGCCTCCGAAGAACGGGTGCACTATCAGCATGCCCTTGATCCCGACGCCCGCCAATCCGGCCGCGCCAGCTCGGGCCGCCACGTACTGGCCTATGTTGGCTCCGGCACTCTCCCCGACTATGAAGACCCGCTCGAGATCTGCATACTGGTTCAGCCACGGTTCCGGGCCTGATCCCTCCGAGTGGCCCGCGATCCACTTTAGGGCTTCGAACGAGTCCTCGTATGCAATGGGCAACGGGTTCTCCGGGGCCAACCTTCAATTACCGGAAGTAATTATAAGTTGAGTTGGCCCACGGTTATATTTAAATTACCCAGGAGACCACATTTTCTTTTCTTTTTTTAACAATTGATATACTTTTATCGTAATTCCGCCAATATTTTAACAGGGCGTTGACGTTGCGGACACATGATAATGATGCGCCCTCCATGTCGACACTTACATTGAAAAATGCACGTCGTCGAGAATTAGTCGAATTCCGATCAGACGTGCATCAATTAAAGAAACGTGAACACTAAGTGCATTGGGTGATTGATCTCGAAGTACATTGACTTGATTGCAAAGTCTACTCAAATCTTTATCACCAATGAAAATTAACTCAATATTTCCTGCGCTAATCCTAATTGATAATTACATCTACTATTAATAGAAATATTTACTTCTAATAAGTAATCTTTGCAAGGTAGGAAAATTAGGATTTCTGTGACACACTTTAAGTAGCGCGGTGCAACATCTCACAAGCATATGAATGTGTTTAATAGGGAAAAAAATACCAATGAAAGTTACTTAAATCATCTCATAGCATGTTTATTTTGCAGAAAATGAATGAGTTGAAAAATATTTCTTGATAAAAATAATTGATTGTATCATTAATAAAAATATATAAACAAAAAATACTTTCAATATTCATGAAAATATTTAGTGATAAATTGTCATCGGCAATAAAAAAATATTATTCATTAACTAATTATTTGAAATTATATAAACAATTAACTCTAAAAAAATACTTTTCCAATCGTTCATTTTTATCAAAATAATCGGAGCCCACCGAAAAAAACTTTCCCATCAAGTAATTTTTATAATTTTCAAATGCAATATTATAATGTGGTCGTAGAGAAAATCATGCCACGGCTTTTTTCTTTTTTCTTTTTTTTTCATGATATTATTTAGTAGACTAGACATCAAACCTTAAACCCCGCGACATCAACATCTATCATTCTTGGGTAATTCGTAATTTGCTAAAAACATTATGATTGCTTACCTGAACTTCTCCGACATGCTACACCATCACGTCAAGATTCTAAGTGACGAAACGAGAGCACTTTCAATAGTTATATCATTTAAAAATCACTTTAATTTTTCAATAATGTTTTAAAATTAGTTATCGTTTGATTTCGATCGACCAGAACTTGTATCTATCTACCCTCAAAAATTAATCTGCCCCCTTCCCGTAAACGTTTTCTTCACTTAATTCAATAAATAAGATTTGCTAGTCAGTCCAGCTATGCTATGTCCTTAAGTATGTCTGGCTTTCTTCAAATTTTAAAAAAAATGCAAAAAAAGAGAAAATACTAAATGACATGCTCTGCACGAACTCAAAAGTAGAATTTCAATTCAGTCATGAAAAATGGTCTTAGTTAAAAAGAAATTCAAAAATTCTAATAATCACGAATCAACGTGAGTGTCGGCAAAGGTAGCATGCCAAGAAAATAGAATAGGAGTAATTGTTGGGATTATTATTCGATCCATTGTCGGCCTAGAATAATCTCGATACATTCGATGACGAGTGTGTAACTTATTTATAAACTAGCAATTAAAGATCCTAATTGTTATCGTCTAGCTGAAAGTTAGGTGAAAATTAAAATCGGATAATAATTCAAGTGGGAGAGAGGGGATAGTGATCAGTGATCACACCCTTACATTAGTACTAGAGAAAGCATCGCGATTGACGAAAGGCATCGTTAGAAGTACCTGTAGTCGATGGAGATTGCGACGACATTGGCCCGAGTCACCATCGTGGATAGGAAACCGTTCGATGCCGTGTCAAAGGGCGACCCCGCGCAGAACCCGCCGCCGTGGTAGTGGATGAGGAGGGGCAGTTTCCGATCCGGGCCGCCATCAGTCTTGCGGACAAAAATCCGGGCAGACACGCCAGTCTCGGGCGAGAGGACGACGTCCTTGGTCTCAATCCCCGTCTCCGGGTCGAGCCCGGCGGGGATGGGCTTGATCTGCTCGAACAGCTTGTACTTCTCCACGCGTCCGTCCTTGTAGACCCTGAAGAAGGGTCGGAAATCTCGGGCCACCTCCGAAGCGCCGGAGTCCATCTTCTCCTTCTTGCTAGAAACTGTGTGAAAGTATCAGAGAGAGAGAGAGAGAGAGATGGTGACGATGAAAAAGAAGATGAAATTTATGCGGTGACAAAAGAGATAGAAAGAGGAGATGAAACTAGAAGTCCAAGCCACATTGAATGAAACATGACTTGTTCGGTGGAATGGTTGGTGGAACCGTCCAGGCCGGCCTCGTTCTGGTGGGGAACGTCGTTGTCATTGCCCTTTTGCTTTACTCTCCCTTTCGGTTGTCGGTCGATCTTTTCCAGCAGAAGGAGCAATCAATGGCTCCAGCTGATTGCTCCTTCTGGTAACTAGTTGGATTTGACCGCATTACAGAACGAATCTACGTACTTCCATGAAATGTTCTTGGATTTTCCCGACCCAACTACCTCCGACTCATTCTTATTGGGTGGACTTGATCCAAATCCGCACAAATAATTCACATGTTATGTAATTTCGAATTCGTTCCCATTTTCCGAAACTTCGAAAGTTACCATCATTGTTTTTTTTTATAAATATTTTAAACTAATTAAAACTAAGAAATTTAAGTTGATCATACCAAAGAACTATCCGAAAATATTTCTACTAAATGATATTTCTTTTAAAGTTGCATTCCAATGTATGTTTTAATTTCAATTTACCAAATAGTCTTTATCTTCTATGAAAACTCTTCAAGCTCGCATTTCCTCAAAAAAAATTTCTTAAAAGTCTAACCAAAAGCAGTCGTAAGGGTCTAGAATCACATAAAGCTTTCCAAACCTCTAAATCATGGTAAAATGATGATTGTTGAAAGAATGAATATACCAAAAGTCCTCTAAGTTATGTTACCAGATGAAATTTAAGATTATTTTATGTGATGATCACATTCAGCGGTACCATTTCGGGGGAAACGCATCAGACTATTCCCAAAGGTTGGGCCCAATGGATTGTCCACGCCCTCCCATAGCTAAAATGGTATAGTAAAATGTTTGGACTGGATTAGGGTTGATGGTTGTGATCGAGTTCAAAAATCCTGGCCCAGGTTGTGGCCGTGGCTGTAACCGAGTGCATGGGTCATGGCCATGGTTGTGATCGAGTGCATCAATCGTGATCGAGGTCGTGGCTGAGTTGTGGCTGAGGTCGTGGCCGAGATGGCCCAGGCTTTTTTTGTAAGGTTATTATCCAAGCTCACCCATTAGGCCTTTGAGCCTCTCCAGCCTAGGTGGTTCAATGGGTCGTCCGCCTGTTGATTAAGCCTTTTCGCTTGTCCTGGTAGCCGGGGAACCTTAAAAGGACTAGTGTAATTTGCCCATCCGTTGGCTTCTCGGCCTTGGACTTGGAGGTTCTCAAATCAGATGACAACAGTGCAATTCAGATTTTTTTTTTAATTTTTTTATGGCATGCAATTCAGTTTTAGTAGAGAAGGCAAGGCACGATTGTCTTGGAAAATTGGAGAGACCAAAAAAAAAAGTGAAAAGGGTGAAAAGTGAATGCCTTTTCCTCACACTTTTATTTGTTACTAGACATCGACTCCTGTTGCACGATGATAAATTAGAAGTATGCCTAATGAGTGAGTTAGAAATGACTTGATCCATACACATTTATTATCACATTTCAGACTATTACGAGTGCGACATTGTTTGATTATGCTTTTGTACTACGATTGTGCAAGATTTGCGTACGTGCTAAAACATGAGGGAAATTTAAAACCACTATAATTTTTCCTTCGAATATAATGTAAAGAAATTGTCGTTTATAATTTTGCCTAAATTGGAAGTAGTCTAAGTTTTCTTGTATTACCATAGAATTTTTTTTTTCACGCTTATATTCTTCCAAAAACTCATCCAAAAATTATAATCTAATGTGTAACATTCTACAAAATTTTCACTTTTATTAATAAGAAAAATGCAATTAACACCCAAATGATTCTTAAGTTAATTTAAGAGATAAGAATAGCATAAGGGCATAATTTTCGTACAACACTCACTTAAGTACCATAACCTTTTTTTTCGCGTAATTAAGCGCCACATTGGAGTAAAATGGATAATTTGAGTGCCATTTTCGACAAATCACCCCACGTGAATTTTTGAATTAATTTTCCATTATGAAGTGGATTTTGTTTTTAATATTTTTCTGAATTTTACTAATTTTTTTGAATTTTTATTTTTCTTTTCATTCTTTTTCAATGCCAGTGAGAATAACCAACTATCATTGATTGCGAAGACCTTGCCCTCAGCCAATGTGGTCGTAGAGGCCCCAGGTGGGATCCTCGGCCACGGGTGAGGTAGCCCTTGCACAGTTTGGCGAGGGCCTTCATGCCATCACTTGCAACCGCCAAGGCCTTGCCTAAGGCCACTACAACCTCACTCACGGCAAAAAAGGCCGTGATGGCCTCACCTATTGCTTTTGCAGCCGCACCAACCATGGGCAAGGCGGCTCTTGCCTAGTCTAGGCGAGGCGTTCGCAACTGACAAGGGTTACCAAAGACCCTAACCGGCACTAAAAAATGGGAAAAGAAAAATTTAAAATTTAAAATTACAAAAATTTAAAAATTATCCATGTTTGCGCCGGCAATGTCATTTAAGATGATTGGCGTCCATGTTGGATTTTCAAATGACTCATATCATCGATTGCAAGTGATCGATCTTTTAAATTTATGACACTTAAGTGAGAGAAAAAATAAAAATTATGGTACTCAAGTGAGTATTGCGTAAAAGTTATGATGCTCCTAGAATTCTTATCCCTTAATTTATATATGATTTTGAATGAAGTCTTATTTTTTATGTATCCGAAATCAACCTTTTTTTTAGAAGAGTAAACTCAAAATATTAAATGGATTTTCTTCAATGAAAGCCACCGTATATTCCCATTCCTTCTTATATCTCATCTCATAAAACGAAGCAACTTCAAAAATAGAATACAAATTGTGTAGAAAAGTTTTTGAAATGTTTGAATATTTGCTTAAATATCAATAACTTTTAAACTATAAAATTGCAATAATCATTTCGAAGATAATGTTTGATTACAATGAAAAATTTATAATGAATTTTTAGATTTCCACTATTCATAGATAAAATGTCAACAACTATTAAATTAGAAAACAAAGAAAAATAAATCAATAATGAGAGTATCAACTAAATGGGGCTAATGGTATTAAAAGTTTTGGATTCCTCTCTTTAAAAGTTAGACAAATTTTTATTTTATGTTTTTTTTTCTCATAAGCAAATTTTCCATGATGTACTCTAGGGTATATAAATACCGACCTAAACTTATGGGAAATATATGACAGTTTATATCTCAACTTGGTATCAAAAGCCGTCAAGGGCTCCTCCTTCTTCTCCTTTTTTTTTTTTTTCCTATAAGGGTGGTTGGCATCGCTTGGGAGGTCCAACCTTTCTTCTATACTTCATTCAGATTTGCTCATCGCTTCCTTTCTCCATGTCTCACGGCATTCAATTCCTTGCTACGGAAAGTACAGGTTATCCTGTTACTTAATGGCCATAACCTCTATGGTCATTTGATGGGACCAAACTGTGTCCCTCTAATGCAACCCAAGCAGCTCTTTAGCAATAACAAGACACTTCCATCATGAGTCTTCTAATTGTGTCCCTCTCATAATCGGTTTACCACTCATTTTTGGTAAACAAATTAGCAAAAACATCTAGGATGCTCTCAAAGCCTCTTTTGGCTCAACTTCCACTACACTTATGCTCTCTCTTCATCTTGGTTTTCAATGTCTGCAACAAAAAAATGACAGATTAGTTATCAATTTCCTCCAATGTGCTAAATTCATGGCCTATGAGAAGGATGTTGCAGGCAGGCCTCTCGAAATTGGAGGATTTCAATGTCCACAACTTCCGTGGTCTTCAATCTAATCTCCAGATAACTACATTACTTGGCTGTTTTGAAGTAATCTCATTATATGGAGCTTCAAGGTCTTCTTACTCACGAAAGTCTTACGGCTTTCTCATTGTTGCAGATCTTTGAACCTTCCTCTCATGTTCACTCTGCTATAGCCAACTCTACTCAACGTAATTTCTTCAACCTTTGCCTCCACTCCTCTTAGTTCCTCTTTCTCTAGCCATGGTCAATCTAGAGGTCATGGGGATCGTAGTGGTTGCTTTAACTGTGGTCACGGTGCTCGTAATGCTCAGCAAGGTTGGCTATAGTGTCTCATATGTTAACGTACAAATCGCACTGCTGCCATATCATTACCCTTCTTTTCCCTTCGCCTACCAATACCCTACATTGGTACTCCCACAATATCACATCTAATATACAATTCCTCTCTTCCTATGAAGATAATAATTTGTTGTTTCTGTTGGATTTAATTTTTAGTGATATTTGGGGTCCTCATTTTGTTCAACTAATGGCCATTGCTATTTTGTTATTCTTGTTGATGATTACACAAAATTTATTTTGTTTTATCCTCTCAAAGCAACGTCTTGGCCATCCCCATGAGCATCTCTTACTATTAATGATCAAAGAGAACAATTTGTTGTCTCAATCCACACGATTGAAACATTTATGTACAACTTGTCGATTGGCAAGGCTAGCCGCCAATGCTTATAATTGTCTCTAACTTGTAATTTGTTTTTGTCGGATTTAATTTGCAGTTTTATTTGGGGTCCTTTTCATTATGTTCAACTAATGGTCGTTGCGATTTTGTTATTCTTATTGATGATCACACTTTTTTTTTTTTTTTTTTTGGTTTTATCCTCTTAAAGCAAGGTCAGATGTTTACTATGGGTGTGTTTGTTTTGCGGAAAACAATTTCCGAGAAAACTTTTTCCTCATTTTTCAGCGTTTGGTTATTTAGGAAAATAAGTCAACGGAAAATGTTATCCTAGTCAATAGTAAATGTTTTCCTTCCAAAGCTTAAATTCAGGAAAACGATTTGCCCTTTGAAAGAATCGGAAAACGTTTTCCAAAATGTTTTAAGCTCCTTGTTTAATGAAAAATTTATTATTAAAAAGAATTTCTAATAAAAAATTTTGAATTTGTTATTATTATATCTTTTCTTTTTCTCTTCTTTCTTTTTTTTTTTTTTTTTTTTTTTTTTCTTGTTTTCTCTTTTCTTTCTTTGCCTGTGAACGTAAAACCATAACTCCTCCTCCCCCTCTCTCCTTCTCCTTCGCCCCCTCCCTTTCATCACTGTTGCCTCCTCCAACCCTAGCCCCTCCAGCGCTCCCGTTGGCTTCGCTCCCTCTTCTTCCTCTTCGTCGGCGTCTTCTACACCTTCAATCATTTTTCAAATGCAATCCAAACACCAGAAAATATTTTCAGTCACGTATCACCAAACAAAGGAAAACTAACCGTTTTCCTGGAAAGTGGTTTCCCGAAAAATATTTTTCAAAAACGTTACGTTTTTCGTGAAACAAACACACCCTATGTTTTTGTTACTTTTCAAACTCTTGTTCGCCACTATTTACCACAAAAAATTAAAGCTGTGTCAAATGGACTGGGTAGAGTATTTCGTTCCCTCTTATCCTTTTTCTCAAAAATTGGTATTCCTCGCCACTTCTTTACCCCTCATACCCATGAATCGGATTCAGTCCAATGTCACCAACTTGTCAATTGGGCAACTGCAAGAGGCAATTGAGCATTGCCATAAGCATATAGTTGAAATTGGGTTAACATCATATGCTTATCTCTCTATCCTTAACTAATATTAGCACTATATATTCGAAATGGCAGCCTACCTCATTAACCAGATTCTGTCCAATGTCACCAATTGCATCTCCCCTTTTGAAATGGTTTACAATCGCCCTCCGAATTATTCATTCTTAAAAAATTGTGGGTATCGTTGTTTTCCATATCTAGGTCCTTAAAACTCTCATAAAATGGATTTCCACTTAATTCCCTATATTTTCTTGGGATAAAGTCTCTCTCACACATGGTACCACCACCTTGACCATATCATAAAATATTTATACATTGCCTAACATGTTTGTTTCAATGAAACATGTTTTTCCTTTACAATTCCTTCCATTCTCGGTCCATCACTAAATTCATTACTTCCTACACCTATCTTAATATCGTGGGCTTTGGTCCTATAGGCATTCCTCCCCCACCACTATAGTGAGATCACAAACTCCTACACCAGCTCCCACAGTATTGTCTAAGACCGATTCATCCACCTCCCCTATCTTAAGAACCCGGCCCTCCATGATCTTCATCATTCTCCCTTGTCATCAACCGCTCCACCACCACCGCCGTTGCCCTCGCCTAGGCCAATAGCACCCACACCATGCAACGTCGCTCTAGTCATCCTCAAATCAATATTGCCACTTCAATAAACCAACCACATTCACGCAAGCCAACAAAATTCCTAAGTGGCATGTAGTTATGACCGAATAATTTAATGCCCTTTTAAAAAATGACACATTGTTTTTGGTCCATCACCCTTCCTCAATGAATCTCATTAGTTGCAAATGGGTTTATAGAGTTAAGCGCAAAGCTGATGATAGTCTTGAGTGCTATAAAGCTCGCCTAGTCCCTAAAGCTGCGTTTGGTCGATCGGATAAAAACCAGAATAGGATATGTTTTATAATATCCCGTGTTTGGTAGCTATCTAGGATAGGATAAGGTTGGATATAGATGGGATAACCGGATAAAAAAATCCAAGGGGGTGGGATAAGGTCAGATAGGATTTCTTTTATTCGAAACATAAAACCCTACGCTTTTTTTTCTTTCTCTATCGTTCACCCACAGAGGACTCTCTGTTTCCAAAGTATCGACGTTGAAGCCTTCTCCTCAATAGCTCTCCGATTCTCATCGAAATTTTACGAAAGCCTTCTTCCTCCACCATGGTAAGACCCCCCATCCGCCGGCGATCGCCCGCCGGCCGCCCTCCCAATCGATTCCCCCACCGCATTTTTGCTTCACCTTCCATCTTCGATTTTCCATCATCCGCTTCATCTTCGCTTCCGTTCAACCAACTCATCACCACCGCCATCAACGGGGACGACATTGCCTTTGCTCCTCTCATCAAACCTTTCGACATAGCCCGGACGGCGACGGTGGCGCGAATCCCCTCTGTTGACCGAACCTGGATTCAGGTCCGAGCAGTCGCGGCTCAGGCTGAAGCAAGACGACATTGGAGAGGGCAGAAGAAACTTTCATGGGTCTTGGTCCCAAACAGCTTCAATTTTGCTTGAAGTGGCCATGGGACATCCGCCGAAACCCCACTGACCCCATAGGCTGTAGCTTTGAAACTCCATGGTTGTTCAAGTCTTTGCAGAAACGTGGGCTCTCTGGCTTCCAATCTCCTCGTCTTCGCCTTAAAACCCCCTTCTTTCTCATGACCCATCTTCTCAATCCTCGCCCTTGGTCGCTGGAAATGGTAAAGGCAAGGTCTTGAAGTCGCAAAACAAGGGCTTGAGCACTAAAGAGCAAAGGGAGGCGGAGCAGAGGGCGTTTGCCTTTGCTTTGGCCAGTCGGAAAGAGGCCACTGTGATTGAGTTCTACTTGCCCAAGTGCAGGCTGTGTAGTTCTCTGCTCAAGTTTGTTCTAGAGGTGGAGGGGCGGAATTCGGATTGGCTCAACATTGTTATGGCTGATGCATAGAATGAGATGTAGCTTCTTGAGGTGCTTTCATCTATCTTTCTCTTTCGAGTCTTTTAAGTTGTCATATGGTATTACTGAGATTTGGGAATTTGAGGATTGTTTGTACAGTAGTTCTCTTTGAGGGATGGTTCTTTTGTATGTTGTGATGGAAGGTCTTTCAAAGAATGATTGAGTATGTTGTTCAAATATTTGAGGATATCCGACTTTAAATCCATAGTTCACCAAACGATAGATTGGATAAGATATGAGGATATCCGACTTTAAATCCGTAGTTCACCAAACAATTGATAGGATTTGAAGAAATCCATGGATTTCTTATCCTACCCTATTCAGTCCCATCTCATTTAGAAATCCGGACAACCAAACGCAGCCTAAAGGTTTTCATCAGCAATAAGGCTTGGATTATACGAAAATGTTCAACCCACTTATGAAGATTCCCACTATTTGTTCCATTCTATTTATTGTTGTCTCTTAAGGTGGCAAGTACAACAACCGGACATGTATAATGCTTTCTTACACAAGGTTCTCTTTGAAGAAGTGTACATGGAGCAGCTCCCAGGGTTTGAGGACCCAACTTGTCGTTGTTTGATTTGTCGCACAATCATGAGGAAATAGAGAGTAAAAGCGAGAAACATAATTCGAGACGCAAGGTTTTCTCCTATTTCATCCTAAAACTATGCCATCCTGTTGATAAGGAGTATGAACCACACCCCAACAGTCGTAACTATGTTTGCTAATTGCATCGTGCTCTATATGATCTTAAGCAAGCTCTGAAAGCCTAGTTTCAATGACTTTCGAAGTTTTTGCTTCATTTGACATTATCAGCATTAGAAACAAATCTCCAATTGTTTATCTATTGAAGAGGCACTGATGTCATTTATTTATTTTTATCTATGTTAATGACATTCAAGTTAAAAGTAGAGGTGTTAAACAGGTGGGCTGGGTCGAGTTTGGGTCAAGTCATTAATGGTCTAACCCAAATTGACCCATTAACCTATTTATGATCCATTTATGTCTAATGTAAATTTTCCGACCCATACCCGACCCAATTCACACTCGACCCATACCCGACCCATTTAACTAAACTTAAAAAACTTATTTTTTTTATATATATGTTTAAAAAAATGATATTGCTAAAATAATTTTATACAACAAAATCCAAAAAAAAAAAATAGTTTTATACAACACAAATTTAATGGAAATTTTTCATAATTTTTAAATAATTATTTTAAAAAATCGAATTTTAATTATTTTTTTATTTTTTAAAATTAATTTTTTAATTATTTTAAATTTTAAATTTTCTTTTTTTTTTTTTGTTCTTCTTCTTTGCCGGCCGCCGGCCATAGGCGAGCCTCGAGCTCGAGGGCGAGGCGGAGGCCTCGCTAGATCTGCGAGGCTTGAGCCTCGCCGGCCGTCGAGCTCAAGCCTAGCCGGCGTCGGGGGAGCTCGAGCTCGTCCCTCGCCGAATCTAGCAAGGCTCGAGCCTCCGCCTCACTAGACTCGGCGAGCTCGAGGCTCACCGGCGTCGGGCAAGCTCGAGCTCACCTCTTGCCGGATCTAGCGAGGCTCGAGCCTCCCCCGACGCCGGCGAGCTCGAGGCTCGCCTGGCCGGTCGCCGGCCATCGCCGTGCCGGCGATCGGAGGAAGAAGAAAGAAAAAAAAAAGGAAAGAAAAAAGAAAATAAAGAAAATAAAAATAAAAAAATAATTATAATTTCTGTTTTTATAAAAAAAAAAAATTGTAAAGTTAAATAGAGAAGAGAGAGTCTCCATATAAATGGGTTCATTTTTAATGGGTTGATAAATGGGTCCTAAATGGGTCTGAGAGTAAACCCATTTAAGACCCATATGTCTCAGCCCCTTTATTTTTAAAACTCATCATGGGTGCTTTGGGAAATAAGACTTGACTCATTAACGACCCATTTAACTATAAATGGGTCCATAAATGAGTCAATGATCCATTTTGACATCTCTAGTTACAAGTAATACATAATCTACCGTTAGTGCAACCTTACAAAAATTGTCTGCACAACAACCCACTACACTTCTTCCTTGTGATAGAGGTTATCTCTCACTCTAAAAGGCTACTTCTCTCTCAAGGACGTTCTATTGAGGATCTTTTTCGTCTAGCTAGGATGTTTGAGTGCAAGCTTGTCCTAACTCTTATGGTCACGACTACAAAACCACCTGAGAAAGGGGGTGCTCTGATGTCTGATCCTACTCCGTGTCAATCTATAATCGATGCCCTCCAATATGTGACATTAGCAAGACCAAATCTCTCCTTTGCTGTTAATAAAGCCTATCAATTCATGCATGCACCAACTGAAGACTACAGCTTACGCTATCTCAAACATACAAAGTCGTTTCGTTTGCTTCTTTCTCCATCCAATGATGCTTGCAAGCCTTTTCTTATGTGAATTGGGTTGGTAGCTTTGACGACAAGAAGTCAACTAGAGGGTGTGCTATTTTTCTTGGTCTTAACTTGATCTCTTGGTGCTCTAGAAAACAACGAACTGTATCGTCATCTTCCATAGAATCTGAGTATAAAGCCCGTGTCGATGCTGCAGCTAAACTCGTCTGTCTTGGCTCCCTCTTTCAAGAAGTCCTCCCATCCTTTGGCGCAATAATATTGATGCTACTTATCTGTCCACAAATCCATTTTTCCATACTTGTACCTACACATGTTGAAATTGACTTCTGTTTTCTTATGATCGTGTCGTCAAATGACAACTTAGTGTGCAGTTGATCTTCACAGCTAACCAACTAGCTTAGGCTCTCACCAAAGCTACTCTTAAAACACGTTTTGAATTTTGACGATACGAGTTGAAGATTCACGGTCTTGACTCTTCCGCCTTATGAAATGTATAAACCAAATATAGGGCTATGGATTTTGGAAGTTTTGGGAACCTATCTTTGAAAGTTTGAATTTTTCTTTTTTTTGTGTATTTCTTTTATTGTAAGTAAATCTTCAAGAATGCATTCTTGGATATGTAAATACCTACTTAAGCATAATGAAAATACACAACAATTTTTGTCTCGCTAGAGAATGATGTTAATATTTACTATCTCGTTACAAATTGAAATGTCAATAAAATGTTATCACATCTGACGTAATTCTATATTTAAAAAAGGATTTAAAGCAAAATCATCACATATATTAATAAACAAATATCATCAATTGGATGAAAAACAGACAATGTGGAAAACTTTGTGCGTATGAAGGCATGTCTTAATAATTGCAACGTGATTCCTCCCATATAGGCTTGGATTTTGCCTATCACTAAAATATAGAAATACGTAATCGAGAACTGGTTTAAAGAGATTTAATCGTGCATTGACACTAAAGGAATTTTATGACGTGATTGCCAACTACATTAAAAAATAAAGTTATTAGTGCTATGTAATCTTTGATGCTATAGTCCTAAATCTTTATATGAAATTCCAATACTGTCATTTCACTTAACTTCCGTGGGAAATTGCTGACGTGGCAATCCACAAGTTGTCCATGTCAGCATGTTGCGTAGGATCGTTGGTAATGATAAGACACTACATTAGCCATTTCCGGCAACAATAGATAGGAAAGATAATTGGAATTTCTTGCAAACTTAAGATTATATTGGCAAAATAAAAAAGTTTAGGATTCAATTGACATGCACGCAATAAGTTTAGGAATTACCCAATTTGATGGGATCCAGGATATATACAAGGTCCAAATACATATTCGTAAATACACCATAATCACTAAATGAGGTCGGTCCGATGTGTTTTGTGACCCCACACTCATTAAATAATGTTCTCTCTTTGCGGGCATTAAGACGCCCACACGTACAAGAGTAAATTTCGAAGCTCCCGACCGAATAATTAGGTCAAATTTGATTAGCACCGTTCCAATTTTCATGTATTTAATTTAACTATAGCCAAATAGAGTAATGATACACCGTCTTTTGTACGGTCTCGATTGGATCAAAGGCAGGATATTCACGTTAAGGTATTGATAAGATATATATACTTTGGAGGAACCTAGCCCAACAAGTTCTATTAAGTAAAAAGGCTCACAACCTTATATTGCCGACAGTGATCGCACGTTCCCACTATTTTACAAATAAAAGAAAAAAAAATACTCTATACATGCTTCATTTGCAATAATTGAATCTTCAAACCATTATAATTGTATAGGCACGAGAATGGTCAAAATAATGCAAACTGAAAAAAACTTTCTTAAATGTTCAACAAGCACATCAGTGTACCCGTTAACAAATCGTAGAAAATTTGTTTAGTACGTATGGCACTTGCTTGAAATTGGTCAACGATCGAGTGCTTCGACATGGTCATATTTTTTTTTCTTCTTTCCTTTTAATTCTCTTTGGGTCCCTTGCTTTTTCCAAGGGCGCTAACGTTGACCAAGAAGGGTTAGTACCATAAAAGGAAAGCTTTACATGTTCACTATAACACTTATACCTTAAAATTTTCGTTTTGTTAAAAATATTTAAGATTTTGCCTAGTGCCATACCAATACCTTAACTTTCTTTTGTATCATAAAAACCTCCAAATTATTCTCACCATGACACTAATGCCCCTAATTTTTTTTTATGTTATTAAAACCTCCAAACTTTTAGTAGCATGACAAAAATACCTTAAAGCCATTAGCCTAATTTCAGATCCATTGTGTTATCCACGCAAGCAACCTTGTCGAATGTTTAATGGCCATCTTGGACGGAATTGTGACTAAAGGTTTTCTTTTTCTTTTTTTTATTCTTTTCTCTCTTTTTTTTTTTTTTTTTAATTTTCTTTACGTCCCTTGCCCGTTCAAAGTTTGCAATGGCCAACATTGACCAAGAAGGTTGACCCCAAAAAAAAAAAAAGTCGTTGACCAAGAAGGCGTCGGAAAGCGCAACCGGACACCCACGCCTGCCTTGGGGAGACATCATACAGGCTGGGAGCTGGACTATTGATTGATTTCTATTTTATTCTGGACCCTCAAATTCAATGGCATTCTACCTAAAATTTGGGGATCGGGCTTTCACCCTCAAAACTCATTGAGAAAAAATATTAGGTGTTTATTCTGCATTTTGAAGTTTCTTTGATCAAATACTAGCATTTGAAATGCGAAAAGCCCAAAACATGCAAGATCTGCTTTGAGCTTTCTATATTTTCGAAATGCTAAGTAAGGGTTTAATGACTTTTTCTTTCCAATATTGCCCTCACTGATAATCGTATTTTCCTCTTTTGCCCTCAGAAATACTGTTCATCATCTTCTTCCTTGGACTTGTTGGTCCACTAGCGAAGCTCAGCCAGCGGAGCTCAACTATGTGTAGCCAAATATGGCCGTCGGGAAGCCTCGTCGGAAGGCTTAACCGATGGTGGTGGTTAAAAATATGGGCGGCCTCAAGAGTCACCTGGGTTGCTTAACCTCAGGCACCACCACCTGAGGTCATGCGAGGTAGCTGGGTTGTCTGACCCAGGGCGTTACTTGAGGTCGTGCGACCTTAGGCGAGCCGCCTCCACCACCACCATCACCAGCCGCCTCCCCATCACCATCGTCACCACCACCACCACCAGAGCTCAAGCCGCCTTGCCACGATTTTGCCCTCTTTGATGCACTGCATCTACGACCCAGCCAAGGCGTTGCCTAAGGTCACACGACCTTAGGTGAGTCACCTCCCCACCACCACTAGCACCATCGCCACCAGTTGCCTCCCCACCAGCAGCATCACCACCAACAGCAATAGCTCGAGCTGCCTCCCCCATGATTTCGCCCTTTTCGACGCTCTACATCTCCTCCTCTATTTTTCTTTTCTTTTTTTTTTTTCCCCTTATTCTTTTCACCTCAAAGTTGCTTTACAAAATATGCATAAAAATGAGTATTTAAATATTCTTACCTTTCCAACCAAAAAAAAAAAAAAATTCTTATCTTCACCAAATGCCCATTAATTCAAAGAGACCTGGGAAAATGCAAAGCCACTTCCCCAAATTTGAACCGAATGGACCCTTAGGAGTGTTGAAAAGGCCCAAACCAGCCTAACTCGAATCAAACCATTGTTCAGGTCAAAATAATCACATATCCATATGCTTTGGTTACGGCCCAAACTGAACCATTGACGCCCTTAAACTATTTATGCAAGAGATAGCCTATGTTTGGCTTCTTTGTTTCATGAAAAGAACCTAGTTTTGTGAATAAACTTGTGAATTTCCCCTTGCGTCGTGCGCTAGACAGATTCATTTCCGAATAGTTTAACGACGGACGATTTAAAGGACATCACATCAACATCAATACAATGTGAATACGAAGATGGATTAACCTTCACACGATCTAATCCTACTGGAGACAACGTCTTGAAGCTACGTCATGAGATAGTAATTCTTTGTGACTCCACGAGTCTCGACATGCATCACTTATATTTTGATCCGAGGGGTAATCTTGTAGTGATGGGAAAGGTACTCATGGGACATATCCCCAGACAATGTTGGTTTTGCTTCAATGTCATCAAAAATCAATCAGAGCCTACTTGATATAATTTTCCCGCATTAACTATAAGCTTACAACCGTGAAAAAGGGACGTCGAATGGTAGCTTTTGTAAGGCGTTTGCCAAATTTATCGGATGCAGCAACTCGCATAAGCTTCTAGGAAGTCATCTCAGCAACTTTGAGATGTAGCTTTAAAACATGCATTACCACACTTTCGAGTCACGACACCTCAAAACATAGCTTCGAAGTAGTAGCTACAATGCCAAACGGGAACTTGATACATTATGGCAATCGTCAAGTAATTCTAAGGCATTTCGTCAATTCTTTTTCAAGAACGTGATACTTTTTTGTGTGCAAGCCAAAAGAAGTGTGCAACTTTGGCAAACTCTAGAGCACCAGGAAGAGAATGTTTAGTTTAAGATCATAGATTTGGTCTGTGCACGACTGTCGTTAGGCGATCCCATTGCCCTCGCCCCCACCACAATGCAAGTCGGGGAGCCCAAAATCGACAATAATATTAAGCCAAATTCGTCATTCGTAGACTAATCAAAATTTTGCGAAACCGAGCATAGACGGAGGAGTAGAATCTCTGTTTGTCAACTTGCAAAAGAAGTTTCAGACCGCCAAACCCTTTTTTGGCAAATAGTAATAAAAATTTTGAAGCGTAAGAATTTTGGCTTATTTAAGCGTTATTTTAGGCATTATGCTACTCATGTTAATCATGAGACTTATGCTCCTCATGTTACTCATGAGACGATACAAACAGTGTCATCTAGGACATATGAATTTCATGTACTATGTACCATATAAGATGAAGTCAAAGGTTATTTTTTACCTTAGACATTCGTCATTATTCAAGCATGTGCTACGCATGTGCACAATTGCATTTAATAGTGTTACAAGTTCTATGCTAAATTTATTTTGTGTTTTCTTGGAACAAGAGGGTTACAATTTATGTAGTTGGAAAAAGGAGGTTGGGAAAAAAGAAAGACCGAATTGCAGAAAATATAGGTTAAATACTTATCCAACGACAGTATAGTCTATTGTTTTAATCACCAAGAGAAAGCTATAGAGATAATATCTAGACTTGTGAAAAGTGAGATAAAACGGTATTTCGGCTTAATAATGTATAAGACAAGATGTTGAAGATATAGAACTTTCACGAAATTTCATGCTCAAACATAAGACGACATTAGTTACATTTAATTTTTCTAATGAATAAAAATCGTAATTAGAAAAATATCTGAATAATTGTAAGTTCTTCACTTCGCCTAAGATACAAATTTAAACCTTCCTAATGTCGACCGTTTCAAAACCAATTATTAGACAACCTCGAATACTGTTTTTTTAAAGGAAATTTTTTTAATATTATTTCAGTCTCGTCAGATGTTTGAGTCTCACTTCTACACTTGATCTCTTGGAGCTATAAGGAGAAAGCAAGCGTATACTTTGAAGCCGTAAAAGTAGACCAGTGGATAGCGAAATCAGATCACAAAATGTTATTGACCTCGAACTCGGATCGAAGACCTCCAACATTGATTCCCTAATTTCTTGGTCGTTTTGAAAAAAAATCAGAGGAGATCAATCAGTTTAAGCTCCGACTATTTCGAAAAAAAAAGAAGAAGATATTTTTTTAAATGTTTTCCAAAAAATAATTTATTTTGAAAAATAACAATATTTTTAGCTGAGATATAAAAATCAATTGGAAAATTCGTTTCTATTATTTAGTAAGAAAAATCTCATTTGATTTTCCTAAATAAACAAACACTATTCGGGCACTAGTAACTCGCACATAAATAACCAAAAATCCCGGCATGGCCATCACGATCTTAAGCTAGATCCTTGACTCCTGATCACAAGCATGGGCACTGATCTTGGATCCATAGAGGCCAAGCCTAGGTCCCTCGTGCATGAGCTCGAGACCATCGAGGCCGACCTTCGGACCCCCTTGCTCCACCCTAGCCTTAATATTAATCGGGCTAGTATCCTGTGTATGGGCACTAGTGTCCCAAGCATAGCCTCGATGGACCTACCTTCTATATAAAAAAAACCGTATTTGTAAAAAAATTTGGAAAAAGAAAGTATATCGGGCAGCGTTGAAAGCTTTTTACTTAGCGAAGTCTTTTTCTACCGGGAATTCAAAAAGTTTTTTTGTATGATAATTATATAATCAAACACCAAATTAACTAATCTTAATATGCAAATGGTATTTTTTTTAAAAGGAAAAAAAAAGATATAAGGTTTCACTTTTTTTTTAATATGTTTTATCCGGTGAAGATTCTTATTTTCCTTATCGGAACAATTATCTCTATCATATCATAATAATAAATAATAAAATTACGAAAAAGTCTTTTCTTAGACAAAATGTTTACTTTAGAAATAAGTTCTAGGGTTTCCAAGAGCGCAGGATTCTCGGCGCGCGCGCGTTCTTATCTAGGACTAGGACGAAGTATCGTATTCAATGATTAAAGAGCTTCGCGAAAAAAAAAAACAAAAATTTGGACGGCGAGCCAATAACGACGCGACCGAGGGCCTCCCAAAAAAAAAAAAAAAAAAAAAAAAAAAAAACAGGAAGGAAGAAGGAAGGAGGAAGGAGGAGAGAGAAGAAAATCAGCAAAACGACGCCGGAGAGAGAGAGAGACTTCGTATAAAACCTACAATCCGCCACCTTCCTTTTTTTCTCTCTCTCTCTCTCTCCTCTCGCCTCTGCAGCCATCTTTTACTCGGTCCTCCCCTCCCTCAGACCGCGTCTGTTTCTCTCTCTACCTCCTCCACTTCCACACGCTCCCCTAGAGAGAGAGAGAGGGAGAGGGAGAGGGACGCGCGTGCGCTAGATCTACACTCCCGGACCGAAAATGCCACTGAGCGGCGGCGACGGCGGCGGCGATCCGAACCCGCAGCACCCGGCCCAGCCGCCGCCGCCGCAGCAGCAGCAGCAGCAGCAGTGGATGCAGCAGCAGCAGCAGCAGCCGCAGCAGCAGCAGTGGATGATGGCGGCGGCGGCGGCGGGGGCATGATGCAGTACCCCGCGGCCGCGATGGCGATGATGCAGCAGCAGCAGCAGCAGCAGCAGCAGATGATGCTGTATCCCCACCATTACTTGCCTTACGCCTACCAGCAGCTCGCGCCCCAGCATCACGCCTACCAGCAGGGCTACCACCACCAGCAGCAGGGCTACCACCAGAAGCCGCAGCAGCCGCGCCAGCAGCAGCCGCAGTATCAGCAGCAGCAGGGCGCGTCGGGCGGCTCCGACGACGCCAAGACCGTCTGGATCGGCGATCTGCACCACTGGATGGACGAGACTTACCTCCACAGCTGCTTCTCTCACACCGGCGAGGTCAACTCCCGAATCTCTCTTCCTCTCTCTCTCTCTCTCTCTCTTGCTTGTGTGTGTAGGTTTAGGAACGAGATTCTGCTATTGGAGTTTCTTCAGTTCTAAGTAAAGTCTCCGATTTTGGTTGGATCCCTGCCATGACTGATGAGTAACTTTGTTATGAGCAATGAAATTAGGGCAAGTGCGTATCGGGAATGGCGTGTTTGTTTGAGTGGAACTTGGTTTTTTTGGATCTCGAGGGAGGTATATTGTCGGATTTATGCGTGTGTTTGCCTTATTGCACCGCTCCAGATGATGGGAGATGAGGGAGTTTCGTGAGCTGCGTTTTTGGGGGGTAAAGCGGATTGATTTAATTGTTTTGGACGTTTGATAGTCAAACATAACGTGCACTTCGGTCAAAGTTGCGTCCCACATGATTCAATGCATCTTCTTACGTTTAAGCCCATAGCTGTGCTACCTGCTGGCACAAGCAATTAATGGCTTGACCTATTGGACTTCAGTAATTGGAAGCCCCGGATCTGAGTGTTGAAGTGCTGAGTGTAATGAAGTAGAGTTCAATCTGGTTATACTAATTATTTGCTTCTAGTATAAGATTGATCGTGGCTATTGAGGAAGGCTGAAAGATGACTGATTCGCAGAAAGAACAAAATGAGATTTTTTTTCTTTCTTTTTTTTTTTTGGGGGGGGGTTAAGGAAATGAAGTGAGTGCTCTAGAAGAAACCCGAAACTCACATTGTTAAGTCAAAGCATGTTTTTCGTGCGCTATTTCTTGTTCTTGTTCTTGTTCTTAAACAGTTTTTAGAGATAATGGGTGGGTGGTTGTGCATTTCATAAATATGCTTATGTGAGAAGTCCAATGATAGAGGAATATTTGAATTGTCGTGTACAAGGCTGCTCGATAGCAGGTGTGGTGAAATGTGAGTCTCATGTGGGAACTGGTAGTGGAAAATCAGATTTGGTTAGCCTAACACGTTTAGAGCTGTTCCACATGATCAAATTGATTTATTTGCTGAACAGCGGTAGATAACAGGTATAGGTGGGAGTGGAATTACAATTTCTAGTAACTTAGATCAAAAGAATATATGATTTGGAGTGCCTGTACCTATTCACATCATTCCTATTTACAATAAGAGAATACCATATCTCCTCACTATTGCACCAGCAAATTCTCCTGAAAGAAAGCTTGAACCTGAAATATTTTTCATTTATCCAAATAACTTCTTTCATAATTTTAGAGAAAGTCTCATCACTTATTCGGCAATAAAGCTTTTGGTGTAAATGCATATGAAGAGAAATAATGAATAGGAAACTTGTCTGTAATTTTAGTTTGTGTTGGGCTATTGAATCAGAACTTCATGGAGATTAAAAGTTGTGTCTTGACAAGTGTGATTATTAGAGGGTGCTTCATGTTTGACCTCATGTGATCTTGGATAACTAGCTCTGTAGTAATTTTTTGTTTGGCAATAATTGAAGAAAATACTTCCTTTGCTAGATTATTTGTTTTAAAAGTTTAAAGGAAATGTGCTCTGTATAATCTCTTTTATCTTTGCCATGGAAGCATTTTCCCGTAACTCCACCCTCATCTTCTGATTTGCTTCTTGCATGTGCAGGTTTTCTCTGTAAAAGTAATACGTAATAAACAAACTGGTCAGTCAGAGGGGTATGGGTTTGTTGAGTTTAGTTCACATGCTACGGCAGAGAAAGTCTTACAGAGCTATAATGGCACTTCCATGCCAAATACAGAGCAACCCTTCCGCTTGAATTGGGCAATGTTCAGTTCAGGTGATAAGCGATTGGACATGGGTTCTGACCTTTCCATATTTGTGGGAGATTTGGCTTCGGATGTAACCGATGCTTTACTGCAGGAGACTTTTGCTGCTAAATATACTTCTGTTAAAGGGGCAAAAGTTGTGATTGATTCAAATACTGGCCGTTCAAAAGGTTATGGATTTGTTAGGTTTGGTGATGAGAATGAGAAGTCAAGGGCCATGACTGAAATGAATGGTGCATATTGCTCAAGTAGGCCCATGCGCATTGGTGTTGCTACCCCAAAGAAATCTTCTGGATATCAGCAACAGTATTCATCTCAAGGTATGTTGAAATGATGCCTTTCCTTTGTTTGCTTGAGATCATCCTTAATAATTCAGGAAGGGTAATTTTATATCACACAAGTCAAAACTTGGTCCCATATCTTTATTTATGTTTGGTGAAATTAAACTCTTCTTGGATGACTTCCTGTAATTATGATCCACCTGAGTTTTCTTCAAACCTATTGAAATTTTTTGTTTTCCATTTGCTTTTGAAATAATTTTTTGATATCATGTGCATCCGAGGTGTAACGCTTGATGCCTGCAACTATTTGAGATTTATCATTAGGAGTTCCATTTAATGATGGTTATGGTTGTGCTGTGGCTCTGCTGTGATATGTTTATGCTATTTTGTGTTTTAGAGCATGCATTTGGCAATGCATGATTCAACCTGTGTGAAATGGTTTTGCTGTGGGAATTTAGAACCAAGGACAATGAATCAAATTTTTGTTGATCATCTCAGCAGCAGATGATCTCGGGCATTTTTCCATTATGGTCAATAAAAAATACGATTTCTTTTTTAACATGAGGCAAACCACAATTCTTATGTTCGATAGCTTTTGCAAAATAATCTTTAGTTGTTGAGATTTGAGTACTTTAAGCTGTACATTAGTTTGGACTGTAATTGTCGTCTGTGCCAATTATGGTTGACTCTTGCATGTAATTGAGGTTAGTGGCAACATTATTATGGGATGGTACAAATGGTACCAAATTGACCGTAAAATGTCCTTGGAATACAGGTCATATACAAGACTGGTGGCCCAAATTTTATGCAGATAAAAGTCGCGAAGCAAAGATTGCATAGGATTCAGATCACCATTCTTGCATGTGATTGTGCTAAATGACAACTTCTATTACATTATCGACATATATAGTCGAAGCTAACACAAAATATCCTAAAAATTTGTGTCGCGTGAATAAGTTGTGAGACAAGTTCTATTTAAAATGGGGTTTAAGACCATAAATCACACGAAAAATGGGAATAAAAAATTTTGTTTTTTCATGTGTTTGAATAATTTGAGTGGATTTATAAGTCAGGAATATTGTTTTTCTCGTGATTTGGGTGTTTCATGTTCTATTAGGGTCAAATTTTCTCGTTAGAATTTAGTGGGTGTAAAGCATACAGAAGGATGGGGGTCATAATGAAGTATATGAAGACAATTGTAGGTATTAGTAGTAATTTTTGCATGCTGACCTGGGGCAGTTGGTCGAACTCATGATATTGTGGCTTTGTCATTGCTCTTAATTGTCATTTGACTTTGGAGTGAGTAGAAATTATGTTCTTTTCAGTGGATAAACTGTATTAATAAAATGTATTGAATTACAATGAAATGAGTAAAGACTGCAAAAAAGGATCCTTCAATGAAACACGGACACTAAATACTCAACTGCAGTGAAGAAAAAGAATTTTCCTTTCCTCATTTCTCAGATAGTCTCTTCACTGGCTGTCAAGGCTTCTTAAGAGTTTGTTGTCTTGATGTGTAGATTATATAATTTATTAGGTCCTTGCATCTACTTCCCATGAGAACTGTAGTCATGAGGAAATATTGATTTATTTCATCACCCTTATGTGAGCACCCTAGAATCTTGAGCATGTGAATTACTGCAAGTCTAATGGGAATATATTAGTTCAGGTTACTCTTCAGCAACAGCTATTCATGATATCACTTCTTCTTTTTTCTATTTAAATGAAGTGTCTTCTGTCTATCTTTGCTGTGTCATAGATTTATACTGATTATCTCTTTAATTAGCCTTGGTGTTGGCTGGTGGACATGCTGGTGGACACGTATCAAATGGTGCTACTTCACAAGGATCCCAGGCCCATGAGTCAAACAATTCTACTGTGAGTGTTCTCCTTACAGTTAGTCATTTGAGCCCTATATATCTTGATAACTCAAGCTTTATTGCAGATCTTTGTGGGAGGGCTTGACTCTGATGTTAGTGATGAAGATCTCAGGCAGACATTTTCCCAGTTTGGTGAGGTGGTCTCAGTAAAAATACCTGCTGGAAAAGGATGTGGCTTTGTGCATTTTGCAGACAGGTGCCCATTCGTATTTGCTTCGTGTAAAAGAGGGAGAGGAAAATGCTATAAAGAAGCCATATAAAGTTATGAAAAAGCCACTAGAGAAAAATGTGCAGGACCTCAGAGCATTACCTACTGAAGCATGATCAAATATGAAGTCATTATCTTACTTCCATGTATCACAATTGAAAAGGCCTAGTGTTTACATCTGCCTGTTTCTGTCACTAGGAAAAATGCGGAGGATGCTATGCAGGAGTTGAATGGCACAACCATTGGCAAGCAGTCTGTTCGTTTATCTTGGGGCAGAAGCCCTGCAAACAAGCAGGTAAATTTTTAAAGCTCTTAGTTGATCTTTGGATGCCCTCTTTCCCAGCTTTTTTCAGGTGAACAAAATGAAAAAGCTTTTTGCATGCTTATCCTTATAAGATGGTCATTTGGGCACCTTTGCTCATATTTTGGTTCTTTCATTGTTCATTTTTAACTAGCTTTCTTGGAGGTTTCGGTTCATTTGGAAGGAAATAGCATAGTCATGCTTTTAAAGGTTATGAAACACCTTTCTTTTGTCTACTGCATGGTGCGAATAGGGCTGGCAAATGAGCGGGTCAGGTCGGGTTGGGTCAGGTCGGGTCAAGTTTGTGTGGGTAAAATATAATTCATGATCATATCAACCCATTTTCATATGTCTTCACCCATTTTGGTCTTATACAACTTAAATGACCCATCCCTGAAATGACCTGGCCATGAGCCAAGTCCACCCAAATATCCAATATTTTGGATGCATTAACAAAATGACCATGCCATTGCTCAGCCATCATCATCGCCACCATTACCACGGTCACATTAATGTTGTTGGAAATTTTTGTAGATTAAAAAATATTAAATCTGAAATAGGAGATTAAATTAAGAATTCTAAAATGGTTTTTTTTCCCAACAAAAGATCTCCAAATATTGACCAATTTATAACTATTATCAAGGTTGCAGAGGTCACTTTAGATGTGCAACGACCTATGTAAATCTTTGTAGATATGGACCACCGGTGATGTCACCGGTGGAGATGCCAAAGATGGTTCCATTCTAGGTCTTGGTTTATCTCTCTACCAAATTGTCCTCAGAGAAGGTAATGAGTGGTGGCTCATAGTGTGCAACTGCCACGAGTTTTACTCTCTCTCTCTCTCTGTGCGCTTACACGAAGTGGTCTCTCCAGTCAAAGACATGATGGTTGCTAAGTCTTTGGTGTCGCCTCAGGACGGTGACCACCATGCTTGAGATGGCAATGGTGTGGTCATCGTTCTCAGGCGACCTCAATGGGTTGTTCCACATGATCAGTCAGATTTTGGTGGTGTGGATACATGGGATATTAAGAGCCACAGTTGTTAATGTGTCCTTAAAAACAGTATCAGAAGTCCAGCATGCCTTTTATCTCCTCCACTGGATTTTCCTAGTGACATTATAGATTTCTCCTCTCTTTCCTTATATGCTTATCAACCCTTTTTTGCCTATAATCTGTTTGAACTCACTCAATAGTGGTACATGGTTTGACAGTGGAGAACAGAGAGGAGTAACCAGTGGAACGGATCGTACCATGGTGGATATGCCAATGGGTATGCTGCTACATCAAACCAGGATTCTAGCCTGCATGTTCCAGCGGTGGCTAATGGGGTTATGTAATAGAAGTAAGCTAAAAAAACTCGTGGATGTGAAACAAATGGTCTTCTCAAATTATTCATGGAGTTAAAGTGTGTGAAGAATTTTTCCCAGGAAGATTGTGTTTTGACACTAGAATTGTCTAGGGATGTATGAGTACTTTAGGTGGATTGTGGGAGTAGAGGAACAGCTTAATTCTTTTTCAAATCATCCTTAGAAGCGCAACTCACAACCATCACGCATGCTTTCTCGTGCTCTCTCTCTCTCTCTCTCTCTCTCTGATCACAGGGTTAAGTATATGTCCATTCAGCTTGGTAGAACATTGATGAATGGTCTTCTCTCCGAATCTTTCTCCTTTAGGTCATCTTAGGAATTAGGCTCATTCACTCCATGTTTTTATATATAGGAAACTGCATATGAATGTGTTGTTCAGTTGGCATGTGACGTGGCAACACATTCGTATATACTCTCATTTCCGTCATTTACACGTGAATTTAGCTAAAAATAACTCACTGCAAGCAAGCTAATCTCAATGCTCTCCCTCTCCCTCTCCCTCTGGCTGATGAATGGGTCCTCTCCTGCAACTGCAATGAGCTCGTTGCTATTGGCGGAGGAATCACCGGGCCTCCTTTGCTTCCGATCTAGAATGAGCTCCTGCAATGGTGACCTTGTTGCCATTAACAAAGCTTAATGCTTAATGCATGATGCTTGCCAAGCTTCGACTGGAGAGGGTAAAGCATAGTTATGGTGGTGGTGATTGGAGGAGGAAACACTCGTCCTCCGTTACTTCAGATCTAGAATGAGTTCGTGCAACGTCGAGCTTTGTCTAGAGAGGGTAAAGCATAGTTAAGGTGCCGTTGATTGGAGGAGGAAACACCCGGTGACCTTTACTTCAGATTTTAGAATGAGCTCGTGCAATGTCAAGCTTGTTGCCATCGCCAAAGCTTAATGCTTTGCGAGCTTCATCTAGAGAGAACAAAGCGTAGTTATGGTGGCGGCAATTGCAGGATTGCAAGGTTGGTGTTGCGGGCGACCTGAGCAGGCGGTGGTGGCCGCTGTGCGGCATGAGAAATACGGTGGTGGCTCCGGTAGATAGGGTCGAACGAAGATGAAGGTGGCCTAGATGGCCGATGGCGGTGGATTCTGGATATCAAAATGGAGATAGCAAATTTCCCTCTTAACAATTCGAATCGTATTTGATACTCAGTTTGTCGATTTACTGAGGGTTGCGATCGAACGCCCGTCTTTTGCAAGAAAGGAAAAGGATTTCGAGGGCACCCTAGCCATTTTGATGAAACAATCGTGGTTCGACGACTAAATATTCCCTTCGGCGATGATAGTTGCATCAAATATTGCGAATGGCTTAATTAAGTATTGTCTATCTATGGATCACAGAAACATACGGTGGGCTGCATCTAATTATTCTGGCATTGGAATGGGGAAAAATATCGGAAAAGTCCTAAACCTATCGTCTTGGTGTCAATTTAATTATAAATCTTTTAATTATGCTACTTTAGTTATAAAACTTTTGACTTATTGTCAATTCAGTCATTTTGACTAATTTTAGCCGAATATTGCTGATATGGATATCGGTGGTCACGTGGATAATTTTTAATAATATTTTAATATTTTTCGATTTTATTATTTAATTTAATGGATTAAGTAGTAGTGAGGCGTGGAATGAGACATAACCAGAGAATATACGAGGCATGTAGGCCGTGTCACGTTCGTGATAATTGCTTCAAGTTTTGATTGTTTACTTCGTACAGTATTATAAGGTTCTTATTATGCTTGAACTTTTTCATACTCCATTTTAATTATTATTTTATATGGGAATCGGATTGAAGCGTGGATAACGCCTAGCATTCAACTATTTCCTTCATTAATTTGCCAGATAAAAACAGGAAGGAATTTGTTTCGACGACGGCTCCCATTTCTTTCGGCCTGCTAGTAAACCCCTATTTTAAATGTGAAAATCGTTGATAGAAGTCTCTTTTATTTCTTCTATTATAGTGTAGATGTATAATAACAAGTAAATTAGATTATTTGAAAGCTCATAAAAGCACAAGATTAAGTATTTGACCCAAAAAAAGAGATAAACAAACTTGGCTAGAATGGGAAATTCTTTCTTTAAAATGAACTGCGGTCTTCAACTTGTGCTCCAAAACTTTTGAAGCTCTAATAGAATCTTCATTAAGTAAACAAGATGATTTTTTTATTCATTATGGCAACAACGCAGTACTTTCTTTTTATTCTGTTCTGTTTGTTTAATTATTTTTGCACTAGCAATGGTTAGGGCGTCAAACGGCCTATGTACGTTGAGCTTGCATCATCCAGAACTCCAAATTAGATCTGGTGGAAACCCTGAACAATTACAACTATATTATCATGTCAAATGGCAAGAAGGGCCATTAAGCAAAGCGGGCCCATCATGTCATGGGACGCGCATACCGACCGTAAGGTTGTCGGGGCACCCAACAATAAAGACCATGCATATTTCCCCACTTAAGCATTGAAGGTTACCCTAGAAGCAAATGGTCCGGGCTTCTTTTCTTTGTGACATGTCGGGGTGAGCTTGGTCCGGGTTGGGCCGATCCACCCCCTAATTCTAGGACCACCTCGCACAATGTTGGTCCTCAATTTTTAGGACCGAGAACCGACCCTATTGAGCTTGGGACCGAGGATTGGACCGACCCAATGGGTTCGGTCCAGTTTCAGGGTCAACCCAGGTCCAATTGATAATTTTTTGTTTCATTTTTTGTACTCCCTAAAAAAGCGATTGAGAACCGGGCCGACCCAAAACTAACCAGTAATTTTTTATTTCATTTTTTGTACTCCTTGAAATGACAATTGAGGATCGTACCGACTCAATGGGTTCGATAATAAACAAGGTCAGCTAAGAAAGGCAAGTAGTGAAAGTCAAGTGGGGTGAGCGTCGAACAGAATGAGCATCGAATGTTGAGCGGGGAGCAACAAGCCAAGCGAGCATCGAGCAGCAAGCGAAGACGAGTGACCCAAAGCAAGCGAGGCTAGTGTCGAGTGGCGAGTGGAGAAGTTTTTTTTTTTTTTTTAGCAAATTGAAGACTAAGAGGATAAATAAGACATAATAGAACGAATATTAGAGGAGGATGCCATAAGATGCCTTTTTGGACGCCGTGAGGACTCCTCACAAAAACATTTTTCTCCTTCGTATATTATGACTATTGACTCCGTAAAAGACATTAAAAACCTAAGTTATTAAAGAACAATGTAAAATTACTTGAACTCCTCACTAAAGAGCTGTTTAATATTGTTTACGTTGTTTATTTTAAGGTTTTCTTTATATAAAAAAATTATAATTAATATATTAGATATATATGACTGGGTTGGACCGACCGGAACTCTCAAGACCGAGGACGGACACCGCACGGTATTAATCTAGGAATTCTAGGACCAAGGACTGACCCAATCTCCCTGAAAATCAGACAAGGACTAGCGGGGTTGGGCCGGTCCAGGGTCAGTCCAGGGTTAACCCCGGACCAATGCTCACCCCAGAGCATGTGAATCGACTATGCGCAGCTCTTGAAAGTTGTGCATCGACATTTCTGGAAATAAATTTACCGTTGTCATTCTCTATGATAAAATCTAGAATGAGAGTTTAACCAAGGATTCTTCCTCTCATCTGATTCAAGAAGTCTTGAGTTTGATGTATTTTTATTTTAATTTTTTTTTGGCAATTTACTGTTTAGAAGATATGGTACATCTGGTTCTCAAAATTTACAGGTGAAGTTCTACGCCTATATTTCAACTCCTCCGTTGAACATTCCACTAGCTCATCATAATCTTTTTTGTTTTATTACGGCAATTGTTGGACTGAATTTGGACACAAATTCATTAGCTGCCTACTTTATCATAAACTTGAATATTGGTCGATTGGAAAAGTAAATTAAATCAACATATATCTAAATAAAAATCAAAATGGATTGGATATTTGTTTAAATTCAAAGTTGATGATTGTTAGACTATGAAATTGTGAATAAACAACCATGATCTAGCAGCAAAAATGAGCGTCGAAGCTTCCCCTTTCTCCTCTTTAGCGAGCATCAGTCTTCATTTCTAGAACAACAGACCAACACGCATAGAGCTATGCTTGTCGGATTTCAGTCATCGAGACCTGACAAGAGTTCTATTTTCCGACTGAAGTTCGTTTAGGTCAAGTCACTAAGACCTCGATGATCTTCTAAACCAAAGCCTGCAACATTTTATTTGAGATCGCACCATGAAGGCCTCAAAACCTTCTTGTGAGAAGTATCAATTCTTGTGCTCTTCATCTCGAGATCACGACATGAAGGCTTTCGAATCATTTTGGTGAGAGTATTCGATGTTTAAACATGCTTTGAACCTTTTGTTAGGTAAGAACACAAAGGAAATAAGCCTTCAAAAAGAAACCAGGGTTGCTAGTTTAGGGTTTATGCGCCTGCACATTGCCCACAAAAACACCATATAGATAACCTCATCTGCTATTATCGCTCCTTAAAGAAACAGCTGCATGACATTAGTTTGATAAAAATATCAACTTCGATTAACAGATATTGCTCGTGAAATCAGGGGGAGGTCCAGACCATGATCTCCGTTGCGGCTTGTTTGTATATCTCTTCCACTGGGAGCACTTCTGCTTGTTGGTCCGAAGCTCCTGCAACCTGCGCAAGTTGAAGAAGTCGTATTGTGTCCCTCACTCGATGTCAATGTTAGTCACGTGCACATACACAGCCAAAAGCAAATGCTAGAACACACTGATTTTAAGTTACCAGTAATGTGCACAATGTGCAGAAGTCTCACTTCACGTTTGTACTTCTATCTAGGTGCTGATTAGCTTCTGGGATATATATATGTTGTTCACAAGAACAGCTTGTTAATCTGGTGAGACTGGCTTAATGGTTGAGGCACTATGATGTATAATTAGGCTGTGTTATAGGTATTATATGGGATTAAGCGCTAAAAATCTCATTTTTAGGGCAATCGCCCAACACTCAAGACTTCGATTTATGCCTCGTAGGGTCCATGAGCTTATGGTGTGTTTCACGGGCTCTAGGTTTAAAGTGTACTTTCTCGTCACGTTCTGGTTTCACCTTCTGCCTCACACTTACTAGCCCTAATGAACTGCAGGATAGTCTTAACTTTGCCCTTATTTGGTTAATCCCTAGCTAACGAACAACAAATTTCACTCTTTTATCTAATGTATAGATAATCAAATGAGATATAAGCATAGATGATATCGGTCAAATGGGTGACTAGGCTAGGTAAACATTACAAATGAAGTTTAGCCCGTGTAAGTTACTAAAGTAGTCATCCATGGTGCTATCGAACTCAAACATTAAGCTAGGGCAAAGTTCTAATTTAGAATATATAAACGTAACAATCAATCTAATAGATAAAATAGTGTACAACAATGTTGGGTAACTAAATCTACCACGCTAAATTGATGTACAGAGTAGTGTTAGATTGTAACCAGGCCTTTAGAAAAAAGGATTATATTCAATATCCAATTGCCACATTGCCTGGCATACCGAACTTGAAAATGTGCAGTGCGAATGCTATACACTGCTCCTCGCATAATCGATTAATCTTCTTCTTTTTATCGGCAAAATGTGGATTAAAACACATTTTATTATTTATAGCACAACAGCATATCGTTTGTCAGTGTTGGATAATTAAAAGCAAACTTACTTGAGCTTGAATCATGTAAAGGCTTCGGCTGTAATCGGACGACACCTGAGCGGATACCACTTGGATCTTATGCTTCTCCAACACATAGCAGATGGCAGTAAACAGTCCGGGTTTTTTGGGCGAGCAGACACTGATCATCGCTTCATCGCCGCAGATGTTCAGAACAACATTGGGAGAAGACCAGGTTTGAAAGGCTATAGGATGTCGAAAGACCGGAGATGACGCTGAACTGCTTGCGGCGCTGATGGGCAAATTGCCGGCAGACCCTTGACTGGCCAAGAAAGCTTCCCTCGAGTCACTAGCTAGACTCTGGGAATTGACCACAGTCGACGACTCGCAGTTAAAGATGGCAGTGCAATGGTACTTTTCTTGCTTTTGCTTCTGCAGATTTTGAAGAGTGTTCTCCAAGTTTTTGATGTAGTTCACAGCTTCATCCACTATGGTAGACTTGTCAGCCTGCACATGAAAATCATTGTGTAGAGAGATGAATAAGACTTAAGAACAGTTACAAGTTACATCTGGGAATTTCCATTGATTGTATGTGTTAGTGCAATTGAAATCAAAAGTACAAACGAAAAAGAAAAATTATTTCTCTTAAATGCTCTTATACAGGCTATGGAAAATGTTGCCCAGATAAATTTGGTTTCTCCAACGATGGAATTCAATTGATAAACAATCATCTTGTGCTTTATAAATCAAGATAGATTATGCAAATCTCATAGTACTAGCCAATGATGATGTCATTATTAAATCTCTATAAATACCGAGTGTCAGCATTAAATGCAAGTGAAAGCAAATCTTCTTCCATCAAGTGCTCAATACCATTATCGTTTCCCTTATGATTTTCCTCTCATTTTCTGAATGAGTATTCCCTTCTCTCTCTCTCTCTTTTTGAGTGAGGCAAGATAAGCAGAGATTGAGGCGACAAACAACGAACCTACCTTAGGAGGAATATGAGGAAGTAAAGCATGAAGATTAGCAAACATGTTCCTCATCTTCTTCCTCCTCTCTCTCTCTGTCCATATATGGATCTCGTGGTCCGCCTCGCCCACCGTTTTTGCTCCGTTCACAGCGAGCTCGCCTTTTCCGGTCTTGTCCTCGCCTTTGATCATGTCGCGGGATCGCTTCCTAGTTGGCACCGGGTGGAGCTCTTTTTCCGCCGCGGTCTGGGCATGAGAGCTAGAGCAAGCAGTCTTCTTACCTAACCTGTCTCCAACATTGCTAGAATTATCAGGCTTTGCAAAATCCCATGTTGGGTTCTTCCATGGGAAAGCGACGTGATCTCCTCCTTCAGACATGGCAACAACAACAATAGCTTCTGTGGAGAGAGAGAGGGCGAGAGGGAGAGAGAGAGAGAGAGAGAGAGAGAGAGAGAGAGGGATGAAGAGTAATCAAGAGAGAAGGATGATATATAGAAGAAAAAGAGGAAGCAAAGACAGACGGTAACTTGGTAAGTTAATTAAGACTGACCTGCAAATTTAGTTTGTTAAAGTGATGGGTCAAACTGTAAACGAATCTTTAAAAAAGTGGGTCATAATTAGTGATCAATAGAAGGATCCTTAAGTAAATTTAATTTTCGTAAATTGATCTTAGTAAATTTTGAAATATTTTTCTTCTCTTCGCTAGCCATGAAATAGAGGCGATACACTTGCTTAAAGAAGAGCCCAAAGTACAATCATGAGACTAATGCCGTTACTGGCACAAAAACTAAAACGCATTGCCATAAAAGAATAGAGACAAAAGATTTCTATCTCCTGGCGGGTCCCGTTGAACCGATGGGCCCCATGAAGCCTGACCGAGCCAAGATTATTTTGAATGACAACTTCATTTTGAAAAATTTAGTACTAAATAACACTTGTTAATGTTAATTTGGTTGAAAATTCTTTGATCAGTCTTAAATTTATTGTACGAGCATCAATTCAATTCTAAATTTTTCAATTTTATCAATTCAGTTTAAAAACTTCATCTCAAAATTTTAATGTAGTTCTTTTGATCAACTTTCGCTAAAAATCTCTGATGTGGCAGTATACAATATAGGATAGCCAACTATGATTGGGCTACCACGTCGGCGATTTTCAACAACCAAAAAGACTGCATTGAATTTTGTAGAAAACTAAACTAATAGAATTGAAAAGTTTATGATTAAATCGATATCTGTATGATAAGTTTATGATTAATTGAGTAAATTTTTAGGTCAGTTTGCATGATTGAAAATTGTTCACTGTTAATAAGTTAAGCTCTAGAATTGCAAATATTTCGAGCTAAGTCCAAACACTCTAGCATGTAAACTCGACTTATCTATCAATGAACTAAAAGTATTTTGGATTTTGAGGATGAGTCGAGTCTTTGGTTATTTTTGAATAATTTATTTGATTTGAAAAGTTCGCGTCGTTTGTCTATCACGGAATTTCTGCTGATTTAAATGAAAGTGCGGGTGTTACATTTCCTTGCATAATGATAACATGTCGGGATTCCCGCCGGCCTTATTTGTTGTTTATTGCGTACACTGCTCATTCAAGTAACGCTCCATAGAAGTAAATACAAAAAAATCACGAAATGAACCTTAGAATAAGGAAGAATATCAAGGGAAATTTACGAGGTGAATACTTTCAATTTAGCACTTAAATGGTGTTTACAGGATGAAGCTTTTCAATTTACTTCAAGCAAATCTTTTTCTACCTTTACAAATTTATTGTTCCTGCCATTTATGCATGGCAGCTAACATGTTATTCTCATGACTTTATGGCATTACATTATTAATTAGTTAAGGCATAAGAATTTCAGTTTTCCTTAATACATATGAAGGACTATATTGTGACAAAAAGGAACATGAATAAATATATAAAATATGTCCCTGGGGGAAAAGGTGTCCACTTAAATTCTGAAAGATACTAAGTTGGTGCATTTATTAAGAGTATATAGTTACCATGCTTCCAGAAAAGGTACACTATTTATTATATGCCATTTATTAAGAGTATATATTTAGCATGACGTAACAAAATTAAATGGCGCTTATAAATGAGTGAATTTTATTTATTCATTTATTTTTTTTTTCTAAATGGGCAAGGTTAAGCAAAATCATTTTAGAGGAGCAAATGCTTGCTTAAAATTATTATTTTGTAAATTACTGGCAGTGAGTATTGAGTGATTTGGGGCCTAGAGAATTGGTGCTCCCAGATTTTTCAATGCTTATTTTCTTATTTTTTATTTTTTTATAAAATTGTATTTCAATTTTCTTCATCAATAAATTAAAATACCAGAATCGTCGATATACTAGATCAAAACATTTTTAAAGAATTCGATTTTCAATAGCAACATCTTCTCTAAAATTTTTAAAAAAATATTAGTAAATTTGAAAGTGAGTGCGATATGGCTTACAGATTTGATATGTCAAGGTCGAACTTGATGAATAGACCTTCTTGATTTTTGGTGTTGTGGTAAATGCTTTGTTCGGTCTTACTTGTAATTATCTTTGATAGATAAGTCAAATCAACAATTAATTTTTGCTACACATTATTAAAGTGTCGATATTGCTTACACATGAGCGAGCACGTTGCTCACTTCTGCTATATATGTTAAATATTGAGTCCTTTAAGTCTCAACCTGGTGCGCTAACACAGGGAATAAGCGGTAGCAAAACATCGTTGACAGATCGTTACGAAAAATTTTGCAATAGAGGAAAGAAAATGAAAACTTGCTTAAATAACAATGACAAATAATTCGACTTCCCGTATATAATGACCACATATTTAATATAAAGTGAACGATGATAATCTTAAAAATATTATTCTCATAAAATCATATTTCTAACAAAATGGTAATTAGAATAAGTTCATTTATGGTGGAATCACTGACCTGCCATTGGCTAGGAGGGAGAGAATCCGACGCATCATATTCAGAACTGGCAATTATAATGGGGAACAGGGCTAAGCAAGGTCCCAAGAAGTCGATTTAAATTAGCTGCATGATGCACTATTTTAAACTTCAATTGGATTGCACTTGTTTATTTTCTTCATATTCTATTGTGTAAGTTAGTTAAAACTTTTGTGTAATTAAATGAACCGTATCTGATAATTGACGCTGTTTTCTGGAAGATGACAAATGGCGCAGGTAGGCAAGAACTTCCAACGTAGCACTTGGTATTTGGAAGGTAGATTTTTGGATTTGAATCTAGGGACAGAGGTTTTCTTCTCTGTCTCGGATTAACTTTTTAGCTTTAGTTCCGGAAAATCGTGTCTAACTTACAAATTGGTTTTGTCCCTTCCATTCCATTCCATTTCTGCATGGCAGCCAACACGGTATTTCTGTGACAGCCGATGAACGTTACATAGCTTTTCTTTCATCGATAATGTGTTCGTTGAGTTGAGATTAAAAAACAAAAAAATGGTTTTTCAATATGAGGAAATTCCATCTCTCATATTTAACTTTACAATGATTACTTATAATAATTGACATTATCAAATCTATCACAATGACTAATGATAGGAAATAAGAGTACGTTGTAATAAAGAAGAGCAATATATATATGAACGATGCATTTATATGTGCGCGGAGGGACTTCTATATAACTGACTTCTAGATGAATAATGCTATGTGATGCATTTATTACAAACTGCGGAGAGCATACACATGACATGCTTTCGTGGATCCATTGGGAGTATTCTCATATTAACCTTCACTTTCTAAAGTTGAGCCACTATTGTAGATATGGAAATGTAATTAAAAAAGTTAATGGCACTTTTAAGGACTTATCAAATGTGCCTTTTGGTGATGTCTAAAGCAAACTTTTACTAAATATAAGTCGTGTTCTTGTGGGATCATTTTCCTCCTCCTGGTCTATGGCCCTGTTTTAGGCTTTGCTCGGCCTATAAGGAATTGGTAGCATTCCCTGGACAGGAGGGATCGAACAACGTCACATGCAGTCAAATGCCGGAGCCGATCCCTTATTAAGTGCCCAAGCATACTCAACAAATTGATTTTCAAATTAGTAATTGCTCATGTTACTAGAAAAGACAGTGCATATGAAACTAATCATAAGGGTTGCTCACATGGGAAGTATGTTTATCCTCCACATTCAAGGCTTAGTCTCGAATCACCATAGTTAGCATTTCCTTGGGTCGCCCTCATAGGTAGAGTGTGTATCTCTAGTAGACACCTGATGTGTGTAGAATGAGGAGATTGCTACATTTGGTGAGAATTACTCGGGTGCTCGAACGGTCCTACACGCTCCATGAATATATTGGGGGTACACCATGTTGGAAGTTTGTTTGTAAAAACAAACTAAGTGCATTTTCCTTGTCCCACGTAGGAAAAGTGGGAAGAAGTGAGTCAATTAATAAGTGTGGGGTTTCCTTTGTGTATCTAAAGGAATGATTGGGTGTAGGCTAAACCCCACCATATCCGCGTGCGGATGCGCGATTATTTGGCGCATTTAGCACTTTGCACGCTTGCGCGCCCGCGGTTTAATTAGCACTAACCCCTTTGTTATTTTATTTTTTCGTATGGTTATCTTATTAAATTTAATCAATTCAAATGTTGTTTTTTGGTTTTGAGATTTTTTGGAATTTACTAAAAAAATGGAAATTTTATTTATTTTAAAAAATTATTATTATTATTATTCCAAATTTTTGTGTCTTTTGAAGACAACCTTTGGAAAAAATACGTGTTCAATTTGCAACTTTTCTCGAAGGGTTGCAATTGTTCGTTCTTTTAACTTCTTCCGAATAGACGCCTTTGTTCATTTGGACAATTTTCAAAAGGATACATTTGTTTGCTTTGCAACCTTTCATGAAGAGTTGCCTACGTTTTTAAGACTGTTTATATATATATACATGTCATTTTTTAGAAGAACGAGTGTGTGATCATTTTTATCATTTCGAGCCTTCTTTTTGAAAAAACTATAGCCATCTTTGCAATTGTTTCCTAGAGAAACCCTGAAGAAATACTAGAATTGCTATCTAGTATTCTCATTTGAGACTTTGTTGTATCTTGGAGGAAATTTGCAGGTGACCATTAGAAACGTTGTTGGCCAAATAAATCTTTAAAGAAAGTGATATCACGCCTCAAAGTCCGACTTGATTACTCAATCCAACTTCATTATTCTACCCAATTCGAAGCCATATTTTCCCAACAATTTTAAGGATTTATTTTGTTTAACAATGGAGTTGGAGACAATCAAAGTCATGAATCAAGACATGGTCAAACTGGACCGGTTCGATGGGAACAACTTTGCTCGCTGGAGGGACAAGATGATATTCTTACTCACTACTCTGAAGATTTCCTACATACTAGATCCTAACTTGGCACCTATAGAAGATCCAAAGCCTACTATCAAAAGAGAACAGCCAAGTGCGGAACCCATTGAGAGGGTTAATAAAGAGAAGAAGAAACGTGCGGAAGACGAATTACTTTGTCAAGGACACATTCTGAATACTCTGTCCAATCGCTTGTACAACTTATTCACTAAAATGAAGTCGGCTAATGAAATTTGGAATGCATTGGAATTCAAGTACAAAGCGGAGAAGCAAGGTACCAACAAATATATAATCGCAAAGTATTTTGATTTCAAGTTTATTGATACTAAACCTTTGCTAGAACAAGTCCATGAATTGTAAGTGCTTGTGAATAAAATCCGTGCCTTCAAGATTGATATTCCATAAGCTTTTCAAATTGGAGCAATTATTGTAAAATTGCCTCCAAGTTGGAAAGACTATGGAAAAAGACTTATGCACAAGTCAGAGGACTTTACTTTGGAGCAAATACATAAACATCTTCGCATTGAGGAAGAGTCACGTTTACGTGATAATTTTGTTTTGTATAATTCCAAGGTAAATGCTGTGGAAAGAAAACGAAAAATCAGCCAGAACTTCAAAGTAAAAGGTGGGCATAAATTTGAGAGAACACAAAAGAAGAAAAATGGTTGTTGTTTTGTTTGTGGCAATAGGGACACTACGTCAAGGATTGCATTCACCGCAAGAGCATTTCAAAGGACAAGAACATTCCGACAGTGAAGGCCAATGCAAATTTAGTTGAAGAAAATTATGTGACCATGATTTCAACAATGTTTTTGAACATGAAGATTTCTGAAATTAATGATGCGATGGCTATGGTCTCTGAAATCAATTCTACCACTGTCCAATCCGGTTGGTGGTTAGATTCTAGAGCAACAGTCCATGTGTACAAGGACAAATACATGTTCAAGCAATTTGAGGAAATTGTTGACTCAAATGTTCAAGAGGTTCTGATGACGAATAATGTGATTGTAAAGGTTGCTGGAAAAGGCACGGTGGAGATAGACTTCACTTCTGGAAAGAATATTACTCTTCTTAATGTGCTATTTATACCCAAAATTAGGAAGAACCTAGTTTCAATTGATTTACTTTGTAAGAGGGGATTTCGGGTTTTGTTTGAATCCGACAAGGTTATCTTGTCGAAGAATGGGCTATTTGTTGGAAAGGGTTATGCCAATGATGGCATGTATCAACTGAATATCAATAATAATATTGCTAGTTCTGCTTATATTGTTGAGTCTTCATTTTTATGGCATAGTAGGTTGGCACATATAAATATTCGTTATTTGAAGAATATGAAAAAGTTAGACTTGATAAATTTCAATGAAGAATTTGATAAATGTGAAATATGTGTTAAGTTCAAACTTACTAAGAAACCATTTCCTAGTGTTAAAAGAAATTTGAATTTATTGGATTTAGTTCATACTGATATATGTGAATTCAATGGTATGCTAACATATGAAGGTAAAATGTATTTTATTACCTTTGTGGATGATTGCAGTAGGTTTTTATATATTTATCTCATGAGATCGAAGGATGAAGCATTTACCATATTTAAGAAATATAAGGCTGAAGTAGAAAATCAATTAGAAAAGAAAATCAAAGTTTCTACGATCAGATAGAGGTGGAGAATATTTCTTAAATGAATTCTCTTCATTTTGTGAAGAACATTATATTATTCATCAAGTTTCGGCTCCATATATTCCACAACAAAATGGTTTGGCTAAGAGGAAAAATCGATCTCTTGGAGAAATGGTTAATTGTATGCTTTCAAATTCAAAGCTACCAATTAATATTTGGGGAGAAACATTACTTCCTGCATGCTATGTACATAACAGAATACCTTCCAAAAAAAATGACATACCCCTTATGAAGTATGGAAATGTAGAAAACCAAATTTATCATATCTTAAAGTGTAGGGTTGTTTGGCATACTACCGAGTACCAGATCCTAAGAGAATAAAGTTTAGTCTTAGAGTTATCAAAAGTGTTTTCGTTGGGTATGCTGAAAACAGTAAAACTTATAGACTTCTTGATTTAGAGTCAAATGTCATTGTAGAATCAAGAGACGTTGAATTCTTTGAAAATAGATGTTTTACAAGTTCTGAAATTATTAAACATAATTCAAAATCTATGGAAACTCACAGAGATTCTCAAGAGAAAGAAACGAATGATTCTAAAGACATGATTGAACCAAAGAGAAGAACTAGAGTTAGGAAACTAAAAGACTTAGGTCTTGATTTATTACTCATGTTTTTCTTGTTGAATGAGATGAAGATAATAACGTGATAAATAAACATCCTTTAGTACTAAATTTAGAATATGATCCTAGAAACTTTGATGATGCTATGTCTTCTAGATATGCTTCTTTGTGAATGATGAAATGGACTTAATTATGTCCAATAATACTTGGGTATTAGTAGATTTACCGAAATGATCAAAACTTATTAGGTGCAAATGGGTTTTTAGAAGAAAATATCATTCTAACGGTTCTATTTAAGCTTTTAAGGCTAGACTTGTAGCCAAGGGATATAGACAAAAAGAATGAATATATTATTTTGATACCTATACTCATGTTACACGTATAACTTCTATTCGAGTTCTTTTTGCTCTAGCTTCCATTTATGATATTTGTGTTCATCAAATGGATATTAAAACTGTTTTCTTGAATGGAGACTTAAATGGGGAGATTTACATGGAACAACCGGAGGGTTTCATTCTTCCTAGAAATGAAAGAACAGTATGTAAATTGATTAAGTCTCTTTATAGGCTTAAGTAAGCTCCTAAGCAGTGGCATGAAAAGTTTAATCTGGTCATATTGTCAAATGGTTTCATCAACAGTAGTGCCAATAAATGTATATACTCTAAATTCACTAAAGACTATGGTGTCTTACGATGCTTGTATATTGATGATATGCTTATCTTTGGAATGAATATGACTGGAATTATTGAAATTAAGAAGTATTTAACTTCCATGTTTAAAATGAAGGATTTGGGTGAAGTATATACTATCTTAAGTATTAAAGTTAAGAAGTATAGTGAGGGTTATTCTTTAAGCCAATGTAGTTATGTTGAAAAATTATTAAATAAATTTCAACATCTTGGTTTCAAAGAAATAAGTAGTCCATTTGATTCCAGTATTAAATTAAATCATAATACTGTTATAGCGGTGGCATAATTAGAATATGCGAGTGCTATAGAGTCTTTAATATATGTGATACATTGTACTAGACCTGATATTGCTTATTTTGTATGTAAGTTGAGTGGGTATACTAGTAATCCAAGTACATAACATTGGAGAGCTATTGCCAAAATTTTTGGTTATCTTAAGAGAACTAAAAATTTAGGATTGTTCTATAATAATTATTCGGCTGTATTAGAAGGATACACCGATGCTAGTTGGATTACAAGTGTGGGAGATGAACGTTTCACTTCTGGATGGATTTTTACACTAGCTGGAGGTGTTGTATCTTGGGCAAGTAAGAAACAGACATGTATAACTCACTCAATAATGGAATATGAATTTATTACTTTAGCGGCAACTAGGAAAGAGCCCGAATGGATTAGGAATTTGTTGTTGGATATCAAATAATGGCCTAATCTTATGCCTCCTATTTCTATCAATTGTGATAGTCAAGCTACTTTGGCAAGAGCCTATAATAGCAACTATAATAGTAAGTCTAGACATATTAGTCTAAGACATGAATATGTGAGACAATTGATTAAAGATGTACCATAACAATTGTCTACATGAGGTCAAGTAATAATCTTGTCGATCCATTAACGAAGGCTTTACCAAGACACATGGTAATAATGACCTCACAAGAAATGGAGCTGAAACCCTTTAATTGAAATCACCAATAATGGTAACTCGACCTTTTTCTAGAACATCACTAATTATAAGGTTTAATGGGTAAGAACAAGTTATTGAATGTGATTGTTTGATACTGACGTAGCCTTGATATGAGAAGTCAGTATCGTCTATTACATTTTGTAGGTTGGATTGAATTCTTAATGAAGTATAGTACAAACTTGTAATGTGTTGATAGTAACAGAAACACATGGTAGATACTTCACCTATATGAACTTAGAAGTGGTGCCGCTTCTTACGAAAGTGAGGGTTGATTTCTAAAGAGCTCATGAAATAGGACCAAGTACAATGCCATAATAGTGCGAAGTAATATAGAACTTCTCACTAAAACAAGAGATCAGTGTATATGCGGTATGTCCAATTCTATTACATAAAAGTACAAGTTTAAAGCCAAGCTACTTGTCACTTTGATAGAGCTTTGATATACTTGCACTAAGTAAATGTTTAAATCGAAAGAGACATTTATGTATGTATATTAATCTTACTGAAATTTGGTTGTACAGTTCTAAAATTTTAATTTTTGAAATCTTTGTTTTACAAACAAAGTGGGGGATTGTTGGAAGTTTGTTTGTAAAAAAAAAAAAAAAAAAAAAAAAAAAAAAACTAAGTGCATTTTCCTTGTCTCACATAGGAAAAGCGGGAGGAAGTGAGCCAATTAATAAGTGTGGGGTTTCCTTTGTGTACCTAAAGGAATGATTGGGTGTGGGCTAAACCCCACCATACCCATGTGCGGGTGCGCGATTATTTGGCGCACTTAGCACTTTGCACGCTTCCGCGCCCGCGGTTTAATTAGCACTAACCCATTTGTTATTTTATTTTTTTGTACGGTTATCTTATTAACTTTAATCAATTCAAAAGTTGCTTTTTGGTTTTGAGATTTTTCTGAAATTATTTTTAAAAAAATCGAAATTTTATTTATTTTAAAAATATTATTATTATTATTTTATTATTATTTTAAATTATTATTATTATTATTATTATTATTATTATTATTATTCTGAATTTTTGTTTGTGTCTTTTGAAGACAACCTTTGGAAAAGATACTTGTTCAAATTGCAACTTTTCCTGAAGGGTTGCAATTGTTCGTTCTTTCAACTTCTTCCGAATGGACACCTTTGTTCATCTGAACAATTTTCAAAATGATACATTTGTTCGCTTTGCAACCTTTCACGAAGAGTTGCCTACGTTTTTAAGACTCTTATATATACATACATACATACACACACATACATACACATGTCAGTTTTCAGAAGAACGAGTGTGTGATCATTTTTATCATTTCGAGGCTTCTTTTTGAAAAAACTACAGTCATCTTTTCAATTATTTCCTAAAGAGACCCTGGAGAAATACTAAAATTGCTATATAATATTCTCATTTGAAACTTTGTTGTATCCTGGAGGAAATTTGCCGATGATCATTAGCAATGTTGTGGGACAAATAAATCCTTAAAAAAAATGATATCACGCCTCAAAGGCCGACTTGATTACTCGATCCGACTTCATTATTCTACCCAATTCGAAGCCATATTTTCCCAACACACCATGATCACTTTTTTTCCTTTTTATGTCTCTTGGGATTTCACTTATTATCATCTTCACATTGATTATATTTGTTCTTGAATATTTAAGTTGCTCTTTTGCTCAAGATAAACCCAAACTAATGAGATAAAGCAAAAAAAATATATGTACAACGAAAAAAAATGAGAACCAAAATAAGAAAATTGCTTGAAACATGGGATAAATATATTGTCAAACGAGTTTTTGCAAATGTATATATAAAGATGTTACATAGCGTTTCTTCTATCGATAATGATTCATTGAGTTGTGATAAAAAAAAAAAATTAAAAATTGATCCTTTAATATGAGAAAATTTGTCTCTTCATTCAATTTGGGCCAGTTGGAAGTCTCTCTAAATTGTTAAGATTAACAAATTTAGTATCTCATTTATCTAACTTTACAATGACAATTGACAATTGACAATTATTCATGTTATCAAATTGTCACAATCACTATCAAAGCAAATATGAATATGTTATGATAAATATTAGTATATGTATAGTTGTGATACAAATGAGTGTATGTATAAAGATACATGTGCTTGGAGGGATTCCTCTAAACTAACTTCTAGATGAATAATGCTGCGTAATGCATTTATTGCAAGTTGTGGAGAGCATGAATATGACATGCTTCCATTGCATCATTAATTAAATTTGATCCATTTGAAGTATTGTCATGTTAAGCTTCGCTTTCTGGCCATATACAAGTAGTGTTCTCGTGGGACCATATATACATACGTACGTGCATATATATGTCCATTTGAGGTGATGCAATCCTTGCTAGCCCATGGCTTAGTTAGAGCTTTGCCCGAGTTGGGGGCCCACAAGAAATTGATAGCACTCCTAGGATGGAGAAGATCGAACTCGAATGTCGCGAGCCCATCCCCTGTTAAGTGCCCAAGCATACTTAACAACACAATGTTTGATTTTCAAAATATTGATCGCTTATATTACTAAAAAAAAAGACAAAGCATATGAAACTAACAATAAGGGTTGCTCATGTCGGAAGTATGTTTGTCCTCCACACTCAAGATTTGGTCTCGAATCACTATAGTTAAAATTTCTCTAGGGTCAGCTTCAGAAGTAGAGATTTGTGTATCGACATTAGATATTTGATATGTGTGAGACGAGGGGAATCCTACATTCGGTGGGGATTACTCGATGCTCACCTCACTGATATATGGGGTGTACATCTTAATTTTTTTTTATCTTTTACTGCTCCCGGAATTTTACTTGTTATTTGTTTCTTGATTATTAAAATTGCTCTTTTGCTCAAGTTTATCATTATTCATGTATGAACTATTTTAACGTCGCCCTCGAGAAAACTTTCCTTACGTCTAAAAATGCAAAGAGATCTTTCGTAATTTGTAGGCCGAAATTAGAGTGTAACAATTGAAATAATTTGTTTGAAAGAAAAAGGGAAAAAAAGTGTATGTTCACTCAATTTATTATGATGCCTTTTGAATCAAATGAGAAGCTCCAAGTACCGGAGTAAATCTCTATTTTCACTTATTGTTTGCTCGTGCTTATAGATTAGTTGATCATTTATAGTAAAGTATCCACTAACTTCATGAATTAGATAAGACGTGATTCCAAAATGAGTTAGTTGGCCCAAAGCCGTGATTCCAAAATGAGTTAGTTGGCCCAAACATGTAATTTGTGCATTATGATATAATAATTGAACCTATACCACACATCAATTCACACATAAATTTTCATTCAACTAAATTGCGATTTCTAACTATAGAAAATTAAATGGTATTTATGAATCCAGCTGAACATGCTTATTGACGAAGCTGTTGTTACGAAATACGGTATACTTTCAAAATCACAAATTTTAATCACGCTATTTTGCGCTGTGTCACTGAACAAATTGTGCCGCGGGCTCGAGGCAGGAACTAGTCATGCTTAGTTCTTTCATATCACTCCCCCTAAAAAAAAAAAAAAAAAAAAAAAAAAAAAAGGAAAAGAGGCAGCAGAAAGTTTTAAAAATAAGTTTAATATAAAGACGTAAAATCAAACTATTTTCATAATTTTCAAACTTCTTTATTTCGTGAAACTAGTGTATCAATCTTTTTTCTACGATTGGCTTTTTTTTGTCTTTATTTTGTCGTGTCCTATTACATTTTTCACAATGTCCAAATTTTGTTTGGTCATGCTATTGCATGAATAAATAATTCTTTTAACAAATTATACAACATTCATTTAGAAAGTCTTGGGTCTAGCTATATATATATATATATATATATATATATATATATATATATATATTTGTAAAATCGTTGAAACCATAAGATAATCTCAGATAAACCCAACCTAATGAAATAAAGCAAAAACAAATATATGTATAACGAAAAATATGAGAACCAAATTTAAAAAAAAAAAAAAAAAATTGCTTGAAAAATGATTAGACTACTCATTTTAAGGTCGAAATAGCTTCCAAAGTGCTCTTGCAGTGACTCTTCTTGTGTCAAAAGTCATGGATCACCACCATCTTTGGACTTAGTGAATCTGCAACATAAGACTCGCTGATTAGATTTTGATGACCCAAACTTTCGAGAATCGTGCTTTAACAACCATGTCCACGTGACCATTTATATCTTCAGTTTATATTATCAAAGTATATTGTGAGTTGTCCTTCTTATCTTCTCGTATTTTTCACTTGACTAATGATACATGATTAGTAGTGGGAAAATTGTCCAAAACATCCTAAGCCTATTGTATGGTAGCAAAGTTAGTCATAATTTTTTAAAAAAATTTTGCTAATTAAATCATAAACCTTTTGATAACTTGCCAATTTAGCTCTAAAATTTTTAATAACTTGTTCATTTAATCTTAGATCTTTTCCAGCCAATTTTAACAAGAAATAGCTAATATTACGGTTTAGTTAATGTTAACCGTCCATGTGGCACAACTGGCGCTAACGTGGTTATTTTTACAATTTTTTAAAAGTTTTCTTTTTTTTTTCTTTGTGTTTCTTTTTCCTTTCCCCTTTTTTCCTATGCCAATGCCAACTAGGTAAGGCACATCCTCACCAAATCTAGTGAGGGTATAGGTGAAAGCGACCCTCACTAAGGACTATGGAGGGTGGCCCTCACGTGAGGCTGGCAAGGGAGGCCCTTGCTTGGGCCGATGAAGGGAAAAGGGGAAAAAAAGGAAAAAAAATTAAATAGTAAAAAAAATTAAAAAAAGTAAAAAAAAAAATCCATATTAGCATTGGCAATGTTATGTAAGATGGCTAACGTTGACTAGATCGTCATGTTGGCAACTTTTGCCAAAATTGGCCAGAAGATCCGAATTGACAAATCATTAAAAATTTAATTAATAAATCATCAAAAGGTTTATATATAAATTTATAAGTTGTTAAAAAATTCATGACTAAACTGGCATAAATTGGTAGGTTGTCAAAAGATTTATGACTAATTTTGCAAATTTAAAAGGTTCATGATTGAATTGGCTTGAAACTTTTTGGACAACTTTCCCAATTATGAAAGCCCAAAACTTTGCAATTGAAATGTGGGCTAGTGCTAGAATGGTTGGACCCATGACTTGAAAAGAATCCTAAGGATCCCAACAGTCCACTTTCCAATAGACTTAATCATAGACCTAGCGATCCATAGGCCTGAGCAGGCTCCGCCTGAGCTGCAAGTGCCCAAAGGCATCTTTGGGTGGGCATGGGCAAAAGCTTATCATTATAATATCTAGTTAGGCCCAAGCTAGGCCTTCTCAGCCCACAAATTTATCATGTGCACTAGGAGTGATCACTTCCCTTCCCGAATGGGTTTGGGAACTAACCCTATGATTCTTGGTTCCAAAAGTTGGATTTGAGAGCCAAATTAATCAATATTGGGAATCGGTCCATTTATCTTTTGTGTAAAAAAATCAAATGTTTGATCGTCAATTATAAAAATCATGCCATTTCACCACAAAAACATATGATGGTTAAATCATTATGTTTTTGTTTATTCATATTGAAGATTATGGTTCATTTTCGATGGGGAATGTTTTTTCTTAAATAGGCTTCAAAACCAAATTCGTTAATTGGTTCAACCCGGAACTGAATTGATTGAGCTAATTCCCAGGTAAAACACATGGTTTCAATCATAGAACAAGAGCTGAACCAGCCCTAGGTTGGTCCTAAGCTTGCAGAATTGGAACCAGATTTGGTGCTCACTATTATATACATTTGTATATATGTATATTATATATATATATATGCTCACTGGACGAGCCTGAGCTGTGAATTTGGCTTGATCCAAGGGCTAGGTCCAGCTCCAGTGCTTCTACTTTCCAACGGCATTAGGGTAAATTACCCTAATTACAGGCCAGTGGCCAAAGAGAGGCCTTTGCTGCGCTTCTTCTGGTCCAGCTTGGTGGTGAGATTTCCCCCAACAAACAAGCCTTCTAGTGTCGATTGTCATTTCCGCATGAGACTGCGTACCTAAAGAGGCATACCATATATTAACCAAGAAAAGATATCATACTATAAAATTTCATGATTCACATCGCAAAGTACTGCTAAAGGCGAGAATTTCATTAGATTAGTGAAGGGGGCGCGTGACTGAAAGCCATATTCCACGGAAAAGGAACTTGCCATTCTTCTTTTAAGTACCAAATGCATGCCCCAAAAGACATTAACTTATCATGCATTCTGGGGAATATGTCAATGATTGCAACGACCGACGATGCATCGAGAGAGAGAAATAAAGTGATTGGGACCATTGGAGAGAAAAGAATCCCCACAAGGGGGAAACGAACCAGGACTTCATGCCATAATCATTAGCTGCTTCGATGATTGAGGAAATGTGTATGATTGTAAAGACGTGTATCCGATTGTTTTTATTTTATTTTATTTTATTGTATAATTTCATATAGAAAAAAAGTTAAATTAATTTTTTCAAGAAGGCAAAAAAGTTTGAAGTTCGTCTGCGTTGATTTAGGGAACGTCATTTGCTTATCCCCGCGATGCATAGTAATAATAGGAGCTTTAAATTTGCATAGCAGAGAATTTTGGTTTTGGCCAAAAGGAAGAAAAAAGAAGAGTAATTAGGCATGTGGATGGGAAAAACACATCATATATAGCTTTACGAAAGAACTAAGCAGAATTATATTGTAAAAAAAAAAAGCATTTTTTCTTGTCATTTTGATAAATTTCTAAAATGACTATAAAAGCATGGTTTTGTTTTAGAAGGTAATAATTGCTTATGACATGAATACAGAGATAGATCATGTTTCATGAAGACTATAATAGAATGTTGATAATCAATACAATAAGCAACTAAGCCCAAACAAGATATAGCTTTCGAAAAAGTTGTGGAAAATGATATTTTGGTTGTGCAAATAGCGTTACCTTTTTTAATTGCCAAGTTTTCTATAGGATTGTTTTATCGAAAAAAGTTGGTAAGCAATTCAAATAATGATAGATAATTTCATGGAATAGTTGGTGAGACATTGGTAAGACAAGTAGATAAAAAAGTCAGTAAAAGATCCTTTTCACAAAAACTCAATTGGCCTATATATATATACACACACACACTCAATTCTCGTAGAAACCGAAACGCGAGTCTAAACATAATCACGTAATAGAAAAGGGAAAAGGATATGATAGTTAACCTAATCGTCCTCTTCTTCTGTTAATGAAAAATGAGAAATGCTTTAATATGATACCGTACTCCTCCAGCTTACAAAAGTTAATCGGTGGCCATGCTAATCATTGCCGCGCACACACATGAATCATGAGCTTTACACCCTCTACAAATCCCAAAACCTGATAACCTTCTCCTAGTCCGAGCGAATCTGTGTTCAGAGGATCCAGACATGGAGGTGGTCTCAGCAGTGCCCTCTATCGACTTAAGCTTCGACAGTACGACCTCCACTCCGTACATCACCGCTCCTTCGAGCCCTCAAGCGTTCCGCAACTTCTTCAATCCATCCACAATTCCTCCGACGTCTCCGCCTAGTCCTAGTCGCCCAGATTTCGATCTTTGTTTGCGTGAAGAATTCCATGAGATCTCCCTCGTCCCGGACGAGGACAAAGATGAGTGCTCGTGGCACGACAACCCACGGTTCTCCATAGCATTCGCATGGGAGAACGCCCTGCCCATGATGATCCTTGCGAAGAAAGAGGATGGATGTGTCGTCGAAGATGACGATGGGAAAGACTTTGCGTTCGATTTCAGCAGAGGTTTCGGCGAGAGTTCCACCATGTCTGCTGACGAGCTCTTCCATGGCGGCAAAATCAGACCCTTGAAGTCACCACCTCTTCAGTCACCAGCTGAGTCACAAGACGGCGACATTGGTGGAGTCTTACCTGCTACACGTGATGTTGGCAAATTACTTGAACCTGTCCAGCTTAGTCGAGTCGAAGATTTTGATATGCCGTGTTATCAAGAAAAAGGGAGAGAGCGTGGTAGAGAGAGAAACGTCCGACCATCGTCATCGTCTTCCTCTTCTCCCAGTTTCACTCGTAAGGGGACGAGATCTCTCTCGCCCCTGAGAATATCCGACATTTTGCTCGACCGAGATGATGAGGATTTGGAGAATTCAGGACTAAACATCCATAAGAATCCGTCGTCGTCGTCGTCATCTTCTTCTTCTTCTTCTTCTTCCAACTACTTCTCGTCTCTGATATCGTTCTCGAAGGGTGACAAGAAAAAATGGAGTTTCAAAGATCTGTTACTGTTTCGAAGCGCATCGGAAGGCCGGGGTACGAGCAAGGACCCATTCAGGAAGTACTCCTCTGGATTCAAGCGAGGAGAGATCGCTGGTCGTCCAGTGTCGAGCTCGAGTCGGAGAGCGACTGAGTCGACTCACGAGTTGCATTACAGGATGAAGAAAGCAGCTGCGGAGGAGATGAAGAGGAGGACCACCTTGCCCTACAAGCATGGCTTGCTCGGATGTTGGGCTAACGGTGGCGGCAGCCGGCACGAGATCGCCAGCGGTTTTGGGTCCCTGACGCGTGGAACATGATCATCTCCTCAATTTTCAATGGGTTTTTCCTTCCGAAAGAAAATTTGTTACATAAACTCAGTTTAAGCAATTCACATCATCAATTATGGCGACGTTGATATATATAAATTAAATCTATATACTAACTTCTTCCTTAAATGGTGTTACTTCATTCCTGATACTTGTGTATTATGTTTTCTCTCGTGAAGAATTATTCCTATTTGACCTGTACATTTGTTTATTTTACAAGTTTAAGCAAGCGTTTGGATTGAAACATTGGTGTAAAGTAGAATAAAGATAATATGTGTACAAATAAGTTATTTCACACATTATGTGAAATTGACATACAATACATTGCATGTTTGTAAGACTTTCAGTGTGTCCTGCTTTTCACACGAAAGACTCTTTCCAAACCGTTGATAGTCTTGAAACAATGAAATTGATTGAAGTATAATTTACTAAAGAATTTATATTATGCATCCGGCATACCTCTAGCGTTGCTTTAAAAGATAAATGGTACAATGCTAAAATGGGTTTGCTAAATGAACGAGAAATTTTAAAGTGTTGAAGAAAGAATTTTGGGTTAGAAAAATTTGAAAGTCGGCTCGTTAGAAAACTATATCATGTTGCCACATCATTCATATGACAAATAAGAAAGGCCTCTGCAAAATTTTCCAAATTGAGGGCATTGAACTGATCATGAAAGCAAGAAAACGTATTCTTAATTTCGTTGATTGCTGAGAGAATGTTGGCACTTGATTTGGCTTTTATTGTTGCCAAGTAGTAAGACATATGTCATAGTTTTGTATGTGACCCTGACCAATAAGCTTTAACTTATTAATTTATCATCATGAAATTTCTATCTCTTAACGTATTTTAATTTCAAATAAGATTCTAAAGAAAGAATTTTCAAGTATGTGATCTCAAATGATATAGTCTTCGTATTTTTAAAAATATTGATACGGATAAAGTTCATGCACTTTTATTCTATTATATGTCTATATTTAAAGTCAGGGTGAAGAGAATGTTTTCTCCTATGCCCGCTTGGTAGCACTTGTTATCACATCATACGGCACATAAATACTTTTGCCACATGCACAAACTTGACAAGTAAAATGCGGCTTTTCATTTCTAGTATGGGGCTAATTCCCTAAAAAAAACCAACTGTAGGATTGGTGCCAATTTTGACCTTAATTTTCTTTTTATTTCATAAAGACCACCGTGACGGGGCCGTCCAACGGATGCTACCAACAATGGACACCAACGATGCCGACATTAGGGTCGCCTATTACCATTGCCTAGGCAGAAGATATTATAGGCTACGGACGTGGGAGAGTATCCTGAAAGTGCCCAAAAAAAAAAAAAGTTCAAGTCAAAAGAAATTAAGCTAACGTGTATTTATTGCAGACATGAATTTGCCACATTGGACAACTAAAGGTTTCAAATTGACAGAGGCTAGATTTGGCAATCTGAGTGAAAATTTGTGATTTCTTATGAGATGGAAAAAATTTGGACTGAAACTGGTATTAGAGCAAAAATTTGTGCTTTTTTAGGGAATGAACCCTTTAGTTACATTTTTTTTTTTTTTTTTTTTTTCGCTTGCACATGCAATGCACGTGAATTTTGAAAATATTTTCATTTTTTGTTGTGGAATGAAATGCCTATTCTTTCCCTCTTTAAAACTAAAAGAAATACAAATTGAAAATAATTTACAGAAAGCATAAAACTAAATTTCAAGATAAATTGCAAGAATCGATAATAATAGTCAACAACAACAACAATAATAATAATAATAATAATAATAATAATTTTTCTAAAAATATTAACTACATGAAACAAAAAGTGAAGTCAAGCAAACAACGGAACAAATATTAATTAAAAGGGAACAAACTCCATAAAATTTATATTGAAGAAGGTAAGCCATTTTTCGGTTCTCGCCCTTATGCTGATCTCGAGAAGAAAAAATGAAGTTGGTAGTTTTTCATTATTTTCTGAATAGTTGCTTATTAGTATTATTATTATTGCCATTATCATCGCCACCGTTATTGTCATGTTAAACTTTGTTTTAAATGTTAAATTTTCACTTGATTTAAGTTTTCTTAGTAAAATTTCATTTCTTTTGCTTATATATGTGTATTAATTTTATTAACATTTGAAATCTTTTTCTAAGATTTGAAAGAATGAATTAACTTATGATATCTGATTATTCTGTTTGTGAAAAAACCAATTCGGGAGGGCTACCCGTGCTTTTTGAGTACCCCTGCCAGCTTCCATGATGCGTCAATTTAGGATTTAGCTTTATTAATAACTTATCCTAGTGTTCCAATTAAAAAACTGGACATGGCCTCAAAGCATTAGTTCTAATGAGCTAGCTAGACAGATGTCTAGAGGTGGCAATGATTACAAGGACTTAAAACATCTTCAACAAATATAATTTAATTTCCTCTCTCGATCTGCTTGCAAAATAAAGTTTTCCAAAAGAAATAAACCAGAAAGTGTGATTGGACCACAGCAAGAGTGGAAACTTCAATTCAAGAGGACCAAGCAAAAAAGAGTGGCATGCCCTAATAATTACTAGCCAATTGTTTTCTGAACGATTGACAAAGATAAAGGGAAGTGGAATCATCCAAGAACCTCCCCAAGTCCCCACCTCGAGAGCCTGTCAAACCCTAGCTATAATAATTCAAGAATCATTAACCAAAAAAGCATGCCGCCGACACATGAAGCCTTTTCCTTTTCTTTTGTGTGATGATTGGGATTTTTCGTGGCAATGACCATTGCAAGGCAGTTGAAAATTTAGCCAAGTTAAGAACAATCACATTTTAGCGCTTTGGTCGTTAATTCCGGACTTAACATCACTCGTGTTTAGACGATCATGCTGGAAAAATTCGGTAAATTCGTCTGTGAAGCCTTGCCTGAAGCATCGCATGAGGTCTCTCTCTAGTTTAGCAATAAGTCACGGAGCAGAAGTTGTGTGCTATGTGGATCGCCTAGTTGGTCATTCATTATCATCACTCCCTTAAGGTTTGCTAAACCCTAATTATAAACTCAAAGATTGAGCCAAAAATAAATTAGGTTGCAAACATCAACCACCCAGAGCACTTTCGCTATTGCATAACTAGCTAGCAATATAGCCAATGATAAGATGGCGGGGACATTGTCAAAGAATATTAGGTATTGGAAGAAGTGGCCCGACACCGTTTGAACTCGAATTTTTAGCGGAATCAACCGTATTTTAGCATGAATTTATTGTTTAACATCGATTCTTTAAAAAATATCATTTAATTAATTAACTAATTACTAATGGGTGTGACAATTCCCATCATGATCACACTGGGAAGTCATGGAGTCGCACTAAGTCGTGACCCTTTGAAGGTGACCCGTAGAATGGGAGACGACTGGTCAAACTTTGAACCCTTCCTTTTTGCGGACAAAACGGCCCTTAGCGTCTTAATCACAACCCATCAATGATTAGTTTACTTTTTTCCTACTGAAATGAGGAAGTTTTACTATACTGAAACTAATTACTCTCGTCTTTGTTTCTTTTCACGAATTACTATAAGTAACTTCTTATTACGAGAAGATATGATGTCATCAAGTAATGTCTATCTGTAGAAATTATCCGTGACCAACAAACCTTGTTATTTTTCATTATTTCAAGGGAGTCCAAGGAGAAAATCTTAAAAAGTAAAAATAACAAAAACCTGCATAGATGTGGAAGATTCTGATAAAAGGATAAATGAGAGAAGGCGCATAAGTTAGTACAGATTTCATCCAAGAAATAAGAATTGCAGCACAACTATAATTCTCACAAATTAGAGCTATTAGCTACAAAGCACCATCCCATGAAGAGCAGACATAACAGATCCTTATTTAAGAGAGATTGCTGCTCAAAAATGGTCTTGAACAATCCCTAATGAGATAAAAGCTTAACTTTAGGCTCCGTTCGTTTCGCGGAAAATATTTTCCGGGAAAATGTTTTCAAATTTTCCGGCATTCGTTTCACGGAAAATAAATTCCTAAAGGAAAATGTTTTCCATGGAAGGGAAAAAGTCTTCTAAATTTGGGGAAAATGTTTTCCACTTTTGAAAAGTGGAAAACATTTTTCTCATTTGATCTCTCTTATCTCACACATCTACAAATTATCACTTCCTCCTCCCCTTTCTTCTTCTTCTTCTTTTCTTTTTTTATTCGAATTATTTTTAAATTGTATTTTTCTTTTTTTATTCAAATTATTTTTAATTTTCTATTTCTTTTTTTCTTTTTCTTGTTTTCTTTTTCTTTTTCTTTTCTTTGTTTCCCATCTTCTTCTTTCTTGGCTAGTCATTTGTCACGGGTGAACTTCAAGGTCATCGATCTCAAGCTCGCACTCATCTCGATCGGCGAGCCTCGAGCTTGACGCTCGCACTCGCCAATCTGGTGAGCGGAAAATATTTTCCTTACCAAACATTGGAAAATATTTTCCGAAACATTTTCAGGTTTTAGCCGAACACCAGAAAATATTGTCATTTTCCTGGAAAATGACTTACTGGGGAAAATATTTTCCGGAAATGGCCTATTTTCGCGAAACGAACGGACCCTTAGTGTTCCAAATCTCTAACCTTGAAGTAAGTCTCCATCGTTTATAGTGAGCTTGAATTCGTGGCGCCTCTCATGATCTCATGATCTCATCATCATCAACATCAACGATCTTTAAATGAGGGTCAGAATCAAGAACTTGTCTTCTAAATATGCATGTGTGACTATTAGGAACATGACCTCTAGATTTACCGCACTTCCGCCCATTTTCAATTATCTCAAATGGTTGAAGAATGGCGTTTTGTAGAACTTGGTCCCCTTGTAGCCTTTGAACCGGATGGGCAATCTCTGCATGATGTTAAGTGTCGGTTCATATAAGAAAGGATCACTTGCTCTTAGGGTTTGCTGAATCTGCTTTTGACCTGCTTCTTGTTTGCAAAGAGGCCATTCTTTGTATTTTTCAATGCAACTTGAGAAGTAAATCTGCAAACGAATCTTCTTTTATCATATTTAGAGGTGTCACTATCCAAGGTTCTTATATCAAGCCTCCATTGCGGACGAATCATAGCAAGTTCAAACCTCTGGTGTGCCTAAGCCCTATATCATGCGAGCACGGAGGACCCCTGGATAACGCAAAATGCCTTTTACATTTAGATAACGGAACTTTCCTTCTGGTAATTTCGAACTGCTTATAAAGCTCATTTGAAGCAAACACCGAAACATGAACAAGCAATTTACCCATAAGAGGAAAATGAAAGTGGTGAGGAACTCTCACTTTCTTGAGAAAAAAATGAAATGATAACATACTACAATGACAGCTGTTGATATGGCACGCATATACCTAATCGGATGTAGTTACAAATTAAAACGTGCAAGTGACTTTAAAGTAAATAAACACAAGTCAAAAGTCCGTCAGCCAATGGCAGGCTGCTAAAGTCATATTGTTAATGACAATAGTAGCTTTAATAAATGTTTCAAAATTGAAATGGCCCGCCAACTCACTGGTCTGGCTTTCTTCACTCTTTTGCTCTTCTTTGCATGACTGTCCTTTGATTTTACTTTTTCCCCATTCTTAGCTTTGCAGTAGGTAAAATCTCCTTTAGAAGCCATCAAAACTTCTACCCATGAGCTTCATAAGGATCAACATGAAAACTCCATCTTTAACAGGCTTCACCTTTCATCGTTTTACAAAACTTCTACCACATAGGCTTGGGAGAGGTTTTAAGGCGCTGTCTTTCTTTCATTTCGAAGGGTGAGCACAACAAAGAGGTGCAAAGGTTGAGCACTCCACTTAAGTTCACTGGGAATGTTGAGCATTGCACTCCGATTCAGTGTGAATCAAGTGCTCACCTCTCTACTGCGCTCAACTTCGCAATAAACTGAAGTGGAATGCCCAACTTTCTCATCTCTCTGTTGTGCTCAACATGTGCAATGAAACGGAGTCAACGCTTTGAAACCTCCCTTGAGCGTATGTGGTAGAAGTTTTGTGAAACGACGAAAGATGAAGCCTATCAGAGATGGTGTTTTCAAGTTGATCCTTTAGAAGCCTATGGGTAGAAGTTTCCATGGGTTTTCTCCAAAGGAGATGTCTCCCATTCAAAAGAAAAAATGGGGAAAGGACAAGGTTTTGCAAAGCAACATAAAAGAGTGGAGAGAACCAAATAAGTTAGTTGACAGGCCATTCAATTTTGAAGCATTTATTGAAGCTACTAATTTCTGGGATTTTTCAGCTTACAGACTTTTAATTTGTTTTTATTTAATTCCAATTGACTAGCATCTATAAATCTGTAAGACCATATAAATGCGTGTCACATCAACAGCTATCATGGTAATATGATATCATTGAACATAAGAGGGATAGAACTCAATTGAGTTTGAATTACCCAAGTATCAGTGAAAAAACAGTAGACAATGATTCATCTAAGAAAAGCAGCGCAAGGTTTTGTTGGTGGTGGAGCAATGTTAGAGGGTATGAATGCATTGATAGCGGGGTCTAAAATTTTCTTTGTGACGTAATATAATAAGATATGAGCAAGAGAGTAATCTAGTCTCCAAAAAATTACACAAGCCACGTAAAAAGCGCAAGAGGAAATTTGTATGGAATCCAAACACAAGGGCAATGATATCCAATTACATCGAAAGATCATGACATGATCGAAATATGCTTTTGAAATAGCAAATTCTATGTAAATTCGTAATTACTCCCGAAAGGGTTGAAATTGCAAATTAGGACGTATCGGATGGATGTATTCAAATCACCTTCGGATGGACCTCGCTGTCCTAGGCAAGATATCTCCTGCCGAAGGAACGATGTTATGAGGTTGACATAGTAAATCCTAGCCCTCAATACCTAGTCTATAACAAAGCTTTATATAGAAGCCTCGAAAGCAAATTACAATGTTGTCCTAGTCTCAGCCTTTGAAAAAGAAAAGCCTAAAGGCCCAAATCATCATCCGCAAGATTGGGCCAGTAGGCCCATCACTCCAACGATCTCTTTTCGTTTTTTCACTAAAAAACTGAAAATAAAACTAGAGGACAAAAACCAAGTATCTTCTTGTTATAATTAATTATCTAGACATAAAGTCTAGAGAAAAATCAGGTACTTACATTGACCTAAGCTTGGCATCTTCCATTCAATTTTGTGAAAGATTGATAGTTGGAACTTAGTCGGGTGATCAAAGCCCTCCGATTGCAACAATTGCATTGCATCCAAGGAGGCCAATATGAAAATAACCTTTAATACTTCTTCCTCTTTCACATGTTGGGTTAGACTCCATCAATCCGGCGACTAGTGTGGCCTATAGGATACTTGAGCAAGAAACGTCATCATCTAGATATATAATTTGACAAATTCAAATCAAGCGCTTAACCACTCAGCCAATCTTTAAAGAGTTATGAATATCATATATAAAAATCAATTCTATTGTAAAAAAGTAATGTGATCTCTTATTTGAAAATTAGTCGGGATCTTGGAAACCAAATATTTACACCTATGGCATTACGGCACACAGACTATAATTGTACATTGGAGCACCACGTGATCGTCCCACCAACTAATTTAGGGACACCAAGTGTTAAAAAAAGGAACTTTAGCTCACACTTTATACTAAGAAAATTCTGTTGAAAACTGAATGGGACTCTATGTTAAAGTTACTCTATTCATCGATGGAAAGTAAGATGGGATCCGAGAGCACCAACCTCGGTCCATTGTAGTGTTAAATCAAAATGGTCTGACTAACTACCTTCCCCTTTACCCAAAATAAAAAATAAAAAAGTTACAAAAATATAGAAAATATATCTTGACTGTTAGGTTGGAGCCATTACTGAATAACTCTAGTCAAGAATTGGTTGATAATTAAATATTATGTGCGGACAATATTCTTAAATCTTACAGATAGGTTAATATCATTGAACAGGATCTGACCTTGAGTGAGCATGTACGAACTGACTTTCACATTTTGCTTAATCTTAGTTTACAAGCCAACAAACTGTTCGACGCGACGCATGATACAGTCAAAGAATGAAACGTCAGAAGGGTAGTTGTCGGACGACCGACAGAGCAAGACGTATAAACTCCAACCCCCCAAACGATCTGTCGTGCAAGTTCTGATCAGTCCTTCTCAATTTAGCCTCCTTAGGAAGTGCCTTGATTCAAAGCTTTTCCATATCTTCCTCTCCCTCCAAAGGATGGAACCGACCAAGTCCGACACCGGCGACGTCCTCCATGAATTCTTCCCCTTCTTCAAAGTATACAAAGACGGCCGCGTCGAGAGAATGATGCCGATGGAGAAACTGAAGGTCCCCCCGTCCGAGGATGCCGAGGTCCGGTCCAAGGACGTGACCATCTCCACCGAGCCCGCGGTCCTGGCTCGCGTCTTCGCGCCCCGCGGGACCGGCCCAGCCGAGCGGCTGCCGGTCCTGATTTACATCCATGGCGGGGGGTTCTCCATAGGGTCCGCCTTCCACCGGGGCTACCACGAGTACGTGAGCTTGCTCGTGGCGAGAGCCCGCGTCGTCGCCGTCTCGGTCGAGTACCGCCTCGCCCCGGAGAACCCGATCCCCGCGTGCTACGACGATGCGTGGGCCGCGACCCGGTGGGCGTTGAGACACGCCGACGGGAACGGCCCCGACCGGTGGCTGAACGAGCATGGGGATTTCGGGCGGGTCTACATAACGGGGGACAGCGCCGGGGCCAACATCTCCCACAACGTGGCTGTCCGGGCCGGGCGGGCCGGGCTCCCCGCCGGCGTCAGGATAGCGGGGATGGCATTGGTGCACCCTTACTTCGGAGGGACCGACGACGACAAGATGTGGCTGTACATGTGCCCCGAGAACGGCGGGCCGGCGGACCCGAGGCTGAAGCCGCCGCCGGAGGACCTGGCCCGGGTCGGGTGCGAGAAGGTGCTGGTGTTCGTGGCGCAGAAGGATCACCTGAGGGGCCGGGGACTGTGGTACGGCGAGGAGCTGAAGAGGAGCGGATGGGGCGGGAGCGTTGAGGTTGTGGAGCACGAAGGCGAGAGCCATGTGTTCCATCTCTTGAAGCCTCAATGCGACAAGGCCTTGGATTTGAAGGACAAGCTGGTGGCTTTCCTGAGGGGGAACGTGATGGGAAAAGCATAGGGGATATCAACTTGAGGCTTGTCGTTGGCTTGAATAATTTGTGTGGATAGAATGGTGCATGGTCTGACTCTTGTTTTTCGATCATGTACGATGTACAATGACTAGCTTCTCTATACTAAGTTGCCATTCCGACGAAAGCACGGTTTACGGTCTTTCGCAATGAGGGGGTCTTTTGCAATGAGGCGCAAAGTTGGCTCATCGATTAAGAATTTGAGGGTGTGAAAGAATTGGAAACCAATTGAAACCAAACCAAACTAGTAATTTCCATAGGGACCGGTTCCATTCCTAATTTCAAGTGTGAAAATGCCCATCCAAACCGAACTGATACATAATTTTTATGTCAAAAATCCCTTCTCTTTCTTGGGTCACGTCTTTTCGCATCTCCACACACTCTTGACACTCCCCAAAGTATGCTCTCTCCTCTCTCTCTCTCTCTCTCTAGAGATATGCACGTCTCGCGGGTGGCCTGTTTCTTGATTAGGGCCGGCTCTGGGAACATCAGAGAGTCTTGGTCCTGGTCGGACTTATCGATGGAGCGGTAGATGGAATCGGAGAGGGAGGAAAAGAAAGACAGCAGTGGCTTCTTGGAGCGGTCTCTCTAGCTTGTTCATGGCATCACATGCAGTGAGGATGTAGGAGCAGAGGAGGAAGGTTTAAATAAAGAGAAAGGAAGCGAGCGAGGAGGAAAAACAGAGTGGACAGCAGGGGCGTTAGTTAAAGTTAGTTAAATCACAAGCTGATCCCATAGAACAGAGTGAGGGCAAAAGGAGGAAGACGAGAGAGTGCAGAATTTCGAGAAAATCTTCTTTAATGTCAACTGTATCATATACCCTCTCTTTCTTTAATTTTGATTGAAAGGTGAGGAGGGGAATTGGAGATGGAGAGGTCGCACGAGGCAAAAGGAAAAAAAAAAACCTCTTCTTCAATGTCGGTTGTATCGTCCTCCTCCTCCGGCTGGTTCCATGGCCACACCTGAACCCAGACCAGACCGGTGATCCAATTCCCAGATGGATCCAAAGTGGGCAATTTCCGGTTCTCATTTTTTGGAACAGCCCTTAGCAGGCAGCTTCCAATTCTAGGGTGGACACCACCCACCATAGAACCAATCACCCACAATCAAGATGCAAGCCCGACGTACCCGTGCAGGGAAGATTGCCCGAATGGGTTCCACTTTCTTCAAATTTCTTCAAAAAATACTTTCACCGGATTCATACATTCACAAACTAGATTAGTAGCGGCGTCCCAAAAGGACTGCTCAGAGAGAGAGAGAGAGAGAGAGAGAGTATAACTTAGAAATGCAGGTACCGTAGTCACTTCCCAGGTACACACCGCATCAACTACGGAAAAGAGGGAAAGACAAAAAGACATCCATGTGCCGCTATCGGAGCATAAGACATTTCTGTAAACCTCAGTAAAGCAACGGAGAAATTTACACTGCAAAACCAATTACAGCTTCCGGGGATTGTAATGAACCAGACGATAGATAGCTCTTCAGCAACTTGACGAGTATGCACCTGACCTATACCGAAAAGAATGGTGGACTGAGGTTGTGGGGGCCTTCAATTCTCAGAAAACCAATTTGATGCTTGCGAGTTTTGGGTGCAGCACCTTGTCTTTATCGGGTAAACCCATGCCCATGAAAGTTCTCAAACTCTAGCTATGAGGACGGTATACTAGTTCACTGCGTCTTTACGGCTGTTCGGCTGGACATTCCGTGCAACAATTTAATGAACCCAAGGAAGCTTAGCTTTCCATCAGTGTGTCTTATCCAATCATGGAGGACGGCGTGAACCGGGACAGAAGGTGAAAGACCAAGTTCCTGACATGGGATTCAAGTAGAAAACAATGAGAAACAAAGAGAAAAGAAAGACGAAGATGAGCAAAATGACCGTTGTAGTCGTTCTTGATGAAACATAATTGGTCCCAAAGAAGTGAGCCCGGATCCATGGCAAACAATTACGGAATTTTCAGACATCAAAGCCAAGCCACATAATTATTGTGCTAGGGTTTCTTAAGCACCACTTCAGAGGGGAATTGCATCCCACGGTTCAAAGCAAATACTCGCTAGAATTCAATAATCTTCATTCGCTCTCTCAAATATAAAAAGTGTGACAACCCCCAGATTTTTCTAAATTCCTACTCCAACTTAAAATGTGACAAAAGAATAAAGAAATCCTACTTCTGACAGAGATAAAAGAACATACCATCCGAATCAAACTTTGCAAAATGAGAATCCAAATATAAGTCAAATCCAAAATAGATAAGACAACAAATTCAACCGGGCATAGAATTGTAATCCAATTAGAACTCTTATTTGAGTTGTGAATCAATGCAATAATCCATCTTCACCTAAGCTTTGTAATAGACACATTGATATTTCAACAAAACTCGTTTGATCATGTTGGCCGCATCAGTGGATTTTGTCATACACTGGAAAAAGAGGCAAGAGTCACAGATGCACAACCATACAAAATATTCCACCCATTTACGGACTAGAATCTAGGGTCTAAGCAAGATAAGGTTTCAGAGTATAATGAAGTGATGTCACTGGATCATTTTCCAATTGAACAAGGAACATACAAAGGAGAGCACACCTTTAAGGTAGCACAAGAAAATGATAGACAATATAGCAAAATGCAACGCTTATTTCTCTACCATTCTTCCCATGTTTTATGTCTGATAATTTTCACAAGTGCTTCAATTTTTCAGCAACATGTCTCACCATACAGCAAGCAATCTCGAGGGGGTAACCGTTTGAGTATGTTGAGTATTTCTGGATCAAATGACACGGCACTACCAGGGGGCTAATTGAAGCTAATTATGTGTTTGAAAGACATTTATAACTCTTTAAGAGTTGATCCAGAGACAATGCTGGTAGATGCAAAAGCCAGAACAATTAAACTCACCGAAGCAAGTTCATCAATTACAATGGCCCTGTTTCCATCCTTCTCAAAATGTTCGTACGCGGAACGGGCATGCTGTTCCCAATTGTCTAGTGCCTCCAGCTGATGGACACTCAAAGCAGCTGCACAGAACTCTTCGAAATCCATCCTTCTGTATTGAAGTGCATTTAGCTGAAATGTACGGCATATTCATGGTTAGACGGCTAGCAAACACAAAAATCTAAATTGACAGATAATTCATAGAACAGCGTGAAATTAAACTCCAGGGTCTACCGATGCAAGGAAATCAGGAATGCGAGACTCTTTCATTGCATCAGTTGCATTCTTCATCAGGGCCTGCCAAAAATAAGATTGATGAGAAACTTGGAATGATAACAATTCTGTTATCTACATGCCATGTCTGTCATATGTATGTGTACTTGTGCCAGCAAATGCAACACGTGTTTTTGTGTGTGTGTGTGTGTGTGTGTGTGTGAGAGAGAGAGAGAGAGAGAGAGAGGGCAAAGGGGGATGACACTAACCAGCTTCATATTTTCTAAAGTTATGCTGCCACTTTTATTTGGTTCGAGCAGCGTAAACTGTTCTCTCAGGTAAACAAGTTCATCTACTGTCAATGTCTTTGCTAATGCCTGCAATGATATATTGAATGGAATTCAGAGAAATTTAGTTGAACAAATAGCAAACGCTGAAACCTTGAAATTGTAACATTCATTGTGCCTTTGAATTTAAGATGTTGCTAGAAGTCCACTCTAAATCAGGTCTTAAAATTTAAGCTCAAGACTTCAAGCTCTCTCTCTCTTTATCTACGATGAATTCAAGCTTAGAAGCTGTTAGATATGCAGTACTTACAAATTCAGTTTCTTAATTAGATATCAGCTGAGAAACTGAAGAATCCTGCTGCACAATTTAATTGGAACCAAGGGAATTTGTGAGGCTTTTCATCCAAAGCCTCTCCAATTCCCAGATTAGACAAAACTTTCAAGCATTGAAACAGTTCAAACAGATCACAGAGGAAATGCTTTCAAAGAAGTGGGACAATGGAATATGTAATGCAAGTATTGTTGTTCAAGCTTGCACTTTCTCAGCATGAAGTTGAATTAAGCACGAAACCATTAAATGAGAGCACTACTTTGAATGTGCTAAACTGAGTGGGGCAAAGATGGTACTTGAGGCAATAATATCTTGCTCTGCTTTAAAGTTGTCAAAACAGTCAGCCCAAAAGAGTGACAGTGAGGCAGTAGAAAGAACTGCATTCATTGACCTATCATAGTCGATGATCAAATCCAAATGTATTGCTGTGGGTCACCCTTAAAAACTCTATAATTTGTAAACCACCCAAATTATCCTTCCCTATCTCATCAGATAGATCATAACAAGCAGTATCAATGTATTTAATTTAGATGAGAATTTCCAAAGTGATTTGGATAGATAGTATATCATGGCACTAACAAAATCAAGACGGAGTGCCACTCCAATTGTCTGAATCATCAGATGGACTCCTTTTTTGTCACTTACAGGAACTTAAATAGCAAACTCACGTTGGATATCAGAACACAAAGAAACTCAAGGAAAAGATAGCCTGCAATTGTACTGACTCATGATGTGAGTTCATTTTCTGAACGATGTTGTACCTTTCTAAGTTTTGAAATGCAAATAAATCATACTGATGTCAAACAGCTCTCATTGAGCCAGATGATCTATCAACATTGCAAGCTGCTGTTTTCCTAATCATTTATTTTTTAATTGAAAAAGAGGATATTGATAAATGCACACGCACACACACGTGGGTGCGAATGCAAGAGTGCACACATCTGAGTCACTTAAAAATCCCCGGCCAAAGCAGCCACTTTTTGCAGCGCAGGAAGTAGTCATCAGAAGACATCATCAATAGGCATGCATTCATCAGAGCTTTCTAACAATGCTTTATGTTAATGAAGCCTCCAAAAGAGGCCCTTATAACTCTTATTTCTAAAATTTAATTTTGGGGGAGTAAAAATATCGAAGCAACAAGCAACTTTATGAGACTAATCGACTTCAAACAAGGAAAAAAGTGCAACACTTCAGTCCAAGAAGAGCTTTGAGGCAAGCGTAAAGACATCATACCCTTAATGCAGCTCTTCGCAAAGACGATGACCGCATATAAGCCTTCATGAGTTTAAATATAAGTAGATCAAGAGGGACTTTAACACCATTATAATTCCGAATCCAAGGATGGCCTATGGAAGAAAAAGTACACGACCTGTCAGTCTACTTCTATGAGCCGCTCAATATTAAAAGTAGCAAGACGAACACTCACTTAATGCCTGAGCAGCACTCATACGTCTCCTGGGATCCTTGTTCAACAGACGCTTGACAAAGTCCTTTGCCTCTGAAGATAAAGAAGGCCATGGTGGTTCATCAAAACTTGGCTCAGCTTTCAGGACTGTACGGAATATTCCAGACTCTGTCCTTGCCCAAAATGGCCGACTACCACATAATAGAATATAAGCTATCACGCCGATACTCCAGACATCAGCCTCTGTACTGTAGGATCTATGTAAAACTTCCGGGGCAACATAATACGCACTTCCAACTATGTCATTAAGCTTCTCATCTGTAATGCATGTAGAGCACTAACGAGCTTTAGAATTTAGATACCCCTCAGAACCCATAATGTTGATGCTTTAGAAATTTCACACTGCAGGGACTTAATGTAAAGCCCCAGCAACAAACCTGGCCTCACGAAGTCTGATAAGCCGAAATCTATTGCCTTCAATTGGGAATTCTCATCCTTCAATGTATAAAGAAAGTTCTGAACCAGCAAGCAGCAATATTTTACAATTCAGAATGGACCAAGTATGAGAACAACCAGCACATTTTAATTATGTGAACACACAAAATTCAGCATTATACAAGTCATCAGACCCAACCACCATAAGAGAAATGACTTCTATCATATGAACAGTTCCTTCCATTACATGACCACATATTATACACGGATAGTCAGCCTCATACTTGCAATAATGGGTGTAATTACTTGTCACAATCTGAAAAACATATTTTGGATAGTGAAAAGCCAAACTAGCTTCAGTAATAAGCCATCACATCAGCTATTGAAAGAATAGACTTTCTATAACAACATTTGGGTGGGTTTCTCAATCAGATATCATAGTACCGGATATAACCCGCATGAATTCACAAGTTCCAGGAAACTCCTAGAGTAGTTCAAGGATTAGTAAGAGTAACTACAATTACAATTAATTAATAGTATACACTTAATGAGGCATGTAACCTTCCTAGCTGCCCACTATCATAATGTACCTAGCTCAGAGTTTTGTTCACCTCTGGTTTAAGATCTCTATGAACCACTCCTTGGAGATGACAAAATGCAACCACGTTTAGTATCTGCACCATAACAGCCTTTGCATCATCTTCAGAATATTTGCCACCTCTGCAAATAGAACAGCCATCAGAGAGTTAGCAAGAGGCACGTCACAGAGCACCAGTAGGAAGTCACTAAGTAGCCAGCAGAGAAAACCTCACCTAGAAAGTATTCTGTCTAGGAGTTCTCCTCCTTCACATAACCTGGAATTTGCATGTAATACAATGTCAACTCGATAATCAAACAGTTAGGCACATGAGAAATAGCATACAACTGTAATGGTGACGGTATAGGTCTAGTGCCTCAATATTTAGAGCACAGAAACAAAGTCAGTGATCTAAGAAATAGACGACTCAGGAAACCTCTTGTAAAAAATAAAATCTGTGTTGAGTCCTCCCAGAAACAGGTCGCATTTAACAACAGCATCTGAGCTAAAGACGGAACAGTAATGTAAACTTACTCCATAACAACGTAGACATTATCGGGGTCTTCGAATGCATCATAAAATCGAACTAGATTAGTATGTCCCGACAAGGCTCGTAATATCTTCACCTCCCTCCGCACATCTTCAACTGCAATAGCTGTTGTCATCTGAAAAATAAAAGGAAGAAAAATACCATGCTATCAAAAATATGAAAGAGAGAGAAAAGACAAGGAGATAAGAGATCTTCAGCTTAGTTAAAATTTAACATCTCCAATATAAGGACAACATGAAGACCTGGCAAAATGTTCTCTTTTTCTGACATATATATTAAAAATTGAAATTTTTAGCTATTTCTGGTCAAACTATAAACCAGTTACACATGAAATATAGCACATACCACATTTTGCAATCCAATGAAGGAAAAGAATTTCAGAAAGGGCCAGCCAAGATAAGCTAACATAGTCACACATATAAGCATGATTTTCCATATAACAATCATCAGACATGAACCATAATGTTCACTAGGACACTCCAATAAATTTGCTTAATATAGATATGGAAATTTTGAAATGCCAAATACTCGACCTAACTGGTAATGAGCAACTACCACATGTAACAACGTCGTTTGCAGTTGGTAGTTAAACCTTCAATTGATCCTACAGTTTGCATTAGTTCATTAGGAACATCATATGAGTCTCAATTCACAAAAGAGTCTCAATAAAATATTATGTGTTCATATTACCCATGTGTTTCGAGTTAAATCTAACATAACCAGGCTGAGCATAAAATGATAAGATTTTGTGCCTTGCTCAACTCTTGCTCACATCCAGCAACTAAAAGCAACCACAATGAAACGATCTCAAGAGCCACTGTATATTTTGCTCTTCAGGCTTATATTTTGCTATTTGTGCACGCGCGCGCACATAGAGAACAGCTGCCAATCCCACCTGGGATTACTTTTAGCATTCAATGGACCTGTCTGTAAATAAGATTTCCAATTGCTTTCCTAGAGAAATGAAGGAACATACCAGTTTGCATGATCATAGATTTTAGTAACCAATTATTATGTACTGCCTATAATTATTTGTGCTTTATTCTTTTTACTTTGGTTTACTGTTCTCCTCGGACTAAATTAGAATACTAGTTAGCAGTCTGCCAGCTATGACTCAATCGCCAAATTACTAGCCTAAGAATCACTAGAAAAACTCATACACGATTGAATGTCCTAAACGTGGCACACTTTCTTCTCTGCAAATGGGAACAAGCATATTATATTGATTACATCTTTACATGACCTAGAACCAAATATCCGCACTCAACAAAAAATGGTGCAAAGGCCCCATGTATATATGGTTAAGTTGACTTCTTTCTCAAGTTGACTTGAATGTGATTAGAGATAACACAAAATAAATTCTACTGCAGAACTCTGATTGAAAATGGAGAGTTATAAGGTGCTTAAACATGCAACCTATGCTACGCAAAAGTACAAGAATAAAAATAGGTCCACCTCAAACTCAAGTGTGACCTGGGCCAATTTGATGTGACGACTTGTGGATTCAAAAGTAATATGATACTCAACAATGGTTTGGGCTGTCGAATCCCAATTTTTTAATGGGAAGTCAATGTTTGTTCTCTGATAAATAAACCAATACACCAAGGGGTTCTCTGTTTAAGCAAGCAGCCTGGGACACCAGGTAATAAGTCAAATCCAACCCACCCAACAGGAGGGTTTGACATTTGATGTAATATAGCAGATGAGAAACAATTTTGTGGAACAAAGAATATATTATTCTTTCTTCATTTAAAAGTCTTTCTCATCCAATTTCCACTAGATGAAACTCCACTAGTTCTCCACTTAAGGAAAACCTTTAAGCGCATCAGATTGTAGTTTTTCATGATAGTACATGCCGTCTTAGAGAACTACACGACTATTAATGTAACTAGTTCTTCTGTCATTCTTTTCATCTGGTCTGATGGAAGAGCCAATTATGCATGCCCGAGGCATAGCCAAACAATCAGCTTCTAATTGTACAGATTGCACCTATCTACCAGTTCTATCAAACAAATAGTTGTTATTTTGTCCGCTAGTGGCCCTATCATATCATTATTGAATGAGATTCAAAATCCAAACAATGGGGATGTATCGAGTCCAGATTGAACCAATGCCCCACTCAGAAGTTTCCATCGTATGTCTAATGGCCACAAGTTTGGGCCGGCCAGCAGGAATAAAATTGACCAGCTTTAATGTCATATTGCCTTCTAATAGGTCCATTTCATGATCTACTCTCGACCATGATCTTGTGGCAATGATTAGTTCCACTTTAAAGGCTTGAACAACCCTTTGTTCCTTCCATTATCAGCCATCAAACAAGTCCCCTTCAAGCTTCATACTTGCACCAATAAATATAATGCGAAAAGTAGTATAAAATATTCCAACTGTTGTTGGGCTTCTGATTAAGTTTAGCGCACTTGCAACAGCTTCTAAATGAAGAAGACCCCATCTATTTACTTTTTGGGACTACGACAGGAATAAAACATCAAAATCGCGATTGCAGAGCCTAGACGAAACTAACGGTGCTGTCACAAGTGAAGCTTCCTATCATCACCCAGCACTAACTAATATATCAATAAACAAATAAGTTGGCCACTTTTAAAACTCCTGCGCATGGACTCATCTAAATCTGAAGCCAGTCCAAGTACTCTTCATCTAGAAGGATTGCTAAAGCGGAAAAAGACTGCATATTCACATCTTTCTCTAGAAAAATTCCAGCTATCCAATGCAAACTTAAGCGTCCGATTTGAACAGTTCCAATCTACCACCACAAACATCATCCCCCACCTACTCGGATAGGCAACAGAGATTTCCAAGGAAAAAGAAAAGTACTCAAACATACACATCAGCAAAGACTATTAAACAAAGAAAGGTATCAGATCAAATGATGAGTCGAAAAATTCGAAATAATAAGCAAATCTACAACATTATGCCAAAAAGAAGAAAAAAACGGGTTGAAGCTGGATATCAAATAGGAAAAGAACACCCAATTTTTCTTCGGAAGAGGACATGTCTTCACTTTGAGACAAGCCAAAAACTAATCTTCAAAGCTTAAAAAAAAAAAAAAAAAAAAAAAAAAAAAAAAAAAAAAAAAAAAAAACTGATCAAAGATCAAGTCCCAACTTTTGCACAAACAAGCAAATCTGCAGAACAAGATCTGACCAATTTCACTTAAACCCACAAAAAAAAAATCAAATCTAATGAAATGCATAAATCCAGAGATCAGACATTGGAAGGAGGGGAAAGAAAACCAACTTCGTATTCTACGACGCAAAAAATATAAACTTGGGGACCAACCTTAGATTTGGGGATGACCTTTACAGCAACCTGCTGTCCCTTGAACTCCCCTTTCCTGAACCTCGCAGAGCAGGTGTACCCGAAATGCCCTCTCCCCACTTCATCCCCAACCTCCAGCCGGCTCGTGAGCTCCTTGGAAAACCCAAACCTCTTGTCCAGCTCCACCCGCCCCTCCCCCTCCCCCACCCCGTCCTCTTCCTCCGGTATCGACTTCGCCGCCTTCTTGCCCTGCCGCCGCGCGAGCACCGCCTTTATGTGCTTCGCCGGCGACGGCGGGGGAACGGCACCTTGAAGAACCTCCGCGGCGTGGAATTGGCGGACCCCGCCGCCGCCGAGGCCGGAGACTTCTTGAGGAAGTGGGCGGGGCTGGGGCTGTAGAAGGGGAAGAAGGGGGAGTGAGGGGTGGTAACGTTTGAGGTGGGTTTGTCATGGAGAGGGCTGGGAGGGGACTTCGGGGGCTGCGAGGGGTGAGCCTGGTCATCTGGGGAGAGCTCCCTTGATGCATAAGGGTTGGGCTTTGGTGGCTTTGAGGTGCAAGTTCCCATCTTTCCCTTCAGCAAGTGGACCAAAAGGGTCAGAGCTTTCTAGTTTCTACTGCATTTTTGCTGCTCTGTATGAGAGCAAGAGACCCAACAGTCACTTTCAGAGAGAGAGACAGAAGGGCACCGGGCAGTGTCTTTCTCTCTCTTGATTAACCCCTTTTCCACAGAGAGAGAGAGAGAGAGAGAGAGAGTTTGGTGGTGTTTTTTTGGGCAAGAGAAGTATGGTCTGGCGCTATAAATGCTGGTGCTGAACTGGAACACAGAGAAAGAAAAGAGAGAGAGAGAGAGAGAGAGAGAGAGTTTGGGTTTGCAGTTGTAGCTGCAGAAAGCAACAACGCAGAAGGGGTTGGGGACGAGGAAGGAAGAAGGGGAGAGGAAGTGGTCTGCGGATCTTGTTGTCCACGTGGGATCGGATACGACATTATTCTCTTTCCCTTTATAACAATATAAAATATATTCGATGGGGTCTATTTCCTGGATATACATATACACATATATCATATATATATATATATATATATATATAATACTCGTCTTTTGATCCGATATTTGTGCTTTCACTTCACAAAAATTCTTCTAGATGGACTGAGTCACATCAATTAGTTACCTCCACTTCTGTCCACTGCTTCGGCAAGAAACGAAAAGAATAAGAATAAAATAAAAAAATATTCTGAGGATTATAATAAAATGTCCCGGGAAAACATTTTATATGGAAAAATATTAAAATCAGGAAAGAAAAAAATAATCAAGGGATTCAAGTTTTGGCTATAAATCACAGTGTGTAGAGTTTGAATACTAATTTGCGTCAATCATAGCTTTTGATGTAGACTCCTTAGAGGCAAAACATCTAATATCTTCCAAAATTTCCATAGGGTTAATACATAAAATCATGCGTAGCTTTTTTGTATTTTACCAAAACTTATTATATATATTTTTAATTTTGGAAATGAGTATATCTAATAAAAGTTAGGAGTAGAACATTATTGCCGCCGAATGTGTTCTTATGAGATGACGTTAATGGGTCTGGTCACGAACAAATCAGATGGAAAAATGGATATTCAATGAGTATCTGTTGGCTTGTATGAAGTCATTTTTACTTTTGACTTTCTATTGATTTTGCAGAATAAATATTTTGATTTTTATCTAACCTGAGATACTTGACTTATTCACCCTTTAGTAGGGTCATTTAAACTCAGTCTTCTCCTTGAATTATCATTTATTGGCTCACCTGGCCCACCCCCGTCCATAGAGGAAAAAAAATTCATGATTTGATGTTTATCTAATTTAAAATGCTTGACCATTCACCACTTAAAAGGGTCACCTAAACTTAGTCTTTTCCTTAATTTAATGTTCACTCGCTTATTTGGCCCGACCGAATCACAGAGATAAACTATAGAGAGAGGAGTGTTTTAAGAGAGAATACTTTATCACTCTTCTTATATTGAGGAGACTATTATGTATGCGCGAATCTCTCTAATTACAACTATAAATATTTCTTTAATCCAATGGTGAACATCCAGTCTCCCTATCACGAATTACCACATGATTACAAGAATTCTTTTGAATACAAGTCTGTATATATATTGGCACTTTAGTATTTTGGAGACACGGTCATAGGTAAAAATCAGAAGTAGTTGATAAGTAAAAGTGAGCAGAATTTTGAGCTATATTACATGGATAAATTGTCTCTTTAGAATTTCCTTAAGCTATTGTTTGATTAAGCTATATTGATATCGTAAAAAATTAAATAATGTGCCAACTATTTGAATAAAGTGTGCAGGCAAAGTGATTTGATAATAGCTGAAAATCGAATTATGAATGTTATTAGTTTCTTACCAAAATCGTAAATCTTGTGAAAACAAATCCGCTCTAATATAACACAACTAGATGTGTGTGGTCCAAAACCCAAAAGGAGTGTGTAGACGCTACACAAGAACACCATCTTTGATTATGGTAGTGGCTATTACGTTACAAGTCTATTATAGATTGACTGCCTATTTTAACGATTACGTGTTATGACAAATATTACAATGCGGTATAGCTAGCTATTGTATGACTTCTTTTGTGTGTTAGCTATATTACAGCCTAGGCTATAATAGCCATTACAAATATACACCCAAGACTCTTTTCTCCCATTCATTCACCAATGGGACAAGTACAACATGAGTGCCACAATTTTTGTATGGCACTCACTTGAATATCATAACTTTTTTTTTCGTTCACTCAAATGCTATAAATTTGAAAAATCAATCACTTAAATGATGTTAGCAATTGTTTCAACGGAAAATCCGACTTGGATGCTGGTCATCCTACGTGGTACCGTCGTGCTAACGTAGATAATTTATGTAATTTTTGCGTTCACTTAAGTGTTATAAATTTGAAAAATCAATCACTAAAGTGCCACAAATTTTAAAAATCAATCACTTAAATGCCATTAACAATGTACCTTGTAGGAAATCTGTCCTCAGCCTTGCTGACAATGGGTGAGGCGGCCTCGTTGGCTGATCTTCGAAGATGATACTAAACCACATTTCTAAGGAAGATGATTCTGATGAGGATGACAAGAAAAAGAACAAAAACCAGAGTGATCGTTAGTGGCAGCCTTTAGGAATTCTTATATATTAGTAAGCTAAGTCTTTGGAGTGTAAATACCGGCCCTTCAATCAATCTCCTGCCCCTAATTCTTCAAGAATTAGAATGAGAGAGGGTGCAAAGGCCCTCACTAGATTTTGCAAGGCCGCCAAGGGCCTATATGAGGCTATTTTGTGGTTGGTGCACAAAATAATAATAATAATAATAATAATAATAATAATAATAATAATAATAATAATAATAATAATAATAATAATAATAACTAAAAAAATTAAAATTTTAAAAAATTGCCAAAAATCCACATAGGACTATTTGCTAAAACTTGCACGCAATTGATCGATTTTTGTTCCGATGTGATAGTTAAGCGAGCGAAAAAAAAAAATTATGACATTCAAGTGAATGTTATATGAAGTTTTGACACTCATGTTGTACTTGTCCCCCTCACTATTGCTACACTACATCAACTACACTTGAATTCATATTGAATACTAACTAAATATTTGAGTAATAAAGCATCTTATCTTGATTAGAAGATTATTCATGATATACTAGTTAGTACAATATTAATTGCTTAGGGGAGCGTTTAGTAATCTTACTATTCTAGGGAATAATTTCTGTTTAGAAATAAATTTTTCCATCTATTCCTAAGAACAAAGAAATAGATTTTTTTCACTTCTTATTTTTATTCCAAATTTATTTCCCAACCACTTTTCTATTTAGAGAAACAGAAAAATTAGTTAACGTTACCAAATAAATTTATGTTATTTTTCTATTTTGGACAATAACATAACAGAAAAATAGAAAATACAATGATTACCAAACGGGCCCTTACTATTAGAGATGATGGTGATCAGTATAGGAATTGTGTTTTTTGATAATTTTGTGGTTCTAAAAACATGGAATAGAATTCAATCCTAAGTATAGTTAGGTAATCCAATTCCATAATTTTTTTAATAGGTGTACTTTATGCGGAATCCCAATCCGTGGTCTACTTTTCGCCAAGCATGACATGGTAGAAAACTGAAATTCAATCTTTTGAATAATTCAATTCCACATTGAATGAAACGAAGAATTCCTTCTACATTATTAGGTCCACGTAAAGGGAATCGGGTGATTGAACCAATTGATTCCACTTATCTCCTTCACGTCCCCATCTTGTCGTTTTAGGAGTTATGCGTAGGGACATTTTTTCCTTCAACTATTCGTTTGATTGGTCGGTTACATACCCAATTTAAATTTTAATTAGGATTTCATGTGGTAATATCCATAATTAAAAAAAATGCGATTCAAAAATATCGTCCAAGAATCCAACTATTGATGGAGAAAAATATATCCCTTCTGCTTATCCCATTGGCTTCAATGATTTTGTACGACTTGTGGGGCAAATCATATATCAGTTTGAAATTTTTGCACTTAATTTATCAGAATAGCTAAGCCTATCATAATACTCAGGAAAGTATTTAAGCCTATCACAATACTCAATACTCAAGAAAGTATTTCATGTGACTATACAATGTGGTATGGATCTCAGCTTACATGGTGTCATGTATGTATGCATCTCTCTTATAATTGGCCAGTTGCGTCTCGTATCTCTGTTATATGATCTATGCATCTTATGTCAAACACCTTCTCTATATTAATCAACCGATTGTGAGATATAAGCCACACATTCCTATGCAACTAAAAATGTATACTAACCAAAAGAAGAAGGGATCTCAATAGGCCAGCTTTCTACAATATCTCCCAGCAAGTAATAATAATTTTTTCCTCGGGCAAAATATATGTGAAAAATTTTAAAACTCCATTTGTTCGTGGAACATGAGTGATTTGAAAAATCTTTTTACAGAAAATGATTGCTTATATTACTTATAAAAAAGAATAAACGAAAAATATTTTTGTCATCCACGAAAATATTTAGATATAAATTTCTATCAATAATGAAAATATAATTAATTTTAAAAAAATATTTTACAAATCTTTCGTTTTTCGTGAAACAAACCCAATCTAACTATTTTACACCTTCATGATCCTGCGTGACCAAGCGGCCTGTGCGTTCTGCCCATGTGCGTTGCCAACGCATTTTTAATGGGGGAGGGGGCGTAATGGAGTGGTTCATCCAAGCCGCACGCCACATATCAAATAGTGAATTTATTCTAATTATGCCCGACATGCAGAAGTGGTTAAAGAGATGCTTCCAAACTAATTTTTTTAAAACGCGACAATGAATGTGTCCTTCGAAGTCAATCATGGAGCCATAGCGCTTGCAAGTTGTGAGGCCTTTGGCAATCAATAATTTGGAAGAATGCAGCCAAGAAACTCGACCCAAATTAAAAACAAAAAAAAAAAAAAAAAAAAAAAAACAGAGGACGAATTTGCTTGTTAAGTTAACGCAGAGAAAGTTATGTTTTGAAAGGATTTCAAAAGATAGTGTTTATTATAAATCATGAAGTGCAGATTACAATATCTTAAGCGTCTATTTATAAGGAGGTTATTATCTAGAAAATAATCAAATAACTGAAATCGAATAACAAAATTAAGGAAAAGATATTGATAAAATGGAAAGTTATCAAAATACAACTAGAAAATTTGCAAAACGCATCTAAAATCTGTGACATCTCCGAAATCAAGGAAACATGTGAATCAAATATTGTAACTCATTTGTAATCTCAAAAATCATGCAATCCTCTTTAATTTGTCGGACTGCACACTCTTATGACGCTCTAATGTTTCCATAAAGGCATTTGCACGTTGTTCTACATCACAAGTAGTTTGAAGGATTGAATAATTGATTTATATGTTTAAGTGTCGAATTCCTTATATACCAAGGGTAACTCTCCTTGATGATTCCATAATAAGTTAGATTTTGCGCCTTGTTTTGATCTCATGATATTCTTGAGGCCAAATTGGCAAAGCTTAAAATCATTAGAATGAAAGGGAGGGTGCTTATTCCAGAATCACCCTTGCATTAAATTATAAAGCATAAAAAATACATAATTAGCATATCTTGAAACTACCCATTTTCCTTCCATACACAACTAACCAATTTCATCCCTTGGTGTGTATGTTGATACTAGCGGATAAATAAATGATCAACTATGAATATGATAGAATAGCGATTTCATGATAGTCTAGATTACCCACATGTACATTACAAATTTCACTTATGATTCAGAGGTGGCAAATGGGTGGGTCGGGTCGAGTCGGGTATGGGTCGGGTCGAAAATGGGTCGACCCATATTTGACCCATTTAACCCGTTTTGACCCATATTCTTGTAGTATAAATATAGTGACCCATACCCGACCCGACCCGTATTGCTAAAACCTATTAATATTCTAGGAAAACTCACTTCTATTATATGCTAATTGGATTAAAACTTCAAATTAAATTCAAAATAGTAAATAAAAAAAAAAAGTTTTAAAAAACCTATAAATTGAAATATTTATAAGGAAAAAGCCAAAAAAACCCCAAACTTTGCCTCGAGTGACATTTACCCCAAACTTTATTTTGTGACGTGAAAAACCCCGAACTTTGCAAATCGTGACACATTTACCCCATTAAGGGTATTTTCATCTTTTCTTTATTTTTTCTTTATTTTTTTTTTTTTCTTATTCTCTCTTCCCTCCGCCGGAGCCGGCGGAGGGAAGCCGGCGTCCGGCGAGGGCTGCCCTCGCCGGCGTCCGGCGAGGGTCGCTCGCCTAAAGGGCTAGGGCCGCCCTCGCCGGCATCGGGCGAGGGCGGCCCTCGGGCTGGGTCGGGCGGGTGCCCCGCCCTCGCGAGGAGGCGTCGGGTGCGAGGGGGCGGCCCTCCTTGGGTCGGGCGAGGGCCTCCCTCGCCGGGTGCCCTCGCGGCGAGGGGTGCCCTCGCTCGACGCCGGCGAGGGCCGCCCGCCCAACGCTAGGCGAGGGTGGCGAGGGCACCCCTCGCCCGACGCAGCGAGGGCGGCCCTCGTCGGGTGAGGGCCTCCCTCGCGGATCCGGCGAGGGCACCCTCGCCGCGTCGGCGAGGGCCCCCTTGCCGGATCCGGCGAGGGAGGCACCGCCCGACGCCGACGAGGGCCGCCCGCTGCGTCGGGCGAGGGGTGCCTCGCCGGACGCCGGCGAGGCTTCCTCCGCCGGCGAAGAAAAAGAAAAAAAAAAAAAAAAGTTTTTAAAAGTAAAAAGACCAAAATGCCCCTATGATTTAGGGTAAATGTGTCACACAAATGAAAGTTCAGGGTTTTTTGTGTCACAAATAAAAGTTTGGGGTAAATGTGTCACAGTTTGCAAAGTTCGGGGTTTTTCACGTCACAAAACAAAGTTTGGGATAAATCTGTCACTCGAGGCAAAGTTTGGGGTTTTTTTTGGCTTTTTCCTATTTATAAAGAATTAGACTATGCACATGCTTCTCTTATTTGAAGTGAACATACCATTGAATAACAAAAAACTGTAACATGAAAATTTTTTAACTAAACCTAAAAAAGCTCATTTTTATGATTTTTTCATAATTTTTTTGTTAAAACATTTTTATGCAATAAAATTTTTTTAAAAATTTTTATGCAATACAAATTTAATAAAAAAATTATAATTCTTTTTAAAATATTTTTAAAAAATCGAATTTTTATTTTTATTTTTAAAATATAATTTTTAATTTTTAATAATTATTTTTTCTTTTTCTCTTTTCTCTTTTCTTTTTTTCTCTTTCTTCGGCCGGCGACCGGCCACAAGCGAGATCAAGCTCGTCGGCGTCGGGCGGGGCTCGATCTCGCCGAACCGGCGAGGCCAAGGCGCCGCAACGTCGGCGAGCTCGAGCCTCGCCGGTCGTTGGCGAGGCCGAGCCTCACCGGATTCGGTGAGGCTCGAGCCTCGCCATTCATCGGCGAGGCTCGAGCTCGCCGGCGTCGAGTGGGGCCTCGGCCTCGCTAGATCGGCGAGATCAAGCCTCGCCCGACGCCGGTGAGCTCGATCTCTCCAAATCCGGCGAGGCTCGGCCTCGCCGACGACCGGGCGAGGCTCGAGCTTGCCGGCGTCGTGCGAGGCTCGACCTCGCCCGATTGGCCTCACTAGTCGTCGGCGAGGCTCGGTGCCGGCGAGCTCGAGCCTCGCTTGGCCTGTCGCCGACCGCCGCCGTCACCTGTCGGCGATCAGTTAAGGGATGAAGAAAAAGAAAGAAAAAAGAAAAAGAAAAAAGAAAAGAAAAGAAAAATTAAAATTTTATAAAATTAAAGAAGGCCATGGGCAATGGGTTGAAAGTGGGTCTAATAACCCATTTAGACCCATTTATTTTTGTGCTTTACTTTCTCAAATCCACTTTTGACTCATATTTAACTTTCACTTGACGCATATTTGATCCATTTAACTAAAAATGAGTCATAATATGGGTTTATGATCCATATTGCCACCTCTACTTATGAACCCCAAAATTAAACATGACATGGTCCTAGTCTCCCCATCTCTCTATCTATCTAATTGCTCCACCCACACCGGATGTCGACCACCACTATGATGGCACCACCATCGTCTTGGACGCCTATGTCCAAGCGTTGGCTTCTATATCCTCCTTCAAATTAGACCTCTCTCTCTCTTCCCGCACACCAACTCACTCAATCACCATTGCCGTCGACAAGACCTAGACCTTGGATGGCGATGGCGATTGCTCCCGCTTCGCTTATGCCGTCGACTTATGTGCCTTCGAACCGAGTTCACTTGATCCACCATCGCCGTCGATAAGACCTAGTCCTTGGATGGGGATGGCGTCGCTCTCGCTTCGCTTATGTCATAGACTTAAAGTGCGCTCAAATGGTCTCGTCGAGGGTGTGGAGAGAGAGAGAGAGAGAGAGAGAGAGAGCAAAGTGAGGGGCCTAAGAAATCAGACTACTTCGCAGCGATGGGGCCGGCGGATGCTCTCAATTATTGGAGGGGACGCTGTGAGAGATAAGTAATTAGGTTCAGATCATTATTGGGATTATGTTTATTAAGGTCTTCTTGGTGCACCTTCGATATGAGGAATTATAACATACATCGTGAATGTAAAAAAGAAGGTTTTACACGAGCAGCCTTAAACAATATTAATTTAATAAAATGGGTAGTATAATCCTGAAATCGAGGGTAGATAAGACCACTTGTATTACACTAGGTGTACATGCTCTATTTGACTTTTTTATGCTAAAGGTGCGTTTATTTAGTGAAAAATAATTTTTTAAAAATGATTGTTTGTATTGTTTTAAAAAATTAATGAAAAAAATATTTTTCATCGTACATGTAAATATTTAAACATAAATTGTTATGAATAATAAAAATATTTATCATTAACTAATTATTGTAAGCATGGGATTGATTTTTTAGAAATTTTTTTTAAATTATTCATTTTCTACGAAACAAATAGAGCTTAAGTTTACAATTAGGGCATGTAATGACTACACCACAAAAATAAGCCAAAAAAAGGGCCAAGTGTCCAAGCAGATAAACCAGTCTAAAATCTTTTTCGATTAGTTCAAAAGTGCAATGATAATAAAATCTTCCTTTTTCAGCCAAGATCTTTTATTCCAAATGATTATCCATTTATCAATTCTTTCCTTTTTTTATGTTGAGAAAGTCCTTTTAAGACATATAATATCTCATATCAAGTAAACCTTTCTTTAATAAAACGAATTGTGTATAGCACGAGAAAAACAGTACGGCAGGCCAAACTATCTTGTTCACTTTATAAGATTCAAATCATGGGCTCCAATGTAAAATCACAACTACCATAAAAAAAAAAAAAATCACTCAAAAAGACTCTTTGCATTTGTCAACTCGATTCCATTGCAAGTCTAGAAACGTCATGTGCCCACCACGCATAAACTAATTCTGCCATATGCATCAAAATCTTCAATCATGCAGTCCAGACAAATGATGACAAAGCAAAAGTGAAATGTGGCAGCTGGTCAATGTTGTAGCGGACCGTATCGCCGAGGATCAGGGGGGCCAGTTTCAGCCAATAAAAAAATTAAATAAAGTGTTTTATTTTTATTTATTTTATCTTATTTTATTTATCATGTGGGAGAAAGCTAAGCTATAACGTTCGAGTGCCGCGGGTCACGAGAAAGCATGGATTGGTGTGCAGGTGGTGAAAATATCAATTTTTGTTATTGATCAATCTCGCAGTTCAATTGGAGGGAAGAGCATAGAGCAAAGATAAAAAAAGGGGCAGGAATTCTAAGATCAATCATCTTTTTGATCAATGCCAGAGGGATTGAGGACACGGCTAATTATATTAAAAGTTTGATCTTGGGATCCAAATCTTTCATCTGTAGCAAGGGGTTCACCTACGGGATAATTAAAGTGGGGGAGAAGGGGGACTTTATTGCATGGAGTTGGTACTTAAAAAGGGCCAACATATGTTTTGGCCATTTTGAGGAAGACATTTATTTCATTAGGCATCAACCATATTAAGCAATATATCAACTTTATGTTGATACGATATCATGTAAATTATGCCAATCAGTGTGATTGGCATATAGTTTGGCCAACAGGAGGATTAGCATGTGCGAGAGATTGGCATTGGCCAATGTTGACTTCAAAATTTGACATGTCTGTCATGGATGGCTAACATCGAAGAGGGGAACAAATATTTGTAAGTTACAAGCAGTTGATGTATATGTGGCATAAGTAGTTAGTGTACACGTGGCACAAATAGTTAGAATATATATGACAGAAATTGTAGGCATAAACGTGGTGGGAGAGGTTAAGATGGCGCCAAACTAGTTAAAAGTCTAAGAAAAATGTGGGAACCATTGTTTTCTCGTCAAATGTTATCCCAAAAATATTGAAGTGATAGAGATTGTGGTTAGACATTTGACATAAACAAATTGGCATACATGATGATATATTTCCATGAATGTCAAACTTTCTAGCAAAAATTTAATACTAATCGCGTTCAAAATGTGGGGAACACGTTTAGAATATTGGGGACATGTCCAAAAAGTGAAGAACACTTCCAAAACGTGGAGAACAAAATTTAGAATGTAGGATTGAGATTCTAGAGGCTCATGATAATAAAGGTATGTCCAAAAATGATACTAGCATGTGGGCTAATGTCCAAAACCTGGGGAGTATGTCCAAAATTTGGGGAACGCATTAAGGAGCTACTCTACTCTTAGAATGTCAAAATAAGATTTTGGAAGCTCATAACTATATAAAGAATGTCTTAAGTATGAAGAAAGATACGCACTCAACCAATTCATAAGATTTTACTTAGGATCAGTGGAGCACATGATACAAGTCCCTCGTGCCGTGTATACAAGAGAGTAACCTCACTCTAATGCAGATATTCTAAATACTTTATAATCGAACTTGGAAATTGATTCCATTTGGGATGCCTATTAGCGAGATTATATGCACAAATGCCTAAACCACTTTCTCTGATTCGGTCTACATTCATGAAATACTTTTGGAAGTGGACATGTCTATTAGTAACGACGTCCTTCACTAACTAATTCTTCATTGAATGAATGGACGAAAGGCCTACTTATTGCAATGTGTCTAAAATGATAGAGATAATAACACAAATGGTCTTTGAACTTTAGTCCAATATGACACATTGTCCCTAAATTTTTAATTTATGCAATGTGGTCCCTAAATTTTGGCTCAATATAAAATACCATCCATAGACTTTTAATTTATTCAATGTGATCCTTGTACTATTGGTAAATGTTTTATGTTGTTCCTAAACTATATGAAAACATAAAAGTTCAAGGATCATATTGAACATTAGATCAAAATTTATTAACCACATTGAACAAATTAAAAGTTTAGGGATGATATTGCACATTAGATAGAGTTCAGGAACTACATTGAACAACTTCAAAGTTCAGGTTCAACATCACATATTATATCAAAGTTCATGAATTATTTGTGTCAATTTTCCAAAATGATAATAAATAGCTTCAACCGTGCTATGTTAAAATCTGAGTGGAAATGGAATCCTCGGGTAGGTAGGTTATCCTGTGTCGGGAGGACACTTTGTAATTGTTTGTCGCCTCGTTTCATAAGAATTTGGGCGACATCAAACCCCCAAAAAATCTTAGATACATGTCGGACTTTCCCTTCGCAAGCTCCCTCCATGCCTAATTTCAAAGTTGGCAAAACTCTTTTTAGTTTCTCATTGTGACAGGGAAGAGAGACTACACAAGATGTTACCCCCCTAATCCGAATTAATCCTGCATGCAATTCAACCATGTAGAGCACAGCCGCCAAAATCTCTTGACGCGAGTCCTCACATGTAATTCCAAAGAAATTATCATGGAAAATTGACCATCAATGTGAAAATAACCCTTATCGGGCTTGCCTTCGCAATCTAGAGAAGTGCGTGGGGGCAAGTTAGGTGCACGAAACAGGATTGTTTTCCTACACCATTAAATACAAACAATTTCATGTATGGACCATTTATTTAAGCCTTGGGTTGCATATTACCAAAACCATGAGATCAATGAGGAGCATTTCATTGTCCCGGAAATTATCTAGCTATAGTGGGCGCCCTTGTCATTAAAAAACAGTAATTTAACAATTTTCAATAAAATAAAAAAGTCGTGACTGATGATATTCTATGCTTGCTTACGATCAAAAGAATATGCTTACAGAAGAATTGATCTCATATTAATGTATGCAATTGACGATACTTTGTATTGAACCACGACAAAAAAATAAATTGGTTTATTGTATTCTATACAATTTGTATGCATGGTCCCGAGCGCCAAAAATGAACTTGAGATTGAGAAGAACATGTTTCATATGATAATTACATCACTTGGGCACATCACGTGACAAACACCAAGCAATGTAAAATGTCATTCCAAATTAAGTATTATCAACCTTTAAGCTCTAAGTAAGATGGGATGCCTATTACTTGAGAGTGACATAACTAGTCGGTCAAATTATGTCAGTCTTGCAGTCAACACGTAAAATACTTTTCACACATTGAGACCATTTGTATTGAAAGTTGTTCCTTGCGGTATAGTATAAGAATCCCGTGAGGAAGCTCTTTCCATGGCGCTTTTACTTTATGGTTTCTTAAAGGGCCTTCAAAATCATGAAAGTCCAACTAAAATCTCACTAAAAATTCCTTCTCATCATGCCATCGGTGCTAAGTCAACATATGAGAGCTTACTTCTGAAATATCACTGTCATGGAAGAACACTAGACGGGGATCTCACATCATGGAGCACCGATAGTATAATGTCTATCCTTGGCATATATAAGTATATAAAAATATTTGCTGTAGTAGTAGCACTGGATTTAAATCTGATTAATATTTCAACCTGAATTTTAAGATGGGTATTTGATTTCTCTTGCTACCAAGTACCAAATGCAAACATTCTATATACGGTTCAACCAATGAGTGTCAGCTTGTAATAATTTTGAGATAAGATCAATCAAGTATTTAATGATTTAGATGAGGTGACGTAATATGATTTTTCCTATGTTGAGTCACTTTTTCTTTGTCTCATATCTCTCCTTCATTATCATTGGTCTTTCTAATCTCAGTTAAAATTTGAGGAAAAATTTGTAACCATCAAATACTATTATTATAGAAGCATGCAGTGTGATATGGCTTTTCTTTTGAGATAATTGTCCAAAAAGTCATAAATTTTATTATACGATGACCAATTTAGTGCTAAACCCTTTGATTATTTGTTAATTTAGTCTTAAACCTTTTAATTTTTTCAATTTAGGAAATTTATTAATTCAGTCCTAAACCTATTATTTGGATAATTGGCCGTAAAGACTAAATTAATAAATCGTCTAAAATTTTATGATTAATTGGCAAATCGTCATACAGTGTAGGATTAAATTGACATAATTGAAAAGTTTATGATTAAATTGACAAATTATGAAAAAGTTTAGAACTAAATTGTCACAATTAAAAAGTTTACTGATTTGGTGCTAGATAATAGATTTAGGACTTTGTGGACAATTTTCCCCTTTTATTTTAGAAAAGCAATCTATTTATATCTATCTACATATCTATATATCCATATTCCCTAATCAATATGGTAATTTGGAAGGCTAAAAATAAAATTCCACTTTAAATTTAATTAATAAAAATTTAATAGAATAATTTCATAGACATGAAAATCGACAAGTGGTAAATAAAAAGAAAAATTTACTCAAAGAAAACTTCACGCAAATATTGAGCAACCAAAAAAATAAAAAATAAGTCATCTATTATATTGAATGCATTCCTAAGAAAATGATAGTTAAATACAATATGCGTGTATGATGAAGAGGCAAAAGCAAAAAACTACGTTTTAAGTTTAACTAATGACAATTGAATGTATAATAATTCTCAAATAAAAAAAAAAAAAAACTAAGGAATGGTAAAACATAAGTTATCAAAAGTGAATTACGCGAGTAGTGGAAACAGAAGAACAAGTTACAAAATTGCTCGTACAAATGAATGGCTGGCATAAGAAATTTAGAGATTTTATAGTTTCCATTACCTATTATACAAAAAAACATGAAAAGTAAAAATAGAAAAGATTAGAAAAAAACCACAAAAAACCCCTTGCCCACCATGACATATTTACATTGAACGTTTATTTGTACTTATATGACACATTTACCCTTCTGTCATATTATTTTTCAGCCAAAATAATGTTTTCATTTTACTTAAGTCACTGAGCACCATGTCAACATTATTTATTTTCGAGTGTCTATTTAGGCAGATTTTTAATGACGCTCATTGATGGAGGATAAATTTGCAATATGGGCATAAATATGGGATTTTTACCGTCTTAAAATTTGCAAAGTAATACTCAAGAAAATTACGATTCTAAAGAGCCAAATGCAAATCAGCTTCGTACCTACTCTGTGGAACTGAAACAAAAGTTGAAATAAAATGAAACTTTATATGTATCATTCCAAAAGGACAACCCATGAAATTAATAACTCCGAAACTTTTTATTCAAGGAAAGATAAATTAAAAAATTATAAAGCGCATACTTTCAAAACCTTTGCTTAGAATGTTGGGAGTTCGACCGTCCGAATATAAAGTGGAACCTTCCCGTGCAAGTGGTTTGCCTCCCATCATATTAGCCTAGGGGCAGTGGCGAAGTTAGGTTATCTTGTCAGTGGAGGCAAAGAAACATGGCCAAGTTATTTTATTCGACGGTAAATCACATCAACAATTTAACTTTGCACAAAAGCTCATGTTTAGGCCAAGGCAAACACCCTCGCACTTGACCTTTTATCAAGTACGCTCGATCTATATCAACCTACTCCACATGAATCACTAAATCATGTGCATTCCATGTTAGAGAACCACCACTCGTTACTATCAAGTGAGGGTCAAGTCCTTGCGTGATCGTTGTGAGAGCCGGCCAACTTTCACTCCGCCTTGGAATGCACGATGACTCCACCACTGCTTGAGTGCGCACAACCTTTTGGCCCGCCCATTTCACGTAGAGAAAATAAGATTAGTACGGAAAATTATTTTAAAAAATGTCACCTAAGCTCCTCATTTGTTTTCGATACATGTTTTAGAACTCAAAAGAGTGAAATAAATATTTTTATGAATCGGTTGCGCTTTAAAGGTAATTTTTTAGAACTTGTTATGTGCTTGTCTCATGAAATTATGCTTTTCAGTTCCATGGAGAAACGTCTTATAGAAGCTGTAGAGTACAGGAAAGCCTCTCATGTTGATGGAATCCTTATCACATGGGAAAGAAGATTATTCAACGGTCCACACCGGGTGATCATTCTCCACTCCCAAATGCCGAATGATTCGTCAGATATAAGTAATAAGCCCATAAAAGAAAGTGAAGATTTACACGATCTGATCTCATCAAGATGCGTTTGAAATTTCGACCCCTACTAAGCCCTAGATGTCCTGCCATCCTGCGCTCCATCAATGCGCAAGAGGGTCACCTTTTTCCTAATCGTGGAGTACGTTGGTGGGCGGGTCAAATTGCGTTGGGAGTCACTGTTTTTCCCTTATCATGGAGCCCGAGACTCCCTGTGGAAACAGTTCAGACACTCGAAAATAATAATAGCGATTCGTCAAGAAAGACAAGTACGGGTCTCCCGACAACCACCACCACCTTATGTACTTAATTTGTTGGACCAAGAACTGGAAAACCCGACGTTTTCATCTGAGGGAGTTGATCGCATAGCCTCATCAAGCCTGTCCACCAATTGAGGACCCACCTTTGATGGGCATACGTGTGATGCATAATGTGAAGAACATAATTCCTTCTGCATAAGAATGATGTTGATGTGTTTTTTACTGAGGTCTACAGAACATTTGCCTTCATTTTGTCCAGAAAGGTTGCTGTTCTTTTTCTCTCCATTATGTGCAGCATGCACTATGAGAATGATGCCCCCCTCTCGCTCGTTTGTGGCACAGTTTTGATGAATATCTAGGCAAGTTCCAAGAAAAAGCCGGAAGTGGTGCCAATTTCACAAATAGCACATGAAGAGGATTTTGTCTCAATTAATAACCTAGAGCAGGGTAATGTGTCTCAATCAACCCCCCGCGCGGTCCATGGTGGCCAAATTTCCCACCTAACAACGAGCACATGATTTTTCATGCGATAAGAGGGGCATTTTCGTCCATTTCGGCAATTTTCATGCACTTTTAGCCGTTCAATGAGACATTTAAACCTTAATGAGCCAAGGGTTTGTTAAGACGCATTTCCCCACTTCAAATTGTTAAATGAAAAAAATTCACATTAAAATGCTATTTGCGAAAACAGCACCACTTTGAGGTATTTGTTTAGTAATTTTTTAAAATATTTTGTTTATCGACGCAAGTTTAATCTCCAGTTTTATAATCAAAGAATGTGGATCCTCTGAAGGTAAGGAGCATCCACCATGATCATTTGGATGATTTAGAAGCCCCCACAATTTGAGATATATACCAAAAAAACTTGGAAATGAAACCCTTACTCTCTCTCCCCCCTCTCCGTCTCCCTCCTCTCCACCTCCCATCTACCTTTGTCATGTCATGAGTGCCCCATCGTTGCTGCTCCTCCTCCATTTACGTTTTCTCGTCGGCATCCCATCGGGTCACTGTCTCCCTCTATCTTCATGCCTCTCTCATCCTCGGTTAATAAAGATAAAAAGAACCCGTGGTAGTCATAAGGTCAAGACCATAAAAGACCGGCACAATGGATACGGGCCGAGTGATGTCAGATCCGGCAACACGAGCCTGGATCAGGGAGAAAGAGAGCAAACTTGGTGTCGAGGCTCGTAGCTTGGTCGATGTCGCCCAGCTTGGAGGAGGCTGGTGGCGAACAAATTGGTATGCGATTGGCCTGGGGTCGTGTGGGAGCTCGGGTTCTTCAAGGGCATTGAAGCATGCAAAGGGAAAAATGGAAAATGCGAAAATTGAAAGCAAAGGAGAAAAGAAATAAGAACTGTCCAATACATTTACACCTCAAGGAGGTGACTGCGCCTCGTGCCACCACTCTCCGAATTCTAAAGAATCTCAATCCATAATCAAATGAGCAAGAAGTAAACATAAATAATTTCTTTTTCTTGGACATTGTAATAAGACATGTCAAGTTTCACATTTGCATTAGAGTCTTGTAATGTTACCATAAGTAATGATCCAACCCAGATAATTGAGATTTGTAGAAGAAGAGAGAAAAGTGTAATATTATGTATATTACCAAAAGAAGAGTGCAAAACCCCTATATACAAGGGAGAAGGCAACTGAACATAATTACAATTGAAGTAAACCACAACTGACCTAATCCTCAACAGGAGTCCTAAATATATCTCAAACGCTCCCCTAAAAAATCAGGTGACGTAAAAGAAACCAACTATAGTTTAGAAAAAAGATCTGAAAAACGCCCAAGTGAATGGGCCTTGGGTGAAGATGTCATAAGTTTGATTAACAAATTCAATGGATACAACTCGAATAGTAGCAAGAAGAATTTGGCATTGTCAATGTGCTTGATGCATTCATGAAAAATATTATTTTGTGCTAATTGGATAGCATTTCAGTTGTCGCAATGAATGATTGCACCACTACTATGACGCACTCGCATGTTTTCTAATAGACATCGTAATCATAATAGCTCTTACGTGGTAATAGTAAGAGTTCGATATTCTAATTTTGTGCTAGAGCGAGCAATAACGTCTATTTTTTGCTATGCCATGAGATAAGTGAGTTGCCTAAAAAGAAACCGTAGCCTTGGTAGCATCTAAATAAGCTATCAACTCTAAGGTAGAGTGAACAAAGAAAATGAAGGTCATAAAATAATGTACCCTTGACGAAGCAAAGAATTTAAAGGACTAGAGCAAACTAAGTCATACAAGGCATGGTTATGTATTGGTTGACAATATGAACAACATTGGTGTTATCCAATCGAATAACAGTGAGATATAGAAGACTGCAAACCAATTGTCGATAAAGTGTTGGATTTGAAAGAAAAGTCCTATCTTCGGCATCAAATTTGACATGGGTCTCGATGTGAGTTGTAACTATCTTATTTGTTCTGTTTTCGATTATCTAATCAATCGCTTAGTGAAAGTAGATTATCTTTCCATTCATTTCAAAACTTCCATACTCCCTTCCCGAACTAAACATGAGTTATTCAATTCATTTGGCTCTCACGCTCAATTACTTATGTAAAATTCCCATATCTTTTTTTTTTTTTTTAATGTAATGAGCCTATCCTCTCTTCCCTATTCATATTCCTCCAAAAAGATATCAAAACGGATCACTAATCCAAGACCAAAATAATATTTGGAGGACTCTTCGGAGGACTCTTCTGACCAAACAAAAAATATGGAATTGTCAGCAAAGTTGTTTCTTTTTTTCTTTTCTAAAAATCCAAAGAATTCTACTTACTTTATACATTACATAGGTCATCGATTCAGCATTGGCTAAGATAAAAAAAAGAGTGTGACCTTTTTTCCAATAAAGGTTTCAAATAATTTCATCGACATGAGTGTTCTCTATCGAAGAAAAAATTGCAATTATTCGTTTTGAAACCCTTCTGTATTAAATTAACATAGTAGTAGAAAGAATACCATGCTACGTTTAAACTTCAAACAATTTAGCTTTAACCATATTAATGGTCCCACATTATTGGTTAATCGAGAATCAAAGTGCATTTACCAATGAATCACGAAATGCTATGGTTCTTAAATATTATTTATTAATTTAATATTATTTATTAATTTATTCACTTAATTTATTCAGAAGTAATTCGCGGGATCATGCATCTTTTACTTTTTACTAGTTATAATGAAAAAAAGTGCAGCTGGTTTAGTCCAGCCAATTCTTGAAATAAACAACTCGCACACACTCCCTTTCCAAAAAAGATCAATACACCAAGGACTACACTTAGATTTATTGGATTTGTTGCTAAAATATCGGTATTAAATCCGAAACTCCCGGCCGATGGCCAGTGACCCAAGGAAACGAAAGAATCGGTTACATTTTTCATACAATCTCCTCTTATAGATAAAATAAAAAAATCGAATAGAGTTCGTTTTTTTTGTATCACTTCACGTTTTTTCTATTTCTTCTTTATTTCTTTTTCTTTTTTATTTCTTTATTCTATATATTTAATATATTTATCTATCTATTTTAGATATTTCGATATATTGAATTATTATTTAATTTCCTTGTTTCTAAATAGAATAAAAAATATAGTTGATTTTGAAATGGATTTTTTTCAATAGGAAATTCCTAATAAGAATAATACTGATTAGAATCAGGGACCAAGTTTCATCTCAATTGGAGAATACTTTATTTGTTGTAACACTCTCTAAAAAAAAAAAAAAAGAGTTTCCTTTGCTAAGAACGGGAAGGAAGAAAGCGAATTGGTATGCTAATTTCTCATCCTCAAACCCGTCCTTCCCAGGGGTTAGTGTCCCAATGAATAAGTAATTGTAGGAGAAATATTGATATAATTCGAAAAAACAAGGAGCAAGCCCTAGCCATAAAAAAATAAGAAAAAAAAATAAGTATTTTTTATATTTATCGGATTACACAAAGGGATTCGCAAATAAAAGCACTAAGGCTACAACCAATCCATAAAGTGTTAACGCTCCATAAAAGCCAAACTAAGCAATAAAGTACCTCGTATTTTTCCCTCCGCCTCGGGCTATCTTGCATTACCTTCTACAGCTTGGCCCACAGCAGTACCTTGACCAACTCCAGGTCCAATAGAAGCAAAGTGAGTTATGCTCGAGATAGAAGATCAATAACATATTTGGCTTGAGAAGATAATAAATAGAGGAATTCCAAGTACCCTCCACCCTAAAATGTAGCTGAGTTGCTCAAGATCTTTTATTTCAAGTAGTTGACTAAAATGAAAAATTGTAATTTTAAATATATCTCTAACTCAAATTATCACAACATAAGTACTCTTTTTGGGGTTTGCTCCATATGAATCAAGGTGGATCATTACAAATGGTAATAGAGCAAGACTCCTAGTACATGCATGGCACAAGATTAAAATTAGATCTCTAGCTGATTTCATGAGGATAGGGAGGGGTTATGAAGTAGCGAGAGTTAGGACGAGTTTGAATAAGACATGACTCCTAATGTTTTTCTACAAAGATGAGGGGTTAAGAATGAATAATATCACCCATTAAATAGAGAGTGGATAGCCGAGTGGCGCATGGGATGAAACCCCAAAGATATTATTGCTTAAGTAGGGGAATGAAAGAGTGATTTTAATTGGTCTATGCTATATATAACCAAAAAAGTAGGAACAGTTTAACTTCTAAACTTTCCTAAAAATCCAAGAATGCCCATATCGGTGTTAAGATGAATTTTATTATTCATCTGTAATGGATAAAATCATAACTAGAAGTTGATCAAAAATTAAAATACGATTCTTGAAATTTTTCAAACTTTCTAAAATCGAATCTTTCCACTTTTGCAAAGTTTAATAGAGATAAGGGAATTTTTCAGTGAATATGAGTTTTCCCATATAAGGCGAACTTGGCTTCTGAGTTTTGTAAGAATAGAGATGACCACTTGTTGCATATTTTTAAATTTTTTCTCGAAATGAAATACCGATAAAATTAGGAAGATAGTGTAACGACAACAAAGATAAACTGAAAGACTAAAATGATCGAGTTGATCCTTCCGCTTTTCTTTTTTTCTTAAAACATGGGATAAAAGAATCTTTGACTCAATTTATCCTTACAAAAAGTGGCAAACACAAGATTTTAACTTGAGGGCATGAGTTAGTGAATTTAGCAAATCTTAATTGGGGGAAGGCAGATATAAATAACACATGAATATTAAAAAAATTGCAAATACCAATAAAAGTAACACCATGGATGATCCCCTCTGACCAAGGTAACCACCCCATTCAACCCCCACCGGGACCACTCTGGCCCACAAATGCACGTAAGGGTCATCTCCATGTGCCTTTGGAAAGACTTCAATTGCAAGATGGGACTGATGTTGCCCCTAGATTTACTCTAATTGAGGAAAGATGTAATATTCAATTCTTGTTTATAATTTTTTTTTTTTAACTTTGATTGAAAGTTTTGAGGTTTTGTTTTGGCTTTTTAATTCCATTTGGGAGGCAAGATTTATTTAGAAAATGATTTCTTACACACCTCCAACCAAAATTGTCTTCTACTTGTCTATCCTGTTCTAGTAGGTGAGGTACTCAACTTGTCTAGTCATTCTCCAATAGCATTTTATGTAACTTAGATCCTTATATGCAAATTGTCCCAAATAGGACAAAACACACTCCACCCATTTTTCTCAGAGACTTAATTCCACTTCCCTATCAAACTTCCTTTGATAGAAACCCAGTTGCAACCCACCATCTATTGCAGCCTTTATTGGTAGTTTTCTATATTAGAAATATATTTAAGTTATTTTGTAACTCCGTATATACTATATTTTTTTTTATATTTTTTAATTAAGATGGTACTCATGTAAAGTCTATAAATGGCATGTACTCTCCACTTGTTATTAAACAAAAATATTATATTTTCAGTGATTTCAACTCTTAACTTGGCATTAAAGCCCTTGTATTTTGAGGAAGTGTCCATCAAGTCTACTTAGTAACGCTAGTTGCATCGGTTGGGTGTCTCCACAATGGTCATTGCAACACCAATTGTATTGGTTGCATCACTTTGGTTTCACCCTCAAGTCCGTAGCTTCAATTGTTGTTCGAAACTCTTCCCTTGCGAATTTCGAAGAACATATATCAACATTAGAATTGTCGTCCTCAGGTTGAAATCTTTGATTTCAAGTGGTCATTTGTTGATGACAAATATTTTTGTAGCTTGCCTTGATAATTAGAAAAATACCATGCATTACCATTTAATCTTAGTGAATTTGTCTCTCATGCTCCATTCGATCATATTCACTCTAACATTTGGGGACCTTCTCCAACACCTATCATGGGAGGCTCTCGCTATTTTGTCATTTTTGTTGATGATTACTCTCATTATACCTAGCTTTATCTTATGAAAAATTGAACTAAACTTAGTCGTATCTATCGTGATTTTGTTATCGTGATAAAAACACAATTTCTAAAAGATATCAATGTTTTTTGTATGGATAATGCAATGGAATATCGAGACACAGAATTCTTAGAATTCTCTCTTCCAACATGGCACTATTATTCATTGTTCATATCCAGGCACTTCCCAATAAAATGGCTGAGCAGAACGAAAATATAAGCATATCTTAGTTTTAATCTTTGGCACTTGCCCATCGTAGTTTTGGAGGGAGCTTGTCTCTCTACCATCCCTTGTCATAGGCAACATATCTTTTAATGAGCGCTTACATGGTAAGGTTCCCTATTATAGTCTTCGATAGTGTTTGTTTTGTACACCTTCTTCCGCATGAATGCACACAGTTGGAACTTCATGCTTGTTTATGTTACTTCCTTGAAGAGGGATATAGATGTTGGGACCCTACCTCTAATTGCGTTTTTGAGTTTCATCAAGTTTCATTTTGGGAACATAAGATGTTCTCCTCCCTTCATCCCTTTGAATCTTCTACTCATGTTCTCTTCTTTACCAATCCTTTAATAGATCTATTCCCGAAAGATCCCACACTACCATCCACTTGTGAATCTTCCTCTTCACAATTGTTTTCTTCTCATCTTGATACAACATTGTTTGGCGATCTTATTTTGGCAACTTTTGAAATGTCTGCCCCACTGAGGAATCTATGTATTTAGACATTCCACCTATACCTGTCCGTCATTCCACTGGGGTAATCAACCTCAGGTTCATCTTCGTGATTATCATTGTTAGTCTATCATTACTTCCCTTCATGAACATCGCCCTATAAAGAAGCTAGTACTAATACTTTTTGTAGTAAGCTATGGCAAATTAGTTGTAGGCCTTTGAAAACTCTCATACATGGTATTTAGTTGATTTGCCTCATGATAAGTCTGTTATTGGTTGTCAATGGGTATATAAGATTAAAACCAAAGTAGATGGTACTATGGATCACTATAAAGCTAAGCTAGTAGAAAAAGGCTTTATTTAAGAGTACGACATTGATTATGATTAGACTTTTGTCCTTGTTGCACGCCTTAGTTCGAAGTCTTCTTTTTGTGCCTCTATGAAGTGTTGGCTTCTCTATTCAAATAGATGTTAAAAGTGCATTTCTTAATGGTGATCTCATAGAGGAAGTTTATATGACACCTCCTCCTAGATACACTCATTCAAATAACAAAGCGTGCCGATTACGTCGAGTATTATATGGATTGAAGCAAGCTCCCCTTACATGATATTCCATGTTTAGCTCAACCATGGAGTCTCTTGGTTTAAAATCTAGTCCTTTTGACTATGTTGTCTTTGTTCAACACACACGTCATGGGTACATTATGTTCCTTTTATATGTTAATGATATGGTTATTAATGGCGATGATCAGATTGGCATTGCAAAACTCCACTAGTATCTCAATAAAAAATTTGAAATGAAAAATTTGGGTCAAATAAGCTATTTTCTTGGTTGGAGGTTGCGTCTAATGCTTCTAGTTATTATCTCTCTCAAGCAAAAAATTCCATTGATCTTATCTCTCGAGTTGACCTCACCGATAACAAGATTGTTTCCATTCTTATTAAATCGAATGTCAAATTCAATGACAAGGATGGAACTCTTATTCTAAATCCTACACTTTATCAGCAATTGGTTAGCACTTTTAAATATATCATTGTTACCTGTCTTGATATCGCTTATGCCGTTCACGTTTTTAGTTAGTACAAGACTATGCCTCATACGACTCATTTTACTGTAGTTCCTTGAATTCATTGCCATGTTAGGAGTACGTTATTTCACGGTCTTCACTTTTCTACTAATTCTACCTTAGAGTTGACAATTAATTATGATGTTGACTTGGTTGCTGAGCCTCAAGATCGTCACTCCACTACGGGTTAATGTTTCTTTTCATTTGACTCACTTATCTTATGGTCTAGCAAGAAACTGATTATTGTTGTTCGCTCTAGTATAGAAGCAATAGATCAAACTCTTACAATATCAGAATTACTATAGTTGCAGTAGCTACTAAAAGACATAGGAACAAGTCATCATAGCGGAATAATCATATTCATTGGGAAAATAATCTAAAGAGTCTTAAACCTATTGTACAACAACTCAATTCAGTTTCAAACATTTCAATTGCATCAATTTAGTCTTTAATTTTTTTTAACAAATTACCAATGTAATCATTACGGCTAATTTTGATTGAAAATCATTGACATGATATTTCAGTCAATGTTGACCGTCCTACATGGCATGGCCAGTTAAAAAAAAATCAAAATCTTTTATTATTTTTTGTTGTTGCTTTTCTTTTCTTTTTTCCTCTATTTACATAGGGTCGTTCGGGTACTAACTAAGGGCTAGCAACCACCACTAGGCAATAAGCAAGGGCCGTGAAGTACTTGTCGATTTAGGGCAAGGATCGTGACCCTCTTTGGATCTAATGAGGGCATTGTAGCTCTTGTGCAGGCCCTTGTCGGCCATAGCAAGAGTTGCAATGCCATCATCGTGACTTGCGAGGGGCCTCGGCGAGGGCTCGCGACGCCCTTGCTCAACAACCCAGGGGGTTGTTGGCATTGAAGAAAAATAAAGAAAAAAAATAAACAACCAATAAAAAAAAATTGTTCATGTCACTGCTAGCAATGCGACATAAAATAGTTGACGCTGAATAAAATGCCACATTATCGATTTCCGGTTTAAATTAGTTGGAATGACTACATTAGTAATTTGTTAAAAGATTTAGAATTTGATTATCACAATTGAAAAGTTTAAGATTGAATTGACAAATTATCAAAATATTTAGGACTAAGTTGGCACAATAGAAAGTTTAGAACTGAATTAACTATCGTAAATATGTTTATGATTTTTTAGACAATTTTCCCGTCATTAACTGCGACAGCTAAAGTGATATCCAAATTGCACATAATGATGTTTTTCATGAACGCATAAAGCACATTGAAATAGACTGTTATTTTATCTGACATTACGTTCTTCGTGGTACTCTTCGATATGTCTCTACTTCATCCACTGAGCAAACTGTTGATATATTCACTAAGACACATTCGTTTGGGCGATTTCTAGATCTATCCTCCAAACTCAAGTTGACATCTTTCAAATCATCTTGAGTTTGTGGGAGGAATTTAGAGATATATTTAGGATATTTTGTGAAATTGCATGTTCAATGATTTTGTATATTTGTTACTTAAGATAGCTGTCATATAAAGCTTAAAAATAAGCTCATGTATTCTTGACTTGTAATTGAATGAAATTTTACATTTTTCTGTCATCTCAACTCCCAAGTTTCTTTAAAAAAAAAAAAAAAACTCGACTTTTTCAATTAGTATCTTGTGTTAGTGTGACCCACCAAAGTGGGACAATATCATACGACCTTGTTACCACGACCCACGATCTATAACAGTACGTGTTCAATGAGCCCAAAACAGGCGAAACTTCCAATGACTAGGAAAACGTACTTTCTGTCCCATTGAAGAAAACTTAGATCCATGTACGTTAAACAATTCATTTAACGTGTTTGGAAAGGAGGGAAGGATCTGGTGATGCTCGCATTGCATGATTTTGCATCGGATCCTGGATTCCGTGGTTTGAGTGGGTGGGTGAAAGCCAACCACAAAGTTCATGCACTGCACATGACCCGAGCTGTCACGGCTTTGGTCCCTCTCCCATCACTTCTTCCAACAATCAGTCCACCAAAACCAAAAAGGCTTCGAATTCCCCTCCTGATGAAAGAGGAAAACTCGAAACCGCCTAAGATATCTTAACGTGCACGTATGAGGGACTTTAGCGAAAGAGTACCGACATCGAACTGAAGACACGACAACGATCAAATTCACACACATGGTCGGCTCATGTCTTATGAATTAAGCTTCAGCTACAGTATGATGATAAGCTCGGAATTTAGGATACATAGCTTTGAACAAAGAGAAGTTGACCATGTGAAGACAAGATTTATTAAGGTACACATTTGAAGGCATTATGAAGCTAGGAGCGTCGAATTTAATTAGTGATGTCATAATGACTTATATAAGTACATGAAAGAGAGCTTAGGGTTTTTGGATTTTGATTTGGCCTCCTTTGAGATCTCCTCACAATGCTTCCAGCTAGATGGAACATAAAGATCTATGGGAGTGTATTAAATAATTCTCGCGGGTAAAATACTATAAACCTCAGGCACCGTTGGTCTCTAATTATACCTTAACCTACCAACATTCTTGGGGCTCCATGGGATAAATGACTTCATACAGCATGAATAGAACTGTAACCTCCATGGGTCAAATGACATTTTACCTGCTAAGGATGAGCTCTCCATTGTTGAAGCACCATTAGGATCATGTTTAAGAAAAGATCGGCAATCCCAAATTCACTTGCGAAGGGCTGAACAAGAAAAGGACTATGAACAGCATGCCCATTTCTGCTGTCAAAGCCCATCAAGCGCATTTAAATCTCTTTAAACTTACTAAAAAGCCCAATGGGGTCAAGTAGCACCAATTTGGCCAGCCAGCGAGACCCATCTTTCATCTTAGCCTTGCCTGAGATCGAAGGTATCACTAAGTCACTCAAAGATATTCTTTCTGAGATGTACAAAAAGAACAAAGAACCATTGATGATTTGACAGTGTTGAGTTGACACATCCTGCGTGGTACACGAATTGCATAACATACTTGTGCATCCTACAGTAATGACATCTGACCCACTAGATCTTACATGAGTTCACCAAGAACAGAATGAGTAGAGAGATTGGGATTCTCTATATCAAAAACCCACCCTTTTGTCAGTTCTATCTACTTAGGAAAAGCTCCAAGTCAGTAGGAGTGACGCACTAATAACTTATACACCACTTAAGCAAGCACGTAAAATTCTACTTTCTCACCAACATCACCCTAATGAGTCATCTCGTGCTCCATCGAGTATGCTTAATACTCACAGGTTAGCAGTCAAAGAAGATCAATTAGATCTTTAACTTGACAGATGAATCAAATCTCTAGGAAGTCAATTGCAGGCACTCATCCACCACCAAGATAAACATTTCTTGCAGTATTTAAGACCCATTGATGGAAATTTGCAGTAAAATATTTGATTGGTATTATGAGAGATCAGCCTGGCAGGTCAAGACATCAAACTTTCACATCAACACCTCTCATTAGTCTTAATAGTTCTCTGCCATCAATTGCTTGAAATAATTGGTGTGAGATCTATGTGTTATCCAAGACAAATATTTGGATCTTCTTCGTCTGAATCGAATTCAACCTGCAAATGCCATAAAGTTGCCACAATCAATGCCTAAGATAAAATACAGATATCACATCTGCACAACTGGCATTTACTGAATGGTATAGAGCCAGAATATAGTCGTCCTTATTGTAAATATTACAAATTACAACTGTTTTATGCCTTTCAAAATAATACAATGTAATTCAAATTGCTGAAAGAACTCACATTTTCATCCTTGAACCATCTGCCATTGCAGTCGTGCTTCCAACCTGCAGAAGTAAACTTGAGCTCTCTTTCACGACGCTCTCTCATACTAAGTTGTTGCTGTACAACCACCTCTTCTGCTGCTTCTTTTGCAGCAAAAGAGAAGCTTTCACTCACATGTGAGGTTTCATTACCATGAAGATTCCCACATATTTTTCCACTATGACAATCATTATGGATGTCTTGTCTAGCGTTTCTCTTATCAAGTACTTCAGAAACGGCCTTCCTTGTTTGCTCAATCAAGGGTTTACTTTTTATCCTGTTTAAAATAGAAGTACTAGTGCTGGTATTAACAGTACAATCAGACAAGGCTATTCTCTTGTCGATCTCAACCTTCTTTTCCAATTCTCTCTCCTTCAATCTCGACAACACAACACGGTGGCGTGACCCCTTGCAATGCATCTGCATAATAAAAGATTATCAACATTCAAAACTGATAAATATCTAAACGATCTACATTCAACAGTCAATCTGTGCAGCAGAAAACTATAATGATCCATACATGTAGTGACCATATGAATGATCACGTGCCCCAAATAACATCGGCTTCTCAAACATCCAGCAAACCTCCACTCAAATGCATTTCAATTCATTAAAATCCAAGCTTTCTCATTCTAATGTCTTTCTTATACTGAAGCATAAACAAGTTGAATCACCACGAAACAAAGCAACTCAACATTCGCAGGTAAGACATGGAAAATCCACATTGTCTCATGCTCAACCAACATGACAGCGGATAATGCAAAACCAGGGCATTAACATCTCGAGCAGGACAAGCAATTTAGTCAGTACCTGCCATTGCCACGGCACAGTTCTCCAACCAAATCAAACCACCAACACCATCGTGTTAGAAATGCGACATTTCAGTGCACGGTAGTCCAATAAAGCAGATCGACAAGACAGTCGGCCGAGAGGGACGCCCGAAAACACACTCGGTCAGGTTCAAAATCGCAACTTGATGGTCGTTTGCCAGCAGAGGCCAACCCCGAAATTCGGGGGACCGGACAGAAAAGGCATTGATCACACAATTTTTCCATCCCGACAACTAGATTCATCGGGAAAAAATGGCCTGTCAGACCCATAACTTGTCTCATCTATCTAGCAAAAACGCTACAATCCTCCAGCTACTCATCAAACCGAAAACCAATCAAGACAAAACAGACCCACAAGCAAATCATCTAGCAAAACCGCAACAATCCTCCAGCCACTCATCAAACAGACAGCCATTCAAGACAAAACAGACCCACAAGATACAAATTGATTGAGCGACAGAAGTTGGCGTAAGCAGAGACTGGAGACGCACGGAGAGCACGAGAGCAGAATCGAGGACGGGGGCGCGAGGGCAGACGAGGCAGGCGAACTTGCCGGAGGAGAGCTTCCTGTAGGAGGAGGCGTCGAGGCCTTCCACGGCCAGATCGTCGACTCTTCTCTTCCGGTGCTGGGCTTCTCTTGCCCAGCTATCTCCTCCGAACACGCTCATTCCTTGTCCTTCTTCTTCTTCTTCCTTCCTCTTCTTCGTCTGTTCAGCGATTCAATAAGACATAGGGGCAACTTATTTAGGGTTAATACAAAAAGACAAAAAAAAAACTTAAACCAGTACAGGCATAATAAATTTATCATAAATATCCTCCGACTAGTATATTTATTATAAATTTATCATAAGTTAATTTTCTTTAAATATTACTGTTAAATTATAGAATAGAATAACACATGATAGTACATCAATTTAGGATTTTACCATTGCTTTGTTACCGATGTATCGAAATTTGTGATTTTTCGTTATATTAATTAATTTTAATGAAAATTAATAAATAGTAAATTTATTACAAATATATTAATTTGAAATTTTTAGTGGTAAAAAATTTAGTTTAGGATAATTTGTCATACTAGTTTGAGGGTTTTTGTGCTTAAAAATTAATTTGAGATAAATTTATCACACATGTACTAATTTGAGATTTTCTATAGTATTAACTATTTATGATTTAAGACCACCGCCTGTGGTGGCCAAGTTAGTTTGAGCTCTCTCCCCCCCAACCAGGGAGCGAAGTTCGAATCCCAACGTGTGCAGTCCGGCTCTTAAGTGCGATGTCGGGGTGGTGGGGCTTTCACAATTGCGTTCTTGCAGTGATTTATCCGCCTGGCCATCACCTGTATGGGGTTCCCTGGGCGGAAAAGGGGGGAAAGCTCTCCGTTCCTGGTTCTCCTGTAGCTGGATCCTCCGGAACCACAAGAATATGGAGAATCTATTCTCTTTTTTTTTTTTTTTTTAAAAAAGAGCTCGAATGGTACGATCCCTCTATCACCCCAGAATGAAAGGGGCGATCTCGTAGTTCTTGGTCTGTGAAGATACGTTGTTAGGTGCTCCATTTTATCTTTTTATTTCTATATATGGAAAGTTAAAAATCATCATATAATAATCCAGAAAAAAAAAAAAACTATTTATGATTTAAGTATATGAAAAAAAAAAAAATATATATATATATATTTTAATTTACCACCAAAATTTGAAATTACCTACTTTTATCGATTACAAAATTGTGAAAAGTTACATATTTTCTAAGGTTTTGGCATTTAATTGTTACCAAAATTTTGGATGTTGCGAGTAAAAAAAGAAGTACTGGTGCATGCACCAAATGATTCATGTCAAGTAAAAAATAAGATTGTAAATGTTAACCTTCAATACATATTTGAATACACACATATATATCCCCACGAGTCTCAGTTAAAGTGCGTGACAAAGACGTAGAGAGAGATGATCTTGACAGTGGGATTTTTTTTTTAATATTGTTTTTGTACATTAAAAAGGTTGGGAGGAGTGACCAATTATCATGATATGGGCCAATTAGCCTCGATCAAGGGATCGTGCAACGATAGGCGAGTCCATTCACTAGGCCACCTTTCTTTCTAAGGATCATTGCCATTGCTATTATTTTGAAATGTTTCATTATAATCAATCTTTCCATGTCTCGCATTAACTTGAGCATCTCACTAACTAGAGTGGGGTGTAAGTTTCAATTCAATACAATAACTTGTTTTAGCCTGTTGCAGGCATCACCAAGAGCGCGGAATCTACTCCCCACCAATTTATGCATGGTAGCCAATCCTGCCATTGGACATTTTCCATGCGATATTCTTTTCATCTCTTGATTCTTAGCACAAACTCTTTGACACTGCTCTCATCATTCACTTGCATGGGTCATATCAAATCTCTCTTGTTTCTCTCGGAATTATGAAGCTCAGTTTCATGCCCTCATGGAATGGGCAGAAGTCGGACCATGATACTTTCCCCACTTGATTTTCACAATGCTTGTTGTGTAGGGGTGTCAAAAACCGAACTGAAAACTTAATCGAATCGAGTCGAAAACTGAACCGAACCGAACCGAAAAAAATTGGTCTTTTCGATTCGGTTTTCATTCAGTTCGGTTCTCATTAAAAACCAAATTTTTTGTTATTGGTTTGGTTTTTATTAGTTCACCGAACCGAACTGAACTAACAAATCGATAAAAGCTCGTTTCTTCGAAACAAAAAATATATACAACAGAAAAAAAACGAAAAAAAAAACAAATGCAGAAACCAAAAACTGAAAGTTGAAAACTAAAAACCGAAAAACCGAACCGAAATTTTGATTCGGGTCTCATTCGGTTCGGTTTGGAAGTTTTTCCTAACGATTCAGTTTGGTTCAGTTTTTCAAAAGAACCAAACCGAACCGAACTATTGACACCCCTACTATTGTGGTGGGCTATTCTTCGCATCCTTCAATTCCCTTAGCCATCCCACATCTCTACATCAATGGCCAATCCTCTCGCGCACCATCACTGCCTCTTCCTAGGCCTTATGCAAATGGCCTATGCTCAGCCAACAGGTAAAACATCACCCGTCTTTTGTATCAATCATGCTAACAAATAACTAAGGGGTTTGACCTCTAATGGCATCCACACATACAGTTTGACTCTTACTTTGATACCATTTATATTAAGTTTTAGTTGATTGGTCTCGATCATGGGACTGCGAAACATTAGATGAGTGAGCAAAATGGATTGACCAAACCGGAACCACCTAAATTGGGTCAGTAATATGGTTCGACTCCTAGGAGCGTTAGTTCAATTTTCAGTTTCATAAAATTGGAAACGGTGATTTTTTGTCCGGTTCCCGATTCCAAGGAGCGCCGGACCACCCAAACCAGATCAGATAAATATATATGTATGTATATGTATTAATTTCTTAAATGGAAACCTAATCACATCTTTCTTCCATCGCTTCTCACTCTCAGCCTCTCGCCTCTCGCACATATAAAATTCTTCCTCCCACAGTCATTCTGAGTCTTCTTTATTCGCTTTTGCTAGAGTCAAGTGCTCATCGATTTCATGTTTCAGTGCCAAATTTGACATCATGTGTCAAGCAAGAAACCCATAAGAATAAGAAGTGAAGAGACAGAGCTTGGACGCTACGAGAATTCTTGAAGATGGCATCCCAAGACGTGGTTCCTTTCTTGGGCTTGTCAGCCTTGTCCGACTTGTACTTGGAGATGGCTGCTTTGTTTCTTTGCGTTGGATATAAAGTTCAGGCGCTTCAGGCTAGGAATATCTGTTGATTGATCAAATAAAGGTCCAAAATTTTTACGTGAAGATAATGGGGATTACTTTATTTCTGGGCTAATCAACCCTTTCCTTTGGGAGATTCTTGAGCTTTGCATTACTTCCAATCTACTTCGGCTTCAAAAAGAAGTGAAAGCTTCATTGGTTCCATTGAACCACCTGGAACCGAACCAAATCGGTCGGTTCGCTCTAGGAGCGGACGGTGCTGTCTTTGGTTCCAAAATCAATTAAACAAACTAGCCTTCCTTTTTAAGGATGACGACATGTATCATGACATTGCTCATTGTAATATGGCTCATGGTAATAGACTATTCCATATCTCCCATCAATACTTGCATTTCATCACCGAGTAGGGCATCATATCAATTCAACAAAATAACTAGTTTGGTAGCAGTATAAGAGCAAGTTGTCTAGGAACCTTATTGACAAGACCCAAATAATACTCCGATACTTCAAAGAAAGAGAAGGCTACCAAAAATAAAGAAAGCATATAAGGCATTCAAATTTAGTCTACCCCACTATATGAAAAGCGGTTGTGTTTTGCCCCAAAAAAAAAAGCGAAAGAGTTTTAACCAAAAGGAGATGATCAAATTGAATAAACAAAGGGTCCTTTGCTAATTTGGGACTGGAATATAAATGGGACGATGTGTCAAAAGGAAAAATAGATCTGAAATTACCAGATTTGAAAGGGTTTTTTTTTTTTTTTTTTGTCTGTTACCAGATTTGAAAGGTTGCAAGTAATGTAAACTTGTGGGGAAATTAGAGAAAAACAAACGTGCTCGTATCATTATTTTGTGTTCATTATAAAGATCATAAAGTGAGCTTTTAGTTCCCACTAAAAGCAGTTATTATACAGACGGTTATGGATTTTGAATTCGAAAATAACTTCCTAATCTATAATGTAGTTATAAGAAGTTACGATTACGGCCTCTTCTTATCTATAACGATAATCTACAGGAAGCGTAACGGTGCAGTCATTAAGAAAATCAGAGGACAGTTGCCGCTCAAGAAAATCTCTCTCTCTCTCGCTCGCGTTCGCAGCAGCCAGCGCTGCCGGCGATGCCCACGGTTGAACGGGTTGGGCAGCCCGAGGCGGCGGCGGCCGACGCGACTCTGCCCGGTTGGGTCGTCATCGTCTGGACAAGGTACCGTCTCTGTTTGCGCGGACGCTTTTTCTTGGATATGGGTGTCTCTGTCTCTGTCTCTGTCTTGTCCGTGCGGGAAAATTGAAAAGTTTTTGAGTTTTTCGGATTCTGGGTGGGATTACCGTGGAGAAAAAGGCGAGCCTTTGCGGTTTCTCATCGTTCATTGTCCGTTATGAATGCTTTGGTTTCTGCAAGTCTGATTAAATTGGGTCGGGCTGAGTTACTAAACCGAGACTGAATCGGCGTTTTCTTTGATTTTTTTGGTGGCATATTTTCATCGTTCGAGATGCTATTCCTTGAGCCGGAGAAGCCCGCGGTTAGAGGCCGCCATGGTTAGTTTCCTATCCACTCATTTGTGTGCTCGTTCTGTTGGAATGGATGCCGTTTTGTATCACGTGTTTCGGCGACATTGAAGTCGCCAGTGAGGTTCGGCTATGGCCGGCGAGGGACGGCCGGCGACAGAGTGATTGGCCGGCGGTGACCAGCGTTGCCGTGCTAAACGATGGACGCCGGGTGGTGGCTCGGAAGTGGCCTGAGCGCCGGCAAGGGCTCATGGAAAAATGGTGGGATTCGGTTGAAGAAGAGGTTCGCAGGGAAGAAGTCGTTCTCGGGAAGAAGATGATGGATAGTGGAAGGGAAGAGAAAATAAGGAATAATGGAAAATAGGAAAAAATAAAAATAAAAAATGGGAGAGGCAGAAAGAAAAAAGGAGAAAAAAATTAGATAAGAAAAGAGGATTGGTGTAAGTGGGCTTAGTTTAGTTTAATGAACTTCGGGCTTAATTAGACTTGACGGATCTTGGACTTGAGTGATTTTAGTATATTCAGGCTGGTTTTAGTCTTTGAGGTGTTTGGGCTGAGTTTTTTAAGCAAGATGGGCTTAGTGCTTTTTGATTTCAACTGGGCGTGTTTTGAATAAGCCCTTTTGTATCCATGGCCCAGACCCACGGACCGGAGCCAGCCCCAAACCCTTATCTGAATTAAAAATATAAAAAGTTAAAAAAAATTAAAATCATTAAAAAAATAAAAATCCAGAAAATTCAGAAAAAAATTCAGAAAATTTGGAAATCCTTGGAAAAAATGCCTAAAATTTAGCTTTTAGATAGCTTTCGCTTAGAAAGTGAGAAAATCCTTAAAATAAAATTGAATCCCAATTGAACAAGCCACTTCACTATAGGATTTTTTGGATGTCATTTTCTTTTTAGAGATGATGCTAGGTTAGTACTTACGTTGTTCATTTAAATTATGTTTGATTGTGTCTTCTTCATCTATTAATTGTAATTTTTACTTTTAGAATGGTTAGGATGAATCTTAAAATCTTTGATAGATCGTCTTTATACTTGGGTTAGCAGATAGTCAAGTTTAGGTTTTGAAGGGGCATTAGTTTTAGAACTAGTGTAATCAAGTCTCCATTTCCAAGATCGCTGGTTATGCAAAAAGTGAGATTTTCTCCCATATTTTGCATAGGGTTATGTCACTACCTCTAAGTCTATATTCCCTTCTCAGAACAACAACAACAACAACAACAACAACAACAAATAATAATAATAATAATAATAATAGTAGTAGTAGTAGTAGTAGTAGTAATAATAATAATAGTAATAATAATAGTAATAATAACAATAACAATAATAATAGCAATAACAACCATAAGAATAAGAATAATAATGATGATGATGATAATAATAATAATAACAATAATAATAAATAATGATAAGAATAATAAGAATAATAACAATGATAATGACAATGATCAAGATGATGATGATGATAATTGATGATGATGATGATGACGACGATGACGACTACTGAAGTACAATTCATGATGAACGATACAATATAACACATCAAACCATCCAATTAAGATGGACTTACATTATGACTTATCAAAATAGTATACATTAATAATAAAAATAACAATGAGCTATTTGATTAAGAGATGTAAAATAGGGCACAACAAAATAATATAAATAATAACAAGCCATCCGATTAAAGATGACTCCACAACTTTAGTACTTGAGATCTATTAGATTGCACAAGAGGGATGATATTTAAATTGGAATGGAATAAGCCATTGTGGAGAATGTAATTGCAATCTAAATAAAAAGTATCGCCAATTTTCTAATGATTGGAAATTTTTTTATAATGTCACCTACCATGACTAGAATCACGGTAAATGACATTACTAAGCAGTTGATATTGACTGCTTAGTTATGTCGTTTACCGTGATTCTAGTCATGGTAGTGACATTATAAAAAAATTTCCAATCATTAGGAAACTGGCAATACTTTTTATTTAGATTGTAATTACATTCTCCACGATGGCTTACTCCATTCCAATTTAAATGTCATCCCTTTTGCAGAATTCAAAAGATTTCAAGTGTGAAGGTTTTGGAGTCGTCTTCGCCGGATGGCTTGTTATTATTTCCATTATTTTGTTGTGTCATATTGTACATTCATCATAATCAGATGGCTCATTGTTATATTTTTATTATTTTCATGTGTACTATTTTGATGTGTCATATTGTAGGTCCATATGAATTGGATGGCTTGTTGTTATTTTTATTATTTTGATGTGTTATATTGTACATTCATCATGAATTATACTTTAGTTATTATATTAAATAAAAATTGTTATTATGTCGTTTGATTATTTTATAGCCGTCGGCTTCTTCTTCTTCAACCTATCAAGAGCTGTGAAAACGTTGGTGTTGCTTCGAACTGGGGCATCGTCCCTCCAGTTGGTTCCTCCTACCATAGACAATCCATTTGAAATATTTTTTCGTGATGCATTAGCTTTCGTCGTGGAGAGACTGTTATGATATTTTTTTTTAAACTTCTTTTTGCATTTTATGACAATTTATTCTTATACATTAAATGATGAAAAAAAAAAAGGGATGAAATAGTACATAAAAGATGCAACCAAGAATTAATGAAGAAATTTCTTGATAAATCATATTTTAAAATAAAAAAACAAAGAAGGATGTGAAAAGCCAAGAGACTCCTAGTACAACGTTCAAAAGAAAAAAAAGAAAAAAACAAAACAAAACAAAAGAAAAAAAATCTCCCGACAACATGGCCACCACTCCACGTGAAGAAAGGGAACTCAAAAACGAAAATTGAGATAAGTGTAGAATGTAATCATGATTATAGCTATGCCGTTAGCTGCCATCGCATTTCAAGGAGCGATGTTTCCCTCGGGCGGAGTCTGGCAGGCCTCGGGTGCAAATCTACCTTGTTTTGCACGCCATTAATGGGGTTTAATAATGAAAAGGCTTATGAATTTCATATTAATTTAACATGATTTCCTTTGTTACTTCCTTAGCATTGTTTTACTATTTATAAGTGGTGGCTATTTAAAATATGCCATATTCTCTAGAGTTACCATATAACGATGGATCACGATAATGTTCGCATATCACAAGTAAAGACTTTGATAACGTAATTTAATGCAAATGATTATCACATGTTAGTTAGGAAAAATTTGAATGGTATGCGTTGAACAGCAGTGCCTACTTCTAAAGTTATTTTATTGAAATTGTTAGGTGTTTTGGAGACCTTCTTTCTTCCTTTTTTTGGTTAATTTCAAATTAATATTGAATAAATATTTTTTTCGTTATTCTTTTGCGTGTTGGAGAAAGTGTTTTGAATTTCAGAAGGGACATACTTGTAGTTGCAAATTCTATGTTGATCGCCAGGTTGACATTGGAAACCATAGCGGAAGGATTTGCGACTAGTAGAAATACCACGGTGATTCTCTGTTGGATGAAACTAAGAAATATTAAATTCTTATTTGTGAAGGAGGGGGAAAAGAAAGAGATCATAGGTGGATACTTTGTAAATTAGCAAAAGTGGTCATCTCATCATTGATGATTGAGTTCATTTGTTTCCTCCGGAGCATATATTCATTATGTCATCTTTTGCTGATGCAAGTCTACTTAATGCAACCACGTAGGTCCAAAGTATGCCTTTAACAAGAAGCTCACTGACAAAATTGTTATGTTTTTTTTTTCTTATTTTTATTTTTATTTTTATGGTGGTCTTGGTAGAGCATGTCATTAGAAGAAAAATAGTGGATCTTAATTAGCCCAAGGGCTAGTGGTGTTTGACAAAGTGAATATGATGTGAATGAATTCTCAACTTGTCTAAGTTTTGGTCTTCAGGACCTTGACTCTTCTTATATTTAATTGATATTTTTTGTAGACAGGCCTATCATTTGAGTTTGCAATTCACGGGCTGGTCGACTCTCGCTTGGGAGATTAATTTTCAGAATAAGAGGTTTAATGCATGCTCCATGCTACATTATTCTGTATTCGATAGGATCATAAGTCAAGATCTCGCATATTACAAGGAAAGACTTTGAATAATAAAAAACATTTATAGGTACGCACTAAACAGAAGTGCCTATTACTAAAGTTAGATACGTGAATTATATTAAAATTGTTAGGTCTTTTAGAGACTATTTGTGTAGATAGTTTCAAATAGTATTGAATCAATATATTATGTGTGTAATTTTTTTCTTTTCGTTTACATGTTGGAGAAAATGCTTTGAATCCCAAAAGGGGACATGTACGTAGACGCGAATTCCATGTTGATTGCCAGGTTGACGTTGGAAGTTATAGTGGAAGGATCGACAACGAGTAGAAATACCGCAATGGTCCTTTGTTGGATGAAACCAGGAAAGTGTTCACTAAAAAATTCTCTCTTTAAACATTGAACTCTTATTCACAGAGGAGGCGAGAGGAGGAGATCGTATGTGGATGCTTTTGAATTAGTAAAAGTGATCATCGTATCACTGATGATTGAGTGCATTTGTTTCATCTTCGAGCATATATTCGTTGTCATCTTTTGCTAATGTAATCTACTTAATGCAACTACCTGGGTTTGGAGAATGCCTTTGACGAGAAGCTCACTAAAAAAATTGTTATATATTCATTTGGGGTGGTCTTGGTAGAGCCGGTGACCAGAAGAAAAATAGTGGATCTTAATCCACCCAAGGACTAGTAGTGTCCGGCAAAATGAATAATGTGAACGAATATTCAATTTAACCCCAACTTGTTTGAGTTTCCATTTTTATATTCTATTAATCTTCTTTATGGACATGCCCCTTGTTGGAAGATTCTGCAATTCATGAATTTATTGACTCTTGCTTGGGAAATCAATTCTTAGAGTGAGAGGTTTATTGCATGCTCCAAGCCACATCATTATATATTCGATAGGATCTTAAGTGAAGATCTCACATATCACAAGTAAATACTTTGATAAAACAATTTAATGACAAATGATTATCACATATTAGTTAGAAACATTTGTAGGTACACACTAAACATGAGCACCTACTACTAAAGTCATGCACTTAGATTATATTAAAATTATTAGGTGTTTGGGGACTTTTTTTGTGGCTAGATTCAAATAAGTATTAGAATGAACATTTTTTGGCTTTTCTTTTGCATGTTGGAGAAAGTGCTTTTGATCCCAGAATGGGACATGCATGTAGATGCAAATTCCATGTCGATCGCTGAGTTGATGTTGGGAACCATAGCAGAGGAATCTACGACAAGTAGAATACCACGATGGTCCTTTGTTGGATGAAATAGGAAATTGTTCATTAGAAAACTCTCTTTTTAGACACTAAACTCTTCCTTGGGAAGGAGGGGAGAGGAGGATATCATAAATGGATGCTTTATGAATTAGTAAAACCGCTCATTTAATCACTAATGATGGAGTTCATTTGTTTCCTCTCCAAGCATATATTAGTTATGTCATCTTTTGCTAATGTAAATCTATTGAATGCAATTACATGGGTCCGGAGTATACCTTCATTGAAAAAGCTTGTGTGTATTCATTTGGGGCGGCCTTGGTAAAGTTGGTGATCGGAAGAAAAACAATGGATTTTGAGGACACACATGATAATCATTTTGTTCCTATTTTAAAACGAATTTTTCATTTCAAACTTATTTCTAGAGCAGAAATCCATTTGGCAATGTAATTTCATTTTTCTATTTCTAGAGCAAATTTTTAGTCCAGAAATAGGTTTGGAATAAAAACAAGAAGTAAATAATTTCAATTTCTTTATTTCTAGAATATAAATGAGAAATAAAAACTTTTTTAATGCTTATTGTTGCTACTAGTCGGCCGCTTACCCATCGCTACCACTCGCCATCCGTCGTCGTTAGTCGTCGCCACCCCACAATGTCGTCGACCACCGTTGTCGCTGGCGGCCATCATCGGTGATCGCTGCTTATTGCTCGCTACCGATCACTGCCATTGACTCGCCCCCTCCCCCTCGGGCACCGCCGCCGAGGTGGGTGAAATTTTGTATTGTTATCGAATGAATTCTAATTTCAAAAAAAAAATTTTGTGTCATTATCAAACACCTATTTTTGTTCAAAAACTCATGCAAGAATAAAACTAGAACAATCTATTTCTGTTTGAGAAATCAATTTTCGGACACAATGGTTATCATTCGCGCCCTAATTGGCAAGTGAATATGATGTAAATGAATCTTTCATCTTTCCTCAACTTGTTTGAGTTTTAATTTTTAGGATCATGACTCTTTTTATATTCTACTAATCTTCTCCGTAGATGCCCCTTGTTGAAAGAGTTTGCATTTCATGAACTTATCAACTCTTGATTAGAAAAATTCTTTTTGAATGAGAGGTTTATTGCATGCTTCATGCTACATCATTGTGTCTTTGACAAGATCCTGAGTCAAGACCTCGCATATCACAAGTAAAGAAATTGAACTGAAGCTAACGCCGGTAAGCTCTAGCATTTTTAATAACCAAACAATCACGAATGCACTTAAAATGAAGATAAATGCTGACTTGAATGGTCTTGCACCGTAGAGCTCGCCGGCGTGTGAAGGTTGGCTACGACAAGTGGAGGATCCATGAGTGACTGACCCGAATATGAATTTTTCCACCAAATCGCATGAAAACACCCTTCAATAATATGTGAACAATGAAGCATTAAACCAAACTTCTAACGTCAATCGGACAATATGGACTTTGATATATCGTTCAGGCATTTTGTCGAACATATATTTTGTAGTCACGAGAATAAACTTTTGATTCAAGATGGATATGATTCACGATCAGACTATTCAACAGTGTGCTACTTCATACGAGATTCCTCGTGATTTCATCATTCAAATTTTGTAGCTCATTCTCGATTAGAAACAGTTTGTTCACAGACATGGTTAAGAGAGAGTGTTCACATACCTGGTTCATTTGGTGAAATGGAGTCACTGAAATCAGTAGCGATGGAGTTCAAAAACTTTAAGAAAGATCACCAGACTCTTCTCCTCCGGACGGCGAGATGTTCTGGCCAAACCTCACGGGACAGAGTACACCAGCTAGAAGTTGTCGAACGGCGGTGGTGGAAGCGGAAGGGAGGCTTCCAAAAATGGCTGACAAAACCCCAACAAAGAATCCTATGGTCTCCTCCCCTTCTCTGGTTCTTCTCTTTTCCTCTTCAATGAAGCTCAATGTCGCTCTTCCTCTTCCTCAAAAACCAAGGTTTTCTCTCACCCTCTCCAATGGCCTTCTTCTCTGGTTTTCATTCAGCGAACCCCCTTTTTAAGAACCTTAAGCATGTCCCCCTGCCTCAACCTCCGGGAAGAATCTTTCTCTGTTATTTTTCTCGTCCTTGGTCAATCACGCTTGTGTCACAGACTAAAGAGCACCACATCATCAATTCAAAGGGAGCTCATCGAGATCGTTAGATCGTAAAAGGACTTAATCTTTGCCCTCAGATTTGCTTGATGAGAATTGACGATTTGAATCCTTAGATGATATCAATCTTCATTATTGGAATAATGTGATAATGATCAATATCCTTCATTGTTAGATCGTGTAGAAGATCAATGGTTGTGATTCGACGAATTTTTGTATAAATAAGGGGCTCTCCCCTCATTTGTACATCTACTTCGTTTGAGAAATATAAGTATTCTCCAGAGTTTTTTTATACTTTCTCTCTCTAAAAATTCTCTTCCTTGAGTGTGAAAATGTGAGTGAGAGCAAGGCTTACTTAAACCCAATTGGGTAATTTAAAGGTTTAAGTGCCGCACGATTTGCGATCCAAAGAATCGTCCTATGATGCTCATGGCTGCTCCCTCGGTCATCCCTGTTGCGTCATAGACGCATGTTGGTCGTGCAAAAAGGGGGAGGAGAGAGAGCACGTGGGCCTGGGTCTTGCATTGCTTTTTCTTGGGCTCAAATTGAAGGCTTAAAAGAAACAAAGAAGAATGGGCCAAAAAGAAACAAAAAGATGGCCCAAGTGATTTAACAATGGGCTGGACTAATAGACAATGAGAATTTTGCTATGTCGGCCGGACACATGAGCCCACACGATTTTGTTATTATTCATTTATTTTCATTTCATTCATTTTTTAATTCATCATTTTTTTTTTTTATTTTTTATTATTTTTTTTGTAAAATAAACAGATACATAAAATGTTAACAAAGATTTGCAGGTCAACAGTGGTCGTTAAACTTTTGGTAATTGTTCTATCTAGTCCTAAAATAATATATCTATGTATCCAATCTGATCCTCGGATTATTTAGTTTATGGACTAAATTAAATACGTACTAAAAGTTTGGGGATCAAATTGAATAAATTAAAAGTTCAGGAATGCCACTGCTTGAGAGATTAAAATTCATGATTTACATTAAACAAATTAAAAATTTATGGATCACACAAAGTATTAAGCCAAAATTCACGGATCAAATGTATCATTGCCATTTCATTCATAGGTAGGGAACAAACGTCACAGTGGCCTTAAATTACACTCACGTGAGTTCTCTCTACTTGACTCCTCTGCACTTGAGGTTGAGGAGAGGGAGATGATGGATAGGACAAAGATGAACACGATGAGGATAGGGCTAATTGTGATTGGAGCATTGGCGTTTGGATACCTCACTCTGCAACTGGGTTTCAAGCCACTCCTCGAGAAAGCCCAGGTCGCCGCTGCTGAGGCTTCTACCTCTTCTCCGCAAGATCGCGCTGCTCTTCGCAACAAGTAGAGCACGGTAGCTACTCGCCTTTTTTCTTAATGTTGAATGTTTGGCAAAAAGGACTGGTTCTTACCGTTGAATCTCCCAAGGTTGAGCTTTTATCACACGGTAATTTGATTCTTGGTTGCCTGATTGTCGAGTTCTGGAGGTTGATGATGAATGAAAGAAGTCCCATGTTTTATGGTTAAATTGATTATCTGCGAATCTCGGTGACAGCTTTGGCTGCAATTTTTCACTGGTTGAAGTGAGAAAGTTTGTTTTCTCGGAAAAGAACGTTCTTTTTGTTCCAATTGGTATTTAATATTGATTTGACACACTGGTATGAACTGTGGCATTGTGTAGTTGTGCCATTCTATGGAAAATTGCGTTATCTTTAGTTCTACTCTATTTCATTTGCTGTTTTGCCGATTATCTTTCACTTCAGCAATTGCGATTCCACTTTCCATGAGTGGTGCTTATTGGAGTTTGTCGAGGGGCTCGTTGTGGAAATATAAGCTTCGAAAAGAGGCGATAAACATGTAGATGTTCGGTTCTTTAGGACTGCCGGGTATTGCTTTCGCCGATGTGTTGATGAATTGCTGTTGCTATTGCTGCGAGTGTCATGGGTGGTCGTGCTAGGGTAGAGAAGCAAAGCCGAGGAAGAGGGAAAAAGGCAAAAATGCGGAGAACGAAAAGAGAGAGAGAAAAAATAAAAATAGATGTAGAACGTTTAATATACCTAATAAGTGACGTGTCAATACCTTAAGGATAATTGTACGCGCATATACAATTTCTAAATTTAGATGATATCAATCCCAATTTACATAGCAAATGGTTCTGTCCGTTGTATGACTAAACAATCATTGCTATATAAATCAGACACTTTTTTCTGTAGATTATACACACGATATTGATTTGATAGTCATACTACTAAATGAAAACAATCGCACATTGCAGCCACATACCAAATTTTGACCGGTCTCTTATCTAGTTTATGAGGTCAGTGGAGCTCTTCATAGATGGGGCTCTTGCTGCTACATAATGTACTTCCTTATTAGTTGTCATTACAACCCCGTCTCATCGTTGTGCACGTCCCTCATAGCATGGTGCATCGACGCACCGGCCTGCGCCGTGCTGCCCTTGGTGCGTGGCTTCGCAAACCCTCCGAGGTACAATCTGGGGATTGCTGGCCTTGATGAGTGTGCGGAGATTGGAGGTCCTCGACGACGACGAGAGGCGCGTGCCAAGCTTTAGGGTGATTGGATCGGCTCCGCGACTACCGCTCGGTGACGTCGGTGAATGAGGTGATGACAGAATGAAGAAGAAAGGAAGGTCGTGACTTTGTCTTTGGGAGTCTTATGTTCTGCAAATCCCCGAAGGAAACACTCGTGAAGATACCAAGTCGTTCGCTCACACTATAGTGAAGCGGAACCTGCGAAAGCTTGATGAAAGAGTCGCGGCTTCTTCGAATAAAAGAGAAAATGAAGGAGAACATGCATGATGGTGATGAGAAGCGTTGATGATTTCATAATGATGGTGAATTGATGAGCACATACGATTGTGAGAACAATTCGCATGTAAGTGTGCTTATTGACGTTGCTAATTATATATGTGAATTGTTACATGTTACGTGTTAATTATGTATTTTACTTATCATTTTAAACGGATCAACCAAGTTTTTCTTCCTCTTTTTAATTTTCAGAGTAAAGTTGATTTGGTTGTTTTGTGAATTCTAATAGTTATCTCTATAAATTGACAAGTTAATATATATATTACTCGAACTAGATACTTCTTTTAAACTTTCTCAAGAAAAATAAGAAATTGACGCCTCTACATATTGATGAAAGTTCAGTGAACGGTTGCTGGATAATGATACATGTTGATAATGATAAGGAGACAAGAATGTGCTCTTAGTTCACTTTAGTTGAAGGTGAGTCTCCAAATCCCGATGTCCTAGATTCAAATTGTACAAAGCTTGATTATGTTCCTAGTTCAGTTAGTCCGAAAATCGCAATTAAATAATTGAATTATAATCTTTACTTGACCTCTTTTGGATCAAAGAAAAGAGGAGAGGATTTCAATTAAAACAATGTTAATCAATTTAATCAAAGTCCAATAAATATAGAGTTACAAATATCCAATTAAAGTAATAGAAATTAAACCTTAGACAATTCCATAGAGAAAAACGACACCCGATTTTTTGTGGACGTCCGTTCATTTTGCAAAAATATAAAAATGAAAATGGTAAAACAATTCAAAAATATAGTATAAAAACGACAAAAAAAAAATGATAAAAATCAAGCGGGGCGGTTTGATTTAGCCCGTTCTTTCAGCAAAATTCTTGGCCCGCTACGTGTCTTTTAAGTAGGCTAGGGAACGGTTCCATCCGTCAGCGCCTCGCTCGCTGGGGCCGATCAAAAGCAAAAAACCGTCGCCGCTCAAGAAAAGCTCTCGCTTTCTCGTCACTCTCTGCGGTGATGCCCACGATTGAAACGGCCGCCGCCACCATCATGACCCCCTCGACCCTCGCGCCCCGCTGGGTCGTCATCGTCTGGACAAGGTGCCATCTCTGTTCGCACGGACGCTTTTTCTTGAATATGGGTGTCTCTATCTTTGTCTTGTCCGTGCGTGAAAATTGAAAAGTTTGAGTTTTTCGGATTCTGGGTGGGATTGCCGTGGAGAAAAAGGCCAGGCCTTTGCGGTTTCTCATCGTTCGTCGTCGGTTGTGGGTGCTTCGGTTTCTGAAAGTCTGATCAGTTGGGTCTGGCTGAGTCATTTAAACTGAGACTGAATGGGCTTTTTCTTCGATTTTTTGGTGGCATATTCCTCATCGTTCGAGTCGGCCGTGAAAGCCTCGCCGCCGGAGATGCCATTCTTTCAGCCGGAGAAGCCCGCGGTTAGAGGCCGCCATGGTTAGTTTCCTATCCACTCATTTGCGTGCACGTTCTGTTAGAATGGATGCCGTTTTGTATCACGTGTTTCGGCGACATTGAAGTCGCCGGCGACTGAGTGATGGCCAGTGGTGACTGGAGTCGTCGGGCTAGGCGATCGACACTCGGTGGTGGCTCGGCAGTGGCCTGAGCGCCGGCGAAGGCTCATGGGAAAATGGTGGGATTCGGTTGAAGAGGATGTTCGCAGGGAAGAAGTCGTTCTCGTAAGAAGATGACGAACAGTGGAAGGGAAGAGAAAATAAAGAATAATGGAAAATAGAAAAAGAAAAATTAAGAAAAGGGGAAAAATTAGATGAGAAAAGAGGATTGGTGTAAGTGGGCTTAGTTTAGTTTAATAAACTTCGGGATTAATTGCTTGCTCAAAAAAAAAAAAAAAAAAAAAAAACTTCTGGATTAATTGGACTTGACGAATCTTGGGCTGTGTTTTTTTTTTAGCAAGATGGGCTTAGTCCTTTTAATTTCAACAATGGGCTTGGTGGTTTTCTATTCGAATGGGCTTGGTGGTTTTCTATTCAAATGGGCTTGTTCTGAATAAGCTCATTTGTGCCCATGGCCCAGACCCACGAGACCGGAGCCAGCCTGAAGTCCTTATCTGAATTAAAAAAAAATATATTTTTAAATAATAATAATAAATCATTTAAAAATTAAAGATCCAGAAAATCCAGAAAATTCATAAAAAAATTAAAAAATTCAGAAAAATCGGAAATCCTTGGAAATTAGCCTAAAATTTAGCTTTTAAATAGTTTTTGCTTAAAAAGTGGAAAATCCTTGAAAAATTGAATCCCAATTGAACAAGCTGCTTCACCGCAAGATTTTTTGGATGCCATTTTCTTTTTAGAGATGATGCTAGGTTACTGCTTACGTTGTTCATTTAAATTATATTTGATTGTGCCTCTTTATATATTGATTGTAATTTTTATTTTTAGAATGGTTAGGATGAATTTTAAAATCTTCAATAGGTTGTCCTTTCACTTTGGTTAGCAAATACTTAAGTTTAGGTTCTGAAGGGGCATTAGTTTTAGAAACAGTGTAATCAAGTCTCCGTTTCCAAGATCTCTAGTTATGTGAAAAGCAAGATACTCCCTCATATTTTACTTCATTTCTAGTCGATATCAATTGGCTAGTGACAACTTCTTATATGGAACTCGCATGAGTTATGTCATGCGAGATTGGGTTTGGGAGAAGCTGTGTCAAATCGAAAGCCGTTGACTCGAATTCAGCAATATCTCCTATATTCCCTTCTGGGAGGGGTAGGTTGCAACATTAAGGAACCTAGAATTGATGTTAAATATGTTAGGATTCAATGAGATCTTGCTAGGTGGCATTATTGTATCTCTAGTTTGTTATGTTGACATCTTGCCCATGATCGAGTTTTAATGGTAGAGGTACCTAGCAATGGCACGGAGAATATTTCGCATTTGCATTGTTTTCCTAGTCCAATGTTTAGTTTTTGATTTTGTTTTTTGAATTTCACTTTCCACAAATCATAATTAGGACTCGAAATGGAGAAACTTCTTGCATCTAATTTTTTGTGTCTACCAAGTTCAACTTATTTGGAATGTTAATATATGATTTTTTGTGTCCGCCAATTTCAACTTATTTTGTTTGCCAATATTCTCCACCAAATATTCTTCCACACTTACACACATACACAATTTGATGAGATCGGTAAGTTAGGCTAGCCATTCATGATCAGCAATCTAATAATGAACATGAGGAAAAAGCCACTACCATATGTGCATAGAGTGTGTTAAGTCTAGCTATTCAAATCTAGCGCAAGTTTATATTATGCATATTACAAATTTAAAGGTATATCTTGTATCCAGAGCTTACCTACTTAAGGTGGACTTAAAAAAAAAAATCCCTCTTTGTGTAGAAATTCATGCATATTAAAATATTTCCTTGGCCTATAGAGATTTAAGACAAGGACTATATTTTTCCTCCATTTCTAATTAAAGAAAACTTTCTCCAATCAGTTAAGTCTACATGCAAGTGTCTTTGTGATGCCCATTGCTTTTAACTTACCAATCAAAAGCGTGATCGGAGGAAAAAGGACGAAGGAAAAGATCGCCTTATAAATAAACATTTGTTGTGAATTTTCATGATATGAATTTGGTTGAATATGCGTGACTTAGATTAAAAATCAAGAAATTTAGAGATTATTGAGCATCTTATGCTTAAAACATAGAATGCATATTGATCGTGATGAATTGCAATAAAATAAGGAGGAGGTTCTATATGTACTGACTAAGCAAGTATGTAAGGTAGGATGATGTTTATTTTCTTTTTTAATTTTTAAATAAGCGGAAAAATTATCTTGACATCTTGTCATGGAAATATGAACAAGCATAAAGTTACAAGTATATATATGTTTCGGCTAGCAATGACCTTTCTTTAGTTAGATCTATTAGCTATTAGCATTGATTAAGAGCCATCTCTTTTGCATGTGCTGCCTTTGCTTTCATTCAATGTTCAAATTATTACTAACATCCTGACAATACTTTCAATCAATTCAACACTTACATTTTCCTTTGAAAAAAATTGAAAAAAAAAAAAAAACCTCATGCATTGCCTTTCCATAATCATGTTATTGCTTGCGTATGAGTTTCACATACAACAAATGGATCAAAGAAAATATATTAGGTATTGGCTAGCAAATTTGGCATCCTTCAATATGGCGATGAGATTGTAAAAAGATAGTGTAAACTTATCGGCCAGGAGATTTGTAATGAGCTAGCCATACTACTCAAGTGGTAGGCCTTGTTTGTCTTCCTTGGCATTATCATGCTCTCTCTTTTTTCTTTTTATTTTTTTCAAAGGAAAACATCAATCGATTTCTTAAGCCAATTTATGTGTCTTGCATCGAGGGCCTTATTTGCATTACTACGTATCAACTTTATGGAAAAAGCACAAAAAATCCTACCTAAGTTAGGTAGTTGATTAGGTAGACTTACACTTGCATTAGGGTTAATATCCACTGCTTTTCTTTCGATCATTGGTTCCACCAAGACCATCCTTATACACATTAACTTTTTCAATGAACTTCCATTTAAGGCATACTTTGGGTCCAGGTAGTTTTATTAGGTAGACTTACATAAGTAAAAGATGACATACCAAATATATGCTTGAACAGGAAGCAAATGAACTCAATCATCAGTGATCATGAGTGCTTTTGCTAATTCCATAGAGCATCCCCATTTGATCTACTCCTCTCCTCTCTCCTTGGTAAAGAATAGTTTAGTGTCTGAAGAGTTTTTTTTTTCCTAATGAACACTTGTTGTTTTCATCCAATAGAGGACCATAGTGTTATTTCAACTTGTCGCAGATTCTTCCGCTATGGCTTCCAACATCAACCCTGACAATCGGCGTGGAATATGTGTCCATGTTCATGTCCCCATCCCAGATTCAAATAACATTTTCCAACACGAAAAGGAATGAGAAGAAAAATTATTGATTCATATTGATTTGAAACAAACTGCTCAAAAGTCTCCAAAATACCTAATGATTTTAATAAAATTCAAGCATCTAACTCTAGTAATAGGCACTCCTGTTCAATGTGTACCTACAAATCTTTCCTAAATAATTTAAGATAATTATTTGGCATTCAATTGCTTTATCAAAATCTTTACATGTGACATGCGAGGTCTTGACTCAAGATCCTATCGAATACATAGTGATATAGCATGAAGCATGCAATAAACCTCTTGCTTTGAAAATTGATCTCCAAGCGAGAGTCGATTGGTCCATGAATTGTAAACTCTTCCGATAAAAGCCATGTCAATGGACATCGGTAGAATATAGAAAAAGTCATGTTCTTGAAAATCGAAAGTCAGACAAGTAAGGGATAGATTGAAGATTCATTCACATCATAGTTACATTGTCAAACACTTCTGGCTCTTGGGTCGATTAAGATCTGCTTTTTTTTTTTTTTTTTTTCCTGTCACCAACTCTATAGAGACTAAACCGAATGAATACACATCGGCTTTTTTAGTAAACTTCGACGGCAAACTCTAGATTCAGGTAATTGCATTAAGTAGACTTACATTAGTAAAATATGGCATAACCATTATATACTCAAAGTGAAAATAAATAAACTCAACTATCAGTGATGAGACGACCGTTTGCTAATTCACAGAGCATCCTTATATGATCTCCTCCTCTCACCCCTTCTAGCAAAACAAACTTTAGTTCTAAAAATAGAGTTTTCTAGTGAACGCTTGCCTAGTTTCATCCAACAAAGGACCATAATGGTATTTCTACTTGTCATATATCCTTTCGCTATGGCTTCCAACATCAACCTCAGCGATCGACATTGAATTCTGATCCATGTTCACGTCTCCATCTTAGATTCTAAGCACAATCTCCAACACGAAAAAGATAAGAGAAAAAAATATTAATTTAAAACTAACTACTCAAAAAGTCTCCAAAACACCAAACGATTTCAATAAAATTCAAGCACCTGACTCTAACAATAGGCACTCCTGTTCAATGTGTATCTACAAATGTTTACTAACTTGAGAAAATTATTTGGCATTCAAAGTCTTTACTGACTCAAGATTATATCGAATGCACAGTGATGCAGGATGGAGCATGCAATGAACCTCTCGCTCTAAAAATTGATCTCCCAAGCAAGAGTCGATCAGTTATGACTTGCAAACTCCTCTAACAAAGGGCATGTCAATGGAGAAGATTAGTAGAATATAGAATTAGTCATGTTCCCGAAAATAAAAAATCAAACAAGTTGGGGATAGATTAAAGATTTATTCACGTCATATTCACTTTGCCAGACATTGCTAGCCATTTGGCCTATTAAGATCCACTGCTTTTCTTCTAGTTACAAGCTTTAACAAGACCACCCCAAATGAATACGCATTAGCTCTTTCAATGAACTTCTCATTGAGGGCACGCTTAAGTCCAAGTAATTGCATTAGGCAGACTTACATAAGCAAAAGATGACACAATTAATATATCCTTGGAGAGAAAGAAATTAACTCAACCATCAATGATGAGATAAGCGCTTCTGTTAATTCATAGAATATTCCCACATGTTCTCCCCCTCACGCCTCCCTCGCGGAGAAGAGTTTAGTGTCTGAAAAAGAGTTTTTTTAGTGATCGCTTGCCTAGTTTCATCCAATAGCGTACCATTGTGGTAATACTACTCATTGCAGATTCTTCTGCTATGACTTGCAACATCAACTCGGCAATCGACATGGAATTTGCATCTATGTGCTCGTCCCCTTCCAGGATTCAAAGCACCTTCTCCAACACGAAAAGGAAAAATGTAAATAATAATGATTCAATGTTTTATTGAAACTAATCACTCAAAAAGTCTCTTAAACACCTAATAATTTTATAAAATTCTAGCATCTAACTCTAATAGTAGGTCCTCTTGTTCTGTGTTTACCTACAAATGTTTTCTAACTGACATGTGATAATCATCCAATTACTTTATCAAAGTCTTTACCTGTGACAAGTAAGGTCTTAACTCTAGATCTTGTCAAATATACATCAATGCAGCATGGAGTATGCAATAAACCTCTCACTTTGAAAATTGATCTACTAAGCGGGCGTCGATTAGTTCATGAATTGCAAACTCTTTTAATAAGGGGTGCACCTATGGCTTCCAGCGTCAACCTAGCGATCAAAATGGAATTCGCGTCTATGTGCATGTCTCTTCCGGGATTCAAAGCACTTTCTCTAACACACAAAAGAAAATCGAAAAAATTATTGATTCAATACTAATTTGAAACTAACCAAAAATAAAAGGTCTCCAAAACACCTAACAATTTCAATAAAATACAAGCATCTGACTTTAGAAGTAGGCATTGCTGTTCAGTACATATCTACAAATGTTTCCTAACTAACACGTGATAATCATTTGGCATTAAATTGCTTTATCAAAGTCTTGTGATCTGCAAGCATATTGCGATCCATGTCGTTATCATGGTAACTTTAATGAATATGACATATTTTAAAGAGAGACCGCTTATAAGTTGTAAAATAATGTTAAGGGAAGCAACGAAGGATATCATGTTACAAGTGATATAAAATTCATAAGCATGTTCATAATTAGAGACCATTACTGGCGTGCCAGTAGGGTAAGGTAGTTTTGCACCTAAATCTTGTCAAACTCTGCCCGGGGGATACATCAATCCTTGGAAGGCGATGGCAGCCAACGACATAGTTACAATCATGATTGCATTATGCATGGACTCATCTCAGTTTTCATTTTCGAATTCCAAATGATTAAGAAGATGTTATATTAATCAAGTTTCTTCACGCATGCATATGTGTCAACACATATTTATTATTTCATTACAAATTTGAGTACAATAATACTCAATACAATAATAATCCCATTTTCAAAGCAACAATTGTAGAGCAGAAAAAGTTGTCAAAGGAGCTGAACGATCAATAATATCATCCATGTGATAATAGCAACCACAACTAGTTTAAGAGCTAGTTGATTTTGCTAAAGGAGTTGTGTACGAGCGTGAGAGTCATATATGTGGCCACCATGAAGATAATGGCGGCCCACATTATTTATACTGTCTTGTTAGAGAATTCTCATCGCTGTTTTTGCTAAAGCCCAATGATGACAAGTAGGATTATATTTAAGGATGCCACCAAAGTAAGGCTATTAAATGCAAGGAAAAATGTATCGCCATTGGTAGAGTTGGCCACCTCTTCAGGCGGATGCAGGCCTATTTGGAATGCTAGGGCACTGAGGACTACATCACCAGTAATTAATCAACTAAACTCACTATATGTCGATTTAGAAAAGTTTGTTATTTAATAGATAAACATGCCTTGGTGATACATACATATATAATTTCAAGTCACGAGGGTTAAATCTTTGGTACATGTATTGCAAATCTCTAGTTCAAATCATAACATCTCTTATGTAGAAGAACTTCTCTCAACGAAATATTGTACATACGGGCCAGACAAGCTATGCCAGAAGAAGGGCAAACATGATTCTTGTCCAAGCAGCGATGTCATATGTAACTCCTCCGTAGGATTTTTTACAGCCTAGCGCCAACACCAATAGTGGGATTGTGTAAGTGACGATGAACTATCCTTGGCCTTGAGACCGTGAAGACAATAAGAAATCCTTAAAGCACTTGAGACGAAGATGGAGGTGCCAATGGACGGCCAGGGGAGAGTGAGCAGAGCAAAAACGACCACGAGAAAATGCATGCAACGATCATTGTTGTGGCCATCTTATTGGCCATGACCATTTTCAAAATGCGATGCACCTAGGGGGCTTTTCTTAGGAGGATTCCCTCTTAATGGCTCTAGGGATAAATTACATAGCCGGTACATCTCTATTGGCTAGTAAACACCCAAGCCACTTCAAATATTTTACACGGTGCCATTCAATCTCCCTTGTGACGTCCCTCTTAGTTATAGTGTTCATGGTAAGTGGATTATCCCTCAAATGGCCTTTCTTCGTCAAACTTGCAACTATGATGACGGGGTTGCAATTCTTTTTGCCACGTGGCACCAACACCAATAGTGGGATCACGTATGTGACGGCAGCAAAAAGAATTGCAACCAATGTCATCATAGTTGCAAGTTTGATGAAGAAAGGCCATTTGAGGGATAATCCACTTACCATGAACACTATTACTAAGAGGGACGTCACAAGGGAGATCGAATTGCACCGTGTAAAGTATTTGAAGTGGCTTGGGTGTTTACTAGCCAACAGAGATGTACCGGCTATGTAATTCATCCCTAGAGCCATCAGGATGGAGTCCTTCTGAGAATGGGTGTATCCCATTTTGAAAATGGTCATGGCCGATAAGATGGCCACAACAATGACTGTTCCGTGCATTTTCTCATGGTTGTTTTTGCTCTGCTCACTCTCCCCTTGGCTGTCCATTGGCACATCCATCTTCGTCTCAAGTGCTTTGAGGATACCCTCATTGTCTTCACGCTCTCAAGGCCAAGGATAGTTCAACGTCACATACACGATCCCACTATTGGTGTTGGCGCTAGGCGGTAAAAATCCTACTGAGGAGTTACATACGGCATCGTTGCTTGGATAGGAATCATGTTCACCCTTATTCTGGCATAGCTTGTTCGGTCCATATGTACAATATTTCGTTAAGGGAAGATATTCTACAAAAGAGATGTTGTGATTTGAACTAGGGATTTGCAGTACATGTACTAAAGATTTAACACTCGTGACTTGAAATTATGTATGTATCACCAAGGCATGTTTATCTCTTAAATAAATAACTTTTCTAAATCGACATATAGTGAGTTTAGTTGATTAAGTACTGGTGATGTAGTCCTTACTGCTCTAGCATTCCAAACAAGCCTGCATTCGCCTAAAGAGGTGGCCGACTCTACCAATGCCTATAAATTTTTCATCGCATTTAATAGCCTTACTTTGGTGGCATCCTTAGAAATAATCCTACCTGTCATCATTGGGCTTTAGCAAAAATAGCCATGAGGATTCTCTAACAAGGCAGTTCAAATGATGTGGGCTGCCATTATCCTCACGGTGGCCACATTTATGACTCCAACGCTCGTACACGACTCCTTTAGCAAAATCAACTAGTTCTTTAAACTAGTTGTAGTTGCTATTATCACGTGGATGATATTATTGGCCGTTTAGCTCCTTTGGCAACTTTTTCTACTATACAAATTGTTGTTTTGAAAATGGGACTGTATTAGTTATTATTGTACTCAAATTTTTAATGAAATAATAATATGTGTTGACACTTATGCATGCGTGAAAATCTAATGTTCATGCATAGAAGAAATTCGAACAATATAACATCTCTTCTTAATCATTTGGAATTCGAAAATGAAAACTGGGATGAGTCCATGTAGAATGCAATCATGACTATAACTATGCTGTTGGCTACCATCACCTTCCAAGGAGTGATGTATCCCCTGGGTGGTACTGCCACGTCATATTATAACGTGACACGCATTTTTTACTGAAAGCCAATCACAAATCGCCACCTGTTGATGACGTGGACATAAATTAAAAAATAAAAAAACTCACTCCTTTTTTCTCTCTCTTCTACTCTGTTCCCAGCACTTAGCCGGTGGTCGTGGGTCTGGATTTCTAGAATTTCGCGAGCGTCGACAACTCTGCCGGAAGCCATGGCCGAGCCACTCCATCGGTGACCATGGTCGAGCCACTCCGTCTGTTGTCTTGGCGGCTCGCAGTTGCGCTACCAACGAGCACACATTGCTCGCGGTGGCTCATCCGTGGCTAGATCTGGAGCCATGAGCACACGAAGCATGAACAACACTAGTAAGGAAACTGTTGGAGAAAACTTCATTATTTGTTTTGATGTCGACAAAACGTTTTTATCGGTCTAGTCTAAAGACTTGCAGACTCACTCGACAAAGTCTGAAGACTCACAGACTCTTTCGTCAAAGTCGAAAGATCACCGGATCACCAGACCTAAGAAGTAAAGTCTGCCCTCTTTGACAGTTTCTAAACCGACGAAGAAGGATTTATATAAATTCAAGTATTTTTTTATGAATTTGATTCGAGCGGTTGTAGAAGATCTCACGGCTGGAGAAAGCATCTCAAGATTGATTATTCGTTTTGATTTTGGTAATTCGGATCCGTTGATTGGCGAAGTATACTTGGAAGGTTCTACTTATGGAAACCTAGATCCTGATTGTATGGGCGAGCAGGATTGGTGGGCTATCTTTACATTCCTTAAGTAACTCGAGATCTCCCTAATTGATTCTGTCCAACGGGTAGATTGGAAGAACTCCTTTGGAAGGTGCCAACGGTTATGAAGGCATGAAGGAGTATATAAGGAAGATGCTCAAGTTATTTGAGTGTGTGCGAGATAGAAAAATTCCAAAGTCCGAAGCTTCTTGTTCTTTGTCAATTCAATTGTTGAGCGAAAACTTGTACTCAAAAGAGAGTTTATATTTTTGTGAAGCCTTGAGGAAGTGTAGCAGAGTCTCTACACTGTGGAATCAAGGAAGTGATACTGTAATGACTCTTTTGATTCATAGTGGAAGCCAGCCGGTGGGCTGTCAGAGCGGGAGAGTGGACGTAGGCTTGGATTAAGCCGAACCACTATAAATCTTGTTTTCTTATTCTCTTCCCTAAACTCTTTTACCTTGATCGTAACTCTATTTAATTGTTAAAGTCTAATTTCTATTCCAAAGTCTTGCTGAACAGACGTGAGCTAAAATCATAATTTCTATTTTACTTAGCAAAAATTTGTTTTCGCACCTATTCACCCCCTCTAGGTGCTCATACTAGCGTTTACAATTGGTATCAGAGCTCGTGTACTCATTTAAATTGAAGTGTTTTTACTTCAGAGTTAACGATCCATGGCTAGTATGTTAGCTCTAGGTCTGGTTGAAGGGCAAAGCAACACAAGACCACCTTATTTTGATGGAAATGATTACAGCATATGGAAAAACAAGATGAAGGCATTCCTAAGATCTAAAGATCCTATGGAATGGGACGTGGTAGACAAAGGAATCACTCCTAAAGCTACAACAGTCTCAGAAAGGGGAAAGGAAGCTATTGAGTCCAGCGGGATGACTCAAGAAGAGATAACCAAGAGACAAGCTCTCGATGCAAAAGCAATTTATTCCTTATATTGTGCATTATCTCCTACCGAATATAACAGAATATCTTCTTGTGAAACAGCTAAAGAAGTCCGGGATAGATTAAACATCACCTATGAAGGAACCGATCGAGTGAAAGAAACCAGAATCAATATTCTGCTCAGTCAATACGAGGCCTTCAAGATAAAACCAGGAGAATCTATCACTGACGTGTTCAGTCGTTTTACAGAAATCGTGAATGGTCTTGAGTATCAAGGTCAACCAATCTCTGGACCCATGAAGTTTAACAAACTGCTGCGTGGACTATCTAAAGATTGGAATCACGTAAAGACCTCAATAAGGGAGACACAAAGAATCATGCCACTTTCGTTGACGAATTGGTTGGCACTCTTCAGTCTTATGAAGTGGAGCAAAACAACGAAGATGAAGATCCCAAAGGTAAAAAATCTATTGCTTTAAAATCTAACGATGACTCGATGTTACATTCTCGAAGATGATATGGATGATGAAGAGCTTGCTCTCATAATAAGAAAGTTCAGAAAATTGAACAAAAAGGGAAGAAGATTCAATTGGAAGAAACAAAGCTCTCAAAAGTTTCAAAACAAATCAGTAGAGGATGATGAATCCAATAAAGATGTGATTTGTTTTGAATGCAAGAAAAAAGGGACACATCGACCCAACCGTCCCTTACTAAAGAAAAAGAAAGGAAAAGTTGAGAAATATAGAAAGGCTCTCAAAGCAGAAACTTGGAGTGATACCGAATGCGAAGAGAGTGATGATGACTATGCCAATATTTGTCTAATGGCACAATCGAATCGATTCGGACTCGAGAGGACTCGGACTCGAGACTGCAGACTCGATGCGGTGAAATCAAGGTAAGTAATTTTAAGATTCCTACTAAAGTATCTAAATATATTGATGAACTGTGTCTTAGTCTCAAGACCTCTCTCAAGAGGATTTCCGAACTAAAAAGGGAAAATTCTGCACTGAAGCAACAGGAAACTGTTTGGAAAGAAAATGTCGAAAATTTAGATAAAAGTGTCATTACCTTGAAAGAAAATGCAGACTCTCTTTCTAAAGAAAATGAACTATTGAAAAATGATATTTCAAGCATCTCAAAAAGGTTTTCTACAGGATCTGAGAAATTGGAAAAGATTCTCTTAGCGCAAAGACCCTACTTTAACAAATCTGGCATAGGAATGACTGCTGAACCATTCCTCTAATTGATTTTCCAAAAGTAAAGGAAAGAATCAAACAGAGACCTACAAAAGAATTTTATAGAAACCATTTTCAAAAAGCCTTTGTAAAACCTGTAGGCCGCAGTGCTCTTAAATGTTCTAAGTGTAGTAGCTCAGAACATTTTGAGAAAGAATGTCCTATGGTTTGGAAACCTATTAAGAAGGCTTGGGCAAAGACTGTATATTGCATTAACTCCATTGGACCCAAGAAAATATGGGTACCAAAGAAAGCTTGAGTTTTCTTTTTAAATGCGGAGTCACTATCAAGAAAAATGTCAAATGGTACTTGGATAGTGGATGCTCAAGACATATGACAGGAGACTCAAGTTGTTTCATAAAGCTTATGCAAGTTAATGGTGGAAAAGTTTCATTTGGAGGAAATAGTAAAGGCAAAATTGTCGGATGCGGAACAAGTAAAGATTGGAAGTCTCACAATCAGCAATGTTTCTTTAGTAGAAGGACTTAACTACAACTTGTTGAGTATCAGCCAACTGTGCGATACAGGTTTCAAAATTAACTTTCAAGAAGGAACATGTTCAGGAACCAGCAAAGATTCTTCTCAGACTTTCACAGGACGAAGACATGGGAACATCTATCTTCTGGACATCAAACCAGAAAAATCCCAATGTCTAATTTCAATTCAAGAGGAAGCTAATCTCTGGCATAGGAAACTTGGCCACATCAACATGAGGCAAATAGCCAAGATCTCTGCAAAGAAACTTGTTCGTGGACTACCAAATCTGACATACCAAAGATCAGATCTATGCACCCCATGTGTATTGGGAAACAGGTCAGAAATTCCTTCAAACCAACAAATCAAGTTTCCACTAATCGTGTGCTGCAACTCTTGCATATGGATCTTTTTAAACCAACCAGAACCCAGAGCATTGGTGGTAAGAAATATTGCCTAGTAATAGTAGATGATTACTCACGATTTACTTGGGTATATTTCTTGGCAAGTAAGTCTGAAAATTTCTCTTATTTTATAAAGTTTGCTAAGAAAGTACGAGAATGAGAAGGGCTATGTTATTTCTTGTACACGGATTTAGATCATGGAGGTGAGTTTGAAAATCAAGATTTTGCTAAATTCCGTGATGAATATGATTTTCAGCATGTGTTCTCCTCTCCGTACACACCGAACAGAATGGAGTTGTGGAAATGAAGAATAGATCACTGCAAGAAATGGCTAGAACTTTTAATTGAAAGCAACATTTCTTCTCGTTTTTGGGCTGAAGCAGGTTTCTACAAAGATGTTATATTATTAATAGAGTTTTCTTAAGACCTATTTTGGAGAAAACTCCTATGAATTGTTCAAAGGTAAGAAACCAATTGTTTTCCATTTTCATGTGTTTGGTTGCAAATGTTTTATATTGAAAAATACAAATGATCGAATTGGTAAGTTTGAAGAAAAATCGAAGAAGGCATTTTCCTTGGATATTCAACCATCAAAGCAAAGCTTACGAGTTTACAACAAAAAGACTCAAACAGTGGAGGAATCAATGAATGTTAAATTTCAAGACTTCACACAAATTCAATCGATCCAGACTCAACCCGAAGAATCCGAACCTGCTCCGAGACTCTACAAAGTCTAAACCCCGAAGCGGCTCGGACTTCGGAAGATCAACAAAGAACAAACATTGAAGAATCGATGAAGAGAAAGATTAGTCTGTCAAACCAACCAAGAATCGGAAGCACAAGTCTAGTCACCCCAAAGAACTCATAATTGGCAACATTGCTGAAGGAATCCGTACAAGATCCAAAAGGCATGAAGAGTCTAGTCTTTGTGGCACTTATTTTCGAAATAGAACCCAAGAGCATAGAAGAAGCCTTAACTGATGAAAGTTGGATTGAAGCTATGCAAGAGGAACTCAGGCAATTCAGCACTAACGATGTCTGGGAATTGACTCCTAAACCAAAAGGTAAATCTATTGTTGGAGCTAAATGGGTTTTCAGAAACAAGATGGACGAAAAAGGAAAAGTTATTAGGAACAAAGCAAGACTCGTGGCCAAAGGATATACGCAAGAAGAAGGGATAGACTATATGAGACTTACGCACCAGTAGCAAGGTTAGAAGCAATTAGATTATTACTTGCTTTTGCTTGTTATAAGAATTTCAGGTTATTCCAAATGGATGTCAAAAGCGCATTCTTAAATGGATTTATCCAAGAGGAAGTCTATGTGGAACAACCTCCCGGATTTGAAGACCCAAGGAAGCCGACTCGTATTTAGACTAAAAAGGCGCTATATGGATTAAAGCAAGCACCTCGAGCTTGGTACGACAGGTTAAGTAAGTTTTTAATCCAAAATGGATTTGTTAAAGGTAAAGTAGATACTACCTTGTTTATTAAAAAAGAAAACAAAAACTTTTTACTTGTACAAATCTATGTTGATGATATTATCTTTGGATCACCTAACGAAAATCTGTGCAAGAAATTTTCTAAGTCTATGCAGGATGAATTTGAGATGAGCATGATGGGTGAACTATCCTTTTTCCTTGGACTACAAGTAAAACAATTGAAGGAAGGGACTTTCATTCACCAAGAAAAATATGCTAAAGATCTTGTTAAAAAGTTCGGTTTGGAGAGTTGCAAGAAGATCGATATACCAATGTCTAGTTCTTCGAAGCCGGACAAAGATGAAGGAGGAAAGAAAATTGACCAGAAGCTATATAGGAGTATCATTGGTTCACTTCTTTATCTTACCGCTTCTAGACTCCGACATTTTGTTTAGTGTATGTATTTGTGCCGATTTCAATCGATCCCAAAGAATCTCATCTAAGTGCTGCAAAACGCATCATCAAATACGTTGCAACAACCTCTAAGTTTGGTCTCGGTATCCTAAAGAAGGGGATCTTACCCTCCTTGGATACTCGAGACGCGAACCTAGCGGGATGCGAGTTGATAGAAAGAGCACCTCGTGCACTGTCAATTGCTTGGGAACAGGGGAAGTATCTTGGTTCTCGAGGAAGCAAAGCATCGTAGCTCTTTCAACAACAGGCGAATATGTGGCTCTTGGAAGTTGTTGTTCTCAAATCTTATGGATAAAACAATAGCTAAGAGACTTTGGAATCGAAGACTCATGCACTGAGATCAAATGTGACAATACCAGCGCAATTAATCTCACCAAGAATCCAATTATTCATTCAAGAGCAAAGCATATAGAGATTCGACATCATTTCATTAGAGACCATGTTCAAAACAGAGAAGTATTGATTAACTTCATTGACTCAAAGAATCAGCTGGCGGATATCTTTACTAAGCCACTAGAGAAAAGCCAATTTGAGTCTATTCGTTCCGGACTTAACATCTTAAAGTCGATGAAGTTCGACTTAAGGACTAAAGTCTAAAGATGCTCAGACTCAGGAGATCAAGATCTACTACTGTAAGTTATTTCTATTTTGGAAACTTATCTTTCGGACAAAATTTCGAAAAGGTACGTTCATCTATTAATCTGTAATTGATTGACGTTATCTTTCTAAATTTTCGGAATTATAGCAATCATTCCTTTTCGAAAAAGGAGTTATCTTTTTGACAGCTTTATATATTTTTCGAAAAGGCAGTTATTTTTGAAAAGGTATTTTTATTTTCCTTTTTGCGACGATTCGTATAACCCGTTTCGATTGCTTTATATACCGATCGTCTTCCTCACAAACCCTAGGAGCACGAACTTCACTTTCTCACTTTTACTCTCTAGTTTAATCTCAAAGTCTTCACCTTTCTAGCGAATCGAGTTTGGAATCTCCTAAAGACTGTGATAATGGCTTCCCAAAGAAAGTCCTCAAGAATCGCAAAGGGGACCACCGCCTTTGCGTGAGGGTCCTACGCATTTTGACCTCACCGAGGAAGAAGAATCTCCGAGACAATAGCAGAACCCACAACATTCTCAACCGCGCCGCTCTTCTCAGGCTAGACCACAAGGCTAGACCACATCAGCAAGCGGAGGAAGAAACCGTCGTGGATGCTGCACCTAAAAGGGGTACAGGAATGAAACCCATTTTTTGCGCACAATGGAACGCTTGGGAATCGCTCCTGCGGGCTCAGCAAATAGAGCCTTTGCAAATATTCCAAGTGATCCACGTGTTGGTGGACATAATCAACCCGAAGGAAATGATGATGAGAAAATGTTCACTAATTTTAAGTCTAGAATGGGTATTGCTGCAAATGTTAGAAGCAACAGAACAGATCTTTTTCGCTTTGAGAAACACAAGTGACTTTACACTAAGTTGCTGAAGCGAGGGGTGATGAACCCAAGGAGTGTAGACTTTGATTTTCTAGACTCTCTGAAGGTGAACTTGCAGGAGAAATTCCCTTACTTCAACTTGATAGATTTTGCTCAAACGACAAAGTGGCTCATCTAGAGCTTACCTTGCTTATTTCTATTCAAATCTAAGCTTTTGAATGCGAATAGATTCTCGTTCAAAGTGTTAGAGATCGGGATTATGTGGTTGACATGGATACTTTGGCCGATGTGATTGGGGTGGAAAGAGGAGAGTTTCAATCAATCGGTGTGTCTATTGGCCGTGCAACGGTGGAGCTCGTTCGAGATGGGATGGCCGAAGGACGAATTTCGTACGTAAGGTTGAATGCCTCAAATGTCCTTCTTCACAAGATAGTGATCAACCGTCCGAGACCCAAATCGACTTCAAAGACTCGATGTTTCAAATTCGAAGCAATGCCGATGTATGCCATCAATGCTGGCAAAAAGTTCTCTCTCGCCACACACTATAATGTTTCACATGTACAGATCGGTGGTGAAGGACAAGGGCCAACTTCCTTACTCAAGCACTTGTTTCCAAGTTTGTTCGACACCTTAACATTCAGCCTCCCAATATTCTTTGTGTTCGATCGTGTGATCAAATGGTGGTGGGACCGAAGATGGTTTCCAAGATGCGTCTCGAAAGAGCTAAGCAAAGCTTTGGAGCGATTCAAGGACAAAACTCATGTCAAGACTCATCAAGTCTCCTTGGCTGCAAAGAGAAAGGGAAAGGAGCCCATGACAGCTCCATCCAAGAAAAGAAGAGTCCTCATCTTAGAGGATGAACAGGATGAGGAAGATGTAACCATCTCAGCTCTTGCATTAAGCAATCTTCAGCATTCTGTTCCAGAGACAGAGGAGAGAGAGGATCAAGACAGAGAAGAGGAAGAGCAGAGGGAAGAAGAAAGGGCATCATCAAAGGAAGAGGCAGAGGAAGACAGATCCTCAGAAGAAGAGGAGCAAGGAGAACCGCAGCATCATGTCACTGACGAGGAGACAGAGCATGAGGAATACTTCTCTCCACCTGAAGGCACTGAAATAGGGGGAGTTGCGAGGAAAGAGGTACTTCTTCAGCTGCTTTTACTAGTGAAGATATTAGCCGGTCTCCTGTAGATCCAGAAAATGTTTATGCATCCCAATTTCCTGAAGATGGTCTTGAAGCTTCTTCTCCAAATCTGGATACTCATGCTCGGATGCCATCTTCTGCAAATTCTCTTCAAACTGATTTTTGAGGCAAGCACTCGACCGATAATTCAGCAGACTTTCGACGAGTGCTTGACATTCTTATGGAGATGAGAGGTCGATTTATGCACCGGGATACGAAGTTCGAACCGCGGAATGCCGCCAAGCCTCTTCGGGTTCTTTGCATGATCAAATCCAGACTCTTACTCTTCAAGTTCAAGCCACTGCCAAGAGTCACGAGATAGAATAGCTGAAGGAGGATCTGAAAAGTTGGAAGACACTGTCCAGTCGATGGGAGATTTCCAACTTGTTCGCATTCCAAGACAATCCTAACTTCATTCTCTTTTCATTTCTTCCTTTTTAATGATGACAAAAAGGGGGAGAAGCTGAGTGCAGCAGATTTGATTAGATTTGACTTTATTCGACTGTTTTATACTTCATTTTTTGGTTGTGACTGATTGGAATTTGTTTGGATTAATGCTTCGATTTGGATTGACTGTTTAATGCTTGCTTGCAGTACTTTAAGTGTTGGCAAAGATAGTTGTTTATGCAGGACTAACACATTTTCTGTGGATGCAGATTCAATACTATCTTTATCCATTTATGAGATATCTACGTTTGCTTAAGTATTGTCTTGCAGGTTAAAATATTCAAATCTGCAGAGAAGTTTTGTCACCATAAAAAAGGGGGAGATTGTTGGAGAAAACTTCCTTATTTGTTTTGATGTCGACAAAACGTTTTTATCAGTCTAGTCTGAAGACTTGCAGACTCACTCGACAAAGTTTGAAGACTTGCAGACTCACTCGACAAAGTCTGAAGACTCGCAGACTCTTTCGTCAAAGTCTGAAGATCACCGGATCACCAGACCCAAGAAGTAAAGTCTGCCCTCTTTGACAGTTTCTAAACCGACGAAGAAGGATTTATATAAATTCAAGTATTTCTTTATGGATTTGATTCGAGCGGTTGTAGAAGATCTCACGGCTGGAGAAAGCATCTCAAGATTGATTATTCGTTTTGATTTTGGTAATTCGGATCCGTTGATTGGCGAAGTATACTTGGAAGGTTCTACTTATGGGAAACCTAGATCCCGATTGTATGGGCAAAGGTGATTGGTGGGCTATCTTTACATTCCTTAAGTAACTCGAGATCTCCCTAATTGATTCTCGTCCAACGGGTAGATTGGAAGAACTCCTTTGGAAGGTGCCAACGGTTATGAAGGCATGAAGGAGTATATAAGGAAGATGCTCTGGTTATTTGAGTGTGTGCGAGATAGAAAAATTCCAAAGTCTGAAGCTTCTTGTTCTTTGTCAATTCAATTGTTGAGCGAAAACTTGTACTCAAAAGAGAGTTTATATTTTTGTGAAGCCTTGAGGAAGTGTAGAGTCTCTACACCTTTGTGGAATCAAGGAAGTGATACCGTAACGACTCTTTTGATTCATAGTGGAATCCAGGTGGGCTGTCGAGCCGGAGAGTGGACGTAGGCTTGGATTAAGCCGAACCACTATAAATCTTGTTTTCTTATTCTCTTCCCTAAACTCTTTTACCTTGATCGTAACTCTATTTAATTGTTAAAGTCTAATTTCTATTCCAAAGTCTACCGCTGAACGTACGTGAGCTAAAATCATAATTTCTGTTTTACTTAACAAAAATTTGTTTTCGCACCTATTCACCCCCTCTAGGTGCTCATACTAGCGTTTACAGAAACAAGGCAGGATTTCCCTTGGAGCCTATACATTCCGTGGGAGGGGAATTTCACAGACGGAGCAAAAATAATAAATCTCCCTAATTTTTTATTCTCCAAGCAGACATCATTATTAGACCATGAAAAAAAAAAGTGCAGATCTGGGTTCATCTTCTCTCTACTGTTCAAGTCGATTGTTGCAGCAATACGAGGTGGAGGTAGCCGGGTGGTGAGAAGGATCCTAGTGCAATGTCTTTTGGGGCTCCAGATCTGGAAGTCTGGGCGCTTGCGGCAAGGCTCCGTCGGCGTCGTCTAAACCGTTCGCAGCCAAGGCTCCATAAATTTGGAATCTGGGTTCTCGCGGCCAAGGCTCCTTCGTCCGCGTCATCTAAACCCCTCCATCGAGCTTTGGCCGCGAGCGAAGATGAAGAGGTTGATTTACTCTCCATGGATCTGGAAATCTGGATGAATCTAACGAGGACAACGAGATGGTGGGGGCCTGGATGAGCGGCTGAGGACGGAGAAGAACTCGCCGGCGGTCGTCGGTGGCTATGAATGGAGGAGATGGGGGAGCTTGCTGTGGTCGTTGGCGGCTGTGAATGGCGGATATGGGGAAGAGAGAGAAAATTCTAGCTAGATTTTTTATTTTTAATTTATGTCCACGTCATCAACAGGTGGCGATTTGTGATTGGCTTTTAGTAAAAAATGCGTGCCACGTCATCATATGACGTGGCAGTAAGTGAGCATTGAATATTTTCTCCCCGGGTGGAGTCTAGCAAGACTTGAGTGTAAAATTACCCTCTCTAGCACACCACTCAAGGCATCTAATCATCAACAGGTTTATGAATTTTATATCACTTGTAACACGATATGTTTCATTGCTCGCCTTAGCATTATTTTACTACTTATAAGTGGTGTCTCTTTAAAATATGTCATATTTGCTAGAGTTATGATGATAACAACATGGATCATGATAATGTTTGCATGTCACAAGTAAAGAATTTGATAAAGCAATTTAATGCCAAATGATTATCAAGTGTTAGTTAGCAAACGTTTGTAGGTATGCACTGAATAGTAGTGCCTATTTCTGAAGTCAGATACTTATATTTATAGAAATTATTAGGTATTTGGGAGATTTTTTTTTTGGTTAGTTTCAAATTAAGTATTGAATCAATTTTTTTTTTCACTTTTCTTTTGTGAGTTGGTGAAAGTGCTTTGAATGTCGGAAGAAACATGCATGTAGACGCAAATTCCATGTTGATTGCTAGGTTGACATTGGAAGCCATAGCGGAAGGAACTACGATGAGTAGAAATATCATAATGATTCTCTGTTGGATGAAACCAGAGAAATGTTCACTAAAAAACTCTCTCTTGGATATTAAACTCTTTGCTGAGGAGAGGGGGGAGAAAGAGATCATAGGTGGATGCTATGTGAATTAGCATAAGTGCTCATTTCATCACTGATGATTGAGTTCATTTGTTTCTTCTCCCAGCATATATTCGTTATGTCATCTTTTGCTGATGTAAGTCTACCTAATGCAACTACCTAGGTCTGAAGTATGCCTTTAATCGGAAGCTCACTAAGACAGCTAATGTGCATTCATTTGGGATGGTCTTGGTAAAGTAGGTGATAAGAAGAAAAATAGTGGATCTTAATCAGCCCAAGGGCTAGCGGTGTTTGAAAAAGTGAACATGATGAGAATGAATCTTCAATCTATTCTCAACTTGTCTGAATTTCGGCTTTTAGGACCATGCTCCTTTTATATTTTACTGATCTTCTTCGTAGACACGCCTATCATTTGAGTTTGCAATTCATGAGTTGATTGACTCTCGTTCGGGAGCTCAATTTTTAGAGGAAGAGGTTTAATGCATGCTCCATGGTGCATTACTGTGTATTTGATAGGATCCTAAGTCAAGACCTCGCATATCACAAGTAAAGATGTTGACAAAATAATTTAATGCCAAATGATAATCACATGTTAGTTAAGAAACATTTATAGGTACGCACTGACAAGAGCGCCTACTGCTAAAGTTAGATACTTGAATTATATTGAAATTATTAGGTGTTTTGGAGACTATTTTAGTTTCAAATAAGTATTGAATCAATATCGAAAATGACAGGATCTTGCAATTTGTATCAACGCGAAATCACCGGAGAAATTAACAAGAAATAATAAGGACACTTGAAATTTACGTGGTTCGGTCCGAGTATCGGTACCTACGTCCATGGGGAGAGCCAGCAGCAAATAATCCACTATAATCGGAGAATTAGAGTTTACAATCACTCACACGCTCGAGTGTTTCCCACACCTAAAATTTAACCCCAAACCCAAAGTGTTTATAAATAAATAACTCACTTAGGTATAAACTCATGGCACAAAATTACTGCGCATTCAAGCTTAAAACCAAACGCCGAAAGCAAGAACTCCTTTTCTTGATAGTGTGGGTGGCTTCACTTGACGTTGTGCGGCAGCGGCTCCACGTAGCGTTTCAGCAGCAACTCTTCTACGTAGGGCTTCTTTTCCCTTTTATATGCGTGTGCCCAAAAAGGAAATTCTTATTTATCTTTTACTTACTCTTTTGTAATCCTTCATCGAGTCCAATTGAGTTTCTTTTACTTGGAAAATCTTTATCAACAAAATTTGGTTTAACAAATCGTTATCTGAATTCAAACTCGAGACATAATTTAACAATTCTCCACCTTGGCTCGATGTTTGAAGCCAAGTTATAGTGCCCATCATCCATGCTACTCTCCCAACGCCCCGACGGGTGCTCACTCTCCATAGACGCTTGAGTTCAAGCAGAGCTTGAGCTTCACCAAAGGAACAGACTTAGTCATCATGTCTGCTGGGTTATCTCGCTATAACAATCTTTTTGACAATAACATTACCCTTAGCTAAGACATCTCGGATGAAGTGGTACCTGATGTTGATATGTTTCGTTCGCTCATGATAAACTAGATTATACGCCAAATATATCGCACCTTGGTTATCACAGTGTATATCCACACTTTTCTGTTCTAACCCAAAGTCCGAGAGCAAACTTTGTAACCATATCGCCTCCTTCGCTACAAAGGTTAGTGCCATGTACTCGCCCGCCGAAGACAAGGCAATGTGATCCTATAAGAATGCTTTCCAACTAACTTCACCACCTGCTAGCGTATACATGTACCCCGCTAAAGACTGTAATCATCCAAGTCATCGGCATGATCTGAATCCACAAAACTAGTGGTCTCACTGCCATTGCTGTCCCTTCGATATACTATACCCACGTCTGTTGTCCCCTTCAAATATCTGAGGATCCACTTCACAGCTTCCCAATGAGCTTTACCCGGATGCTTCATGTAGCAACTAACCACGCTCATAGCTTGTGAAATATTAGGCCTAGTGCACACTATAGCATACATAATACTACCCACGGCACTAGAATAAGGAACAAGGGACATATGCTCCTCCTCCTCCTCAGTCTGCGGTGATAATTTATTTGAAAATGCTTTTTTCATTTGTGTGTTGGAGAAAATGCTTTGAATCTTGGAAGGGGAATTGCATGTAAATGCAAATTCCATGTCAATTGTCAGATTGATGTTGGAAGTTATAGTGAAAGGATTAGCGACCGATAGAAATACCATGATGGTCCTCTGTTGGATGAAACTAGACAAGTGTTCACTAAAAAACTCTCCCTTCAAACACTGAACTCTTATATGCGGAGGAGGGGGAGAGGAAGATATCATATGTGGATGCTCTTTGAATTAGCGAAAGCGCTCATCTCATCACTGATGATTGAGTTCATTTGTTTCATCTCCGAACATATATTCGTTATGTCATCTTTTGCTAATGTAAGTCTACTTAATGCAATTACTTGGATTCGGAGAATGCCTTTGATGGGAAGCTCATTGAAAAAGTTGTGTATTCATTTGGGGTGGTCTTGATAAAGCTAATGACCAAAATAAAAATAGTGGATCTTAATTGGCCCAAGGACCAATAGTGTCTAGCAAAGTGAATGATGTGAACGAATATTCAATCTAACTCAACTTGTCTAAGTTTCAATTTTCAAGACTATGACTCTTTCTATATTCTACTGATCTTTTTTGTGGACTTGTTGGAAGAGTCTACAATTCATGAACTTATCAACTCTTGCTTGAGAAATCAATTTTTAGAGTGAGGTTTATTGCATGCTCCATGTTGCATCACTGTGTATTTGACAGGATCCTGAGTCATGACCTCGCATATCACAAGCAAAGACTTTGATAAAGCAATTTAATGCCAAATGATTATCACATGGTAATTAGAAACATTTGTAGGTAAGCACTGAAGTGAGTGCCACTGCTAAAGTCATATGCTTGGATTATATTGAAGTTGTTAGGTGTTCAGGAGATTCTTTTTGTACTTAGATTCAAGTAAGTATTGAATCAACATTTTTTTACTTTTCTTTTACGCGTTGGAGAAAGTGCTTTTAATCCGGGAATGGGATATGCATGTAGATGCAAATTCCATGTCGATTGTCGAGTTGATGTTGGAAGCCATAGCGGAAGGATCCGCGACGAGTAGAAATACCACAATGGTCCCCTGTTGGGTGAAGCTAAGCAAGGGTTCATTAGAAAACTCTCTTTTTATACACTAAACTATTCTTTGCAAAGGAGGGAAGAGAGGAGGATATCATAAATGGATACTTTATGAATTAGCAAAAGCGCTAATTTAATCACTAATGATTGAGTTCTTTTGTTTCCTCTCCAAGCATATATTGGTCATATCATCTTTTGCTAATGTAAATTTATTGAATGCCATTACATTGGACCGGAGTATGCCTTCAATGGGAAGCTCACTAAAAAAGCTTGTGTATTCATTTGGGGTGGTCTTGGTAGATCTGGTAACCTAAAGAAAAACAATGGATTTTAAGGACGCACGTGATAATCATTTTATTTCTATTCTAGAACTATCTTTTCATTTCAATCTTGTTTTTGGAACAAAAATTAGTTTGGCAATGCAACTTCATTTTTCTATTCCTAGAACAAATTTTTAGTCTAGAAATAGATTTGGAACAAAAACAAGATGTAAAAATTTTCTACTTCTTTATTTTTAGAATAGAAATGATAAATAAAAACACTTCTCATTACTCGTCTTCGCTACTAATTGGCTGCTCAGCCATCGTTGCCACCTGCTATCCGTCACTGCCAATTGGTACCACCCCTAACCATCGGTTACTGTTGATCTCCAGCTGGCATTCGCCACCAACGATTGCTGCCTATTGTCCGCTCCTGACCACTGCCACTGACTACCCCCCTTCCCTACCGTTCACTACCACTAGGGTGGGAGAAATTTTGTATTGTTATTAAACTAAGTTCTATTTCGTAATACCTATTTTTACTTAGAAACTCATCCTATAATAAAAATAAATAAAAACCTATGTGTGTTCTAGAAATCTATCACTAGAAAACTCTCTCTATGGACATTAAAGTCTTCTTTGCGGAGGAGGGGAGAGAGGAGGAGATCATATATGAATGCTCTATGAATTAGCAAAAGCGCTCATTTTATCATTGATGATTAAGTTCATTTATTTCCTATTCGAGCATATGTTTGTTATGTCATCTTTTGCTGATGCAAGTTAATCTAATGCAATGCTTGTGAAGCTCACTGAAAAGGCAAATGTGTATTCATTTAGGGAGGTCTTGGTAGAGTTGGTGACGGGAAGAAAATAGTGGATCTTAATTGGCCCAAGGGCCAGCAGTACCTGGCAAAGTGAATATGATGTAAATGAATCTTCAATCTATATCCCCAACTTGTCTAGGTTTTGATTTTTAAGACCATGACTCTTTCTAATTCTACTAATCTTCTTTGTAGACACACTCGTTGTTAGAAGAGTTTGCAATTCATGAGCTGATTGACTCTTGCTAGAAAAATCAATTTTTAAAAGGAGAAGTTTATTGCACAATCCACACTGGATCGCTCTTTATTCGACAAGATCTTAAATTAAGACCTCGCATCTCACAAGTAAAGACTTTAGTAAAGCAATTCAATGCCAAATGATTGTAGGTATGCGAGTTCAGTGAATAGGTGGCGGCTAACTTGAACGCCACTAGCGAGCATCAATATCACGCTAAATGACACCACAAAAGTAATGGTGTCACACTTTGTGAGAAATATAATGGGTATGAGAGTTTTCTGCCAATCCTCTAGCTGGATCCATCCCGGCTTGGAGCACAATAGTGATGAGAAGTACCACCACTACCATTATAGCATTTTCCCTATGGTTATCTTGTTGTAGTCGGAAGCCATTCGCGACGTCCATGATGAATTGAGGACTTTTCTTTGTAATGGGTGAAATAGGGAAGGTTGAAGTTAAGGCGAAATGGCTTTTCTTTGTAATGGCTTTGTTAAGAAGCTTCTTGTTTTTTATTATAGGATTCTAGAATTTTTAGATTGTTGATAAGTTTCTTGTTTTGTTTGCCGATGATCTTTGAGGTCTTGCACAACAGCGAAAAGGAAGAAGCACCTATTGTTGAGAAAACTACGTGTCCTGCAAGCCTTGTCCAGACTATAGAGTGTGCCTTCATTGGGAAGCTCGCTGAAAAATTAATGTGTATTTATATGGGGTGATCTTGGTAGAGATGGTGACCAAAAGAAAAATGGTGGATTTTAATCGGCCCCAGGGCCAATAGTGTCTGGCAAAGAGAATATGATGTAAATCAATCTTCAATCTATCCCCAACCTATTTGAGTTTTGATTTTCAGATGACTCTTTTCATATTCTACCAATCTTCTCTGTAGACACGCCCCTTGTTGGAAAAGTTTGCAATTCATGACTAATCGACTTCACTTGGAATATCAATTTTAGAACAAAGGTTTATTGCATGTTCCATGCTGCATCACCGTGAATTCGACATGATCTTGAGTCAAGACCTCATATGTCACAAGTAAAGACTTTGATAAAATGATTCACATGTTAGTTAGGAAATTTTTGTAGGTACACACTGAATAGGAGTGCCTATTGCTAAAGTCAAATGCTTGAATTTTATTGGAATCATTAAGTGTTTTGGAGACTTTTTGAGTGGTTAGTTTCAAACAAATATTGAATCAATATTTTTTTCTCCATTCTTTGCTTTGAATCCCAGAAAAAGGACAAGCACATAGATGAGAATTCCGTGTTGATCACTAGGGTTGATGTTGGAAGCCATAGCGGAAGGATATGGGATGAGTAAACATACTATAATGAACCTCTGTTGGATGAAACTAGGCAAGTGATCATTAGAATACTAACTCCTCTTTGTGGGGGAGGGGTGAAGGGGAGATCATATGTGGATGCTTTATGAATTAGCAAAGGCGCTCATTTCATCAATGATGATTGAGTTCATTTGTTTCATCTCCTAGCATATATTGGTTACAACATCTTTTGTTGATATAAGTCTACCCAATGCAACTACCTGGATCTAGAGTATGCCTTCAATAGGAAGTTCACTAAAATATCTTTTGTGTATTCATTTGGGGTGGTTTTCGTAGAATTGATGACTAGAAGAAAAACAATGGATCTTAATCGGCTCAAGGGCCATCAATGTCTGGCAAAGTGAATATGATGTGAATGAATTTTCAATCTATCCCCAACTTATCTAAGTTTTGACTTTCAGGGATATGAATCTTTCAATATTCTACTGATCTTCTCGCCCCATGTCAGATGAGGTTGCAATTCATGAACTGATTGACTCTCTCTTGAAGAATCAATTTTCAGAATGAGAGGTTTATTGCATGCTCCATGCTATAGTTAAAAGAGTTTTCAATTCATGACCTGATCGACTCTCGCTTAGGAGATCAATTTTCATAGTGTGAAGTTGATTGCATGCTCCATGCTTGCATCACTATTTATTTGAAAGGATCTTGAGGCAAGACCTCACATATTACAAGTAAAGACTTTGACAAAGCAATTTAATGCCAAATGATTATCACATGCTAGTTTGAAAACATTTGTAGGCACGCATTGAACTGGAGTGCCTACTACTAAAGCCATATATACTTGAATTATATTGAAATTTTTAGGTTTTGTGGAAACTTTTTTTAAGGTTGGTTTCAAATAAGTATTGAATCAATATTTTTTCACATTTCTTTTCGTGTTGGAGAAAGTGCTTTGAATTTTGGAATGTGATATGCACATAGACAAGAATTTTATGCCAACCACTAGGTTATTGTTGGAAGCCATTGCGAAATGAGATGTGGTGAGTAGAAATGAGAGATCTCGGAAGGTAAAAGTGTGCTCACCATAAACAACTGACACACAGCAATCCACTCTAGAATCTAACCATTTGAGGTTCCTATGCACTGTTTGACTTGTAATAGAGAAGGCTTCAAAACTGACCCATAAGGGATCCCATCCAACACAAATCCTACTCCTAGGGAGAACTCATAGTTTGTAATCCAAGACCAATCTCGTAGCAACCTCCCAAAAATGGAATGGAAGAGAGTTTATGGCACCTTGGTTTCCATCAAACCAACCAAAGACAACCGATTTGAAGAGACCGGGTTGCGAACCTTGGCCTGCCTAGTAGGGTTAACAAGGCCCCTAACATTCCAACAACCTATGTACATATATACAAAATAAGGGAAGAGATCAAGGCTTACCTCCACTTTGGAGGCTTGTGCCTAGTGGTAGGCGGAGCAGCATGAACCGAGGGAGGGGGCAAGTCAGGACAGAGAGCCAAAAGCTTGTCCTGTATAGTCTCGACAACCGTAGTAGCAGGAGGAGCTTTCGGAGATGGGCAAGGGGACAACAGGTCATCATTTGAACTCCTAATCCGGTTGGCCAATACATCCTCCTCGCCATTGCTAACCGGCTAAATAGATGAAGCTTCAGCAGGGCTAATGGACTCCTCTTTAGCGGTGAGAGCGGAAGTATCTGTCATAGTAAGGATTCGCAATTCTCTCTAGGCATTTCGAGTTGAGGTAGAAGGCAAACTCCTCTTGAATACAACAACCTTTTGCTTGAGTGCATAGCCCTCATCACCAGAGCTCACGGAAGGGCCGAATCAGATTCCTTAAGAGGGGGAGGCTTTTGTTACTTCCCCTTGACTTGTTTCCACTCCCTGTCAACCTCCCGAGGACCTTCCGCCACCACAGAAACAGAGGCGGGGAGACGGGCCATAACAGGAGGGGCGGGAGAACACTAACCTTGCTATGATGCTACCACCGGAGTTGGGACAGCAAGAGTGTCAGCACAATAATGTCCGAAAGAGCCACACTAGAGGCATTCAAGCGGTTTCCATTCATAATCAATAGCAACCGATTAAACTACCCCGTGCAAGGTCACATTCACTGAAGATACCATCGGTTGGTTGGTTTGGATCTCAACACATACCCTTGCAAAAGAAATCATTTGCATTTGTTCCATGCGTTGGTCCACGTAGAGGGGCTTGCCAACAGCACTTGTGATGGCACTAAAGATCGAAGGGGAGATTCTTCAATCTTATCCAAACCGGCACCGAGGTTTGCTTATCTTTCTTCAACTCTAACAATGGCTTCCATTGTTGCAACATAAGTGGTACCCTTGCCACTGCTAGTGGCCCATCCTCCAAAATCTTTCTTCGAAAAGCCGGATCGGGAATATGGAAGAAATAAAAGCCTTAATCATTGGCCATGACCTCCACTAATTTCTGACCCCAGCTTTGTTTGAGAGAGTTCTCCGTGAGCTGAAATGGGAGCCTCCTCCCCACATAGTACCCAACAAGGCATTCATGCCATTTGGGATCCACCGCCTCAAGCACTTCATTAGCTAGATTGACAGTCGAGACATTGTCCACGAAGGAAGGAGGTACATACGACAGCTTGTATCCCTTGGCAGCAAGGCGCGCTACGTTCGCCCAAGAGTGGGCTTGAGGGGGCTTCGAGCTCCTCGATTGCTTTTGAGAGGGCTGAGGTCACTTGGAAGCTGATCTCGCACGGCTTTGTCCCCTAGAACGACCAGCACGGGCTGGAGCCTTTAGGGGTTCGCGGATCTCCACCTCAACGGCAGGGGCCTTGCCCGTATGTAGGGGAGCCGGGTTGCACGGTTTCGGGATGAAGGGCTTAATCCCTTCTCACTACCAGCATGAAGTTGAGCCTCATTAATCATTTCACCCACCGTAACAGATAACAACGCCATAAATAAACTAGCAGCCCACAACATAGCCAAAAACCCCTTTATAGTATAAACATTGCAGAGAATGAAGTCATACCAAGGAAGAGACAATTCTATTGTTCAATTGAAAAATAAAATAACTTTTTCCGTACTGATAAATTACTAAAAGAGTTTATAAGTGTCAAAAAAACTATTGGCAAAAAGTATTTACTTTATCCCATTCCCGAATAACATATTGGTAAGTGCTAAAACAAATCTTAGAGTTTCCGATTTTTAGTCCATTCTAGACTTGAAAGTTTTAGTTTGATCAACGGAAGACTTGTTTAAGAAGTCCCAATCAAATCGCTTTTTGAAACCTTAAATTATCATTTGCTCACCACCAATAGTTGAAAATGTGGAAGCGTAGGGGAAATCCGACGTGGCTTCCATGTGGAATATTTGGCTACTTGCCACATGGAGATGTGCTTGAAGAATCATCTTCCAATCGTTACCAAATATTTGACCAAGTCAAAAAAATTATCTTCCATCAAAGATGAACTTGAGACTTGATTGAGGACATATTTTATTTTTTTGAAACCTTTTAAATTATCATTTGACAAAAATAAAAGCGTTGGTTAAGCTCCCGACAATCGACCAATAGTTGAAATGTTCAGTCTTGTTTCTACATTATAAAATTGGGGGAATGCCATTCCTCTAAAAACAGAACAAGTCCAGGTAGCTTTTGTTTCCCAATCAGCTCTATCAACAAGATGAAATTGCAAAATGGCCCTCCAAACTTTCAAAGAGAGAACGTAAAAATCGGAAAATTGATCGAATTCCTGAGCCGGGTACAACTCTGCATTAAATTCATAATGAATATGAGAATTGAAGTATCAATTGTAATATTGAAAGATATAAATATGGATAATTCTTACATGTCAATCATCAAGAGAAATTGCTATTGAATTTAGGTCCATGGTTGTAGATGACAACTTTGCATTAATTCACTATGAAAATGAAAATTGAAATATTAATTGTAATATTGAAAGATATAAATATGGATTATTCTTACATCTAAGTTTGTCAATCATCAAGAGAAATTGCTATTGAATCAAGTCCATGGTCGTAAATGACAACTTTGCATTAAATTCACAATGAAAATGAGAATTGAAATATCAATTGTAATATTGAAAGATATAAATATTCCATGGTTATTTTTTTCTCACCTGACTCAAAATTTTCAAGTTCTTTTAAGTCCCCCTCGATCAACTGTGAAAGTGGTGCGGATCGTAGCCAATCTTGAGTACATATAAGAGCCTCTACCATCATTGGGGTCAAGGAGCTACGAAATACATCAAGTACTTGACCACCGGTGTTGAATGCAAACTCTGATGCTACAGTGGAGATGGGCACGACCAAAATATCTCGAGCAATGGAAGATAAGATAAGATATCTAGAAGAATTGACTTTCCACCAATTTAATATATCAAAGGTGGAGCTATACCGTTCACATGATTCTTCCAAATACTTATCTAATTCAGATTTTTCTTCTACATATTCTTGTCCCGTTTGGCTAAGATACATTGCAGTTATAATGTCTGCACCAACCACATGAGACATTGAAACGTTCACTGTCCTTGTCCCCTTTAATCTCACGTTGCTTTGGGGACATGTACCGGTGCGATATTGCTCAAACAATAATGTCAGAGATTTTGTCACTCTATCTTGCAAAGTTTCTGCTCGGTTGCCTTTATACACTTTATTAATTATCCATTTCATATACTCCATCTTATGTTGAGAGTCAAGTATACATGCAATGAACCATGTGAGATTTATGTTGTTCACATTGCCAAAATACTTATTGAACTTGATCTTCATTCTCTTGGCTATTTCTTGCAAACTCCTATCCTCATCCCTACAATATCTATCAATCATCATATAAATCCCATAGACATATTTTGCCATATTATTGCAAGTGACGTAAGAAGAGCCCAATACTTTTAAAGTCGCATCATAGAACAACTTCAAGAAAGGAAGAAATCGACGGACATAATCCCAATCATCCTCAGTAGGCAACCCTCTCACCTTGGAAAGCTCTTTAGCAAATCTTCTATCCTGAATATCTAATGAGATAAAAGCATTTTGAAACTTCAAGGCCACTTCCAACATCAGGTATGTTGAATTCCATTGAGTCTCCACATCCAAACATACAAGATTATTGGAGTCAACATTTTCCAGCAGAATGCACTCCTTAAACCGTTGCAATCTCAAAAGAGAAGATCTCACATAACGTACGGCTGAGCGTATTCTAAAAATGGAATCATCTATATCTTTCAAACCTTCTTTCACAATCAAACTAAAAATATGAGCACAACATCTCACATGGAGTAGCTCACCGGATAATATCAGAGCATTCCAAGAGTTAAGTTTTTTCTTCCAGTATTGAACTCCTGAGTCATTGGAGCTAGCATTATCAATAGTGATAGAAAAAATGCCTTTGATCCCCCAACTAGTTAAGCATTTTTCAACCCATTTCCTTATAATCTTAGCCGAATGTCCTGGGATTTGACAAAAATTCAAAATTTTCTTTTGTAACTTCCAATCAGTGTCTACAAAGTAAGCAGTAAGGCACATGTAACTTAGATTTTGACATGAAGTCCACGTGTCAGTCGTAAGACAAACCCTTGGAAAAATATCGAAAAAATATTTTTTCAATTTGCTTCTTTCCTCCAGATATAACTTATAACAGTCCTCTCTTAATGTGTTTCTTGAAGGGATGAAAATCTTTGGCTGGATTCTATTCACAAATTTCCGAAATGCCTCAAGTTCCCAAACTTGAAAGGTAGTTCACCAATAATAAACATCACTGCTAAATCTTTTCGACTAGCATCTTGATCAAATTTCCAAGGACCAGCTGAAATAGAACTACCAACCCCAACAAGTTCATTTGAGGCACTTTTTTGCCTTTTCTCCACGTTCGCATATGGATAATTCTTACATCTACCTAAATGATTATGCATCCCACTAGTCCCTTGAGTACTAGAACAACCAATAATAGCCCCACAATATAGACATTTGGCTTTATCTTGGCTATTTTCTATCCTTTTAAAGTGTTCACATGCAACAGATCTCAGCCTCCTTCTATTTGTACCGCTAGATTTACTAATTAAAGATTCGCTCATTGTATATTTGGCTTTGCAAATGATGTTACTGCCTTGATAGGGAGATCTACAAATGGCTTATCCTGAGTAGAAAGAAACCCTTTTTAGAATCACAAATTTCAAAAGTTGTCTAAAGTCATCAATAAATTAGATTAAAAAAAGCCATGAGAATAAATATAAGACATTGAGCAACCATGTTCGAGAAGTAACATACCAAAACAAATAAGAACTACGGAAAAAAGGTAGGACAAACAACCTTATATAAGCAAAAGAGAAAAAGTTAGTTGGTAAAAGAGCGCTCTACATTTATAATTCTCAATTCAAGTATGCTCATATGTACCTCAAAGCCCTTTTCAGCCCTTCCACCGATAACAATTTCGCTGGTTGTATTGCCTCTTAAATAGTAGAACAAGCATGATAATAGACATGGAGAAAAGTCATAAACATTCCACATATATTAGAGATCGCATGGAGAATTACCTTAACCACTAACTTTGCAGCTAGTTCTACTGGTAAACCTTGACAAGACTTGGCAGCAACATCAGAAGATAAAGCATCCTAAATACCATCAAAAGCAATTATGAGTCTTCCCCCAGCATTTGAAACCTGTAACCAGGAATGTGTTTTTTCAACTTCATCATGCATGTTGTCTACCAGATGAGACTCATTTACATGGTAAAATGTTGACAAAAATAAGCTCTCGGACTAAGAACTACTTTCCTCAGGAAGCTGGATTCTATAATGACAATTTTCTATCCAAGCAGAAATTCTATCATGATAACACTCGGTGTCCCAGGTTTACAAAAAAAATTGCAGGATATTCATATCGTACGGAAAACACACACTAGAAAGGACTCTTACTGATCTTCACAAAGATCACAGCGTTCTCCAGAAGGAAAGCTGCAAATCTAGCTATAAACAACTTGACAAGTATCTGACTCACAAATTAATAAGCACAAATTCCACACAAAAGCCTTAAAGCTAGCTGAAACTCAGCCCTCAAGAACTCCACAAATTTAGAAACTTTAACGATCTAGCAACTACCAAGTTCCCCTCTTTAAGCTTCTATCAAACCCAAGCATCTCTCTCTCTCTCTCTCTCTCTCTCTCTCTCTCTCCCCCTCTTCAGTTGGGAGCCAAGCGCTTAACTTGATTATACTTCCCTAATCCACACCACCCACATACGAGATTCCTTCCCTCGCACCATGCCCTTCGACGACTCAGTCGATCTAATCCACGCCCCTTCAATCACTGGGCAAGGATAACCGATGATGTCAAAGTCGGTTTTGATATCACCTAGAGAGTCCCTCAAGAACTCAATCGGATCAACCGGGACAAACCCCGGAACTCGATTGCGGCCGCTCAAAAAAACCGAACCTCAATTTTGGGTATTTCCCTCGGGAACCGTCACCGCACTTAGTCGGCACCGCCCTCGATAAAGCAACAATACGAATAGTCGACCTATAAGAGAATGGATAAACATCTCCATCCATCATGATTCCCATCTCTTTTGGTTCCAACCAAATCAAATTCACCTAGAAGCAGAAACGATTAAAATTCTAGAACATGAAGCAGACACTAAATCTCGACAACAATGTCACATCGTCTAAGACCTTTCAAGATAAATTCCAGTCATCAAACCTAATTTGCCCTCAAATCAAGGCAACATGCCCCCGATCTTTCGAGGCGGAACAACAACAACATGAGCTATAACACGGCAAATCGACCCACCTTGAGGATGAGGTGAGGGTTGAACCAGACACGATCGATGGGAGGGAGGAGGTCATCGAGGGGAGTTGGACCTGCTCAAGCACGTCCCTTAATCGGTCGTCGTCTTTGTCGCCATCGCCGTCACCATCCCTGCCGCCGTTGCCGTCCTTATCGCCGTCTCGGTCACAGTCGCCATCGTTGTCGCTGTCACACCTTCAAGTTGACCAAGACGTGAGGAGACGAGAGAGAATTAGAAATAGGGTTTGCCGGTTTGGTTAATGGTTCTATTTTATTGATTTGTTGGTTCGGTTCGATTCGGTTAACCGATAAAAACCAAACCGATAAAAAAATTTCGGTTTTTAATGAGAACCGAAGCAAATGAAAACCGAACCGAAAAAATCGAATTTTTCGGTTCGGTTCGGTTCGGTTTTCAATAAGTTCCTGACACCCCTAATCACCACTACTTATCACTTTAATCCACTTATCACCTAATCTAATCACCATTAAACTTAAACTAATCTTAATTCTAGTCATAAGTGCAATTACCACCCTCAGCAAAGGATTTGGAAATTACTCACTTCCAAAACTAGGCTACGACAAGCGGCAACAAGGCCCATGCTGGCGGCAACTCACAATGAGGGTAGTGAGGCACAGTGGTGGCTAGACGACGCTTGGCTGCTACGATAAGGGCTAAAATAGCTAAAGGATGATGGCACATAGCTTGAGGGAGGTTCGGCAAGGCTTGAGACTCACGGCCAACACACGGGAACGACGGCACGGCGAGATCTCACGACAGGGGTGGCCTAGCAAGTTGAATGGTTGACAGTGGCTCACAGCAGCCACAACCAAAAGGGAAAAGAGAGAGAAATGGGTATGAGACCCAAAGGGGGGATGAAAGAAAGAAAAAGCGAAAAATGAGGGAAATGAGAGAAATAAGGGAAAAATGGAAACTTGGGGACTAAGAACACATTTTGACCCTCAATTCCAACTTGGGGAGCAAGAAGAAATCTCATCCATCCATCTTCATGCCCATAATTTTTGTTTTATTAGGCTTAGGCTTCTAGAAGGGGCAAATTGGTAATTGCACTAAGCCATTTACTATTCATGCAAGTTACTATTCACACACATTATTCATGCACATGATCCAAGCCCTAAATGGTCCAATTGTCTTAATGGGCTTGTTTTCGGGCTTGATTTGTTGTGAGCTTTTCATCTTGGGCCTTAACAAGCTTAATGGGCCTAAATGAGCTCAATGGGCCTTTAATTGGGCAAAACCATAAATTCCCATTATTTGGGCCCTTGTGGCCAAAATTTAAAGAAAATGTAGGCCATTGGTCTTCTCCAAATTCGCGGGCTCCCTTTGGGCTTCCAATTTCTGCCCAATTTCGCTTATCCAAAAATTTGGGATTTTTCAACAAATAAGGAATTTGATGAAGTAATGTACAATGATTGTCTCTTAATCCTTAAAGTCCGATACCCTTAACCAGATTAGAATTCATGGTTGAAATCGATCAAATGCGGCTTTAGCATAATTAAAACCAACGGGCGGCCTTTAAGTGTTTCCAGAGTTTGACTCATGGTTGATTCAATATCAGTCCACATTCGAGCCTTTTCAATTCATGGATGATCCTTGGTTGTCATATAATTGTGAGGGGGTCAATTCCTCATTCTAAAGTACACGATCATTTGGAATTGATTTAGGGTTGTTCGTAATTAATATAGTAATTGTGCGGAATCACCCGCAATCGATTATATTGCTATTGTTGAATTGATCTATAGCCGTTCCTGAATCAATTTGAAATAGCTCAAGATTGTCCCTAATTGATTATTATGGTCGAATTGTCAATCCATGGTTGAATTCTCCGGCCGTGCGCATCAAAATCCTAAATTGCCTTCCCCAATAGGTTCAATGCTATTGAATGGTTTACGAACCAATTTAAAGTCTAATTCTATTAATTGCATTTTGATAAAAGTAAACTCCTTATCATATCTGTAAATAGGGTAGAAATTTTGAAAATGTCACACTAATTGTGATCAGAGCATTGGCATTTGGATACCTCACTTTGTAACTGGGTTTCAAACCACTCCTTGAGAAGGCCCAGGTTGTCCGCCGACGCTTCTTCCCATTCTCCACAAGATTACACTCCTCTTCACAATGAGTAGAGCACAGTAGCTTCTGTCTTAATGTTGAATGTTTAGCAAAAAGGACTAGTTCTTGCCGTTGAATTTCCCAAGGTCGAGCTTTTATCACACGGTAATTCGATTCTTGGTTGCTTGATTGTGGAGTTCTGGAGGTTGATGATGCAAGAAGTCTCACGTTTTATGACTAAATTGATTATCGGCGAATCTCGGTGACAGCTTTTGCAGCAATTTTTCAGTGGGTGAAGTGAGAAAGTTTGTCTTCTCGGAAAAGACGGTTCTTTTTGGTCCAATTGGTATTTAATTTTCATTTGACACACTGGTATGAACTGTGGCATTATTTTTTTGTGTCATTCTATTGGAAAGCGTTATCTTTAGTTATACTCGATTTCATTTGCTGTTTTGCTGATTATCTTTGATTTCAGTAGTTGCGATTCCACTTTCCATGGAGTGGTGCTCATTGGATTTTCTCGAGGGGTTGGTTATGGAAATATGAGCTTCGAAAAGAGGCGATAAACAAGTTCATGTTCAGTTCTTTAGGACTGCAAGTATATCACTTTCGCTGATGTGTTGGTGAATTGCTCTTGCAAGCGCTGCAAGTCTCATGGGTGGTCCTGCTAGGGTAGAGAAGAAAAGCTGAGGAAGAGGGAAAAGGGCGAAAATGCAGAGAGCGAAAAAAGAGAAAAATAAATAGATCTGGAACGTCTAACATACCAAATAAGTGACATGTCATTATGTTAAGGATAATTGTACATGCATATATAATTTCTAAATTTAGATGATCTCAATCCCAATTTACATAGCAAATGGTTCTGTCTGTCGTATGACTAAACAAAGAAGTAGAAACACATAAAGAAAGAGTTCGTAAGGCAGAGGCTGCCAATTACCGTGCCCAACAGTTCAAATTCCTCGACCGGAGATGTATGTAACTTATACTTGTGTAGGTCTCAGACAAAATCTTTAAATCATGATTGAGTCAATAGAGATAACCACAAAATATGAGAAAAGTATAGTCACGTGGGTCGCAGCAAAGGAAATAAAAATCAAGCAATGAGTTCACTGAAAGCTAACCTTTCAACAATTAGCTGCAGCCATCATTACCACTTTGACCTAATTATCGGGTGCATTTTGATTTGGTCCTTGTGGTAGGAAATTTCTCGGAGAAGACCCCTTAATGACATCCTATGCATTGAATATTAGGGATGATCAGGTCTAGGGTGTGTAGGTTCTAGACCTAGACCTTATACCTGACCCTGTTATAACCAGTTCTCATTTTTTGAACCCTCTACCCGACCCTATTTACATTAGACTATGTGCCCGAACTACCCTATTTTTCCAGTCTGGTTCCGAGGTCAATCTTGTTTTCACTGAAACCTTTAGGATCAACCCTGTTTTTATTGAAACCTATTTTACAACCGCCTGATATCCTATACGGCTTTGAATTTTACATTAATATGTAAAAAAGCCATGTAATCCTACTAATTTATATTGAAACATTAATCACTTGTAATCATTAAGTACATGAACTTTTTGAGTAAACAAAAAACTAAGGATCCACAAAGTTATGATGATAAAGTAGCTAGAGTTATAATTTCCAATTGATGGCTTTTAATGATGTCTACAACTTCCTTGTTTTGGCAATACGCATAAGTAACCTGAGGAAAGGGGTAATAAACAAAGAAAACGATAAAATGTACGAATCATTAAGTGTGAACTCAATTGATATGATTTTAAGATCTTTTACCCTATAGAGCCAGATTATTATAACATAGGTACTTATGAAAATGCACCAGATTATTATAACATAGGTACCTAAGAAAATGCACGAGAATGCCTCGCACCTTTAGTAACTGTGTTCATTTTGGGTTTTGGACTTTTGGGATTGGACTTACAAAACCAGTTCCCAATCCGGTGCGGTCGATCTAGTTCCCAGATGTGTATTTAGTTGGAACTAGTTCCTAGACTAGTTAAAACCGGTTTAAATTTTGGGAACCAGTTCCCGAACCAATTTCAATGAGAATCAGCTCTCAATCCTATTTTTCGTGGGCTGTTCCGGTTCCCGGGTATACCCAATTTGATTGCACACCACTACTGAATACAAAATGGAACTTATGCAATTATACGACTATATTATTTTTACAAAGCTCTAAATTGCATCCTTTGGTAGCTGAACCTCTACAGCTTTTACACCTTTTTCAAAGATGATGAATTCCTCTCAAACACAATCAGTAGAGGTAGGTTGGCGAAGATACTTGTGCGCTTTTCTCCAATTATATAATCAAAGAATATGATGGATTAATGGTCTTTCTACAATTGCACTACTTGATAATTGTTAGAGATCAATTAATATACATACACACATACATACATACATACATATATATATATAAGAATAATGACTAAAATTGAACATTTCTAAAAGCTTGAGGGTATCGAATTTAGGATTGAGATATTCTAGATTTAGGATCATATCTTTACAACTTGAATATCTTATTCAATGAGTGACATAGCAGTGACCCAATTGAAGGTGTGTTCTCGGGAAAAGATGAACCAAAGTCCCTCCTCGTGCTCTCAAGACTTGGAACTTCAGAGAGTCAACACACTATCTGAAAATGTTCTTGTTATCTCTGAAGGATTTGCCATCATTTTGAGAGTATTGATCCAAAGTCGAACCGAGCAAAATAACTAAAAAATAAAGAAAAAGAAGAAGAAACTATAACCAAGAATTTTAAGTAAAGAGCCTAGTGTTGTTTTACATGTAATAGCATTGACTGAAGTGGGAAAGCGAAATCGTTGCGTAGTAATTAGAAGTCCAGTTGCGTTATGTTTGGGTGATGGGATTATGACATTCCAGGAAGAAGTTCTTACCATATGAAATTTCACGAATCAATTAAATGTAAGAGAAAAACCTTAAACACCATAATAAATATATTAAGGAAAACTACATAAACACACATGAATTTTGGGAGTAATACAAGTTTGCAATGAACTTCTAACTGATATATGATGCCCATATTGAACTTTCACTTTGTTACGGCCGTTAAACCTCCTTTTTTTTTTGTTAACATGCAGACTGCACATGACTTCAGAGGGGCATAAGTGTAGTTTTATGTCCACATTTTTCTAGGAAATCTCTTTCTTACCCTCAATTTTTGTAAGCAATAGAAATTAATAGAGAATAATTTTTTTTTTGTCAAAAGTAAATATTTCATTCATATTTCAAAATTTCAAGATATTTATGAGATGTTCAAAGCAAAGTATATCGCAAGCAGCAAATTAGAATAATAAAGCAAAAATTATGGTGATAAGCATACTCTCATCCCATAAAACCATATCATCAAATTGCGTTATATACGAAAGTTAGAGAGTGCATGATAGTGATCCAGAGAGATGATCTGAAATGATGACGAACTTTTTTACTTTTTTACTTTGTAAATAAAAAAGGTGGGAATTGCTGGCTAACTGCCATGATTTGGGCTGATTGGCCATGGTCAAGGGAGTGTACAATGCCTAGCAAGTCCATTCACTAAGTTGGCATTCCATTTTAAGGATCAAGGACTGTAATACCACTGTGAAATGTCTTGTTATGATAAACTGTTCCATGTCTCCCATCAACTTGGGTATCTCACCATCCCGAGCAAGGTATGTGTCTTGATTCAACATAACAATTTGCTTTGGCTTATCCTGGACATTACCAATAGAACGGCATCAGCTCCCAAGAAGATTTTACTTGGGTAGCCAATCCCACCATCAGACGTTTTTCATATGAAGTTCATTTCATCACTTGATTCCTAGCACAAACTTAATTATACACTCCCATCATCTAGTTATATCAGTCATATCAATGCCTCATGTTTCTCTCATATTACAAAGTTCATTTCCTTCCCTTCATAGATTGAGGAAAAGTCAGATCATGACATTCTTCCCACATGATTTTTCAAAATGCCCTCGTTGGGAGCTATTCTCCATATCCTTGACTTCTCCGAACCATCACTACATCTACCAAGGGCTTACATGAGTGGCTTATGCTTGCCAACAAAAATGTTTAACTCATTGCTGTATCCTTTGTTCCGCATGATCACTGCCTTTCCCTAAGCTTCACATGAATGGCCTATGCTCGCCCAACAAGTACCCATCTTCCGTCTTTCCTGTGAGTCATACTCAACACCAATGAAGGGTTTGATATCTATGGAAATATGGTAACAAACGGTATTCACACATACAATTTAGAAACCTTATTCTGATACCATTTGTCACAACATGAGCCGATAGGCCTCAATCATGGGACTGTGCAGCACTTGGTGAGCCAATTAACCCAGCTAGCCTTTCTTTCTAAGGATTGTTCCGATGGCTTGTATTGTGAAACACCTTCATTGTAACCAATCCTTCTATATCTCTGGTCAATATGGCATTTCATCATCCCGAGCAGAGCACCGTCTTGTTTCAACATAACAAGAGGTTTTTTAACAGTATGATTAACAAGTGTTGGGATACTCAATAACAATGCCTGTTTCAAAATTGTGGTAGCAAATAAAAATTGATATTACAAAGCATGAGAGTGTTATTGTAAATAAAGAAAGCCTAAAATGCATTCAAATTCAGTGCACCTGAGTATTTGGAAAAAATGGTTTTGGTTCCCCCGAAAAAGAAAAAAAAATCAAAAAGAGGATGAGTTATATTGAATTGATGAAGATTGTGAAACAGTACTCTATTGATTTTGGACCAGAAAATAAATAGCATGAAATTTAAAGAAAATTTATGAAGGTATTAAAGATAAATAGACATTCTGTCATTGATTGCATGAGTAATCGTTCCAAAGATTACAATGTAGGTTTTCATATCCTACAAACAATTGTTATTGCATAGGTCGTGGATTTTGAATCCAGAATTAGCTTGCTAATCTGATCGGCAGTAAGAAGAAGTTTCAAATACTAGATACAATTTTCTATTATCTAGTAATGATAATATACTAAAAGTTACAAATCCCAAGAATATTGACATCACCACCTAGCAATTATTTGTATGTGTGGACCTTCTGTCTGTCTTCAATTGACGTGGCACCAGCCTTTTGTTCTATCTATATATTGCATTGCCTCAACATTTGACCAAAATCTAAGGTGGCTTGCTGTCAATGATTTCGTCAATCATCCTTTCGTTAGTCTTAGTGAAGGCTTGCGTCAATAACCCTTGCACTTTGATTTGCCAATCTCCTTCATTGTCAACTTCATTGTCAACAAGCTTACAGGTTGTTGACTATCTTGTTTCGTGATGATTTCTTTTCTGACTAAATCTCGTTCTCGTTGACAGAGCCCTCTACTCATTGATTATTAAGAGTTGGTCATCTTTTGGTGTCAACAAGTTGAAAGCAACTATTTTTGGTATATACTTGTCATGATTCACACATATCTCGGCCTATTACTAAAGAGAATTAAAAAAAAAAAAAAAAAAAAGGAAAGAAATAAATCTGTGAGATACTCGTTCATCCTAAGGGAGGACTTTGCCTGAGTGCACCATACTTTGTAGTTGACCCAGCGAGTCCGCAACTAAGATGAAATTATAAGAATTGGGTTTTCAAGTAAACATGTGGTAAATATGAATTGGAAATGTGAAAGTTAAAGTCAAGAATAGTTTCCATATGAAAGGGAAACACATTTCTTTATTTCGTTTACGAGGAATCAGTCACAAAATTATTCCAGACCTGAAATAACTTATTGTTTTCTAGTATAAGAACAACCCAATATAACTTCAACAGAGACATATAATCATAGCATGAACTAAATTGAAAAGGAAAATAGAAGAAAAAAAAGAAAAGAAAAACTTCAGTAACATAACAAGCATTGGCACTGCCTCTTCCGTAGCTTATCGGGGCCAATCAGCCGTGCCACTTCCAGGGGCGAGGAAGTGACACGACGGAGAACCGCATCTTCCCCGTGGAGCAGTGGAAGCCGCCGCTCTCCCCGCATGCAAAGAAGTAAAACTTCCACTTCTGGCTCAATATGAACTCGAAGCCGTCTCCCGTCCCCTCCGACACGTTGGCCACCATGGTTGCCCTCTTGAGGTCACACCTCATGTAACTCCAGAAGCTTGGGAACATGTAGACGCTGTGCGGATGCGTGTTACTGTCGCTTGGTGGGTCGTACTTGAACACTGCAAGTACCGGAATCAATGTTGTTTAAAATAGTATATCACAATGAATGATCCAGAAACACTTGTTGACCATGCTTGACAAAGAAGTATTTGTTTTTCAAAGTATTGATCGTGCATACACCAGGATAGCTAGCTCCAATTTTTCCTTCCTTATCTGGTCGCTTAAATAGTGCCACGGATCACTTTTTCACAAAACCCCACAATGCTACTTTTTTTTTTAGCTACAACCCGCAATGCTACTTAGACTACTCATTTTTTGTTTGGGGAGGGTTAATAAGGCGATTCTGCTTCTTAATTATCTTCGGAAAGCATTTAATTTAGAAGTAATTTTCTTCGAAAAACATTAGCACTCTACTTCTACTTCTTATGCATATGATTACATTATATAAAAGTCCCATCATGACTGAATGTCTAGACAAAAACGTTGTGCGAGGACGAACTCGTATCAATTCTAACACCATCATCGATCAATCTCCCATATCAACTGTTAAAATGAAAATTAAGAACAAACTTACGCAAACAAAAATTGGGGCATGATAGATACTGAATCCAGGTATAAATAGTGGTAAGCTATAGTAGCGACTTACCAAGAGTGTCGTTGACGTAAAAGGGGCCGTTCTTGTAAGCCCAGGTGCTGTAATCGAATCCGAAATGCCAATTCTCGGACCCTCCAACGACAACCTTCGTCGGAGGGACCTCGGTGGGACCATTGTCTTGCTTCGGAGGCCAAGCGTAGCCATTGTTGTTGTTCCACCCTGGATAGGCCAGTGAAGCTCCCATCATCACTGAAGCTATCACGACAAGCACCATCGCTCTTCCAAATTTCATCGCCATCGTTTGGAGGGTGATCAAGGAACTAGACAAGTACAAATCTTCAGATATTGGGGAACTGGTTGGTGCATTCGAAGAATGTCTGATGGGCTTTATATAGGAGTAGTAACTTAGTGGAAATTTTATGTTTCAGCTTTAAAATGAAAAATGGTAGTGGAAAACGGCCAAATGGACCTTTTTTTATTCTTTAATAGATTGGGTTGGTGTGAGACGGAGATAATGTGTTTTCACTGTTAAGAGTCAACTCCTTCATTTCTTGTTTTTGAGCGGGTCTCTCCAAGAAACATCCGCGTACAGCAATGGAACATGAAATGAATATGTCACCAGTACTTATTTTATCGTATCACAACCGTATCATGGGTACGAATACATGCTTCCTTGGAGAAAGTGGGCGACGAGTAAGAAGGCGTCGACGAACTATACGGACAGCCAAACAGATCCATATTGCCCGCGGCAAGCAACATGGGAATTCTTCCCTAGCTATAGGCGGCTTTTGAATTTGATACTGCGGTTCTATGAGTCGAGCAGTCTTTTAAATTTGGTGTTCTACGCTGTGTATACTTTTGTCTTTGTCCCTTAACTACAAGTTTTGTCTCACCTATTCGCTAGACTGTATATCTAGTTAACAGAAAAATTGTCCAAAAAGTTATATTGCACTTTTGCCAACCTTTTAATTTTGCCAATTTAGTCCTAAATTTTTTCACTTCTTATCAATTGAATCCATCTGGCCAATTTTGGCCGAAAATTACTTACGTGGATGCCGATGGTGCCACGTAGGACCACCGATGCTAACCAGGTTAATTTTAATAATATTTTAGTATTTTTTGAATTTTATTATTCTTCTGATTTGTTTTCTTTCTTTTCTTTTTGCTTTCTTCTTTTCCTATTGCCGGTGGCTGCCCTAGCCTAGAGGGCCGGCCTCAACCAAGCCATGCAAGACTGACCTTCGCCCAGACTAGATGATGCTGGCCCTCTAGGCTAGGGCGGCCTCGCCAGGCGTCGGTCGGGTGAGATTGCTTTGGCCTAGCCTCGCCAGATTTGGCAAGGGGAGCCCTCGCCGGGGCTCAATTAGGTGAGCGGTAGCCTTGCCCAAGCCAAATCTAGTGAGGCCACCTTGGTTTGGGTGAGGGTTGGCCTCGCCAGATCTAGCCTAGGTGAGGCCGACCCTCGCCGGGGCTCACCCTCACCTTGTCAAGCCTCGCATTTGGTGGGCGAGGCTAGCTGGTCAGTCATGGATGGTGGTTGGTCATCACCTATGGCCAGTGGCTGGCCATTGGCAATAGGGAAAGAAGAAAGCAAAAAAGGAAAGAAAGAGAAAAAATAAAAAATCAGAAAAATAATAAAAATTCAAAAAAATATTAAAACATTATTAAAAATTGTTCATATCAGCGTTAGCGGTCCTATATAGCACTGTTGGTGTCCACATTAGCGATTTCCTATCAAAATTGGTTAAATAGACTCAATTGGCAAGAAGTGAAAATGTTTAGGATTGAATTAACATAAGTAAAAGGTTTAGAACTTTCTAGATAATTTTCCCTCTAGTTAACCAACTATTAAACAAATCCATCTCACTTGCCTTTAGAATCATATGCCTAAATGCACAATTGTTTATGATGTACACTTATGAATGTGATGTACCCTTATGCTCAACATTGAACCAACTTAAGAGGCGTATGGAAAGAAACAAATAGGTCAAGAACCCTATGTTTTTGGCTTAGTGTTTACGATACAAACTTTTGAGTATGTTCTGTACAGCTTTTTCATAGCAATTATAGCTGTGAAAAGAAATTTTGCAACTTGTATAAGGTGTTTGACAAATTTCTCATAGCTGCAGTTCTCTCAATTAACTTTTAGGAAGCTAATTCAACCAGTTTTAAGGTGTTGCAACTTTAAAAACTTAAATTACCAAATACACTTGTTACAATACTTCATAGCATAGCAACAAGGCAACATAGCTACAGTTACAACACATCACTGCTATACCATTTAGACACTCTGTGAATTATTTACTTGGCATAGGTTTGATAACCATACTACTAAATGAAAACATCGCATATTTTGGCCAGCCACCAAATTCAGATTGGTATCTTATTTAGTCTATAAGGTTAGTGGAGTTCTTCATAGGTGGGAGTCTCCTTTAATCCTAATACACAAATATCCTCACATAAGGAGTGTAACTGAACGTTGAGGGTGAAGAGAAGTCTCATTGAGCTAGTGACATAGAGGGTAACTAAGGAGAAACACTTGAACTTTGGATCGTCATTATTCCGCATCAAGAATGATGGATTCCAAAACATGTGCATACTCAATTATATGTGTTTTTTATTCAACTTATGGAGATCTTGGGTGCCGTTTTTGTGGCTTAGAAGACATAGGAATGCAATGGTAACCACCTTGTGACCACCTCAAACGGCGACCCAACCTTACCTTACCTCTAATCTGGGGTCATCTGGACTTAACACATTACACCTAACATTACGAGCCTTATATATATATATATATATATAGAGAGAGAGAGAGAGAGAGAGAGAGAGAGAGAGAGAGAGAATGAGAGAGAGAGAGAGAGAGTTGCTGCTACTGTTGCGGTAAGTGTCACAGGTGATCGTGCTCGAATAGACAAGCAAAGCAAAAGAAAAGGGAAAAAAGGCAGAAATGGGAATGGTGAAAAAGAATAAATCAACCACTGACGGCTACCTGAGTTTGATTTCTTATCTTCTTGAGAGATTGGGTGGTGATACATGAGTAAGGAAGCAAGATTTCACAATCTACAGACAGTAAATAATACTCATAGTGGCTTGCAAAATTTATATAGAATAGGATTAGACAAAAAAGAAGAAGAAGAATAAATCCAAACTTTTCAACATTCCTAGTAAGTGATGTGCAATTATTTTCTAAATTTTGAGGATCCCAATCCATAGCAAATGGCTCTCCTCGTTGTGCGATCAAACAAAGAAGCAGGAAGGACTAAGTTGGGCTACCAAGTAGCGCCCACCATTTGAAATTCCACGACCCAAAATAAGGCGAACTTGTGTCGGTCTCGGACAGAATTTTCTAATCAAGATCAAGTCAACAAAAACCGAATGAAGATCACGACAGCATGTAAGAAAAGTATAGTCTCGTGGGTCGTAGCAAAGGAAAACAAAATCAAGCGATGCATTCACTAAAAGCTGGCCTTTCGCCAATTAAACACCCTCATCATCACCACTTGACCTAATCAATCGGGCCCGTTTTGACTTGGTCCATGTGGAAGGAAATTTCTTGGAAAAGAACCCTCAACAACATCCGAAGAAATTGTCATATCAATTATATAATTTATTGTACGCATGTTACATTAATTCTAAACTTTTCTATAATTGCACGACTTACCAAAGATTAGACATTATTAATGTAAAAATAACATAAATAAACGGTGACTAGAATCGAACATTGGTAAAAGCGTAAGGGCATTGGGTTTAGGATTGAGATCTTAATTTAGGATGGCTTATACATTAGACATCCCGATATTACCAAACGTAAATTCGTCGCTCTAAATTCATAGTTTATGCCCTTTAACTGAATTGTGTATTTTCTTAAACTGGAAAATTACGTTTGAGGTTAGAATGGGTTTTAGGAAAAGATGAGCCTAATCCCTCCGCGTGCTCCAGACATGGAACTTCAGAGAGTCAAACCACTATGAGAATACGTTCTTAAAGAAAGAATAATTCTCTGCAGACTACTTCATTATTTTGACAGTGTTGATCCAAAGTTGACCCAAGCAAAGAAAAAAAGCCATTTTAATGCAAGAATTCAAATCATGAACTTATTGTTGTTTTACCTGTAATAGCATTGACAGAAGTGTGGAAACTGGAAAGCGAGGTGTTGCCTATATAGAAGTGTAGTAGCATTACGTTTGGGTGATGGGATTCTGACGATCAAGGGAGAAGCTCTCTTCATCCGTCCCCTTTATTTTGATTTTCTTTTTTAAATTAAGAATTTATCGAACTCGTTAAACGAGTACTATGAGAAATTTTATGAATCTAGTAAAAGTAAGAGGAAAGCCTAAAAAATAAAACAGTGTATTCAGCGGTTTTTATAGGAAACCCGCGTGAGCTTTGAGAGTGTTAAACACATTTCCCCCCGAACTTGCAACTATTATATAGTAACCCGTTGGACTTTTATTTTGTCACAACCGTTAATCTCCATTTTTTTCGTTGGCATGTGCAATACACACATGACTAATAAGGGAAGGGTAAAAATGTACATAACAAAAATGTACTTTAATCTTAATTCTTTTTCCGTTGGCATGTGCAATACACATCACTGTTATTTACTGTATAAAAAAAGTAGAAAATGAGAAAAAAATAGATTAACTAAAATACTAATAATAGAAAAATAAGTAGCAATAAAATACAAGCCAATAATTTTTAAAAAATTTCATAAATACAGACGCTTTAATAAACCATATTAACATATATATATTTTTTAAAAAGAATAAACACACACTAAGTAAAAAGGCAAAATTCCACAATAATAAAAAGGTCAAATGACAATAAATTAGTTACTCCTTATGCACATTTAAATGGTTAATTAACTTAACAATGATTGATTGATAAAAATATTTAAAGGAATTTAAAGTAACTGATGTCCTGAACGTACATAAGGAACTAATTGACCAAAATTAAGGTGATATTTTATACATTTCTATTGATCAATTATTTTATATATTTAATTAATTATTTAAGTGCATAATAAGTGTCCATTTTTTGTTATTTGATCTTATTGCTATTAATGCCTTTTTTCCTTTTTCCTTAGGTGTCTTTCTTTTCTTTTAAATATCTTTTCAGTTCTATTAATATACCAATAATTAGATTTTTTTAAACATTATTATTGATATTTATTGTAAAGAGAGATTACCATCAGAAAATGAGATAAATATATAGGTTTACCCCTTAACAATCATGTGCACTGTACACTCTAAACTAAATATTTAACGGAGGATTAACAGCTTTTACAAAATCAAAGTCCGAGGGGTAATATGTAATAGTTGTAGGGGCAAACGTGTACTATCCTCAAAGTTCGAGATAGTTTTGCGAAATTATCTCTTATATTTATTTGGTTTTGGTTACTTAGATCTACGTCTAGATAGAACAACAATGATCAATTGGGAACTTTACCGATAACTACATCATTCATTAGCTTGAAATAGTTGGTCTTTTGCCTTTAATTTTAGGCAACTGCTGCATTATCTTCATGAAATCCAAAAGTGATTAGAGATTTAATAAAGAAAAGGTTATTTGTGTAAAAAAAACGAAAAATAATGACTAATATCAAACCTTTTTAAAACTTGAAGGCATTGAATTTAGGATTAATTTCTTAGTTTAGAATGGTAATTTACAGGTTACGTTTATCTTATTCAATGAGTTATACATCAACAACCCAATTGAATGCCTAGATTAACCTTCATTCATCGCTCTAAAGTTCATAGTTCCCTGTCATTCCTGTTAATATAATCCTATATTTAAGAAAAGGATAAACAAGTACCCTAACTTTCATATGACACTCAATGAAGTGCTGTAATATTTTTTTTTAATCATTCGAGTACCATAACTTTGTACTATCCTCATTTGCTTAGCATGTGTGGTGAATATTTTCTAAAAGTTATGAAACTCAAGTGATCGATTAATAGTTACATCACTTAAATGAATATTTTTCAGAATCATGTCACTCAAATGATCATAAAAAAGTTACAACATTCATGTGAGCGGCGTATGAAAGTTATGACACCTATGGTATCCTTATTCCATTTGTTTTTTTAGACATAAAATTAGGTCTGAGTCTTGGAATTTCACAGAGTGGACCACTATCTGAATATGTTCTTAAAAGAAAGAAATCCCTGGCAAAGTACGTCATCATGTTGAGATAGTTGATCGAAAGTTGACCAAAGCAAAAAGAAAAGAAAAGAAATTTCAACTCAAAAGTTTAAGTAAGAAACCTATTGTTGTTTTAATTGTCATAACATTGGCCAAAGTGTGAAAGCAAGACGCTTCGTAATTAAAAATCTAGCTGTATTACGTTGGGTTGATGGGATTCTGACGATTAAGGAAGAAGCTGTATTCGAATCCGCTTTATTTTGAATTTTGATAAAAGAAAATTTTTATGGAACTGGTTGAACGAGTACTATGTGAAATTTCCCGCATTGAGTAAATATAAGAGAAAAAGTAAAAAAAATTAAACCATGTGTTTAGGGAAATTGTACTAAACCCTCCTCAACCTGAAGGTGGTACACGTTTGCCCTCGAACTTCCAATTGTTATATAATTTCCCCTTGAACTTTCATCTTCTGTTAGCATGTGCAATGCATGTGACTTATAAGGAGTTAAAGTAGATGCATGTGACTTAGGGAGAAAAGTATATTTTTATCTCAATTTTATCTTAAGGGAATCTCTTTCTTAAATTTTGACCAAAAAATTTGTTAAAATTTGATAAATATAGCCGTGTTAACAGAACCAAGTAAGCTATATTAAGAAAAGGAATAAATACAAATTAGATTAAAAAGGAAAAATGCCTCAAGAGTAGAAAGGTCAAATGGAAAATTAGTTACTCATTAAATGTATTTCAAAAGTTAATTAATGTTAAAAGTTATTCGATTAATAAAAACATTGAAAAATTATAAAAGCAAATAATGTTCTCAACTCATTAAAAAATTATAAACTAAAATTAAGATGATATTTTTTTTTCAATTAACTAACCATTTAAAATGCATAATGAGTGTGTAATCTTTGGTATTTGATCATTTTTATTACTGAGACATTTTTCCTTTTCCCTTAATCGTGTTTCTTTTATCTAAAATATGCCACAAATTTTTAATCTTTTTTAGTATTATTAATGATATCTATTTTTTTTGAATATTTTAGTTAATTAAATATCCATTTTGTTATTTTTAAATCTTCACAAATATCAAGGGAAGATAGAGATCTCCTTTTAAAATTGAGATAAAGTTCATAATTACACTGGAAATGTGTAGCATGCTAACAGAAAATACAGTAGATGGTTAATTTTCATGGATAATGTATAATAATTAAAATTTTATGAGCAAAGGTGTACTACTTCCAAAATTAAGGTGAAGTCTTGAGTAATTTCCCCATGTATTAATTTGGTTTGGGTCACTTAGATCTCCGTCTAGATAGAATGACAGTTAGGAACTTTAAAGGTAACTAAATTATCCATTAGCTCAAATAGTTGGAATTTTCACTTTAATCTTCGGCAAGTGCTACATTTTCGTGTGCTCTTTCATAAAAATTCACAAGCGGGGTCGTCTCCACCGTTCATTTTCAAGGAAGCAATAAACACTGTTGGATATTATGCATTTCTAGTAAGATTTATTACAAAGTGTTACTAGAAGTTAATTATATGGAAATAATATCCAGTGTTGGGAAATTATTAAACATTAGGAACTTCACTGGTAACTGCAAATTACATCTTAAAACGAAAAAGTTCAGTAACTACTTGCCATATTTACTTACTAATCATTAAAGAGAGAATACATATTCATGTGAGAAATTTGCTTCTTATCATATAGTCCAATTTACTTAGGATATTCATAGGTTACTAACTAACTTCGGATGAATTTACACTGCCATAAAGTCAGTAACTTACTGAAAAGTCTAGAAAATTAATAATTTCTCAAAGGAGCAAACTTACTTTTGTATTCGTAAAAGTCTAGAAATTTTCTTCTTCTTATTATTTTTTTTTATTATCTTGATCATACCATCTTTTCTCATTTTTCTCTAATTATTCTATGCATTTTAATTAATTCTTATGTACTTGAGTTTAAAAAAGGGTGATTTGACTAAAGATCCAAGAACAAATACAATTTCACTCTTGAAAAATCACATGTTAATAACGTGCAAATTAAGAAATAGACAGAGAATTGACATTGAAACAAATGAAATTTCATGAGGGGTTCGTATGTAAAGGTCTAAAGTGTTTCGTAAAGAGCACCATTTTAAAAGTTTATGGAGTTTTGTGTAATTTCTCCTTACATTTATTACATATATTCCAGTTTAGTAGTCTACTGACAAGTTTATAAACATCTATTGACGCTATTAATTATTGTAAGATTGCGCCAAGATTACTTTTAACTATGGGAATTTAAAATGAACTTAGATAAAGCATAGGTAACTTGTAGAAGAGAACTTAGTTTCCAGATTGAATTACCAAAAAAAAAAAAAAATACTTCTCATAGTGAATGAAAAATAATTTTTAATGAAAATTAATTGACCACATGTGCAATTAAATGTGGTTAATAACTTTTTATGTACTTGTAATGATACGTTTTTTTTTTTTTTTTGGTCGGAGTAATGATACGTTATTAGTAGACTTTTTCCATGCTTTTTTTGACTATAAGCATCCATTTGAAGGTAATTGACTAAGATACCATCGTCATATCACATTCTTGTGAGTGACATTTTTCAAGGGTGGGCGAAGTTTTTCAAGGATCTACGTTGGAGATTGTAATACCCTTAATTTTGACATGGACAACATTTTTTTATTTATTTATGAATTTACTCAATTGTGTTTTGTGGGCCAGCTAACATGATTGCTCGAAAGGAATTTACAGGTAAAATCTTGTGTAAGCAAGTACCATGATATTTGGTGGCAAAATCAATCCATTTTCGTCATGATGATAAGCTTTCAGGCCAAATAGAAAGGCCTTTGTCAAATTCAAGAGATGACTCGAGAAATACGAAATGAGAAAGGTAAAAGTGAAGACAAACTTCATACTTCATTGGAAACGTATATTAACCTTACTGAGAAGACCAAAAAAAAGGAAAAAATAGAGATGCAGCAAAAATTAAAAGCTTGAGTATTTGGACAAATCTTGTGCTGAAAAACATCTTGCAATATCTTATAGGAAGCTTATGAAACACAATTTACCTAGCTGTTTGAGCCGCAACAGTAACCAAGCAACATCTCCTTGTGATACGCATCCCAATCAATCAATCCATAGATTGACTCGAGTTTTGGAGAGGGATTGGCTTCCCTCGCCCCATGGTAAAGCCCCTTGTGCCGTCCGGCATTCTCGGGCCCTTTAGCACCTGCTTTGCCATAGTTTCGGACTGGACGACGATTGTGTTGCCCGCCTGCGGTGAAGGAGCGAGAACTCCGTGCCCACTGTAGGTTTGTGCACGTCCTCGCAACTTTCCACGGCCCCTAGCCCATCCCCTTTTCAAGCCCGCTGCATATTCTTCCGCCTAAGATGAATGCGTCACGTATAAAAAGTATCAAAAGATCAAAATCTTAATCAAAGGCTACATATTTTAAAAAGATAGGCATGGGGAACATTTCCTTTGTTGGAAATTGCTACAATTAGGGGCCAATGGCAGAAAAATTTGTAACTAACATACTGATAATTTGTTCAAGGGTTATCAGCTGATTTCAGAAGGAAGATAGCAATACGTACATTAGCCTCAAGACAGAGTTCTGAATTGCTTGGGTGCAAATCATCTGTAGGATCAGAAAGTAGTCCCTCCTCCTCGTCTAGTATAGTATCGAAATCAAACTTTCTATTCTTCAAGACAGATTTCGGCTGCACAATCACGTACAATAGTTAAGACTTTTGGCAACGAATCATACAGGGTGTGTTATATTTGCTATTGTACTATTGCAGAGGAGATACCGTGCGCCGAAGAAGTAATCTGACTCGAAGTCCTTTCCTCCAGTCCCTTTCGTCGTTTAACTTCTCAACCTGGGTAAGTATAATCATCACTATTGTAACATCTGATTAAGAAATCAAAAGGATATAAATTGCATTCACAAGCATGTTACAACATACCGCCATTTCTGCAGTCTCAGTGCTGTCGTATTCTATCAGCGCGTGAAGCTGTAAATAAACGGACACCCAATTACAAAGATGAGGTTAATTATCTAGAAGTAAAAGCCATTGGTCAAGCTCATTGCATGTACCTTGTTACGAATAAAGATGTCGCCTATGGGGCGGGAAGAATTCGATTCTTGGGGATGGCATATTCGGATGTTTCTAACACTGTCCAAGAACAACAGTAAATAGTGAGATTTTTACATGATTTTAGCATAAATAGGAACATTGCGAGGATAAGTCGAGCTCTTGCAGACCTTCCTGCTGCGCTGAATATCTTTTCTAGATTATGGTAAGAATGATCTTCAGGCAAATTCTCCACGACAATGGTGCGAGACTGCAAGATAGAGAGCATAAAATTGGCAATGAACACATTGTTTTCATCATGTACTATACCATATTTTTGGATATCACAAACAAACCTGCAAATCCTCCTTTTCCTTTTCGGTGAAAGGTGATCGACGTCTAACTCTCTTTCCGTCACTACTGACAACCTTTTGGGGCATTAAGATCATCAAGGATCATTTACCAAATAGCAGGAAACCTTTTCAAGTTTTAATCAACTTTGAAGGAGAAATTCAAGCAATTTGGCTAGAAGAAATCTCACGAGATTCGGAGAGGACCGCAATGCTTGTGCGAGCAACTGATTGTTGGTCACAAGGGATTTGATTTTCTTTGTGTTAGCAATGATTGATATTGGAACTGCGAAATGTCACAAGTTGCGATGCACGGAAATTCAAAGAATTGTATGTGAATTAGAAATATTGAAAAAGATATCAAATCAAGTGATCATGTTGAGGTCCTTACCATAACCTTCAGGATCTTTGCTTACTTGTTTAGCAATGAAGTCGTTGGAGAGCAAGCTCATGCTGCTAAACAGATATTCAACCTGTTTTTGTGCATAAAGAAACACTCTCAAGCTCAACTGAACTCGCCAGAATATTCTTGCCACATCACACATGAGAGAGATAATTAGCCATTTAAGAGGCCAGCTTCTTTTATTTAACGCATTTAGACAAGTTATTTCTTCTGATTAATGAATACAAACCATGTGAAAAACATAACATTTGAAAGGAAGTATGTGACCCAAAAAAAATAAAAATAAAAATTCTGGAGGAAGTAAATTCATTCATCTTTGCGAGAGAGAATTTATGACATGGACTCTTGCACATTTAATTGCAAAGACTGGTGTCATGGTAAGAGAAGGTCGACACAGAGAACAATGTACGGTACCGAAAATCTCTCAACTTACAGTAATCTTACGCATATATCTAGAGAATTATCTTAATTATCTCTAACATATCTCAACTGAAAAAAGGAAAATATTTCGTAGTCCTGTATCTCATTAAGGGTATGTTCCATTTGCTCTTTTGGTGAGAGGAAGAAAATCAGATCGAACATGGTGAATGACCAACAAATCTTGAGCACAACCACCATATCATGAAAATGCATGTATTGTAAGAACATTAATGTATTTGAAAGTTAAAGAAAGCCGAAGTTTCAATAGAATAACATCAGCTGAACCTGTCCTACATCATTCTCTCTATGCATGTTCTCATTATCGAATAGCTTTTCCCTTGCAAACTGTCCATCTAATTGCATTAACGAAAAACTAAGGGATCCACAAGGTTAATTATCAGAAACAAACATCATAAGGTAAAGTAATAATCCTGACAAATGCATAAACATTAGCAGGAAACAAAGTAAAAAAATCAATTAAAACCTGCTTGACGACTTTCTTTTGAAGGTCATCACTGAGACCATTCTTGGGACAATGAGAAGGCACCAGGTTGATGTTGGGAATGGAGTAACTAGATGGCTCGATCTGGTCCCCAAAGTAGAGCCATTCAGATCCTGCACTAGACCCATCAAATAACTGAAAGCATGGATAGTAATAGCCAGAGAGATCGGGCATCTGGGTGCGCGATCTGGGCACGAATTCAGCCGCTTGGGCATTGAATTTGAAGGACGCATTGCTGCCGTGACTCTCTCCTATCACCATTTTCGCGCTATCGCTGCCTCTCTCGTGAGCTTCTGCTTGCGCCATTTTTTTTTTTTCCTATTCTGTACTCTTCTCTATTCGAAATGTCTTCCCCTTAGTTTTGAGCTTCTTCTTCCTGAGATCTCTATCTCCATCTCCTGTCCCTCTCTCTCTCTAGTAGAAGTGACCATGTGTGATGTTGAACCCAACTTTCGCGCGCAAGTACGGACAACTTTCTCTCCGACGAGATAGAAAGAAGAAGAGGACCGCCTTATTACACTTAACCCCTGGGGGCGGAGTTTGACCAGATTTTTAAGGATCGGAATTACTAAATACGGGAGTTTACAATTCTTCACTACCACAAGTTATTTAGTTCAATCAATGAAGGTTGACGGAATCAGTTGCTTCCTTAACGTAACATTTATTATATTTTTCCATAAGTTTCGCGCTTAAAATTTTTCATCCATGGTTACTCAAGAGAGATAAATGCACGGCATCCGTTATATCCTCAAAGATAAACTGACATAAGTGATAGATTAAAGAGTAATTTCAGCAAAGGCCGTCAGCACTATTTTTTTTTTTTTTAATGTTTACACAAATGACCTTATACATATTTGGTTTGAGAGATTGAGTATCCTTGAATTAGATGCAGATAAAAGTGCTTGTCTAAATTTTTTTTTCTCAAAATGATGGTATATGTTATACTTGGGAGAATTATCCAATATATTTTGAACCTATTGTATTAATACTAATTAAGTTGAAACATTTTAATTTTGCTAATTTAGTTCTAAATCTTTGTGGAATTATAATTTAATCCTTCTAGCCAATTTTTGCTAGAAATTGCTGACGTAATAGCATACAATGTAGGATAACTAGTGATGACTTGACCACCACTTCAACAATTTCTGGTGAAAATTAGCAGGAATGATTACTTTGGAACTTTGCGTAAAGGTTTAGGATTGAATTAACAAAATTAATAAGTTTAGGATTGAACTAACATTCATACAATAGACTTAGGATTAATGGTTAATTTTCCTGTTATAATTTTTTTATTTAATATGCATCTTTTTGGCCAGCATTAGAGTTACTTCTTTGTGTTTAGTCACTCGATGAGTCAAATTTTAGCACATTCGATGTTTAAGATCCCTGATTATATTAAGCTTTTTATGTTATGTGGTATGCTAATGTATTAATTAGATTATAACTTTAGTTACTGTTCATTGAAAAAAAGAACTTACTGCAAACAAACTGACACAAGTTCTAAAGGGCTTCCCTAAACAAAGTGTTGATGGTGTCATGCAAAACCGAAAGCAGGAACAAATGCAAACAATTTAACCGAGATGAAAAAAAAAAAAAAAAAATAAAAAAAAAAAAAAACTTGAAATGGAGAATTTACGTGGTTTGACTCGATGTGCTTATTTCATGTCACTTGGATTGATGAGATGTTCCACTGTAACAAAGTGCAGTCGTTATAATCACACCTAAATAGCTGACAAACTTAATCAAAGTAATACAAACCCTGGCATTTGACATCTCCGAGAACTCTTTCTCGCGTAAGGTTTAACGTAATGAAAAACATACAAAGGCGTATTAAAAAAAAAAAAAAAACGAATCCTATGCACGACATAGCGCAAAAAATTATTAGATGCCCTATCTAAGAGTTGGTCCAGTTACAAAAAGTGACGTTGACCTTCTTTCTTCCCTCAAACGAGAAAGCGAACGACCAGCTTTTGTTTTCCTTAGAAGATGGATAAAGTAACTTCTTTGTTATTTCAATCAGAATAAAAGGGGACTTTAGTGAGTAGACCTTACGATGAAAGAAGATGTGCTACATATTTCTTCTTCTTGAGATCCAACTCAGCGAGCTCTAGATTTCTCGGCCATGGAGGCCAAAATGTTGAGATACGTGAGCTTCAAGTCTCACGGCCATGGAAGCAGTGAGCCACGATCTCCAGCTCGAGCAACAGTGGGCTCGAGCTCGAGAGATGGATATTTCGAACTCGACAAAGGCAGCTGCGAACTCAAGTAGCCATGGCAGTCAGAAGCTCTTGAGCTCAAGATTTAGTAAGCTTCAAATTTGGCATGGTAATTGTGAGCTCAAAACTCAAGAAGACAAGGGCACGAGCTTGAGATTTTATGAGCTCCAGGTACAGCCATGGTGGCTATGAGCTCCAGGCTCGAACGGACGGGCATGGTTATGGGCTTGAGTGGCCATGGTGACCTCTAAGGACGAGCGATCATAACAAGACATCTATCCCCCCTCCCCTCGCTCTCTCCATTTGCCACCACATAATTATTGTAAGCGAATCATAACAAGAAATGCATGCTGTAACGTCCATTTCAGCAACGAGAAAAAGTATAATAGAAGGAATAAAGTGGAACGTTTCAAAAAGTAGAGGAACCCTTCTGAATTATAATTAAAAAAAAAAAAAAAAAAAGAGAGGAACATAGGGAGATTTTGATTTGAGGACAAAAGTTCAAAGCACAATAATGACGTCATACCTAGGTTGCCTAGGACTTTTTGGGAAAGTAATTGAGAAAATGCAAAGGATATTACATTAACAAACTCTTTTGAAATGCAAATGGTTTTGATTAAATTATAGTTTAAAAGTTCATTGTAAAATAACTTTAGGCAAAATAGTATTTGGAAAAAAAATTTGCGAAGGAATTTTCTTATTTTCTTACTAAAGAAAAAGGAAAAGCCCAAACCCTTTGTCGAAGCTTGCAAAGGGCTTAATTCGCTAGCAGCCCGAATCTAGTGTAGGTAGTCATCATCTGAGGTCGCATGACCTGACCTAGGCAATTGTGCAACGTTAGGCAACCGTCACCTGGGTCACATGGCTCCTAGAGGGGATGGTGCAACCCTAGGTGATTGTGCTTGGGTTGCTCGACATTGCTAGCCACTCTCCTACAAAGAAGATGAACAATTATAATGAGGGCAAAATCGGAAAAAGAAAATTTGGTGAGGACAGTTTGGAAAGAAAGAAATTTACTAATCTTAAAAATAAATATATCGAGAAACTTGAAAGCCCAAGTCACCAATATGGGCTTTTAGTTTTTTAAAGGCTCATTTTTCTTCAAGGCCATTTAAAAATTTTTCCAACCACCCAAAATTTAGCCCATGGAAAGCCTTACCCAAACAGGGCCTTACATTTGACAACACAAACTACTTCAGCCGTACTTTGGGAAAGCTGGCACTACAAGAAGGGATCGAGCACTGATAATTCATCATCTGTCTTCCACGAGGAAAATTAGTTTGTCAAGTAAAAGAAATTATCTTTCATTTTTCTTTTTATTGTCATGTCGTACATTTATACATATACATATATTTATTTTATCGAAAGAAAATCAACTCTTTCATTAACTAACAAGTTTAGAACTAGATTGAAGAGATTCTAACCTTAAAACGTCCTACGGGGCTTGAAGGATTACATAACAAATTAGATGAAGGGTCTGTCTAAGTTGGGCCTTAGCAGTCCAATCGGTAACCTGATTTATAACCAACAAATATATTCAACTCGTACATCTTGTCATGTTTCTTCTTTTGTTCCGAGTCTTAAGCATTCATAAATCTGATCAGCATTAAAGGTATACTGCTTTGATTTCATTGCTCTCACTTTCAGATAACTTCTTTATAGTATATATATTTATATTAACTAATATAATAATATTTGACATCAATATCTTAATTGGTTTCTCGAGAAAAGGACACGTTGATAGCAATTCATATGTCTTCACAGGTTGAATGATGCAAGTGTACATGTTATAGAAAGTTCTCACCAAACGGGCCTGAGGGCCTTTCAGCGGTTTATTCGGCCTATTGGGACTTTGGGAGGAAATGCAAAAGCGGCAAATCTCGCCACAAAGCTAATTCGGTGAGCGGGAAACAAATTAATATGTAATGGAAAATCTAGACATATCTATGGCTTGAAGAATTTTGTGCATCTCTTTATTTTGGCTTTTTGACCCCATGTTGAAAGGATCATGTATTTACGAACTGACTAGGTAGTTCAAAAAAATAAATATTTGGGCAGATCTATTTTACGAATGACATGATGGATAGAATCAATCATAGTTTAAAATAAATATAAATCACCTGGAAACTTATGCTTTTAAGGGGTGTCGAGTCTATGTTGCGTCACTTTTTCATATGTGAGTGACATAGTCCATTGTAGGAATAAGGTGGGTCGGCGACTTCTCTCGCTTCACGGGTCCTAAATTTAAATTATCGGAAACTTGGATTCGTGGGGCCATATTAACTGGTTGCCCCGTGATTAACGATATGTCCTCGAGAGGGCGTCGGCTGTTAGTCATTTGTTTTGCTTTCGCAACTTGTAATTCAGCAACAGCTTCTCTCCGCGTACCTCCTATGATTGAAACTAACTGGAGGCTATGTCTTTAAAAGCTTGCTCCATCAAATCACCGCAACGCGTCACTGGAGTTTCGGCGAAATTCAGCTCGATCATGCCGGAGGGCACGAGGCGTGTAACCTGGCCAGTAGTCGTGACCGTAGGAACCTCAAGTGTCGGTCGATGTCGCAGAGAAAAATCCCTGGGATAATCATGCAGAAATAGCCTGGGCTGACGTGTAAGATATAGAAGATGATGTAGGGTGCGCGGAGATATTGGTTGTAGATGTAGAAGAACACTCTGAACATTTTCCGGCCATCGGACGGAATCTAATGACCCAGATGGCCCCCGCAAACACGACAGATGATCACTTCGTCGGTTTTAAATGCACTAAAAGTTCATGTAGCATTTTCTATCATGTTTCCAATCATCGGTGGCTTCTTCTTTTCAATAATTTCTCGATCTGTGAACAATAAATGTGGCCACATCATAATTTTACATAAAGAGAAGAAGAAGAACAACAAATACTACAGAAACCCCAAACCAAACTCACCATTACACATTTATCCTCTGCCCCTTCACAGCCTAATATCTTCAAAATTGCCATTAAGGCTATATTTTCTGGAAAAAGACTTAGTTTTTCATAACTTTCTTGCCCTCCATTCTAGTATTGCTAGGAAGTATTATCTATCCAAGAATTGACAGTAACAGAACTGAATGAAAAATAATTATCATTGATCCTGTTGTATCTTATTATCACCCGAGTCACGTGGTCCATGTACTAAAGAAATTTGTTAGGGCAGGAAAAGGGCATAAACCTTTGACAGATATTAGACAATACAATAAAATCATGGACAATTTTAGTTTTAGGAAAGTTATAATATATATATATATATATATACATATATATTATGCTAGTTAATTTTAAGAATTTCGAGGAAATAATAAGAAAAGATGTTGAGAAAAAGTTAGAAAAATAGAATGCATCGCATGTGTAAAAGAAAAGACGAACCTTTTAATTCATGACACCGTTGAAAAAGCAATATGAGTAATGGAAAATAATGGAACTTTTTAATTGCTTTTTTAAGGGAAAATTATCCAAAAAGTCCAAACTTATTGTACATCGTCTAATTCAATATTAAAATTTTAAATGTGCCAATTTAATTTTAAACATTTTTACAATTTGTCAATTTAGTATTAGGCTTTTTCGAGTTTGCCAATTTAGTCATTCAGTCAATTTTAACCGAAAATCACTAACGTGGCAGTTTAGTCTAGCATAGACCGTTTTACGTGGCATAGCCGACACTTTATATAATATTTTTTCTTCTTTTCTTTTGTTTTCTTTCTTTCTTTCTTTCTTTTGCAACTCTGGGTAGTGAGGGCGTCCTTGCCTATGCTAGCCAAAGGTGAGGGTGTCAGACCCTTGCCTGGACTGAGCGAGGGTCACTGACCTAGAATTTATTTTTTTTTTTTTCCAAAAAAAGGAAGGAAAGAAAAAAAAATCCATTTTAGCACAAGGCATGCCGCATAGGACAGCCTTAACTAGATCAAAATTAGTCAGAATGACTAAAATGGCAAATTGCAAAAAAGTTCAACACTACATTAACAAATAATTAAAATTTTTAGGGCCGAATAGACATAATTGAAATTTTTTTGACTAAATTGGAAAGTCATAAAAAGAATTGGACTAAATTTGAACAATTAATGGTTTAGGACTAAATTGGTCGTCATACAATAAACTTAGGTCTTTTTGGACTATTATGCCACTTTCAAAATGGGTGTTGAATGATCATGAAAAGACGAATTTTAATATACAATATTAGTCCAACGTTTTTAAAACCCTTAACAAGGATTGAATTAAACCAATCGCTTATTATATGTTTAAAAGATTATAGGCATAGTAAATTCACAAACTCTTACTATGAATTGTGGCATAAGCTTTACCAAAAAAAAAAAATTGTGGCATAAGAATATTAGAAGTGTCAAAGGTTTCGTAAGGCACTCACTTTGGTGCCAAAAGTTTTCACTTACTTAAGTGACAAATTAGAGGGAAAAAAAAGATCAGTTAAGTGCCTTCGGCACAAATTCTGGCCAAAAATATTACTTCGCTTTTTTGACTTGAATGTTAATGCCTATTTCGATTTTTACAAAAAAAAAATGTCCATGTAGAAAAGAAGACAAATTATTTTATACTTTCCTCCATGAAAATTGCAAGTGACGATACAATCCTCTTCCTCTTCTTCCTCCTGACAGCCCTCATTACACCTCTATTCGATGCCCAATCCTGCCTTCCTTAGTTCTGCCATCACGTCATGCTCAATCTCAACAAGCGGTACAATTGCGAGGTCAGCTATCATCTCGTGGCCAAGAAGCCTTTTTTCTTCGTTGGCCTCTTGTGGCTACTGTCAATCCTCAATCTACATAGGATTCTTACCACCAAAGCTATTTTCTTTGTTATGCTTTAAAGGGCACGGTGACAGTTGAGAAAGAAAAACAGAGTAAAAAAGCTCCTAGGATAGAATATAGGACATGGATGGTCGAGTCCTCTCTCTAAACCATGATCACGACCACCATTAGCCCACACAAGCCAACTGACCTTCCAAAATAATATCAACCGTTGCTGATCCTCGCTCGACCATCAGCAATCGCTGGCGTCGGCTCTAATGAGCTTGGTAGAGAGGTTTGGTTTCATTTTGTGGGATCATTACCGACTGTTTAAAAAGCTGACACTATTAGATGAATACATGATTTAATATTTAATTATTCTAACAGTTTTCACTTTTCAAGAGCTCGGTTATCTCCTTAAAACATTTGTTCACCATTCTAGAGCTCCAGACGCTCGTCCCACGTCTCAGCAATGACCCTAGAAGTCTTAGTTTCCCCTAAATCGTTGTTGGCAAGGACCCTAGAGACTCCCATTTTGGCATTTTTCTTTGATTTTGGGTATTTTGTCAGTGACCCTCTTGATGGTAGTGCTTCATCCTCACGGCTCTATCCTTAGCGATGCTCGTACAAATAACATAGCTTCTTAGAATCATCAAATCTTCCTTGAATATTCTCGACCTCATCTCGCTCTATTTTGCTATGTTTAGGCTAGGCAAGTGATGCGATTGTGAGGGCAGGCGAGTGATGTCAAAGGAAGCGTGGATAGATTAAAGTGTGTGGGGATAAAAGTGGATAGATAAATAGAGATGCATGATAGAGCACAATCACACCTAGGTCTAAAGGACATGCTACCGGTCAAGGATTAAGATCGGGATTGACAAAGTTCACCATCAAGACTTAAAAGATGAACCACCCACCAAGGATAAAGAACTTCGGGATAAGATAGACTCACCACCAAGGCCTAAAGGATGAACCATCAGCCGAGGATAAAGGGCCTCTTGGTCCATTACCAATGAATAATCCACTTTCTAAGGATAAAGGAATTAGGATATGAGAAGCTCACCACCAACGATCTAAAGGAAAATCCACTAGTCGAGGAAAATAGGGCTTCTTGGTTCACTACCAAGGAAATATCCACCTTTCAAGGATAAAGAAAATAGGGATAGATATTCGCTCATACAAAGGAAAATCTCATATATTCATATACTCACGTTTTGTCTCCTTTAAAATGAGATTGCACCTCAATTTGTATAGATATTGCTAAACAAAAAAGATGAGGCTTCAAATTCCCAGAAATCAAATAGACTCTTTGGCAATTCACCTAATTATAACTCTTGAAAGTAACACCATGATAAAGACTCATCAAAAGCTAAGATTTAAAAGACTTAAATGCATACAACTAATTATTGAATACATTTAAACTTGATAAGACTCTAAATTTCGTGCACCAGTCTTGAAAGCCGAAAAATCATCATAGAAGGTCATCAAATGGCCATAGAAATCGACCATAACAACTTCTGGTTATTAGGTAATTGAATAGTAGCCTCAGAATCGACAATGAAGCCTGTAAATCAGCAATGAGGTAATCCATTGACGCCCACAAAATTGATAACATATTCAATGAATCGATAACCTCTACACATAATCAGCAACTTCATCTTTGAACGCACATAATTAAATTGCAGCAGAGATTGGCTTTACTTTGCATGAATAACGAGCGGGTTGGATTGATTGGTTAGACAAGAGTGGAGCTTAACGACTAATCAATAGAACCCGAATGGCATAACTAGCCACCCATAAAGACCTCCTTTTGACCTAGAGGCTGCTTCCATTCATCACCTTCCTTCATGCGGATTTGATGGTAGACAGTCCTTAGATCAATCTTTGAGAGCACTCTTGATCCGTGGAACTCATTTAGCATGTCATCAAGTCTAGCTATAGGGGTACCTAAACTTGATTGTGGTGTTGTTGATGCTTGAGTATCAACACACATTCTGTATGAACCATTCTTTTTCGACATAAGTAGGGCGGGAACAAAACAAGGGACTCATGCATTCGTATACGTATCCTCTTGAAATTGATTTGTCATTGCAACTCCTTTGTTTCCTCTAGATTGTACTGATAAGCAGCTTTGTTGGGTAGAGAAGCAGCGGGAGCAAATCAATTTGATGCTCATTATCTATTATAGGAGATAACCCATGTGGTGATTCCACCGAAAGAACATCTTTGAACTCATCGATCAAGGATTTCATTTTGGGGTATAGGGGCCTCTCTATCTCACTTTTTCAATTTTCAACCATAAGTAAGGTAAAAATATTCTTCTGTTTGCTATTGGCTCTCTCCACCCATGTTTCATTTAAGAACAAATTTTCTTTACCAATTCCTCCCTAGGTTAAATTTTTGGGACCATGAATGGGTTTAAAGGTGCAAGGGTGATGAGTTTCTACTCTTTCTAGAAGGAGTAGGTGTTTTTCTATCTCACTTTTTCAATTTTCAACCATAAGTCAAGTGAAAATATTCTTCTGTTTGCTAATGGCTCTTTCCACCCATGCTTCATTTAAGAACAAATTTTCTTTGCTAGTTCCCTCCCTAGGTTGAATTTTGTGGACCACGAATGGGTTTGAAGGTGCAAGCGTGATGAGTTTCTACTCTTCTTGAAGAGTAAGTGTTTTTCTATCCATCATGGACAGCTTTCCTATCAAATTGCCAAGGCCTTCCCAATAATAAGTGACATGTATCCATGGGAATGATATCATATAGAATCTGATTTCAGTAGTTCCCCAATCAAATTGAAATCAACCTTTGTTTAGTTACCAATAGATCGTTCCCTTTGTTTAGCCATTGCGGCTTATACATTTGGAAGTGCTTGGAAGTGGAAAGATTCAAGTCAATGCCAAGTTGGTGCAACTTCTATCATCAATGATCAAGTTACACCCTACCATTAATGGTGCAATGGATTTGAAAAATATTTTCCATTTGTTCACTTGACCTTGGATTAATTGTAGAGTGCAAGGCTTGTTTGATAATGAGTTCTCATTCGTTCAGTTGCTCAACAGTTTCATCTTTCTCTTAAGATCTGGAGTCAATTTGGTCGGCATCTTGCATAGCTTCTTGAAGGCCCATGTTGATAATCTCAATTTCTTGAAGAGTTCGGAGGCTAACAATACAACCTAGAAGGGGGTGAATAGGTTGATTTTTGAAATCTTGACAATATTTTGCAAAAAAATAGCTAATGCTAAGTAAAGATTTGGTCAAGGCGATATTTCAAAACTCGCGAGTTTACTGTGTGCTGTGGAAGAAGTAAGAGAGAAAAACAGTAGCACATAAGGATATATAGTGGTTCGGTTTTATCCCCAAGCCCATGTCCACTCCTCAAACTAATTGGCACAAGTTAGGCTGGATTGTACTAGTAATTTTTCTCAAAAAGTTACAATCGGCAAGCATTAATCCTCTTACACGATAGATCACACTATTAGGGACTCAACTACCACCCTTACTTATATACTTAAACTTTAGCATAATTACTTAGACAACAAGAATACAACACTCAAAGAAACGGTCGAAAAGAGAGCATTTTGCTTGAAACATAGCATATAGTAGATTTTTAGTCTTTGTATATGTATGTGTCTAACATTTGGCTTCTAAGATCTTCTTTTTTATACCCATCGTCAATCTATTTGTTGGAATCTATTTGTTGGAGGTGCATTGAGAAAGCAAAGAGTCATTAGAGTTACCATTGATACTGCTATCCAAAGATGGAACTACCCATATAATCATCTTCTTGAATATTCATGGACCACCTAAAAATAATTGTTGTTATTGTCCCTTTGCTGCGGCTTCTGATAGACCTATCAAATAACTTTGCATCTCAATTTCTGTTATTCTCTAGATGCTATTGCTGCACATATCCACTTCCACAATGGCTAGTTTGCTGAACCAACAAACATTATCAAATGAATGTTGTTGCCACGATACCAGTTACCTAATGTGTACAACCTCGATACAAACATCAACATCAACTGATCTTTAGGTTTGTTAGTGCTGTTTATGGAAAAACCTTATCATGACATTTTGCGACCTTTCACGACCTAGATCACCCCATGGACATCACATAGCCTTTAATAATTGTTACGAACATTTGCAATTACCATAATAAATATTATACTAAGGACATTTTGGAAATCACCAAAATTACTTGGAGATGTTTCTCCAACAATTTGTAGCCTCAGAATCAACAATCAAGGTTGTAACTCAACAATGAAGTAATCATTGATGTCCATGAAAGCGATAGCCTATCCACCGAATTGATAACATCTTCACAATATTAGCAACTTCATCCTTGAACCAACATAATTAAATTGCAGCAGAAATTGACTTTCAATGCAAGCGGGTTGGTTCGATTGATGAGACGAGTAGAGCTTGAGGACTGATTGATGGAACCCAATGCTCATGCATCAGCGGGACACACGGGGGACCACATCACGGAAATGGCATTTGAGAAGGGCTGAGATCAAGCTCGGATGAACATAGAAGACCCAACAGAGAGTGTTCATGTACTTGGAGAAGAGATAACTTTTGAGATAAGAGTATTTCTTGTGTGTATGTCTATGAAGAGAGCATATGAGTGCAACCACGAGAATGCAAGAGAAGTGGCCTGGCGTTGTTTGCTGAGGAGAGCTATGCGTTGATGGAAAGGATGAGAGGAAGGGAGTCCCTGCTCTATTATGCGCATGTTTTTGGTGCAGGAGGGTGAGAGATGGACTATGACTGTTTGCTAAAAATTCGAAAAGAAATACGAGAAAGTGGCATGTGGGTGCTGAATGAGCGCTAGTGGCTAGTGATGGGAGGTATAATGATGGAGATGATGAAGAAGCTTAAAGGAAGAAGCAATAAAATTCCGAGGCGCTGAAGGTTTGCTTCTTCTTCTCTCATGAACCTCAGTGCCCCGTCAACGTAAGCGACCTCGTCCAAATAAAAGTGGATCTGGCTTGATTCTGTCTAGATTAGAGTTTAAATTTGGGCAAACTTTTTGAACGATGTTGTTTTGTGCTTTTTACAGTGATTAAGACCTCCGGTGAGTCACATCAGTCAGAAAAATATATTAAAATATTGCCAAATCGGATTACAAGTATTCAAAATCGAAATTGACATTTAGGTGATTGTTTTGTTTTTTAAAAAGTGACATTAAAGTAATACGACAAAAAATTTTCACACCTAAGTGATAGTCATACAAAACTTTTGCTTCTTAATGTCCTTAAGCCATAAATTGTAGGATCCACCTTGTGTGATGGACCCAAAAATTTTGATCTATCGAAATTCTACTATTTCAAAGGATCCAAAAGTCACGAGAATGCTAATGGTAAATATAAAAACCTCAAACATGATGGAAAGATCTCAAAATTTAGCATTAATATATAATATTTTATAATGTTATGTTAACAACCGTGGATCCAAGAAAACATAAGTTAGGCTCAGATAAAGGAGAAACTATTCTGCTACGTACAAATGCTGAAAAGACAGACGTGATAGTGCCAAAGACAATTAGATAAAATGAAATTTCTAGCTTCTAGAAAAATGGATTTTTCTATTGGAAATGGTTTAATGTGTCGGTGTTTGTTTCGATAAACAAGCATACGTGCATAAGTAAATTAAGACCAAAAGTCTGATTGCAGCGGAAGTAAAAACACTTATACACATGTTTCCATAGCATTTAAGTGCATTTTAACAAAAATGCATAGAAGAGCTAAAAGGGGCTAATCATATTAACCTTATACCGGGTTCAGAAGTTTATTTGGGTTCTGAGCACAAACATATGATATCCTCACAGCAATAATTCTAACGTTCTTTAGACTATGACCACGAGCATCCAACGCCTTCTAGTAACACCAATTATGATATTCTTGGATTCTTGACCACGAACGTCTTACGCCTTTTGGTAATACTAGTTCTGACGTTCTTCAGATGCAAAACGTTTGATCTCTTAACAGACTTTGACGTTCTTCAAATCCAGCCCTACAAATGTGGGGCCTTTAGTTCAAACACACCACCAATTCTCACGTTAAACAGAAGAGGGAAGTTGAGAGATCTTACAACTGAAATTGTGCTAGCAATTGCTTTCGTGTGAGTATTTTGTTGACCAATATCAGCACTCTCAATTATCGATTATCTGTTGTCGATCATCCATCATCCAATGATCTGCTCTCTGTATTATCTTTTATAAACAGTGTATATCACATTTAAATCGGCACATTAACTCTAAACCATTTAAGAATTAATTCGACCATAACTCTCGATGGGCATAAGTTGTGATACCATTAAAAACACTAATTCAGGCATTAACTCTGTAACTATACAGAGCATCATTCTGAACATTTATTTGTAACTGTTACAAGTCTTTATTCTGTGTTTTAACTTTGTAACTATCACAAATACTTAATTTGGCCATTACTTCTGAAACTGTTTTAGAGCATTAATTGGTCATTAATCTGAAACTGTTTCAGATCATTAAACTACCCATTTATTCTGAAACCGTTTCAGATCTTTAATATGACCGTTAAAATCTGAAACCATTTTAGAACTTAATGTGACCATTACATATGAAGAACATTTCAGATCTTTAATTTAGTCATTAAGTCTAAAACTGTTTCAAATCATTGATTTGGTTATTGATTCTGAACTCACTTCAGATCATTAACGCAGCTATTAATTTTGAACTCACTTTAGATTATTAATTCAATCACTGAATCGGAACACGCTTCAGAGCTTTGATTCTGCCGTAAAGTCTGAAACCCGCTTCAGAGTTTATAAACTCTGATGCCCCTTCATCAAAACTTTTATTTCTATCCTGACTCAATCTGATTGGCTTAATTGCAAACACATTTGCAATATTCTCTCTCGTTCAAACGTCATTCTAATTGATTATGGTATGTGACATCCCTAGATTCATCACTAAACTTGCAGTAGGACTTGTACTAACATTTGGCACAACCAAGAGAACTGAGTGTCCAAATCAATCTCCTATTCCCGCAAACCATGAGTGACATCTAACAATATATCATGGCTACCCAAATAGTGTGAAATGTCTTAGAACATAATGAATCCGTCAGCTTTGGCGACCGTGTAATTCAATCATTCTGTCTCACCATGTCCCGATCGAACAAAGGCCATGGAACTATTGGTCAAGCCACCAATTCGGTCATATGCCCAAATCTAATTGACATGTATTCTTCGAGATATGAACATTCATTCTTGGTTATAATCCCAGCCAAGGATTTCAATACAATGTCACGATTAAATCGCATAGGACATCAATCTTGTATAACAAGAAGATAGATTTCATATTGCGCACGCATGTGCCTTCGTATGTGAACAAACTATGATAATCAAGTACAGAGACGGTTTGACGAAGCGTCAATATGTACACTTGTAAACCATAGACATTTAACACACAAGTCAGCATCGTGCCTCAGGTTTAAAGATCTTTACACCTAACCAAAGCATGAACGATCAAACATTGACCCCACCAAAAAAGCTTCTATGTCACCAATCGTTCTACATATGTCATGTTCAGTAAACTTGTCCAAGACAAGCACCCATATCCTAGTTCGGATATCATAATATCCAATGACTTGTGACTCATCATCCCCTCAAGTATCCAATACTGAAGTGAAGCTTGTGAACACACCGATCTCAACAGGATCATCAATATCCTCTCAATGATCCATCGACGGAGAACTGTTTAAAGATTCAGCATAACTATAACCCGTCACACATATTCTTAACATCTTAAGAATACGTTCAGTCGTAACTGATCTTATAGACTTTATTCATATAAATTGGACGATGAGTGAATAAAACTTATTTTCCATTAAATAATCCCTAACTTGTAACTATTATATGGTTACTTTAGGGCATACAGCTAACATGATGACCTATTAAAAAATCAATAAGTTGAAAAGACTATTGAATATGAAGCCAGGAGGATAGAAATTAAGTTCAATAAGAGTATATCAATGAAATCGAATATTGCAGAATCGAATGAAGGAACCTGCAATAATTTCATATAAAGTTCCTTCGAGGTCATCATGCTTATCTATTCTGTAAACGGATACTGACAGCATAGCTTGTGGTTGAAATAGGGAAATAAAAGACCAAATAATTCATCCTACTCATATGATTGATCAAATATTACTAGGAACAGAAGCTACTACTATCCTAGCAAAGGTAGGATGCCCCAAGGCCAAGCTCGCTGCATATTCAGACTTAAAAATAAATGTTTTAACACATCCTTTTAAGATGGACCACAAAAAGACTAATTTAAAATAAGTATGCGAGAATACTTGATGACGGAAGAAAAAAAATGTGAGATCACTAAAAATTAAATCCACCTTTGTATCACGTAATAGTGTAGATGAAGTGTATGACCAGTGTTAATTTATACTATGTAAGAGGTCAATAACACTTGGTTTCTACAGAATTCTCGTTAAATTTCTCTTGAAAAAGACTAAATTCTAAACAAATCCGGTTTGCTGAGACTGGAAAATGTTATTCAATTATCATTTTCCAAGCCAAAAGAATTTAAAAGAAAATAGCACTGACCTAGAAGAAATTTAATGATGGAGGGGCTCCATCGTTTTCACTCACCTCCTTCACCAAACATCTCAGGACATGGAAAATGGATCTGTCGAGGTGGGTCCTTCATAATATACTGTCTGCAAGATTCTCTCTATTATTATGCTTTTCGAGAGGGACAGCTTTGTCCTAAACGCCGATGAAGATAACAACAACTGATTATGTTTTTTAAGTGGGATGTGACTGGGTTAGGTTTGCAAGGATAAAATCTGGGATCTTGAACCCATTTGTTTGACCAATTATAAGGCCCTTTGGCGACCTAATAATTAATTTTTAGGTAGTATTGATTGTGATCTTGATCTTGATTACATCAGTAAATCTTTTCAAGTTATAAAGAAATATCCAGCACATGTTATTCGCCTTCAACGCCCGAAAAATCACATCAGATAATCAAGAAAATGCATTCCTGTTTTCCCATGCTCTTTCCTTGTCGAATTAATTAAATTTTGAAGATACCCAAGAATCAAAGACCCGGGCCAGCCGATCGACCAATGAACGCAATCACGAAAACCAATCTTGTCTACAATTAGTGAAAACACAAGATTCAATCAGGCATGGCCTAAAAGTCAACGTAATCAGGCGTATCACATGTTCAATTCGCCATTATTTTGCACTTGCGTATGGTGGTGAACATAATATCTGGTAAGAGTCACAGCTGGTTCTCATCCATATTTGCCTATCTCCTCAAGCAAGAAGACGTATTTCCCAGGATGAGCGGGGGATATGTCTGTAGATAAAGGGAGCAATATCGATAATCACGAGAAAATTCAAGACAAGAGACAAACAATCTTCTGTATCAACTACTTCACAGCGAATTCTCATTATCACGACACTAAAAATATAATTATTTCTTGAAGCCACGTCTCCGGTCATTATTATTCAATGGGAAAAGCAACAGTGGCATAGAATGGATTGATACCATCATCATCATTGACATTCTTAGCAGGCGCTCGCTCACATCATGCCATGTACAACTCAAGATTCTGCATTTCCAGGAAAGAACCAATGAGAACTAGCCCAAAAGGGGGATAAAAGACAATTTCACAGCTTGGGACTACAAGCTCTCTCTTGACTTTTGCATAATTAGGTGTGAAAATAGGACTCAGATCTAACTTTTTCCTTGGAAAGTTAGCTGCAACATTCTGAATTTCTTTCTCTTTTCTTTTTCTCAAGTGTTTCCATCTTTTTCATGGATGATCAGCAAAACCCACCTTCTCAATTGAGCTGTGCTAATCCTCATTCTTTCTTTATGATATAATATAACTTTTGAAACCAGAAGACAAAACCATCCATAGTGCTCTTCTGATGAGAAGAATGCTAAAGTCACCATCTTTCTCAATTCAAGCAGAGAATGGTAGGTGACATATACCTCAGATCTCACAAGGAAACAGATCATTTACTGGTTCAGAATGCATACATAGATGGTAAGATTGATGATGAATGAAATGGCCTCAACTTCTTTCATATATGCTCTCACAACAGTTTTCTCATAACAGTAGCGGGTAAAAGCAAAACTCAACAGAGTTCAGGATATAACAACAAAAGAAAAAAGAAAGCTACCTCTGCAAAATTTCGAAGCCTCTCATCTCAGCTGAGATACTTCTACTTTTTTATGTATGATCCGTTATTCATAGATACTAAGTCCCGTATAATTCTTATCTGCAAAAACTCACTGCCCACGAAACTCTCTATACATCAACTTTACCAGGTTTGTTAACATGGCTTTTCCAGCTATAACATTCAGACTTCTCTTCTTCGTCATCCTCCATGCTGTTGCCTCCGGTGGTTGAGGTAGTAGCCCCCATGCTTCCACCCAACTGAAGTGGACCTTGTGGAGAATCAGATTGCGAGCTACTTCCTTTTGGAGAGTCACCATACTGATCCGGGATAACCATAAACCCTCCAAAACGGCAACCGATTGATCTGCAGGGGAAGATGTAGCAGACGAAATTCTTCGAGTATGAAGCCTGTATTTCTGTAAGAAGAGAAATCTAAAATTAGTCTTGATCATCAAAAGAAGAATTTGACAAAAACAGGAATCCATGTTAGAATATCCGATCAGACTGTAGCTGGTAAATAACATAAGCAATTGTTGGGAATTTACTTGAGCACCTTGATTTCTCATACTATGTCAAGTAGATGTTTGAAACATCATCAAAAACACAAAAGGATATGGAATCTTGTGAGGAACTCACTTGCAAATGACTTTTCACTTCATCATTGGTCAGGCCATCGACCTGCATAAGTTCTCTAATCTGCTTCGGAGTAGCCACTGCAAGGATCAAGTAGATTCATATTAGAACAGGGTGAGGAAAAACATATGGGTTAACGGCAAGACCAATCATCTATCTCTGAAAATTCTCATTCTATTATTCCAAACTACCAAACGAAAAAAGAGATAGTCCAGATGCCACAAAAACCAAAAATCTATGTCCACTGCAGATTCAATCTTCATCAATGCATAATCCACCAGCAGAAATGGTAAATTCACAGAAACATTAAAGACTGCACCATAAGTCTAGCTCTCTTTGTCAGCTAAGGAGTTGTATGAATATCAGAACAAGGATCAAATACAGCTCCATATTCAAAGTCTAACCTTGTGAGCCACCGAGTTGTTGCAAGGCATTGACGAACCGCCTGTGCAACTCGGGAGACCAGCACCTTCTCTGCTTCCTTGCAGTCTGCTGTGGAGGCTGGTGTCCTCTGCTCGGTAAATTCGACTGAACGGTGTGGGCAGGGGATGGAATCAATCTCCCACATCCCGTCCTGGCGTCGGTACAAAATGACTTTTCCCTCGGATTCTTGATCCCAGAAGAGAGAAGCGAGAGGCCTTGAACAGGCAATTTCATTTTCTCCTCCTGGGCCGAAGTGACTGGGGTCACCGAAAAAGGCGAGTACCCCTTGAGTTGCACAAATGGCCTCCCCCCATTTCTCCCTTTACATGTCTCAAGTATATCTTCTGTTGCAGAGAGAGTCTGTGCCTGATGTGCCTGGGTAAGAAATTACTAATTAGATCTTCTACCTTTTCGAGAACAGATTTCGCAACAGTTGATCAACACACACTTTCGCATTGTCAAGTGTTCTTTTGTTTTTTTACCGTGGTTTCTAGTTTGAGTTCTTGTTTAAGGTCAGGAGAGTGAACGTCGGAGGGACTACTATCCGTGTTCCAGAGCTGGACGGAGCTCATCCAGTTCCTCTTGTCTCTAGAATCGTCTGTCTCTTTCTTTAATTCGAGCTTTTCGTCGTCTTCATCTTTGTCCTTCTTCAGTGGGATGAATTGCTCCAGTACAGGCTGAGCGCTGGTCGGTGCAGCGCATTGCTCCGACTCCGTTTTCAATGCCGAAATAGCTACCGAACATAATCAAACACAAACAACCCCTTGAAATCAGCCAGAGGACAGAGACAGTGACAGAGAAAAGGAAAAGAAGGAAACGAAGAGACGGATAAAAGCTGCGAATCAGAAACCAAAGAACACATATGAATCCGACAAGCTCCCATGAATCAAACCCATCGAAGAAAAGGAGCGAGAAACTCCCATCAAACACCTCCATTGCAAACCAAATCGATGGTTCTCGATCCCGAACGAGCAGAATCTCGAAACCCACGAACAAAAAAAACGAAAGGAAAAACGAGGTCAGATACGAACCGTCCTTCAACAACAGCATGCAGAGCGGGAGCTCGCGCTTGAAGGCGTCGATCTTGTGCATCTCCTCCTGCAGCCTGGCGACGTAACCGTCGAGCCTGGACGACCTGGCGCGGGCGTCCCCGATGGCCGACGCCTCCCGGAGGAGATCCCCGATCGTCGCCGGCACGAACGACGGCCTGAAATCCAAGCTCAGCTCAGGTGGGATCGACCCCATTGGCCCCTTCCTTCAGCTCGGATCGTCTTCAGATACTGTGGTCGTCTCCTTGGATGGCGTTTGCGCAGGCCCAAGAAAGAGAAGGAGATGGAGAGAGAGAAGGAGAGAGAGGGAGAGGGAGGGGAAGAGGGTTGGAGGTGTGAATATATATATTTACAGATCCATGTATTTATGAACAGGAAGAGAGAGGGAGATAGAAGATTGGCGGAGAAGATTCTGTTCGTGGGGGAGAGAGACGCTGTTTTGAAAGAGAAAAAGAGGAAAGAAAGAACGAAAGAAAAGAAAAGGAAAAACCCACGCGGCTCCTCGCGTATTTTATCCACCCACGCCCAGCGCACGAACACGCAGTTTCTCGCACTCTCCGGTCCAGGATTTTTCCCAAGGCCCGCCTTATGTTGAGGGGCTCTGAGAAAAACAGAACCATCGACCGACCTCCTCGGATAAACCTCGAGCTCATGAAATTATGCCACCAGTCGGTTGGATCGAGTATGGAGCGAGCCAAGGCTAGAGTTAGGTGAAGTCGATATGAAATGATCTGCGCATGGCGATGTGAAATGTGCGAGCCGGATCGACTCCTCGTGACATATAGGTGTGTGCGAGAGAGCATGCGGAACACTCGAAACCCGCGTACCGAATAAGTTTTTGGGATGAGGATTAGAGATAAGTGGATAAGTTTTAATAAGTTTTGAAATTTTGGAGATGGCGGGCTGGTGGTACTAGTTGATTGGTTCTATAATGAGTAAGTTATAAATCGTGTAGATTTAGAATCTAGAATCAACCTGTCAGGATTAGTTTCTAATTTTTAGAATCAAGAACCAACCGTGTTGATTTTGGAACTGGCTTGAAATCATCCATGTGGGTTCCTATTCTGGAACTAGCTAGATTTTTTCTCTTTTTTTTTTTTCAATTTACTACATTGATCAATTTACTATATGGGCTAAACATAAATACAATTTTTTTCCAACTCGAGGATAATATGTTAAACATATTCAATTTCAATAATATTTTCTTTTTTAGGAAAAGAATAAAGAAACTTATATGGGATTACAAGCAAACTAGTTGAAAACTAATTTGGTTTCAGGTTCCACCATGGAATCGACCTTGTAAGTTCCATATTCCAAGTTTCTAAGTAGAACTGGGTGGTTCAAAGTATAGAATAGGAACTAGATTGGTCAATGTCAATTTCTAATTTTTGGATCGGCGAACCAGATCAATCCCCTTGTGCATTGGTCTTGAATCGGTCGGATAAGGTTGGTTCTTGGATTCAACTGTCTTGGTTGCTCACCATTAATGAGTACATGACAGCCACCATGTATCTTATACACTGTACCCTTTGGCTTTGCAAGGAATCCTATAGAAAATACAAGGCACCCCGTATAACATTTTTTAGTAAATGCATACAAACTGAATAATTTGCGATTTTTTATCTACAATATTTTCATGTTTATGTGGAAACAATGGGAGAAGCATATTTTTCTTTTGAATGATATAGTTATGTTTGAAAATTATATCACTGATAGACATGAACGCGTTCTTTATTATTAATGCACTTTTGTTTTACCTTGAATTAATAAGAATTGAGGCATTATCTAGTAAAAGATTAAGAAAAATGTAGTACAAAGTATCATTAAACTTTGAGCAATTCGACGAGTTTAAAAGTGGTTCCGTGATTAGAGATGGGCATAGAACGAAAGGAATTTGTAGCCTATAGCCCATGGTGCCTCAAAATGAGGCAAATTTTCCTCATGAAACTTGCAGCACGGGGCATTTGGCACGACGAGGCAATTGAAGACATGGCGGTTCAACTGTATTAGCCTTGCCTTGCCTTGCCTCACCTCATTTATTTACCCTGATTACAGTGTTAAAAGGTATATGTTTATATATATATATATATATATATATATTATAGTTACAAGTATGTTAATATTTATATTATTATATTAGGTAGCTTAATATAATTAAATGAGAAATACTATACATTTGATATATTACATATATATATTTAATTTAAATAGAGTAATGAAGTTTTTCTCTCCACCCAAAGCACGGTGACAAATAAATGCTCTGCCTCGGGGACGGGGAATGCGATTTCCGGCCTAGGCCCGTGCCCATCCTTGTACTGCAACCTCAAAAGGTATCTTCCAAAATTTTGGAATTGATAGTTGAAAGATAGGTTGGCAAATATTGTAGCCCTAGGAATCTACACACCTCTACTGATGACTTCTTTCTTCTTCTTCTTCTTTTTTCCAAATTAAGTGCCCATTTTATTATAATCGTTGAAATTCCAATGAGATAAAAGAGGATCGTCATCTAACGAGACAAAAGATATGATGTATGAAAATATTTCATAAAAGAATTTGGAAAGACTAACTGTGGGTTAAGAAGTAATCGTCAAGGTCAAGAATGACGGTGCTTTTTCTTTTTGAAATAAAAATAAAAATATTATGATGAGAAAAGATCTTATCTAATTGACGTGATAGGTTTTGTATATAAAAATAAATAAATAAAAGCATACGTGATAGGACAACGTGATTCGAATCCAATATGAATTATAAAGCAAAATCCAAATTTAAGACGATACAATATGACACGACATAACATTAATTAAAATTAATATATTTTCATTCATTTTAATTAAGGTTAATGTCATAAAAAATCCTAAATCGATAGGCATATGGCAAATTTATCTAAAATTAATTTTTTATTGTTAAAAACCCCAAACTAGTACTCATTTAACAAATTTACCTGAAATTGATACACTTATGACAAATTTACCCTCTTTTATTTTTCATTAAATTTTACTATCATATTGCTAAATTATATGACATGTGAGAAATTTTACTTTCTGTTTGTCACAATCATACCGATTTCGTAGTTTTTTGTGATATTAATCCAATTTAATGGAATGTATATTTGCCTTAAATGTATCGGTTTGAGGGTTTTTTGCAATAAAAAAATTAAGTTTGAGATAAATTTGTTACAAATACATCAATTTAAGATTTTTGTTTGTAGTCATTTTGGGGCAAATTTGTTATAAGCTTATCAGTTTGAGATTTTTGAAGGTTAATAAATCAGTTTAGGGTAAACTGTCGCAAGTATACCAGTTTGCGGATTTTCTTGGTATAAACCCCTTTAATTGAAAACATTGTCCGACTATATTGAAACATCTTTCCTAACGATACAAAATGACAAGAATAGTCAACACAAAACACAACATGAAAACATGAGAGTTCTACCGTAGTGTCCACCTTTAGATCAAGGGGATTTTTGTGGCTAGTGTCCACCTTTAGATTAAGGGGATTTTTGGGGCTATGGTATGAGAGGTTTATGTATACATACAAAGGTTGCCTCCCCTTGATTTATGTTGTCCCACGGTTGGAACTTGAACAAAATTTTCTCCCATACATTCCCTAGAGTGCCTTTGAACAAGTCAAAAGGAGCATAAATAACCTATGTTAGGATAAATGAAACTATATTTGATACCAGTAATCTAAATAAATGAAAATCAATCTAAAAGCATCAAAGTTTGAAAATCCAACAATATTCGATTGATTTGGTCCAGTCTACTAAACATGGTCTAGCCTACCCAACATCACATGATCCCGAACACAGTATAGATTCGGTTGTTAATGAAAAAAAATAAAAAATCTGACATAACATAACCATGGCCTCAAAAGTCAAGGAAAGCCTTCAATTTTAGAAATGGTCTACAGAGAATTCAAACAAAAATTGGAATTATCGAAGAGAGGATCTAGTGTTTGCTAACAAATGAGACCGGCAAAACCTAGAATATCGAGGGTCAATTTGATTTTGTACCTTCAGATTTCAACACGTTTATAGAACAAACAAAATCTTGTTTACCACTTCCTTGTTGAGACTGTTATGTTGTTTCTTTCTTTGCTCTTAAAATTTCTCATTTTCACCTACAGTGCTCTTTAAATAGTACTCAAGGGAAATCACCCGTTTTAAAGACTTCTTAGTTCACGGACTCGATCAATGGATTGTTCAACAGAAAAGGAGAATGAGTCCCCAGTCAGATGGGCGAGATCGTGTGATGTTAGTCACCAATGAGATATACCAAAAATGGTCATCATTTGGTGTAGTTACTAAGACTATGTCTCTTGGGGTTTGCACTAATGCGAAATAGGCAGACCATTAACGATCATAACTCACTCCAATGGATTCCAATCCGAAAGATGCAGTGAGTGCTTGTCAGGGCAAAAAGATTTTAGGTTGCAGAGGGAGCATGAATAGATCAAATCATCCACCAGTAAGGGGGTGCGTCACTTATGGGCCAACACTTATGAGAATGTCAAATGGGTAAGGACTTGTGATATTAGCCATAAATAAGTACACCTTGTTACTTCATTTCTATGAGACCAATTTTGCAGATTGCTCGTGTAAAACAAATAGTAGATTATGATCCAAAGAGAGCAAGGAGTGATCATCAGTGTAAAAGAATTCTGTAATAGCGGAGGGCATTAATGGATCAGGCCACACATCTATAACGATTGTGTAGCTAGGTGGTATGAACCAACACTAAGAAAGACCTCCATGGTTTAAGTAGAGGAATTTGTGACACTCTAATCTCACAAATTGAACGCATGTGACTTGTGATTTTATTCATAAATAAAATCACTTTGCTACTTCATATTATCAGGTGACATGGATGTCACCTTGAAAATTTGTTAGATTTTATATTGTTTTAAGATCATTTACATGTGGTGGATTTTTTTTGGGGGGGGGTTATTTTCATGCTTTAAGCACTTGAGATTTGATTTCTTTATATATATATAACACTAAATTACTAAAAAATCCAGATATCAGCGGTCAAAGTATACGAAGAAGGATCACGTGAAGACTAATTTTCTGCTGAAAGTTTGTTGGGTTTGATTCAAGAAATCTATGCCGAAAGCAAAGTAGATATTCTCACGCCTCCTTTACTTGTGCACCGTTTAATGTGCAAATTTCAAAATTTCTTTTTGCAAAAAAGAGTTGTCCTCATCAAAAGATCAACTCAGAAAAGGGAAAAGGAAACAGTCAAAGAATCAGAACATAGCCCAAGGAAGCAATCACCAGCACTAATAAGTTTATTACATAAAATGGAAGCTCCACATTGATGAATTAAAAGACGGTTACTTTTCATGATTAATCTATTGCTAGTATTAAATTTTTGTTCTCATCAAACACCAAATGAAACTCTCTAAGGAGCGATACCAATTTTCAGACAGTCGAAGGAAGGTAAAATATAAAAAACAATGAGAACGATGGTTAGAGGATGATATCGTAATAACGAAATTCTTCTTGCTTCCGTTGGGTTACTGAATGGGTCAATCTATGACTTTTTCCAAGGGTTTCTATAACCCTTTTCCGACTAAATCTTTAGGGCTAAAATAAAAATTAAAAATCGCTAAAGGATCAATTCTTATGTATATGGGGTGAGCACTACAGTCAATAGTCTCACAAAAATGAAATAATTCAAGGGTGAAAAAGTATTCACCTTTATGGGAACAAATGAGGCCACCAAACTCGAATGCATGGCCAATTTTGTTGTACCTTGAGATTCCAACACGTGTAAAAAGCAAACAAGATCTTCTTCGTCTCCTTCTCGCTCAAAATATGTATTTTTTTTTCCTCCCTTTCTTTACTCTTAAGATTCTGCCCCTTTAAATAATGTAGTGCTCTTTGAATAATGTTAGGAAATCGCACCTTTGGGACTTCTTAGGTCAATCGGCGGATATTTTATTCTGATTATATAAAACAATGGAGATGTGCAGATTCCGAAGAAATTCAAGTATTGATTCTTTTTCCTCAACGTTCCACAGGACACGTAGACATGTCGGGGCTTGAGAGCTGTTATACCAATATTTCTCGTATTGAGTTCCAAGCTAGGGCATCGGCAACAAATCTTCATTCATTTGAGATCCATGGGATTATTCCGTTCCATTAAAATAACTGGGATTTTAACCCTAAAACACACGAGATTTTAGCGTGTGTGCGAAGCGACTTATATAGTTTTAATAATTTATTACATTCGTGCCATGAGCACTTCCGATTCGGCTATTGTTAAAGGGATAATACCACCGAAAAATAATTCTCCAAAAACACGTAAATTGTTAACCTCTAAAATACTTTCAAATTATCTAGAACTCTTCTATATTTATTATAAGTTCAATTCCTAATTCACAAAGTTTATTGCGCCTTTTGCCAAAAAGAAATTCAAAAATCATGAGTGGATAACTTTCTCGTGATCGAAATAATGACTTAGAAATCACAATTCTTGGGAAAAAAAAAGGATTTTAAGATGACACTTGATTGGTACTGGATCGGCTACCTTAAGGCAAGGTACTACTGCCCATTAGATATTTATAAGGAGAAAAAAATAAGAAGATGACATTTATTTCCCAACTCCATAATGACATTGGGGTCAAATCACAAGAATTAAAATACATCTAAGACATAGAACTATTGAATAAGATCTTGGGAGTTGGTGTTGGCCTTTGAAAAGAGGCCCATTGTTGTGATGCTTGTGAGGGCACTTAATTGGTGGCTATCATCATTGACTTAAGCTGGTGTTCAAGGCACCCCATCTGCTGCTGCCCTTTTTTTTTCCCAGCTAAATTTGAATAAGACATGCTTTTAGAGATGGCACCAATGGGCATGTGAACTTATCGGCTCGATTAGGTCACATAGTGATAAGGAATCTTGAATCGTACCCTAGGTGGGGCCACCTTCAAGATTGGCAGAGATCTTTAGTTTAGAGAGAGAGAGGGAGGGAGCAGATGCCCTTTTTCAAGCGAGAAAGGACAAGCTTTACAGCCATCAGATTCCAATCACCTCTTCCACAGAAATGAGAATCTAGACATTGCCCATCAAATTCTAATATTAGTTTAATTTGATTTCAATTTTTTTTTAATTTTATATTTTCTAGGGAGGCATGCTTGATTGTTTGGGAATTTTCTTTTTTTCTTTTTATATGGGTTTTATATTTAATTTTATTTCCATGGCTGGTGATGTCGGTTTCCCGCATCTCTACTGGCTTTGTCGGATGCTTGGAGCAAAAGAATCTTCTACATTTGTCTGTGCTCTCCTGCTATTCACACATCATACTGAATAGGAAAAAACGTAATGGGCCCCACGTCTCCTCAGCTTACAAGTTTGAACAATGGTATCCAATTTCAATAGCCTCTTTTCACAAATTAACTATCTTTTAAAATTAATGATTTTGAATTTTATTTGCTTCTTGATGTTTTGTCTCTTGGGTTCATCAACTATCCCACAAATTTTCCAGATTTCATTTACCATTAATCATCTACAAATAAGATCTCACATGAATAAGATTCGCAAAATAACAAGCTTTTTCTTGAAATTTATCTTCAATTTTTAATAGAGGCATTGACAGCATCATTCTTTATACCTCCACCTAACGAATCATTTGTAGTATGTAAAACAAAAAGGAGAAGGCCCTGCTTTCTTCCTTGTTTCTAGTTGGAAGAATGAATAGAGTAGATTTTTCCAATTTTGATGGTGAAAAATATAGCTCGATTTTTAATCGTATTAATATATGAAAAGAAGTGAAATCGTTTTTTAAAAGAATTCTCTGTTTTCTCATTTATCTTCCCAATATTTATAGGCAAGGCAATCTTAAATTACTTTTAAAATGTGTACTCTTATCATCTAAAATTTCAAACATAATAGAAGATGCATGCAACGTTATGAACTTAAAAAGAAAAGGTAAATTTACTTATATTATTTTCCATAATTTTTTTAAAATTTAAATAACATTTTAAATTTTGGTGGGAAAGCTTTTTGGTTTCACTTAAGGGGAAACCAACGAGGCTTTTTTTCCTTTCTGATATATATAGAGGAATATCAGGAATTTCAAAACCGTCATATCATTTTGTTAAAGTAAGTATATAAGGACTTTAAAAGAAGAATTGACAGTCTTGATTATATGTGGGCTTGAAGGAAATTTCGTGGAGGGGTCAGTATTCAACCAAGAACCGATGGGGTCAATTCAAGAAAGGACAACGAAACTGGAAGCCGGAAAATGCTTGACTTCTTGGAATTTCTGCCGATTCTCTTGTGTGGTGGTCGAATCAGGGCATCTTATAATAATTGATATCTCAGGAATCCAAGAATTGGTATCTGTACCTCAACAGTCAACTATTTCATGCTTATCCCAAAAATAATTAAATAGCTACATAAATAAATAAATGATTTAAAAACTCCTTTCTCTGATGCGTATAAAATAAGGGAAGGCTAATAATATTCCGCATTATGAGCTAAACAGAAATACATTTTTTGGCCGCCATCAGATAAATTTCGGAATATATTTGGCATATCGGAATTTGGTGTCCGAATTAACTATTGGAAAATGTTCTTCTTCCAAGTCATTAGCCCTAATAGAATATTTGATGGCCTCAGAATATGTGAAAACCAAGCCCATATATTTGTTTCTCTAGATGTCTTAAAAGTCAAAAGTAGCTTTTGTACTTTCCCTTTGACTTTTAAAATATTATCTAGATTAAAATTATGAAAAAATTATAGATAAATTTACAAATTTATCGAACCACATTTTAAAGGTTTCATGTATTTTGAATCAATGATCACCAATCAAGCAATTTTGGTTAACGACTAAATCTTTAAGTTCATCTAACCTTGTGTTGCAAAGAAGTTCTTACTTCTTATTGTTGAAGAAACATCCTAGGAATTTTGATGATCCTAAAACTATTCTTGAAATAATATCTATTATGATAATTGCAGATGTTTGCAATGATTTTTTTAAGGAAAGTGATAATATCCATGATGTGATTTGCATTGGAAAAGAGATTGCAAAATGTTTTTGTATGGCCTGACAATAAAAATCATCAACTAATTTCAATAATCCACTCATGACGATGTTTATGTCACACACAAGAATACCAAGTCATTGATGGTGCGAGGATAATGTTTGTATGAGAATGGTCGTTGGAGACTTAAATATAGCCGTTGATTACTAGAATAGCACAACAAGAGAGTCGTATATCCTTCGAAAATTGGAAACAACTTTTGTTAGAATTTTTAGAGCTATAGGCGATGTGACAGTAGCGACGTAACCTACTTCGAGAAAGCTTACAAATGTCCATAAGAAATAACTATATGAGTAGTCTAGCTTCAGGACAACAACTAGCGAAGTATCCTAATGGCGACTTGCTTCTTAGGACTATCTCTAATGAGAGGATTAAAGACGCCCGCATAAGAGAAGATCATACAATCATAGATGCCAAAGGGTTGGACCAAAAACATAGAATTAACCGAAAACTTTCAACACTGTATTCTTATGGTGGTCCATTTTCTTGAGATCTTCGATGTGGTGTTCTTTTTGTATTGTAATCATGAAAAGATTAAGTAAATAAGTGTGATAGTAGCATCTGAATCTGGATAGTATGATTTATAATTTGATAAAGATTTGTGCATGCTAATAGTAACTTATCTTGATGATTACTAATGCATTACATCCTAATTTGCGACTATTAATCTAGAGAGTGAATGCAAGCTTAGTGTAAAGTCAAACCACTATAAGTTGTTTTTGCTTCTCTCTTATCGTCCTTGCTTGTATTGTTGCACACAAGCCACGCCTAATTCTTCATTATTTGCTCGTCCTAATTTTCATAACTAGTCACTGATTTCCATGTAATCTTCAAAGTATATGAATATAATTTGATCACACCCCTCTAGTTTGCTTAGTTAACCTCAATAATTGAAATCAAAGCAACTTGTCATTTGAAGTTCATTACTTCTGAGCATAAAGATCTTTATTTATGGCTTACTTTGATGGTTTATGGACAAGTGATGCTCAAGCTCCTAGCATGCCTCCGTACTTTGATGGTAGCAACTATGGGTGCTAGAAGCAGAAGATGCAAGCTTACATTGAAGCATTTGACCGCATTATGTGGGATGTGATTCAAAATGGAATGGCAGTACTAGCTCAAGCTCCTGTACAACAAAAAGGAGAAAATTCTCAAGCTATTAAAGCTATGATTGCCATTACTTGTTTAGAAGAAACTCAAAGCAGAGGTACTCAAAATGCTAAGGCCAAACATCTTTTCTATTGTAGTCTATTTGCATTTAAATTTAATATAATTTTCTTTTGTGTAACAATTAAGGAAATTTGGGATCGACTCCAATTGACGTTGGAAGGAATTGAGAGGGTTAAGGAGACCAAGATGACTATTCTTCTTGGAATTTATGAGCTATTCAAGATGAAATCCGATGAAACAAAAATACCTATGTGTTAGAGAAAACTTTCCGATTTGTTTTGAAGTTGACAAAACGTTTCCATCAGTCTAGTCTGAAGACTTGAAAACTCTATTGACAAAGTCTGAAGACCTCCAGACTCAAGATTCAAAGTCTGCCCCCATTGATAGTTTCTAGACCGACGAAGAAAAAGCTTTATTTGATTGAATTAAGACAATCATATCTTTAAGGTTTTGATTCGTATGGTTAAGGAAGATTTCTAGGCTGGAGATAGCATTTCAAGATTTTTTATTCGTATTGATTAATTCGAGTAACTTAGATTCAATTGATCCACGAAACACACTTGGAAGGTTCTACTTATGGAAACCTAGATCTTGATTGTATGGGCGAACAAGATTGGTGGGCTATCGTCATTTTCCTTGAATAGCTCGAGATCTCCCAAATTGATTCTTTCCAACGGGTCGATTGAAAGAACTCCTTTGGAAGGTGCCAACGGTAATGAAGACATGAAGAGTATATAAGGAAGACGTTCAAGTTGTTCAAGAGTGCCCGATAGAAAAATTTCAAAGTCCGAATCTTTTTGTTCTTTTGCGATCTTATTTGTTGAACTATACTTGTACTCAAAAGAGAGACCGAATATCGTGAGACCTTGAGGAAGTGTAGTAGAGTCTCTACACCGTGGAATCAAGGACGTGAGACTGTAAATTCTCTTTTGATTCTTAGTGAAATCCAGCAAGTAGGTTGTCAGTGCGGGAGAGTGGACGTAGGCTTGGTCTAAGCTGAACCACTATAAACTCAAAGTCTTGATTTTCTATCCCTTATCTCCTTACTTTACATCTAAGCTTTATACGTCTGTTTATTGTCTTCGCTCTTTTAGTCTATTAATCGTTGAAGACTAATTTGTCTTGTTACGTTTTGCAAAAACTTCTTTGATCACCTATTCACCCCCCTCTAGGTGCTCGTACTAGTCCTATCACTATGTTCACGAGATTCAATGAAATAGTGAATGGGCTAGCAAACTAAGGAAAGATCTTCATCAATGGAGAAAACGTGAACAAGCTAGTATGAGCACTTCTAAAATAATGGAGTTATGCAAAGATCTTAGTACGAGAAACCATGAGAATTCAACCTATCACCATAGATGAGTTGATAGCCCATTGATATCTTACAAAGCAAAGTACATAAATGAAGAAAGCAATTCCTAAGGCAAGAAAATTGTAGCATTAAAGCTGATCATGACGATGCAAGAGAGCAAACATCATCAGAAGATGATGATCATGATGAGGACATGGAGCTATTAGCTAGAAATTTCAAAAGCTTCATGTGGAATGGAGGAAGCTTCAAAGGAAAAAAAGACAGATGAGATTCTTAGAGGACAAGAAGCCATTCAAGAGCAAAGAAGAAAATAAAGGTAAGGATATTGTTTATTATGAATGCAAGAAACCAAGACACTTAAAGCCTGAATTTCCACTCTTCAAGAAAAAGAAAGGTAAGTTCAAAAAGAAGAAATGAGCACTAAAAGCTTAAACATGGGAGTGATACCAATTGTAAGTCCATTGACAATGATTGAGCAAATCTCTATCTAATGGTAAACTCTCAAGAAAAAGAATGTTAAGTTCAAAAAGAAGAAACGAACACTAAAGTTGAAACATGGGAGTGATACCAACTGTGAGTCCATTGACGATGATTAAGCAAATCTCTATCTAATGGTGAACTCTAAAAGCGATAAAAAAAAATGAGGTAAATACTTCTAAACTATCTTATGAGGAAATGTAGGATTTTTTTAATAAGGTTTTTTTAGAAATATAAAAAGGCATTCAAAAGGATTTTTCAGTAAAAAAAAAAAGTTTCAAAACTCACGGGCCAAAACCTTTCGCCAAGAAAAGAGCTAAAAAATTTGCGGAAGGAAATGTTCACCATCAAAAGAGAACATGAGCTTTCTTAAAAGAAGAGTGATTCTCTTGAGGAAGAGATCTAAAAAATTAGCTCTAAACTCCTCTCAACTCAAAAACATTGCACTACATTTTCTCTATTCAAATTCCTCATCACATTACATTTGGGTTAGCAAAAGAGGATAATGATGGAGAGAATAATTCTTTTCCAGAACTGAAGGAAAGATTGAAACCAAAACCTCAGTGTATTTTTATAAGAATAATTGTGCAAAGCACTTCACAAAGCCTATTGGTGAAAAATTTTCTATTGTTCAATTTGCAATGAAAATGGTCCCTTCAACACAAATGTCTAAATGAGCAGATTAAGTCCAAGAAAATTCATTGGATATTCAACACATATGTAAAGCCTAACAAGAAGGGACCTAAGTTTATCTAGCTGCCAAACAAGATATGAGAATTTTTTTTTTATTGTAGGTGATTTTGAAGAAATATAAGTGATATCTAAATAATGGCTACTCACAATATATCATGGGAGACAACATCAAGTTTGAGAGTCTTACTTTGGTTAATGGAGGCAAGATCACTTTCGGAGGGAAAGACAGATGTAAGCTAATTGGCAAAGGGAACATCAACTTAGGAAATCTGATTATTGAAAATGTCTCACTTGTAAAATGATTTAATCATAACCTTGTCAGTATTAATCAACTTTGTGGTAAGGGTTACAAAATCATCTTTGAAGAAGGTAAATGTGTTGGCATGAGCCAAAACAAGCTATAATCCTTTATCAGGAGGCTTTATGGGAATATTTATTCAAACTAACAAGAACCATGAGCCTTGTAGGAAAGAGATATTGTTTAGTTATTATTGATGATTAGTCAAGGTTTATGTGGGTAATGTTTCTAGCTCACATGCCCGATGCATTCTAATCTTTTGTGAAATTTGCACATAGAGTTCAAAATGAAAAGGATTACAACATCACATCAATTTGCACTAATCATGAAGGAGAGTTCAAGAACCAGAACCTTCTTGAATATTGTGATAAAAATGGTCTGGGTCACAATTTCTTTACTGCTAACCCTCCACAACAAAATGGTGTTGTCGAGAGAAGAAATCGCTTTCTTCAAGAAATGGTCAGGACTATGATGATAGATTGTGGTGTTCATACCTACTTCTAAGCCAAAAGTGTCGCTTGTTATTGCTTGCTATATTATGAACGGAGTACTTTTGAGACCATTGTTGGAGAAAACACCCTCACGAAATTTTCTAAAGTAGAAAGCCAACTATTTCATACTTTTATGTGTTTGGATGTAAATGTTACATTTTCAAGAATGTTAATTAAAATGTTGGGTAATTTGATGCCCGAGCAAGTGAATGTATTTTTCTTGGCTACTCAACTTCTAGTAGAGCATACCAACAATGTGTCTCAGGAAGTGAAGGAGTCCAATGACAATCTAAAATGTGTATAATCTAATGATGACGAAGAATCAATGTTGATGCCTTCACCGGCTAATGATATCCATCAAAAGCAACAACCGATAGCATAATGTTCAAATTCTACATTTTTCCCAAGGAATTGGAAGTTCTAGACAAATCATTCTAAGGAACAAGTCTATGGAAAGATTAATGAAGGAATCAAAACCAATTCATTCAAAGAATCAATCAATTATATGGCACTAATTTTTGAAATTGAACCCAAATGAATTAATGAAGCTATTGCTGACGAAAGCTGGATTGAACTTATGTAAGAAGAGTTTCATCAATTCTAAGTCAACAAACTCTGAAAACTTAAACCTTGACCTCAAGATCATGTTGTTGTCAATATGAAATGGGTATTTTGAAACAAACTTGATTACAAAGGTAATGTGGTATGCAACAAATGTACACTAGCTGCGAAAAAAAATTCCCAGCAAAAAAAGTATTAAGCATAACGAGACATATGCCCATGTTGCTAGATTAGAAGCAATAAAATGGTTATTAACTTATGCTTGCTTTTATGATTTCAAGTTTTATCGAATGGATGTTAAAAGTACATTTCTAAATAGCTATATTATGGGACAAGTCTTTGTAAAACAACCACCGGGTTTCGAAAACCCAAATAGGATCAATGATGTATATTGACTAAAGAAAACACTCTATGAACTTAAACAAGTATCAAGAGCTTGATATGAGAGATTAAGCACATTTCTGGTTGAGAATGATTTCAATTTAATGCGGATACTATGTTTGTCATTAAGAGAAAAGGTAATGACATGCTATTAATTTAAACTTATGTTGAAATTATTTTTGGATCTACTAATGAAAGCTTATCCGAGGAGTTTGCAAATCTCATGAAGAGTGAGTTTGAAATAAGCATGATAGGAGAACTCAATTTATTCCTTGGACTACAAACCATGTAAACAAAAGCTAGCAATTTTGTATTCTTAAAGAAATATGCCAAAGAATTAGTGAAGAAATATGGATTGAAAAATTACAAAAATGTTGATACGTTAATGTCTCCAACCACCGAATTTGACAAGGATGAAAAAGGGAGGTCCATTGACTCAAAATTGTATGGGAGTACAATAGGATCTTTATTGAACTTGAGAATATCGAAACCCTGTTCATTGTGTACTTATGTACTTGTTTTCAGTCTGATCCAAAGGAGCCACACTTGAGAGTTGTGAAGAAGATTATTAGATAAGTTAGATCATTTCCAAAGTCAAATCTACGGTATTCCTAAAATTTAGACTTTTTATTATTGTGATATTTAGATGCTAACATCGTAGGGTGCAAGATCGTAGGAAAAGCAAATCTAGTACTTGTTAATTGATGGGCAATAGCTAGTTTCTTGGTTTTTAGAGAAGGAAAATTTAATTGCTCTTTTAGCCATTGAGGTTGAGTACATAGTTATAAGAAGCTTTTGTGCTCAACTTATGTGGATGAAACAATAACTTAGTGACTTTGGAGAACCTGCTCAAGCATTTTTGGTATGTATGACAACAAAAGCGCTACCACTTGGATGAAGAATCCAATTCTACACTCTCGAGCCAAGCACATTGAGATTTTACATCACTTTATTGGAGATCATATGAATAGTGTTGATTTAATTTTAGACAACAATTAGCTTATATCTTTACTAAAGTGCTCAACAAGAACACATTCGAGGTCAATAGCAGTGAACTTGGGATTTATGATCCTTCGAGTAATAGTCTCTTTTATTTGCAAAGAACTTTCATTATTCGCGCACACTCTTTGAAATTTGGTTAAGATCAAAATCAACAAAACCATAGGCACTAGGTACAATAATAAATTTAGCATTACTCTCTCTCTCTCTCTCTCTCTACCGTTCTAACATTGATTGATCATATATACTATTGAATTGTCCTTGTTACTGTTCAACGGTGATTATATGTCTTTAATTGCTTAAAATTCATTCAAATCTTTATTTATAAATTTAGCACTTTTTCATTGTTCAACGGTGATTATATGTCTTTAATTGCTTAAAATTCATTCAAATCATTTAATTCGAATAAGAAGTTTTCTTTATTTATAAATGATGTAGCACTTTTGATCATCACTACTGCTCCTATTTATATAGAGATGGTGGGCACTTCAATTATTCATGAATATATACGACCAAACTGCCTCCCCCCCGGTACTCTCTCTCTCTCTCTACTTAACCTTTGTTTCATTTCATCTTCACTACTCATTATTCACAATCAGAAATGGTTCCCAAATCTCACACCTCTCTCAAAACATTTGGAGCTAGAAAATCCTCTCATATTACCCTCATCCTTTCTAGATCCCCAAAAGGGCACTCTAAAATTGACCTAACCCAACAACTTGAGGAACTAATTGAGGATACACAAAGTTTGAGCATCCTCGCAACTTAAGTCGACGGAGAACATGAAGAATCCACGATAGCCAATACTGGTCGTGTGACCGGGTTAACAATTTCTTGGCTACAAAATAACCTATGTGGCGCTTAGCGAGTGAAAATCACCAAGTTAGCCTTCATTCAATAGTTGTTTTAGAGAACAATATGGCAACTAACTTCCTTATATGAGATTGTATCACACCACCTTAGTTTAAGTGTCTAGTTTATTGAGCAAGATAATAGATCATTTTAGGCTTCAGAACTGGTTTCGACTTGCCATGGCCTCATTAGGAGAGTGGCATTGGCTCCCAATCAATTTGCACATGGAAGGCTTAACCCATCTTCAAAACCTCTAATAGATACAATCATTGTATCCTAGAACTCTTAGTACTAACCATCCTAATGCTACTCCCACAGAACAGTTGTGTTCATTCCCTTTGCATCACTCATTCTTCACTCAATAATCCCAAGCTCTCCTTACAAGGGTCAAAAGTACAAGAGAATCATGAACCATGACATTCTCTCTCACTCAATTCCGCAATGCCCTCATTACAGGCTATTTTGTCGCTTCCTAGTGTTTTCTTAAGCATTGACACACCACTTTGGGATATACATCGAATGGCAACACTTGCCCAAAAAATAGGTTGCTTTATTGGTAACTTCTTTTGATCGCAATTGTTTAGGCCCCTTTTGGTCACTTACGCTTTCCTTAGCAAGTGTGGCATTTTTCACCAATTGAACCTTTTAGTAGTACTCTCTTTTGCCTATGAAGCCTTTTGATCCCAACAAACCAATGGAGGTTATTTCCTTGTTGAAAAGGTGGTAGTAGACCTCTTCTTGAGATTCGCCAATCGATCTAGGAACATTTTCTTATTTAGTGAGGAACTATATCTTCCTATGCTTCCATTGCCATCCTAGAAGCTAGTTGAGAGCCGTGCTTTGTCCAAGCACCTTTTGCCCTAGTGCAACTCTCCATGACCATAATAGGATTGGGTAGACCATAGGTTTTTTCCAATTCAACCCACTTATTAGAGGGTTTCTGCTTTGATATCATTTGTCATGGGTCGGTAAATTCTTGGCCACAGAATAACTTGTGTGGCGCCTGGCGAGTGAAAATCACCAGGCAAACGTTCATTCAATAGTTGTTCTAAAGAATAATACAACGAATAGCTTCCTTATATGTGATCGTATCACGTCTTGTCCATCGAGTAAGATAGCATATCACTTTAGGTTTGACAACTAGTTTCGGCTTGTCATGACCTTATCCAAAGACCGACATTAGATCCCGACCAGTTTATGGCACGAGAGCCAAACTCGCCTTCAAAGCTCTTGAAAGATATAATCATTCTATCCTAGAACTCCTAGCGCCAACCATCCTAATGCTACTCCTACATACCAATTGAGTTCATTTCCTCTACATAACTCACTCTTCACTTGATAATTTTTAGCTCCCCTCACAATAGTTACAAGTACGAGAGAATCACGGACAATGAAACATGCATGTCAAGCTGAAGGCCAAACTCCTGTTGCGAAGACCCCTAAATCTCAACTTCAATTTGGAAGGGGAATTGTCCTTGTTCTAATTATCTCCACTGCCATCACAGGAGAAGTTTTTCAAGCCAATAATCTGCCACCATAGCAAATGGCTACAGATGCTGTTTCTAGAGTTCCTCAAATCTAAAGACATCTCTATAACTGCAGCTCTTGAAAGTTTTACCATTGACACTCTAGCATCGGCTCCTACTTCTACTGAAATGGGTGAGTCCTCTCATCCTATCCAAGAGAAAGAGAAGAACCCTGAGGAATCCTCAACTAACAGCGAGGAGGAAATTACTGAAAATCTCGAACAACAAATGCTCATCCAGTAGCTCCTTGAATTTCCACCTCAACCCATAATGTCATCCACCTAGGAAACACTGACTTGGATTGTGGAATAGCCTAAAGAGCTCAGTGATCCTTGAATTGAAACTAAGGAAGTCCAAGGTGACAAGTGCAGCAAATCTTTGAACTTGATGATTCCCTTGACTCAAACCTATTTTTAAGCAACAATCACAAACTAGCATTTCAATCCTTTTTAGCTCGTGGACCCATCCCTCACCAATTTGTGGATTTTTATTATGTGGATTGTCATGGCATTTTCATCTTTGAGCTGTTTGAACATCTTTAATTGAAAATTTATGTGCTCTATGAAAGATGATGTTTCTCCAAACCTTGTGGCTTTCTTCTATTCTAATTTGTATTTTTCCAACCACGGCTCTTTTGTCTTCACTTTTGAAAAGAAGAATTTCATTGTTACTATCGTTGAATTGTTTGAGATTATCAAGACTCACTTCCGTGATTTTGTCAGAATACCTATCAGTCTTGATAATGCCTATAGCTTTGTTTTTGAGAAATTCCTAATTTCCTCGTGGATATAAGAAACATGTCCCCTTGAGCCTTTTGCCTTAAAAAAGTAAACTTTATTCAAAAGATTTTGATTCTATGCCTTCACCCCAAGTCCTCCTCAACTAACGATGTCTCTCGTTATGAGGCAAGACTTATTTGGGCCATTCTCAAGAAGATTTCTTTCTCCCTTTCTCACCCTATTATCATTCATATGTATCATTGTGTGAAAAAGAAAGTCGGCAGGCTCACTTATGACATACTTGTTACTCAAATTATGAGGTCCAAGGGCATAGACTTGGCTAAATGTTTCTGACCAAAGCTTGATTAATATCGAAATTGGGAAGGAAACCCCAAAATGCTGATGTTGAGAATATCTCCGGAAGGTTGGGTCAATCTTAGAATGAGGTAATTCCTATTGGCCAAGGTGATGATGAAAGCATAAAGGTTACTTTGAAGGAAAGATCAAAGGAACAAACTAAGACTGAACGGAAAAGGAAGGCCAAGGCACTTATGCCCGTTTAGAAGCAGTTTGTTGGTCGTCCACCCCATCTTGAACATTCACCATCCCCAATGGACCTGTCTACTTCTACTACTCTTGCTCTCATCTAGCTTCAAGCTGATGTCTAGGAACTTATGGCCTCTATAGCTTCTATCGGACAATACTTAGTGAGACTTGAGCATGCCGTCTTTAGCTTGAACTATTATAACTCTCTCGAATCAGTCCCCGAACATCTGCTCCCACTATCCCCTCTCAGCAACACAAGCTCTTGCATCGGCTTTAGTTTTTACCATCCTTAGCACTAGTTTGATCTTTTTGTTGTTAATGTTTGATGTATGGTCTTGTTCATATCTAATGGAATGATCTTTTATGTACTTATTGCATTCATTTAGTTGATAACAAAAAGGAGAGAATGGCTGGGATGTGACAATATATGATAGATAGCTGAGATGTGATGAATGTGATAGTATGTAATTTTGTGATAACTCCTTATGATAACGTGAGATGATGATAGCATTAAAACAAGGGGAGCAAAGAGTAATCCTACACATTTGAATAGTTTATTCAAAGTCCTACCATATTATATCTTAATACTCATCTTTTGATGAATTTCATCATTATCAATTCTCATCCGTCATCTCTTCTAAATTATCATGAGATTTTTTTTCTAGAATTAGAAAGCTTATTCATCATATAACTCAAGCTCTTCTAGACTTTATCTCTGATTTCATTGAAAATCATTTGGAGACTTTAATATCTGCTTAAGTATGCTTCACTAATTATCACCGCTTATGCAAATAATTGCTTTACTAGCAAATTCAATACAATGCATTTATCACATGTGTAGGATAGTTTTGGCATCGTAAAAAATGGGGATTTGTTAGAGAAATGTTCCTAGGAATTCTGATGATTCCAAAACTGTCCTTGGAATAATATCTACTATCATAATTGCAGATGTTCGTAATGATTTTTTAAGGACAGTGATAATATCCATGAGGTGATTTCATTGGAAAAGAGATCACAAGATGTCCTTATACAACCTAACTGTAAATAACACCAACTAATTGTGATAATCAGCTTGTGACAATGTTTATATCACATACGAGAATATCAAGTCACTGACAATGCTCGGATAACTTCATATGAGAATATTCATTGGAGAGTTAAATATAGTTATTGGTAACCGGAACGGCTTAGTTGGAGATCTGAAGATCGTTAGACAACTCGAAATAGCTTATTAGAACTGTCCAAGCTATTAGCGATGTGACAGCAACGGTAGAACTGTCTTGGGAAAGCTTGTGGATATACATAAGAAAGGACTATATAAGTAGTCTAACTTTATAATAGTGGCTAGCGAACAATCCTAATGACTACTTGCTTCTTAGGATTATCTCCAATGGGAAGATGAAGATGTCTATATAAGAGAAGATCATAGAAGCCAAAAGGGTTGGATGAAAAACATAGAACAAACTGAAAACGTTCAACGTTGTATTCTAATAGTGTTTCATTTTCTTAAGTGTAGTGTTCTTGTCATATCGTAATTGTGAAAAGATTTAAGTGTACAAGTGATAGCAGCATTTGAGTCAATGGTATGATCTATCATTTGGTAGGATAAGTGCGTGTTGATTGTAACTTTTCTTGGTGATTACTAGTGCATTCTAGTCTCAATTTATAATTGTTAGTTTGGAGAGTGGACATAGACTTGGTGATAAAGTCAAATCACCATAGTTGCTATGTGCTTCTCTTTAATCGTCCTTACTTGATTCGTTGCACACCATTCACCTAATTTTCTATTATCTACTTGTCCTGATTTTCATATACTAGTTGTTGATTTCTATGTAATTGTCAAAGTTTGTGAAAACTACTTATTTACCCCATCTCCAGGTTGCTAAGTTAGCCTTAATACTTATTGCTCCATTTTCTTTTACATAATTTTTCAAATGAATAATTTTACCTAGTAAACCAAATACTATCTTTGCATAGAGAGTATTAAATCACATTAAGAATATGCGATAGAATATAGTAACAAAAATCTTGACATGGACCACATGGAAGGTATATATAGAGCACTCACCATACTATCTTCGCACCAAATTTTAATGATATTAAAAAGAATCAAAAGCAATTAGGGTTTTGCATAATTGGTTCCCACATTTAATAATTTTTAGCTTAGAAATTAAATTCAACCATTCAAATTACACCACCTGTGTAGGAATAACTCCGAGTTAGGGTTAAGGCTTTTCAAAAGTGTTTATGGGTGCTTCCAGGGTATTTTATAGGCCACCAAATAGCCAGATCTCCACACATGTAAATTATTATAAATAAATAAAAAATCAAAGAGGACTTTTTTGGGCTTTTCCGCCTTCCCTTGAATATAGGTAATGTTGGCCTTGGAGAACCATCCTTCTTTGTTTATCTCAATCATAATTAACCCATGCTTCATAATCAGATCAGTCTAGACAAGTCTATGTAGGCATGGGGACATGGTTTTGTCTCGAAGTTAATGTTAAAAGACAAATGCATAATTGAATCCAGTACCTGCCCTCCCCTCGAGGTTTCTCGAGGGGAATTAAGAAGAGGTCCCCATGAAAATGAACAGTGTGAAGGGCATAGGAAGCTCATCAGAATTTCTCCACAAGATTCACTGAATGGGTCAATTCTCATCAATCAGGAGAAAAAACGGAAAAATAGGAAAACTCGAAAACCCCACTTGGCTGGATCCAAAGAAGAAATGAGATACCCAAATCAGGCGGCTTTTCGAACAAGACAACATGCACAATCCTTGTCAAACCAAGGGGCATCTTTCACGTGATGACAAGTTCATGGGTTATGGCGTTCATGTAGGTTTCTAAGGGGGCTAGCTTTTGTCCCATTGAATTCTCTCCCCACTGCCAAGATGGAATCTTTCATAATAATTGACATTGCACAAGCTATAAGCTGAAATAAAAACAAAAAAAAAAAAAAAAAAAAAATACAGATGTGATTTTAATGAGGGTGTTGATGTTATCGGACAAGGGGGTTTGGTGTCCCTGTCTACTTTATGGGAGTTGTTGAGTGACATTATTGTTGCTGCTTCTTGGTCCTTGAAAATATTCCACCCTCCTCCCCCACTACATCATCATTTTCTCATGTTCCTTTTCTCGTTTTACCTTTTCCCCCCCTTTTGTTCTTTTGCTTCGGTTATTTTACAAACTCGATTTAGAGAATGTACATTCACACAACTTGAAAATCCTCTCAATCATTGTGCATAATATATATATACCCTTCCCTTCTCTTTTGGATGAATGGAGTGGTTTAGAAGGCGCTTTCCAATCTACGGTCCCCCGGAGCGAAGGGTTAGGCAGGTAGCGTATATATATATATATATATATATATATATATATCAATCTACAAATATATCAATACAAATTATTCAAAAATTTAACTTAAACCAAGTTGAAAGTTAAACCTAGATTTTACACAACAAAATATAATTATCTTTTGCTGTGATGCTACTCGATTACCATGTTGTGTAGGAGGATCAGTGGATTTATAGAAACTAGTAGGTCGGTAGGTGTTAACGTGGGTTCTCGAGCTCAGAAGGTAAGTTTTAAGTTTCAATATTTCAAAATCGGTCAGTACAGAGTAGGTCTCAAGATCATACCACATGTACCGATTCTGTACCATGCATCCTATAAGAAAGTACGGTTTAGCTAGCCCACATAATATTTCTTATATAAATATATGTTTACTTAAATAAATTTTTTACTTTTTCTTTTTCTTTATTAGATTTTCACATCCAAATGTATGAAAGACTTAATTGATGAGCAATCTCCAAACCGTTTCATATATCTCCGCCCCTCCCCCACTCCAGATGAGTTTGGCTACATTTGGTTAAGGTTCATAGTAGAACCTGATATATTTATTTGTTTTTTTTTTAACTTTTGATATTATTATTGTTTTAACATTATGTTATAATTAAAAAAGAACATGTATTTTAACTTCTAATCCTTTTATGTTGTATGTTGATTTTTCAATATTTTAGTACCTAGAAATGTGAAAGTTTTTGTATCAATAAAAAGATTTTGAAAACATTTTCAGAAAAAAAAAAGGGATATTACAGGGTACATTGAAATTTTGGAATCGACGGGTTCTGGGTTGATTCCAAGAGCTTATACCGTAGGATTTAGATTTCAAAAACCTGAAGCGATACTTCTAAGGTAGATTCCAGGATAGCACAAACAACCTACCAACCTTGGAATCTGCACACAAGTAGGAAAACTTGTATTTCTTAATTCCTTGAGTAAATGACTGGACTATCGAACTTCACCACATACATTTGCTCCATGCTTATACTCCCGTTTTCTTGAAACCTCTAATATTGTTGGTTGTTCCTTACTTTTTTAAGAGAAAATGCTTTATCCTATATATAAACAATATCCAGTAGCCTATCTTTGCAAGTGAGTTGACATTCAATCAACAATTGGTTTGTTTATAAAGAATTCTAGGAGCCTGTGTTGCATAGCGTAGTTTGTGCAATGCATGTTGTGGAGATTATAAGGACGGTTTCAGGATTAGGGCAAATACCCCATCCATCCTAGAAGCTACAAACCCTTAGCAGAAAAATATTTTGCTAAGATATTCGAAACGGTTCAAAGCTCTCTTGAATTTATTTGTCACTTATGAGCTTATGCGAAACTAGACCTAAATAATAGGCGGGCAGAGCCGTGCAACAGGCTCGAAAGTTCCTTACCCAAAGATCGACCATGATTTGAAAATATTAAAATTTTCTCCATGAAACAATTGGGCTTGAAGGGCCCAAGCAGCGGGCCCAATAAGAGACGTGTTTGTACAAGCCAGCCCAACTCGTGCTTCAAGCCTTACTGGCTCAGCGGGCCCGAGAGGACTTAGCAAGTGCCAAGTCTATTATCAGATCTACACAAAAATGTGGTTCACCGCACCCTTTTTACATATTGACCTTGCATTTGCCAAAATCTTTCTTTTGCCCTCTGGAGTTTCTACGAGTAGTTCTATCATTTAGTCCTCCAATGTAAAAACATATAACAGCCGGTAACAAGAAAACTTAGAAATCTGAACATCAAAGAACTTGAGGTTTTGTGCAAGTTAATGAGATAGATGTTTGCCTTTGCTAGAAGTTCAAGAAACCCAACTCATGACCCCAATCTTGGAAGCATGTTCCCCACTAGGACATGGTGAGTCGATATCAATGTGGTCTCTTATAAAGTGTTAGCCTTTTATCCCTAAGATGAGTTTGATATGCTTAGCGACAGACCTACCATTATATAAGTGCTTGTGCACCGAATGCTTATTTATAGTCTCTGTCACTTGATTGATTGAATTGCGATGAAGATTATACTTCCACAAATGATCGGTGATTTGTGAGGTTTTTCCTTCAAATATTCTTGTAAAAATCAATGTACTCAAGGAGAGATTATTATATTCACATCAAATATCTGCTTTAGTTAGGATATTTGTTGAGAAAGGGGGGCCAATTCCAAGGCACTAAAATGTCAAATCAGATCAAATTTCACTGTATCAAAAGAATATTCACATCATCCGAACGTTCATTTGCGGAGCATGTGATATATTTTTTCTTATGTATTTTCATTTACACGTTGGAGTGGAGTGTCATTTGTAGGAAGTCTTTGTCGGAGCTAATGTATGACAGAAGCAAGTGGAATCGATTCGCCGCATAACCAGCGGCGTTGCTTAGTCAAAGCAAGCTCCAATGGATGGTGGTGGGCTGCTTTTGCCTTTTTGACACTTTTTCTCCTTCCCACTTTTTTCGTGAGTGCCTTTCTCACCGCCCATTCCTCGCGTGATCACTAGACAGCTGTTTTCATAAAAGATGAAGTATTGGCCCATCGAGATCATAAGAAAAAATTATAGAGAAAATCATCAATTTATTGTACTGATATTAATTTAATTTTAAAAATTTTCATGATTTATTAATATGATTCTTTAGTCAATCTTAACTAGAAATTGCTTATAGAGAAGCTCGCCATCCATCTCATATGGCGCGGTTAGTATTAATATAGACAATTTTTTTTAATTTTCTTAAATATTTTTAAATATTTTATTATTTTTTTCTTTCCTTTTCTTTTTTCTTTTGCCATGGCTGTGTGAGGGTCGTTGGAGCTTGTTGGTCACAGTGGAAAAAAAAAGAAAATAAACGAAAAACATAAAAATTGAAAAATATTAATGATAATATTGATACCTATATAAAAGGCTTAAGACTTTTATGATTTTTATTGTAAATCATAACATGACAAGTCCCCAAATTCCTGAAGATAAATGTAATTGGTAGGGCATTTTCTAGCTCAATGTCCCATTAGAATCATGTAAACTAATTGTTGGTGAACATCACCTGTATAGGATCGAAGGCCCACACTTAATTAGTCCATAGGGCTTGCAATTTGTTCAATGGATCGATAGATAGTTGAGTCTCCATACTCGTGTCCTTGAGCTATTAAAGGAAAAAAAGCATGAAGTCACTTAGTAAATAAATTTATAGTCAACACATAGTTGTGTGACATTTCACGATATCAAAGAGGATAGAATGAGTCGATTGATCATATAAAGTTCAAAAAGATACAAACAAAATCTTCGACAAAATGTCCTCAGTCCCCACGCAACAAGCAAAGTGGATGGCACTGTGTCCACCACTCATGTCATCACGGAAAAGATCACGCCAAACACAATGCTATGCTCTTACGAGAAGTCGTTTTGATGGGATACAAAACCGAAGAGCATGATCTGCTTTTGAAAAGAGTTGTGGGACATCGTATGAGGTATCAATCGTCAGTTTTCCTGACATTTTATAAGCCTGCAGTGCAGCTGTACGCATTGATTCTTGAGCTTTGATTCTTCACTATCTCATATGGCGAAGGAGATCGGATGGAGATTGACCGTTCTAGCTCCTCCACTGTTCTTCCGCATTTTGGATGTTGAGAGATTAATGCTTCTTTCTGTTAAGTGATTCGAAACATTTTAGTTTACTTTATGGATAGCATTTCTCATATAATATCATTATAGTCAGGGGTGCCAACAAGGTGGGTTCCATAGACCAAAAAAAAAAAAAAAAAAAAAAGTCGGGTTCCTATCGATACCTGACACTACCCCAATATTGGGCCGACTTGGTTTGGATTATCCCTCTCTCTCTCTCTCTCTCTCTCTCTCTCTACGCTAGTGGATGGTGAATCAAAAGAAGTTCTCTTTCACAAATGTGATATCGTTAAGATTTCCCTGAACCATCAGAAATCATATTACATTTTGTAGAAACTTCATCACCATACATCTATCAAAACAGACCACTGGACACTTGACACCCGAGAGGAAATGGATTTTTTTTTTTGAAAGAAACATTTCACTCATTTCCACAGATATAGAATAGAGAAAAGTCAAACCACTAACTAAGATAAATCCCAATTAAATCCAAAAAAAGAAGAAGCTCCAGATAAGAAGATGAATCGTTAGAACAAGATTAAGAGTCACATGCTCAAAGAGTAAATCTATGAATTCTTCAAACCAAAATTGATGGCCGATCACCGAAATTATCTTCAGCAATGAGTACACGTTGAGATCTCCATCTATTATTGTAGCTTTGTCGTTCGGCATGCATACCTAGATTCAGCATCCCAAAATATTCGCCATTCAGAATAATAAGGTTAAATGCGCACTAATCTAATACCTATTAGAGCAAAACCTTCACGAAACTCTTTTGACCTATTTTGAAATTAGACTTGGACACCAACGAAATCCGAGGGAAGCAATATCCTAAAATCATATATGCGAAAAACCCCAAATCTTGATTAGATTGGGATAGAAGCCTCCCACAAATGGGAGAAAGAAATTTCTAGATCTAGACTAGATCAAAAGAGAAAAGTTTCTTAAAATTGGAGGAAAGAAAAAAAGAAAAAGAAAAAGAGAGAACCAAATTAATCAAAGGAAAAGGAAAAAGGAGAGGAGATAGAGATCTAGCTCAAACCCTCCCCTCCATGGATGTTGAAAAAGAAAGTTGTGTGAAAATGAAAGGAAGAGGAGAAAACCCTAAGATGAAAGAGAAAAAGTGTAAAGAAAAAAAAAATATGAAGAAATGGAGTCAGGTTAAGCAAAAACAGTAATAGGAGATGTTAATTGCTTGCAGAATTGCAACAAATTATGGTCACTATTATAGATGTCCATAATGAATAGCTAAACATAGAGCAAAATAAAAGGCTTTAGCTTCAGTTTGTAGAGAACAGCCAACATAAGTCGGTATCCCTGTCTTCAGAAGCTCTCGAACGTTGCTTGAAATTTCAGCACTTCTGCCTCTACTACTCCAAGCTCCATCACAAAAGGTCCGAACCGAATACACTTCACGTTGGTGATCAAGATCTTGTATAGATCCTCGTATTCCATTCGCTGCATTGGAGTTGGAAAATTCTCATCACAGAATATTCAAATTGCAGTATTGATTAAATTAGACGAACTCGCTTTGCTGGATATCTTTCCTTTTTGTCATGGTTCCAGTACACTAGTAAGCAAAGATGTCCGGACCACTCCAACTCCCATGAAAGACATTATGGAATATATAAATATCTAAACAGAGAGCATGCAAGTCATGCACTTTGTGAAAATAACTATAATATTTTATCTTATTGCCAGGGAAACAAAATATAGAACATAAGATGTGATTGCATTTATAGATGTTTCTATTCAATTTTAGTCACTTTTCATGACTGTGCTTCATTTATTTGTTTGTAGTGATTGCATTTGTATAGTTTTTGTGTTGTGATTTATTTTTTTAACTGAATGGATATGTTACATTTTAGAATCATGATAAACACAAAAATATTGCTTGGACACTTAGCCGACAAGAACCTTAGGATTCATATTTTTGTAAAAAGACTGCATGGACCCATAATCAAATTTAAGTACTAAAAAGGCATTGGTTAAATAAATAAGGTTAATCAAATTAAAATGAAAATCCTTTTGTCACAGGAGTAAGGGTTTGGGAGAATCAGGCCGATTGAGTACCATTGGTCCGACATTACTTTTAAACCTGCCCTTTTTCCCTGACATCCCGCACAGGAAAGAGGGCCTTGACAACTGGTGCCCGAGAGCTTAGAGGGGCGATCCATGGTGGTGATTAGATTTAGGTTTTATTAGCTTAGCTTAGTAATAAATTAGGCTAGTTTAATTAACAAATATATGAATTGATAATCAAAATAATTTTGATTTTAGAAATACAGTCTAGTTAGAAAATAAAAAGTCAAATTAGACTTGGAATCACTTTCTTAATAAATGATTAGCTTAGTTTAGAATAGTACCATCATTCTTAATAAAAAAGATGAAAATTTAGGCCCAGCTTAATTTAGCTCGAATTTAGGAATTAGGCTTAATCTTTAGCATCGAGTTTGTGAGATTCATGTCCCGAAGCTTAAAATAAGACGATATAATTTTTTTTCCCAACTTGGTATTAGACAAGCTCATGAGAGATCTTGTCTCAGGGCGTAAAATAAAACTAGGTATTTCCTTTACCCAACAAGTATTGGGTTGTCTTTCTCGTACTTTACTTCAAATCTTACAATACTCGAATGTTTAAATCCCACATTTTTAATACATTGTTTGTTCTTTTTTTACTAATGGTTAGGGCAAATTCTAGGACCATAATAAATCCCTAAAAAAATTGCATGAACACTTAGGTACTATTTGGTAACTATCCAAATTCTGATTTTTTGTTCCCGGGATTAGTTTGGGAACAGAATCACGTTTGGTAAAATTTTTGTTCTCGAGAACAGATTTGGAGTAGAATCAAGAATAAAAAAAAGAATCAAAATGAACTTTTCTTCTTCTCTTTTCTTCTTCTTCGTCGACCGCCATCCAGCGGTTGTTGTCCGCCGTCCGCCACCGCTGGTCGCTGGCAATTGGTTCGGCGAGCTTGCCGGAGGCTCGCCAAGCCAGGGCAAGGTTCGACAAGCTCGCCGGAGGCAACCCCAGCCACCGGTGAGGCCCGCCTAGCCTCGGCGAGGCTTGCCCAGCCCTGGCGAGGCTCGCCCAGCCCCGTCGGTGGCTAGGCAAGCCTCGGCCTCGGCTCGGCCACCAATGAGCCTCGCCTAGCTACCGGCGAGGCTCAGCCGACGAGGGCCGGTGACGCTCCGGTGAGGTTGCCGGTCTAGCGACCGGCAAGAAGAAGAAGAAGAAAAATGAAAAAAAGAAAAGAAAAAAAGTAAAAAAGTAAAAAAATTATTTAAAAATTAAAATAAATTGATTTGTAACATAATCAATGAGCACGGTACCAAACACAATTCTATTCCAAAATTATAAATTTTGGACAGTTACCAAACGGTTTAAAATGCTTAGAAATTGTTCTTGGGAACAGAATAAAAAAGAATCATTCTTTATCAAAATCTATTCCCGGCCAAACGCGCCCTTGGTGACTCGAATGGTCTTTAGGACTTATAATTAATAACAAAGACCGTTTGATCACTTAGGTGAACGTATCGACCAAGTTAGGGGTATAGAAGGGGCACTAATAGAACTATTAGTATAATCAAGTCCCTGACATTAAATAATTTCTTGTTACATAGGAAGTGAGACAATCTCCCGTATCTCATTTGGTTTCTAGCTAACTCCCAATAGGTTAGTAGCAACTCCTGTTTCACATAGAATGCTTTTAGGTTAAATGGAAACTTAAAATGAATCCAACATTATACAAGGTAAGGGCTCAAGAGAGCCCACACTTGCCTTTAGGCATTACCCCTAAACTCATTTTTCCCTCGATTGTATTGGTTAAAGGGTCGCAACACTATCAATAAAAAAAAAAATGAAGAAGACAAAGTTGATGCATCTAAGTGGAGAACATAGGATCGTGGCTTAAGATTATGGTGTTTTGGCGTTGAATGCAACAACAACAAAAAGGAAAGTGGACTGAAGCTCATGTATTCTGGAGAGGGATCGAAGAAGATTGCGCAAAAAATTGAAAAGAAGAAGAAGAAGAAATAACAAAAACCAAAAAAGGAGTGAAGCCCAAGCCCATAAAGCATCCAGAGCTCGGCCTCTCTCTCTCTCTCGGGATGTTAAAAAGTCGTGAGCTTAGATCTAACTGAATTTGTTTTGATGGGCACACAGAGCTGAGACCACACTTTGAAAAACTGCTCTAGCTCCGAACTGTTAACTCAAGCCAGAGCCGGCCATGGCCAAGTGGTCCCTATAAGAGTTGAGCTCAGCCCCTAATGAGATGATCTAGTTGAAAACTTTATAAATAGTACTTAAGTTTCTTCTCTAATCTTGACACACAATAATCCTTACATAAGGAGCATTTACCAAAATATTAAAGGTGATGAGTAGTCCTATTGAGCCAATGATACAAACGACAATAGAGAAGAAGCTCTTGAGTTTGGATAATTGCTATTTTGTATCAAGAATAATCAGGTGTGAAAATTTCTTTACTTGATTATATATGTGTTCTTGATTTTAGTTATGGAGATATTGGATGCGATTTTTGCGACTTAGATGTGGTATAGAGCAACCATAGCGTATAACTCAAACGTTTGGATTTTGCCCTTTCTTGTGATTTTTGTGTGTAGACTAAACAATTTTAACCACATAAACGGAACAAGCTCGTTGAGACAAGCGTTTTCACATGCAGCATGCCACCGAGAACACTACACACATTGCCATGCACGGCTACATGTCCCCACCGGGGCACTGCCTAGCAAGTGCAACACACATGTGAGGCTAATGTCAATAATTAGGGACGTGGATCTACCCAAACCGACCTGAGATTCAACCCATTCGAGCCGGTTCTCAGTTGACTGCATCAGTCAACCAGTCGAATCAGGCGTTGACTGTTGATCAGTCCGACCTGCGGTCCAATCTGGTTCAAGCGATGTGTGCATGCATTACATGCACCGTGCACTCCGGCCGCAAGTATGGGCGTGTCCAAACTCCAATGGGACATTGTTGGTACCTATGTGCTCATATAAGGATGTTTTACACTGTGGTGTGTGTGTATATTATGTTTGATGATTTTATGGATGTGAAAATACGTACATAATTTTAAATACATGTATTTTTAGGGTATTTCATATTTTCCTGTATTTTTAATGATTTTGGAAATATAAGTGCAAGCTCACATGTATATCACCACATAAAAAATGAATAGTGCATTGATTTATCGATAATATGTATAAAGTTCAACATATATCAATGAATGAAGCAATGTAATTTGCATGACAAGTGATTTTAGTAACAAATTACTTCTGTCATCAGGTCTAAAATCATATGTATAAGCATAACGCATCTTATTAATGGCATATGATGGCTTCTAGAAGTGAATTTGGGAAAAAGTAAAATCAAAGGAGAAATTCATGTGAGAGAGCAGTGAAACCTATAAGCATAATGCATCTTATGAGCACAGAATGGCTCTTATATAAGAAAGCAAAAACTAACGAAGGATGAGTAACATGAAAAGGAGAATCAAAACCGTAGTAATTCTGCTCCTTCTTGCGTGCAATGGTATAAAAGGCGATTCAAACACATCTGTGGCATACAAACTATATAATGGAAACACAGAGCAATCTTGTACATTGACATTGTCCTTGATCTCCTTCAAGATTTTATCGACCAGACACCAAAGTCCGGCTACTACAATTACTTTAATGAGAGGCACCAAGTCTTTACCGATACTTGCTACGGCCACAAAAAATGCAATGGGATTCTCTCTCACAAAGATTGCTATTTGTGCCTAGGTATGGCTAGTAGTATTCTACAATCAACATGCCATTGGACCACTGGCGCACAAGTTCAACTCGGGGGTTGTAGAATTCGGTATGAAAACTATTTCTTCTACGATAATTAGCAAGCACATAAGACATGCATCTCGGGATTGGATAAATTATGGCAGAATTTATCATACTAAATAGCTTGAAAGGTACACAAGATAAAAATTTTGGGCCTTTCTCCCACGACTTCAGGCTTTGAGCTTCTGATGCGTTATGAGCCTTTTGGCCTTTTACTTTTCTATTGTTCCACGTACATATACATGTCGTGCACTCAATCGACCATGAATATAATCTCATACTCTTGACCCTTTCCGCAAAAATTAATCTAAGCTGATGATAGGCGGAACCACCATTATAACCGATATTAAATGTATTTTAAGAAAATGGTAAATGTTTAATCAAATGTGCAATTTATATATCGAGACAGACAAATTATCACTTGTCATGAGAAATCGTATGATTGATCAAAGTTTAGTAAAATGTCACATGCAATTTATATATCGAGACAGACAAATTATCACTTGTCATGAGAAATCGATTAATGATTGATCAATGTTAATAGCCAACTTTCAAAGATGTCACATCCACACAAATAATAACAAAGATAAGAGAAAGATATAACCTCAGATTTCCATGCCACCGAGTGCAACCTACACCACTCGGCATCATTAATCAAACGAGGTGTCACTCAACTTATCAAAGACCACTCAACATTATCAATAAGATGGCATCAACAAATAAGTCCTCTAGTATGTACGAGATTTGAAATCTTTGTTGAAGTATAAGAATTTCATCATCTATTTCGTTACTGTTTTTGGAGAGAAAAATTTGGATACTCTTTTGTTTTCTTTTCCTTTTTCATTACTGTTTAATCTTTTCTCACTTCATTTTCATCAAAAGGAAAAGATCAAGCAGAGAACGTAGCTTTGACCTAGGAAAATATACTCACATAAAAATAGTATCTTCACTTGTCGTGCAAAGATACTAGCCTTAAATAAAAGAAAATGTTTAGGACATGTGACTTGAAAAATTATTAAAAGATTCCTAAACATATTATATTTGTAACAATTTAGTCATATTACATTCAATTTGACCAATTTAATCCACATTTTTTATGGTTTGCCAATTCAATCATAAACCTTTCAATTTAGTCAATTTGATCTCAAAACTTTTAATTATTTACCAATTTAGTGCTAAACCTTTTGAAAATTTGTCAATTTAATCATTCTAGCCGATTTTGATTGCTAACTGTCTTATGTGGCACAATTAGTGCTAATATATATACATTAATTTTCTAAAGAAATTTCCAAAATATTAATTTTGTTTTCTTTTTTTTCTTATTTTCTTTTTTATCAAACCCTAGGCCGGTGAGGGCTGCTATTGCAACCTTCATGAAGGTCAAAGACTTAGCACAAAGCTCTCCAAAACTCTACTAATCACAACTTGATACTTCATTTAACATGCAAGTTAATTTATTCATAAGTTGTCATTAATTAGTTATTAATAGGTTGATTTAAAACCTACAAAAGTGTGAGAGAGCGCTTTACTTCTATGAACTAGACATTCATGGATATGACTTGATTATGTAGATAAATCTAACACTCTTTCAATACATTTTCTTTTTATTTCAAAAAGTATATTTGCAAGCAATCTTGATTGATTTTAAGCCCAAATTACTGTTATGCAAGAGTGGTCTTGTGGTTGTGAAATCAATAACGTAACACTCAATAATCAATGCATTAAATAAGTTGCTAGAATATGATGAGAAATTAAATACCTCAAGCAAGCAACGCATAACCTCACTAATTAATTCCCCAATATCTGCAAGGTGATAATTGAAAGAGAATGCATGCCTCACTTAAACATGATTTCTAATTCAAAGACAGCAAATTCTTTTTGATTTTTTCTTTTTAGCAAAAATTAAACTATACGCAATGCATGGGATAATATAAGTTATGTTTATGTGAGAGGGAATAATCTATCATGGTCATATGAAGCCTACTTAAGAAGCTTTATCTTGCGAATAATTTGAGAGGGAATATGATCTCTTGTGCTTCTCCATCTATGATGTACAATATAAGTGATCTTGACTTGCTTGGTTTCTCATGCAAGCTATAGCTTATTTACAAATGTTGAGTTCATTAAAATATCATGTTTCAATTTTCTGTATAAGCCGGGGAAACAAGTGTTGAGACCCATCTACTTCGAGGTCTATAAAACACATTGCAAGCCTATTATTCAGTTTAAGACTTGAACAAGTGATCTCAAGTTCCTAACCTGGAATCCCTAACGCCTCTGATCAACTGCTCCAACTCTAGAAGTTGTCACAGATCACTTTGGATGAAACATCAATAAAATCAATGCTCTTTCATGGTTGTGAGAACTAGAAGCCTCTCCAACTTTCGTGAGAGTGGAAAAGGGTGCAAAGCGGCTGTCCATTAGTTATGCGTTGTAAGTCTTATGTCACTAGAAAATAATAATCGCCCTTAACCACCGCTTTGTTATTGACAAATTGGGAGAAAACTCATTTGTTACCAACGCATCGATTCAGTCACTAAAATGGCCTTTATATGTAGTGTGTTTTCGTATATACTTCTATCTCTTCATGAAGATGAAAGTCTCTTCCATCTATCGAAAAGGTAAACAAAAATCTAAAAAGAAGAAGAAAGAAAAATCCTCGTAATTAAAATGAAATTGCTCTATTAACTTTAGTAAGTCTAGTTACTTCTTTTTTTTTTTTTTTAACTATTCCATTGTGGCCCTTGGTGTATATTAGCTAGAGCAATTAATGTTGACACTTGATTATTAGCCGACGTTTTTCTAAAACTTGGGATTAGGGTTTCTCATTGCAACATATCCCATTTATCAAATAAAAAGAATCATTTAACACATTTTCTTTCATTGGCACTTCATTTCTATTTCATTCCCATCTTAATCACAAAAAGTCAAAGAGTTGACTTTTGGCCAACCCTTTAATCAAAAAATCGATTCCTTTTGTAAAAAGTCAATTCCAAGTCAAAATTTGATTTCTTGTACAAAAAGCTCCTAAATAGTCTTAATTTCACTTTTGCGTTGACAATTTCCAAAAAATTCATGGTTTGGCCCCTTGATTGACATTTTAGTGATTAAACACAAAAATGTTGACTTTTGATCAACACCTCATCCAAACAAAATTTGATAAATTTCAAAAGCCACAAATCATCTTCTTCTTCTTTTTTTAACCTTAATTTGACTTTGGCATTAATAGTTTCACATAATTCAATCAAGAACCAACTTTCCATCATTTCCAGATTTTTGTTTGAAATCGGCCAAAAACAAAATTAATTCATTTCTATTCTTTTTCAGAAAAGTTTCCTTCGTGACACTTGATCACGAGATTGTCCTGCATCCAATTTTTGAGCCAATTTTAGGATCTCGCACTTGGGGTAAAAATCTTTAATTTCTTGGTTCGATTTTTTCTAATTTCTTTTGAGGTTGGGTTGATTTCCTGAGGATCCTAGCTCAGAGGTGTGCAAGGCGACCGGACATACTTCGATTTATTGAGCTCACCCAATTCGCCGCCATCAAGCTAGGTAGGGAGCACCACTGATCAAACTGGGTTTCATCGTTACCTAATTAGTGCGAGTTTCGGCCCCATCCATCTATGCTTTGTTATCTTGGTTTGTTGTTTGTTGATCATCGTGAGTCTTGACGCGAGTTTGAGCCTCGGTCGGTTTGATTCTTCCCTTTTTAGCTTGTGTGTTCCATCATTTCCTTTTCTATTAGTGGCCCGGTCCCATCCCCCAAACAATATTCGTCTCGTTCTTTGGTGGTGAATCGGCCTTGGCTAGAGTTTTAGGGCCCTCCACGGTGTCGTTGCACCTCGGCCCCTCTCCATTTTGTTGGTTAGGGTATCCGGTTTAAGGTATATAGTTTTTGTTGGAGCGAAAAGCTGCCCAAGCTGGTCGCGCCCGCTCGGGTGGTCGGCTAGGTGGAAGGTCGGTCGAGGCACACATGCAGCGGGACTAAGGTGAGCGATGCCGCTTGCTCCAATCGGCCCCATCATAGGGACGCAAGAGGGAGTTGGGTTGGCCAAGCCATGGTCGGGTCAGTCAGCTCGCGTGTCTAACAAGCCCGGGCTTGTCTTTTCTTCGGGCTGGCCGCGCCTGTGCTAAAGCAAGGCCATTGGGCCTGTTTAATTTTAATTTAGGTTTTTTGTTTTGGGTTGGGCTTAGTTTATTTGGGTTTACTTTTTCAGGTGGGTTTGTTCTTGAGCCGGATCTAGCTAGAAGCCTGATTTTGGACTCGACTGGGCCTACTCGTTAAGCCCAATCCGACCGAGGGCCTACGGCCTTAGGACCGCGGTCCCTATTTACGGATTAAAATTAATTTTTAAAAAATATTTTAAAAAATTCAAAAATATTTTGAACTTCTTTTTTTTTAAAATATTGAAAAATCTTAAAAATTAGTTTTTGAGTAGTTTATCTCTTAAAATGTGTCAAAATCCTGGATAAAAAAAAAAATTGTGCTCAATATTTAAAAAGCATGTAAGGTTTTACAATAGGGTTTAAATGTTTCGAATAAGCTTTGAAGGTTTTACATGATTACCTCACATATTAGTAAATAGGCTTAAAATCAGTCCAGACTGCATGATAAATATCATCTTGAAATGAGCAAATTTAGTTATCAAAAGAGCATTATTTGATTAATTAGTATAATCATGTCACGTGCCTAAATTATCTAGTTGCGTAAAAAGTAAGATATACTCTATACTTCACTTGATTTTTTTCCGACCAATAGGCTAGTGGCAAGACCTCTTTAGAAAATCCTCATTTTGTTAATTGAAGCCAAAATTGAATAATCCAACGTCGTGCGAGGTAGAGATTTTGGAGAGCTCACGTCTAATCAAGGGCCGTAGGCCCATCTTTTTAGTAACACTCCTAAACCTATATTTCTTTCATTCTAGACATAAAAGATAGGTCGCGACAATTGATTAATAAGTCTTATGATGGACCAAAGACGGTCTCTTTGTTTCATTAGCTTGGAATTTAAAAAAGGATTTGCTAGGGTCAAAACTGAAGGCTTGGGTTGGAGTTGTAAGGAGGTTTAGAAATGTAAAACGGTTTGCTAGGGTCAAAACTGAAGGCATGGGTTGGAGTTGTAAAAAGGCTTGTTTAGCATCAAAAGTGAAGGCTTTTTGAAAACAAATGTGGAAATCTTTTAGGGGCTATGATATATGAATAGCTTTCTTGTCTCCAACTAAATTAATATGTTATGGTGCATAAATGGACGAGGCGATACTCATGCATCCACAAAGATTAGTTAAACTGGAAGGTCAATTTTCTTATGTCTTAGAACTATATTCTAGCTTTTCCTTACAATTTATATAATGTTTCCTTGGTTGCCATTTGTTGTTTTAATGATTGCATATCCGCATAATCACCTCACATATTAATAGATATGTTTAAAATCAATCTAGACAACTTGACAAATATCTTATTTAAATGAACAAATTTAGGTATCGAAAGGGCACTAGTTGATTAATTGGTGTAATCAAGTCTCCAATCACAAATTATATAATTGTGTAGAAAGTAGGGTATACTACCATGCCTTACTTGATTTCTAACTAACCCTAATAGACTAGTGACAAGACCTCATTAGAAAATCCTTACCGTGTTAATTGAAACTAAAATTGAATAATCCAACGTAGTACAAGATAAGGGTTTGGGAGAGCCTAGGCCTAATAAAGGGCCATAGGCCTATATTTTAGATAATATCCCTAAACCTATGTTTTTGTCCTTCTAGACGGAAAACATATGGAAAACATAGGTTGTGACAATTGATTGATAAGTCCTACGGTGGACCAAAGACGGTCTCTTTGTTTCATTAGCTTGGAGTTGCAAAAAGGGTTCGCTTCGGTCAAAACTGAAGGCTTGAGTTTGAGTTATAAAGAGGCTTGTTTAGCATCATAGTGAAGGCTTTTTGAAAACAAATGTGAAAATCTTGTAGGGGTTATGATGATTGATAGCTTTCTTGTCTTCAACTAAATTAACATGTTATGGTGCATAAATGGACGAGGCGATGCACATGCATCCACAATGATTATTTAAGCTAAAAGGTCTTTTTTTTTTTTTATTTCTTAGCGTTAGATTTTAGCTTTTCCTTGCAATTTATTTAATTTTTCCTTGGTTGCCATTTGTTATCTTAATGATTATGTATCCGCTTGATTACCTCACATATTAGTAGATAGGTAAATCCAGACTACTTGACATATATCTTTTTGAAATGAGCAAATTTAGATATCGAAATGACACTAGTTGATTAATTAGTGTAATCAAGTCTCTAGTCCTAAATTGTTTGGTTGCATAGAAAGTGAGATATACTAACACACTTCACGTGATATCTAGCCTACTCAAATAGGTTAATGACAAGACCTCATTATAAAATCTTCATTGTGTTAATTGAAACTAAAATTGAATAATCGAACATCTTGTGGGGGAGGGGTTTGGGAGAGCTTGGCTTAATCAAGGGCCGTAGGCCCATCTTTTAGGCGATACCCTTAAATAAATATCTTTTTCCTTATGGATGGAAAAGATAGGTGTCGCGGCCTAACCTCGGATGTACCACCTAGGATTTGGCTAATGGACTACTCAGCTTAGACTTGGCTCAAGCTCTCCTAAGCCCATACCAATTCGCGACTTAGGTTCAAGTTTTTAGCATGTAAAAAGATTATTAGCTAGGAGTCGCCACTAATCAGTTTATGGTAGGACGTTAGACACCTAAGTAAAATAATTGGAGAATTATTTTACTTCTACGAACCATAGACTTTGAGTACGAGGACTCGATTACACTATATTTCTCTAATTCCCTTTCGGTACCATTTTTTTTTTTTTCAAATTTATCTTTGCAGGCAGTTTGGATTGGTTTTAGCCTAAATCACTAGCATGCAATAGGGTGATCACACGAATGCTTAACCATAATTAAACACTCAATGAATCATATAAATTGCATCAAAAGAATTAAATACTTAAAGCAAGCAATTATTTTTGGGTCTTCTCTTGTCTTGAGTTTAAAACCTATATACATGCACAAGGTATTTTTTGCATTTTTATATTAAAATTCGAAATTAAAAATTATTAAAAATAAAAATCTTCCTATCGTGAGATATTATCTATTTTAGGTTAGGAAATAGACTAACCTAAATTCTATCTTAACTTAGAAACTTGTCTCAACATGGCAATTAATTCAAATTGGTATCTAGCCTAGATGTTATCTAAACATGCATTCTAATTCTAAATGATATGATATGCCATGCAATCTTTTCTTTGTATTTTTTATTTATTAAAGCTTGCAATTCTACCTAAACAAAATTTCAAATATAGCAAAAATCATTCAAGATATCCATCGAGATTCAAATAAAAGATTACAATATCCAGAAAAATAATCCGTCGTCTCATGTCTTAGATTAATGGATATCGTAATCTTGATAAGGCACTTGCTCATAATCAAACATAATAAAAAAAATGATCCGTTGTCGCACGGGTCAAATTAAAGATTATCGCAATCTCAGATAGTGCAATTATCCAATAATAAGTTGAAATAATTAAAAAGATGATCCGATATCTTTAAGGATCAAATTAATAATTAAATCAACTTTATCAATAAGCTCTAATTGGTTATGCTTAATATCGCATATCGGATAACAATCAATTCGAATTAAGGAATGAAATATTCCATTTGAATTGGATAAAGATTGTTACCTAATCCGAACACACGTAATCTGGATTGAAATCGGACCGGATCATGGCTTGTGGATGATGCTCGAGGGATCATTGGGTGTTTGACTAGCCAAGGTGGTAGTGGTGGCGATGGATAACCTGCGATCAGCAACATTCACAATGGCTCAGTACCGGCAGTGGTGGGGGCTCGAGGATGCTCGTGGCGGCTCACAGAGGAGAGATCAGAATTTCCATGGGACTCGCCACCTTTCTTTTTGCCTCCCATGCAAGCTCACACACGTGGCTACAATTGATGGCTTCTTTCCTTCTCCCTGCAACGAGAAAAATTTTAGTGTCTGAAAGTAATATTTTGGGACAAGTGATCTTGGACCCGTTGGAGCAAATAGCTGCAGGAAGGTGACGTCGCGCAAGTCGATGAATATCTAAATAATGGGCAACGAGTTAGGACTCCTCCCGGGGCGGGGACAATTCGTGGTCGATGTCTTTGGCTCGAAGTAATTGGTGACCGTGGCTGTTGAAGTGCAGCGGATCGACACGATGCTTCCGCTTCACGATGCGATGCACGGAGGTGTTGACTATCAAGCAAAGTCGTTGATGGATAACAACAAACAAGGCAGCACCAGCGCAATGGTAGGAGTCACGATCGACGAACGGCAAGGGGGATCAATGGATTGTGGAGAGGCTCCGCCAATCTTCTCTCTCACGTGTGTATCCTTTGATGTTTTTTGAGGATTGTGATTGAAGAGTGCAGTTTATGAACCCGAGCACGACGGAGACTATGAACACTCCTTGCGGTACTAGGAGTCCGAGGAAGAGGAAACTTTTTCTTTTCTTTCACTCCTCCGTGGTGATCCTCCTCCCTGTACGTGCTTTTACCTCTTTTAGTGAACGGGGATGAGAGAGACTCCTTCTTGCGATCAATGCCAGAACGTGAAAGGCCTCTCTCTCTCTCCTGGCGTGAAAACGACCCTCTCTCTCTCCTACTAGTGTGGCGGTCCCCCTCAATGTGGCTGTGCCTTCTATAGTGTGCCTCCCTCAACTTCTTTTATAAGCAAAGCAAGAGATTCGTTCGGGAAAGAATTGATTTCCCATTCTTTGCTGTTGATCACGCATATATTTTCCTTTGTTTACCATGCGAATAGCTTATTCTGCTATTTTGACTTCCTTGTTCTTCAGGCAAATCTCTTCCTGATTGACTAAATCCCAATCTTCTTTTGATTTCTCTATATACGCTTTTGACATGCCCAAGATTATATGCCAGATTCCTTTTAATCAGTCGGCCACGGTCTGTCCAAATCTTGCATAAATTAATCTCTTAATCGAGCACTTTCTAATGAAAATTTTAGGCAGAAGTACAGCTCAAATGCCAAAACTTGGCACGATGGGACACTTAAGTGCTAAAACTTTGAAAGTGTACACTTAAGTGCCACTTTCTTTGAAAAGTGGGACACTTAAGTGCCACCTCTGGCGAACCTTGCTGGAAATCCTAGGTGGCAATATTTTATTATTTTCACTTGCCTACGTGGCTCGCCAAAGAGCCGACTCGGCTCTAACTCACCCGAAACGACGTCGTCTCGCAAAATAAAAGCCCCGAATATGCAAAAACGATGTCGTCTCCCAAATTAATTAAATTAAATTTAAACTTAAATTTATTTAAATTATTCTAAAAAAAACTTAAAATTAAAAAAAAAAAAAAAGGGGGGGTGAAGGAGGTGGTTGAGGGCTGAGCCCTTGCCACCGAGAAGGGTCCGTGACGGAAGGGGATGGTCGGCCGGGGTGGCGGCCTCGGCCAATCGGCGGTGAGGGCCACGAGCCGGGGCTCGCCCTCAACCGCCTCCTTCGCCCCCCCTTTTTAATTTTAAGTTTTTTATTTTTTAGAATATTTTAAATAAATTTAAGTTTAAATTTAATTTAATTAATTTTTATATTAATTATTTACACATCAGAGACAAAATGACGTCGTTTTTGCATTTTCTCACCACGTTAGCAATTTGACCGGATTTTGGCCGGAGTGACACTTAAGTGATCAATTTTACTCCGATTTTGGCACTTAAGTGTACATTTACAAAGTTTTGGCACTTAAATGTCATTCCATGCCAAGTTTTGGCACTCCAGGTGTCCGCACCTCGAAAATTTTAGTTCTTATAATGTCCAAGGGCTTTGCTAGGAACTTTCATTATTGCAGTTTTAGTCCAATTTCATTAAGTTCAAAGTCATCCATTAATGATCAAGCTGAGTGTGTAAGCTTCTAGTATACGTTGATGATAGATCGACTATGGTACTTTCAAGTCCTTATGGGCACTTCATCATAACCGACTTGTTCTTCTCCTATTAAGATTCCCCTTCTTACGATCTTAGTTGATCTCTCAGTAACCATCCATATCATCAATTTGTAAGAGTTTTTATAATGAGCTACATTAATTGATATTGTAATTTATCATTTTACGAAATTGATTAAAGCTGAGATAGAAGGTTTCTTAATTAGATTAATATGGGGTTGGCTAGTGTTAGTCGACTTGAGCTCGACCCGTAATGAGAGGGCCGGGCTAGAACTTTATAAATAGTGCTAAAGTTTTTCCTCTAACCCTAATATACACATAATTATCCTCATAAATGAGTTTTTACTAAGCACTAAAGGTGAGGGGCTATCTCATTAAGCTAGTGATACAAAGGGCAATAGAGGAGGAGTCATTGAGTTTGGATCGTCACTATTCCGCATAAAAAACGATGGTCTAAATCAGGTGCATTAATTTTTCTACTCGATTATGTATGTTCTTGCTCTAGCTATAGAGATCCTGGGATTGTGCTTTCATGTCTTACATGTGGTATTAGAGATTCCATAATCTAGAACTTGATCATACGAATTACCCTTTTTCGTGATTTTTTGTGCAATAAGAATCAATTTTGATCACATAAATGGAATGAGCTCATCGAGATGAGCAAAACCGCTGGTGGCGCATCGCCAAATGACATTGCATGCACCCTTGCGTGCAGCCACACACCGTTCGGAGTTGACACGAGTCAAAGACACGCTGCCATGAGCTTCCATGTGCCCTCACACACGGGTGTGACTAGCACAAGTCTTGCACGCTTTAGGGCTAACATCACAAAGACGTCAGTGACCAAGCGACCTGACTCGTTGGCTACCAACCTAACCCGTCATTGACCTTTGATCTGACTTGGATCCGACCCGTTGACCCACCCAACTCGGTTCTCCGTTGACTAGATTGGTCAACTTGTCGAACCAGTTGAACCATTCGAACTAGTAGTCAGACTAGTCTAGGTGGCTTGCGTGTGCACTGCACGTGCCGCACACTTCAGAGGTGCATGAGACCTTGTCCGAGCTTCGATTGGGGTGTTTTTGGAGCCTATGTGCTTGTATGGAGATGCTCTACGCTTGACATAATTATATCTTATGATAATTTTATGGATGTGAAAATATTTCTGGAATCTTCTTCTTTTTTCGGTCGAAATGTATGGAACCTTTAATATGCATATTTTTGGGGTAACTTTGCGTATTTTTCTATATTTTTCTGTGATTTTAGAAATACAGGTGCAAGCTCACATGTATGTCATCACACAAAGAATGTATAAAGCATTGATTTATTGATAACACGTATAAGATTTAACATCTAAATAATGAATAGAGCAATGTAATTGGCATGACATATGATTTTAGTGACAAATTACCCTTGTCATCAAGTTTAAATCACATATATAAGGTAAATATGATATATAAAGCTTATATCCCTATTATGAGAGAGTTTCGAAAATTCAATTGAGTTGTGACCACCAAAGTGACACATTTGAGTGAGTTTGAGAAATATCGGTCTCGTATAATGATGAGATTTCCCATGTTCTAATGTGTGGTTATACTTTCAAAGGAGGTGATTGTGTATTAGTTCATGGAATGATACATGAACAACATATTGTGGATAAGTAGCTGATCCTAATGATTCATACACTCAAAGATGATGAATTCACAAAGGTTGGAATACATTTTCATGGCCGCTATCATGTGAGTATACTATTGCACGTTATGTATTCTACCTAAAGATGATTATGTGATGATGCATATAACTCTCCAACTATGTAATTGTACGTCTTCAAGTTACATAATACTCACATGATGCCAATTATATACATTGCTTGTTATTTTAGTCACTTTATCTGTAATTAATAACTCCATAACTATTGAGGTTTTTACTAATTCAAACTTTAAGTAATGAAAAAATGATTTTCTATTTGGGAAAAGAGCAATCGGATTTACCTATTTTCCATGAAACATTCCATTTAGGAACACTTGAAAAATGCTTTACTAGTTGACTGCATTACTAATATATATTAGGGGAAGCCTTGGTAGCTTAAAATTATGTCTTATCTAATGCCGAGATTAGGACATATCTGCAATGTCTCTTCAGCATAGGGTGTGATGGTTTTAATAAGGTTAGAAATTACATTTTAAGGATTGTAAATTTGAAATCTAAAAATCATACTCGTAAAGGAACTCATGAAACTATTGGTCATTCTGACAATCTGGGTCCTAACAAAGCATCATTTAAGGGATGGTGACTATTACTTCTTTTTAAAAAGAGAATGGTTACATAAAGATAGATTGTAGCATGTATATAAAACTTGGTTATCCAAGTGTAAGCCCGTAATTAATGATTTTTTTGGCATTGTTTATGAATCAAATACCTATTAAAAGCCCCATCCAATTCTTGGTGGTTGGATAGTGGCGCAACAAATTTGTTGTGTTTTCCATACATGGATTCATAAATCTAAGGAGGCCAAAATAGGATGAATTATAGCTTACCATGTGAAATATCGATAAAGTCAACGTTGAGTTCGTTGGAGATATCTTTTTAATTCTAGATTTTTTTTTAATTGCATATTAAGAAATACATTTTATGTACCTTCTTTGAGACGGAACTTAGTTTCCATATTATGTGTAAACATATGTAGCTACTTTTTGAAATTAAAAAAAAAAAAACAATGTTATTTTTTTTGTTCTTTAATTCAACTAAGGTTGAGTACTACATTATGTCCAATGAATTGTACAGATTAAGTTTAATTCCTAATAATATATCAATTGCATATACGGTTGAAAATGTTGTTTCCAAAAGACTTTTGCTTAAGGAATAATCTCATGCATTAACGTCTAGATAACATATCTAGAGAAACAGTAAAAAGACTGATCATATTGACATTCTATCTACTCTTAAAAGTTACCTAAAGATTGGCATAGACTATTGTAGAAGTAAGATGACTAAGATAAAGAGTAAAACTACAGTCAGAAGTTCTAACCTGTTGGAGGTCATTCACATTGATCTTAGTGGATCATATATGGTAACGTTGTGTAGAAAGTTTTATTTCAACACAGTCATTGACGACTATTTCTTCTGTACTTGATTAAGGAAAAGTCTAAATTTCTAGATAAATTAAAGATTTTTTTTTTCATATTAAAATTGAAAAATAGTTAGAATAAGTCTTAAAAATTGTTAGACCTGATATGGTGGTGAATATTTTGACAAGTATGACAATATTGAATAGCTTAAAGGGTCATTTGGCAAATACCTAGAAGATTTTTGGATAATAACTTAATTTACTATACCCGAAAATCCTGAACAAAATGGTGTGGCCAAAAAGCGTAATCGCACCATAATGGACACGGTGATGAGTATGATTAGTAAGACTAATTTATCCAGTTTTTTGTGAGCTAATCTTTGAAAGCAGCCTTTTTACATACAAAGCCGTCTTTCTACCAAAATTGTTCTATCGACTCATTTTGAGTTATGGATTAGACGTAAATCTAACTTGAATCATCTTAAAATTTAGGAGTGTCCTAAAGAAGTGAGGTTATATAATCTAATATTAAGTATGCTGGAATTCATAATCATTCGGTATTATTTCATATCTTACTCAAATCATTTGAGAGGGTACCAATTCTATAACCCCAATGAAGGTATAAGAAATGTGGAATCATAGCTAGTAAAGTTTCTAAAGTTCGACATAACCGCAGAGGATAATTGCTATTATATTATTAAGGATAATAGTATGATGGAAACTGTTGTATATTTGTCTTTGTCTATATAGATAATTATGGAGTCTCCTACACCACAGACTAAGCCTGTTGAGGTTCAAAATATTGTTATTGAAATCGTTCTTGATAAAGTTTCTTAAACCTTTCAGGTACAGAATGAAGTGATTGTAGCTTCACTCAAGAGCATGATTACAATATTTACTACATAGTCGATCTAATGGCTTATACAAATATTGTTTATTGTCTTCAATCAAATCTATGGTTAGATGTGATGAAAAATGATATCCATTCTATGAAACATAATAGTGTTTGGGAACTTGTTGAGTTACTTGAAGGTCATGAGCTCATCAGCTACAAATTGGTATATAAGACTAAAAGGGACTCTAAAGAAAGATTAAGGAGTTTAAAGCCAAACTGGTAGCCAAGAGTTTCACTCAAAAAGAAGGGGTGGACAGTGAATAAATATTTTTTCTAATCTCTTCTAAAAAAATTTCAAAGTGAATATGACATTGGTAACTCATTTTAATATAGAGTTATGCCAGATGGATGTTAAAACTATTTTTCTAAAGAGATACCTTGATAACGAAGTCTATATGATGCAACCCAAAGGTTTTGCAACAGACGATTTAGGTGAACTTGTGTGTAGACTGAAAAGTCTTATTCATGGTCTCAAGCAAGTTTTTAGACATTATTATTAAAGTTTCATAGTATTGTCGTTTCATTCAGTTGAAAATAAAAGTAAATTAATGTATATACTGTAATGTTAGTGGGAGGAAATTTATTTTTCTCAAACCAATATCTTGCTTGCAAGTAGTGATGTAGAATTACTACATGAGAAAAAGTAGATATTATTGAAAAATTTTATTATAGAGGACCTTAAGGAGATGTCTTTTGTCCTTGGCATTGAAATCTGCAAAAATCGTTCTCGTCATATATTGGGTTTATCTCGGAGGACATTTGTTGATCATATTTTAGAAAGATTCAACATATATCACTGAAAGCCAGGAATTGCTTCTGTCATAAAGGTGATGAATCGAATTTGTCACATTTTCTTCATTTAAACATTGAGAAAACCTAATTGAATGATGGACCTTATGTTAGTGCACTCGAATATATCATATATGCCCAAATTTGCACTAAACCAAACATCGCTTTTGCAACAAGACTTCTAGGCAAATATTAGATAAATTAAAGACATGATCACTAAGTCACTACCAAGGAGGTTTTGAGGTACTTAAAGAGGACAAAAGACTATGTGCTGATTTACACACAAATTTAGATCTTGCAACTAATAAATAATTCGGATGTAGATTTTGCTAACTGTTAAGATGACATGAAGTCAACAACATAATACATCTTTATATTAGTAAGAGGTGCAGTATTATGGCAAAGCAAAAACCAAAAATCTATGTCATCCTATATCATGTAAACGGTGTTTGTTTTATGCTTTTCAGCTGTTACTTATGCTATTTGGCGCGGGAACCTTATTAAGGAGTTAATTGTATTTAACTTTATGGATAAATCTGTATGATTGTGTTGGCACAATAACTCTGCAATGTTATTTATTAATAATAATAGAGGCCTTAAATGGTCTAAATTAGGGGTGAGCATGGTCCGGGTTGGGCCAGTCTACCCCCTAACCCTAGGACCAACCCGCATAGTGCTGGTCCTCAATTTTTGGGACCGAGGATCGACCCCAATTGAGCTTGGGACCGATGACCGGACCAACCCAATGGGTTTGATCCGGTTCCAGGGTCAACCCGGGACCAACTGATAATTTTTCATTTCATTTTTTATACTCCTTAAAAAACGATTGAGGACCGAACTGACTCAATGGGTTCAGTCCGGTTTCAAGGTCAACCCAAAACTAATCAATAATTTTTTATTTCATTTTTTGTACTGCTTGAAAGAGCAACCAAGGACCGTACCAACCCAATGGGTTCGATGATGAATAAGGTCAGCTAAGAAAGGCAAGCGGTGAGGGTCAATTAGGGTGAGCGTTGAACAAAATGAGTATCGAATGTTGAGCGGGGAGCAACAAGCCAAGTGAGCATCGAGCGACGAGTGGCACGAGTGACCCAAAGCGGGCGAGGTGAGTGTTGAGTGGCGAGCGGAGAAGTTGTTTTTTTCGATTTTAGCAAATTAAAGACTAAGAGGACAGATAAGACGGAAAATAACAAATACTAGAGGAGGATGCCATAAGTTGCCTTTTTGGACGCCGTGAGGACTCCTCACAAAAACATTTTCCGCCTTCGTAAAATTATGACTATTGACATTGTAAAAGACATTAAAAACCTAAGTATTAAAGAATAATATAAAATTACTTGAACTCCTCACTAAAGAGCTGTTTAATGTTGTTGACGCAGTTTATTTTAAGGTTTTCTCTATATAAAAAAATTATAAATAATATTATATATATATATATATATATATATATATATATATATATATATATAGTCGGGTCGGTATGGGTTAGACTGACCCGAAATTCTCAGGACCAAGGACTGACCCGCACAGTGCTGGTCCAAGAATTCTAGGACCTAGGACCAACCCAGTCTCCTTGGGAACCGGACTAGGACCGACAGGGTTAGGCCGATCCGAGGTCGGTCCGGGATCAACCCCAGACCAATGCTCACCCCTAGCAATTAGTGCAGTTGCAATAATGTGGTATGGAGCCATGTGTCTCTTACCTCCTTTCCTTGATGCTACTCATCCTATATTGCTCCTTAAATAAGGGCTATGTAGAAGAGATGGATGCTTCTCATAGGTTTCTCCACTCTTATACATGGATTTTCTAGCAGCTTTACTTCTGGGATATATCAACAGCCAAGTATGTATTAGACGGTGAAATTCTTGCTCTAGCAATAGTTTAAAAACTTTGTCACTCATCAAATTAGGCAGTTGTCATTGTCTTATTTCACTGAGTACATTTCATGCCCCCCCTCTTACTGCATCTAGTTTGGAGTCGATGGACTTTTTCTTAATCAGCCTCTTCCGAAAGATCCATTTCTGTACCATCGGAGCTTAAGTTGATCTTATAATCTTACGCTGTAAGCATTTTTTTCCCTTTATTTTGGGCAAGCATATTTGCACCGACACGTATCATTTAAAGATAACAATCTTTACGAAAGTATTAACCTTTTCTGAATTTTCCTCATTTGGATAAATGCACTCGAGCCTACGTGGCATAAGTTTTGTAAGATTACGAAAGATGAAACCTTAAGGGATGGAGTTTTCATGGTGATGCTTATGAAGCCTGTGGAGTCGAAGTTTTCATGGCTCTTCTGTAACGGAGCTCTTCTGAAACGAAAGGAAGGGGCTTTTGTCACAACGAAATGAAAAAGATGGGTTAAAGTCAGACAAATGGGTCCTTGGCTGGCCTTTCAATTTACGACTTCCGCAGCCACACCGCCTTTTACTTTGCTTTTAGTTAATTTCAAGTCGTTTGCCGCATGTCCATTTTTAAGCGAATTTGACTAGGTGAATGCACACACACCACATCAATCCCTAACATTGTACTATAATACTACTGAATATTCTCCTCTTTTACCACCTCTAGCTGCATCACCCCTACACGTCTGAGACACTAAACACTCAGCCACTAATATTTTTCCTGGTATCGCAAGCTCTATAGCAATCAATTGAGAGGCGTTTCCCGGAAAATGTTCCCAACTCTGGGAGCTGAGTGACACTAACAGGTCTCATCCCTGAAAGGAAGTCCCCGTTAACCCCAATTTTCTTGTAGCGATGCGTGCTTGTACCTTAAGAAGCTTTCCACACTTTGATGACAAGCTCGTTCTCGGAGATTTGGACCATAAAAACTCTAAGCTTCTGCTCCTTCTACGCAGGCTCCTCAGCGGAATGAGAGGGCCATGTTTTTCCATCAGCCTCAGCCTCCATGTTACATGAATTCACAATCCACAAGATAAAGCAAACTAAGCCACTTCCAGCCACCTGAGTCTGCACTCTTTTTCGACCATATGACAGATAAGTCCCCCACAGAAATGAAAAGCATCATTCATAACAATGAACATGAATTGAAAGAAAAGAAGGTTAATTTAGTGCATCACGCTTTCACTCTGTAAAAACTTGCTCTACATTTTATATATACATATATAGTTTCAAATGAACTCAAAATGGCATAAAGGTGGGGGGTTGGAATTTCCCCAGATTCCAACCATTGCACATGATATCCTAGATTTCATCACAAATTGCAGTGTTATGGTGGAGGGTGGGAATTTCTCACAATGAAGTCAATGCAATGATATCAGGATACAAAAACAAACTTCAGGTCTACCTCTCCACTACCTATCCTCTTCAGTGTTATCAGAATTCTTATCAGAGTCAGAACCACTATTGAAGCTGAGGATTTCTCCATCATCCTCTTGAGAAAAATTCAAGTCCAGTACATAAGGTTCGATCAATTTCCAAAACCACGTAGAATTGCTTCCTAGTAGACCTATCCAATACACCTGTCCTTTCCTCTTTACCCTGCAATCCAAGGACTTTGCTTTTAATGCCTTAACAACTCTCTCAACTCCTTCTTGACTTCCTCTAAGTTTAAGCAATATATCTCCTGACGACATCCTGTAGCCCCCATACATGTACCAGTACGCAAGGGCGCATGGTGACAACCACCGATGTATTAACTTTGGAATCACCGGTTTCCCTCTGGGCCAAAACTGATCTGCATAGAAACCGAAATATGAATGACAAATCGTGGAGAAGCTATTTGGTATTTCATTGGATTTATCATCTAACTTGCAAGAAGGATGTAGCCACTCATGGTAATGCTCGTAGATATGTCTCTTCAGAGCAGAATGCATCCCAGAATTCTCATTAAACTTGAACTTGATCATGTGGTTTTTTCTCTGTTCATCAGAATCGATTTGTAAACCACCTAAGAGCATACCCACTAAAATTTCCCTTTGCTCTTTGGTCAGCTTGAGGCTCACTGGCTTCTTAACCACTTTTCCTCTCAAACTAAGGATAGGGTCAAGCTTTTCCATTGAGGCCGGTTCAATTTCATACTTTTTCTGACACATTAGATGGTATACTTTTTCTGCCTTCACATAGTCCCCAGTGGACAAATAACCACTTAAAATGGAGTTGCAATTACGTCCACTGATGCCAATACCTCCGCTACTATGCATTTCACTAAAAATCTCCTCGGCTTTGCCAATGTCACCAATCCTCACCAAAGAATCCAAGTAAATGCCATATATTACACGATTTGGCTGACACTTCTCTAGGCACTGGGAGAAAGCTGACTCTAGTTTGTCATGCAGGCCTAAGTTGAAATACATATTCATCATGTCAATAAAAGAAGGACCGAGGGGCTTTAGACCACTATTCTTGAACTCTTTCATGAGAGATTCTGCCAATTCCACATCTTGAGCTTTACAAATCACCTCTATAATTTTATGGTATGCCGCCACGGTAGCCGAACCCAAATGCTCCTGCATCTCCCTGAATAAATTTAATGACTTCATGTGATCCGCAACCTTTGCATAGACTTCCATTTTGTACACATAAGATAGAGAAGGAAGCTTATCACCCAAATGCTGAAGTTTGAGCCAAACCCTTTCAGCTTCATCCAGATTCCCCCCCTTAGAGCAAGACCTCAGTACAGACAAAAGCACCTCTCGAGTCTCTTCAATTCCAGATTCTTGCATCTCCTTTCTAAGTTCAGCGATCCGCTCTCCATCTATAGTGTCCTGATAGCTATGCAGCCATATGAGACCTCCATAAATATCCTTGTGTATTTCGAGCCTAGATGTCACCAAATTATGGAATATAAACTCTGCTTGCTTGAGATGATGCTTCGACAAGGCTCCCGAGCCACTCACCAGAGCTCTGAATAGAGAGTTGTGCAAACTAAGATGAGGCTGATACCCTCCTAACTGGATCATGCGATTGTAAATGCTACATGCTTCCTCGAGGCAACCTTGGATGGGAGCACTCAGATATGCAACTATGAGAACGTGGAAAGTAGATTCACTTGGAACCCGTCCCTGGTTTATTATGTCATCGAATATCTCCCTACACTTGGCGAATTTCCGGTTCTTACCCAAGTAATCAGCGAGCTTCGTCGCAAACGCGAAATCAAATCTATACCAATGTTGCTGCATCATCCACTTGTACACCTACAATGTAGTGATATACTTCAAAGTCATGAACATGAATTTTGCAACAACTTGAGGCAGAAGTCCTAATTGTTACAAAATAAACTAACATGCCCAGAAACAGGTGAAAATTCAAGAACCAAACCCACATACCTTGAAGGCGGTCTCGTTCTCCCGGATCCTCATACAGTGAACAGCCACATAGGTGGCATCCTCCTGCCTCATCCACTTCCTCTGCGCGTTCAGAATCCTCACCAGAGTCCCGCCCTTCTGCGCCGGCAACTCCTTGCACAGCCACGCCAGCTTCGCCCGCCGCCACTGCTCCGGCACCTCCTCCAGCTCCCTAACCTCCACCGCGGGGGCGGCGACGCCAGTTGCCTCATGTCGCTCCCCATGGACCCCACATCGAAGCTGAACCCATCGGATTCACTAACCCTGCTCGTGAAGTCCCAGTTCTCGTCCGAATCGGGCCCGTCCACCACCTGCTCGACGGAACTACTCAGCGAAGCGGGGGAGGCGCGGGGCGAGACCAGGAGGGGGGCCGGGAGAAGGGAAGGCGGAGGGCGGCGAAAGAGAGCCGCCGCGGGTTGCTGAGGAGAAACAGAGCGCTGCGGCCCCCCCGCCGCCGCCGCCGCCGCCACGGTGGTGCAGGGAGAGGGAGAGGGAGCGGAGGAGAGAGAGGGAACCGCGCATGGATGAACCGGAGGTCGCCGGAAGAGCTGCGGCGGCGGTGGGAAGCGGAGGGGAAGAGAGCTCAGTGGCCGGGGCGCCCAGAAGCATGTCGTTTCGAGCTTCCGCTGTGCGCGGCGGCCGGATGAGGATGGGATGACCGTGGCCAATCGGAAAGATGATGAAGGGGAGCAGATAAACTTTGCTTAATCGAAAGGGCTACGGGCCCATGGGCCTAGGCCCAATTGCATCGTGCCCAATGCATTCATCCGGATTTCGGTTTAATTTTGTTTAATTTTCGAGAAAATTATTTAAAAAGTCATAAACTTATTGTACGGTGATGACCAACAATTCAGTCTCAAGTCTTTTGACAACTTGCCTAATTTAGTTTTAAATATTTTAATTGTGTTAAATTACTCATAAACACTTTAACGATTTGTTAATCTAGTTCTAAAGCTTTTAACAAATTGACAATTTAGCCATTCCGGCTAATTTTGATCGGATATCGCCAACATGATGGCCCATTCAACCTCGGTTGTCGTATGTAGTATGACCGGCGCCAACTTGGACAATTTTTAAATTTTTAAACCGAGTCTCAACAAATTAATACCGAGTAGGGTCTACCACAATTTCGATCCACTGTCACCTTATGCTATCACTATAAGTACTCATTTTTTGGATGAGCCGAATCGAGCAGATGGTGATCATATAAGATTGTGATCATTTGGGCTATGCATTTGCCCTATGGATCATTCAATCGAGCCTTTCCCATACGTCCAATGGATATGGGACCTCAATAAGGGTGCATAAATGGTGCCAAGTTTCTTAGTAGAAGAATCCTAGCCTATCTAGTGTCAGGCATGGGAATTACATTATTAGGAACATAATTCCTAACGATGTTTCTTCGCCTACATGGACTTGTATTTTGAAATGTCTATGGGATATTTCCATAAAAAATTCAAGCAGAATCTTAAACACTTTGATTTTGTCACATTTCTTGAATGCATAATTTCTCGTAGGAGTTACAATTTATAGTTTTCCTACAACAAAGGAATTTTATTACAAAAGGAAATGGAAATACTAATAATGCAAATTGATCTAGCTATAATGATAATTGATTCAGCTACTAATTCTCTTCCATTTTAAGCTTCCCTTAATTTTTGCTTCCATCGCGAATAATCATCATCCCTTCATTTTTGGTCTGAAAATCTTCATTCTCCTATTGCAGATTCCATTTTAAGAAATCTTCCTTTTCAATTTTGGCCTTTCGTCCAAACCCTTCCATTGAAAGCGAACTTCTTTTTGGCCTCGGTGGATTCTATTGGCAAGCACGAACTCGGGCTCAACTTGTAGTAGTCCATCTTCAGCCTCCATGTTTGGTAGCTCGGCCTCGAGCTTGTCATGTGCTCCAAGGTGAGGCTTCAATGCGGAGACATGAAAAACAGAATGGATTCAGGCGTTTGAAGGAAGCTTGAGGCGGTATGCAACCAAGCCAATGCGACCAATGACTTCAAACGGACCATAAAACCGAGGAGATAGCTTATAACGTTTACTGATTCAAGCTGTCATTTGGCGATAAGGTTGCAAGCAAACGAAAACCTTATTCCCAACCTGGAATTCCAACTCATAGTGTCCACGGTCGTATTGGACTTTCATCCATGCTTGTGTGTCCGCAATCTGCTGTCCACGGTCCGTGAGCAGTTGGTCACGGGCTTCCAAATGGCTAGCGACGGTGGCGCTTTGCGCTGTCCTAGGCACGTAGGTAAGGAGGTTTGGAACGGGCCTCCCTACACCAATTCGAACGGAGTTTTAGGAGCGGTGATGTGGGTACTAGCGTTGTAGTAAAACTCAGCCCATGGCAACCATTGTACCCAACATTTTGGACGATCTTCGGAAAAGCATCTCAAATACGTTTCAAGGACCCGGTTAACCGCTTCAATTTGTCCATTCGTTTGTGGGTGGTAGACCAAACTCATGTTGAATTTAGTGCCCTGTTCGTATAATTCTCGCCAAAAGGCACTTGTGAAAGTGGGGTCCCGGTCACAAACAAAGCATTTAGGCATCGCATAGAGCCAAAAGATATTTTGAAAAATGCCCTTGCCACCATTTGGACCATGTAAGGGTGACTAAGTGCGATGAAGTGGGCCATCTTTGATAAACGGTCAACGACGACGAATATAACAGTCTTACCTTTAGAAGTCAGTAATCCCTCTATGAAGTCCATTGAAATGTCCTCCCAAAATTGCTTCGGAATCAGTAACGGGTAGAGCAATCCTGTGGGCTTGCAATGCTCCGCTTTATTTCGTTGCCAAACTTTACTATTTCGGATGCATTCTCGCAACGTTGCTCTCAAGCCTTCCCAAAAGAAAATTGTCTCGAAATGTTGGAGGGTTTTGTGGAATCCCTCATGCCCGATGTCATGTCTCTCTTTGGTGATGATCGGAATCAATTCCAAGTCTTGTCCGATATAAATTTGGTCATTGTAGAAACAATGGATCGATTATTTTCCTTGATCGAAACAGCTCATGCAGCTGCTATAACTCGGCCAGCTGTCCATTCTCCTCTTTGACTATGTCTAGCCACTGCGGAATTGGCTGAGGGATAGTGGATAGACTTAATCCGGTTTTGCGAGATAAGGCGTCGGCCGCACCATTCTCCTTTCCCTTTGAGAAAGTCGTACCCCATCAACTTTACAAGCCATCTTTGTTGCTCATCCATGTTAATCAGTTGCTCCCAAAGATATTTGAGACTACGGTGCTCAGTGCGCACTGTGAATTGTCTTCCCAAAAGATATGCTCGCCATTTTTGCACCGCCAATACGAGAACCATGATTTCTTTTTCCTAAGTGAATTTTGCAAGTTTTGCGCCGGACCATGCCTTGCTAAAGTTGCCTAAGGGACGCCATTGTTGCATTAATACCGCTCCTGTACCAACCCCGGATTTGTCGCATTCAACCACAAACTGGTCGGAAAAATTGGGTAGACCGAGAATCGGTGCTTGGATCATAGCAAATTAGAGATTTTCAAAGGCTTGATTAGCAACATCCCCCCACTTGAAAGCATCCTTGCCGTGTTTGATGTGCAGCCCATGTTTTTAGAGTAGATCGAACACGATTTTCACATGCTTGGCGTGGGTCGTTGCATCTTTTTTGTTGATCAAAATGTCGTCAAAAAAGACAAGAACAAATTGACGTAAGTATAGTCCAAAAATACCATTCATTATTGCGTGAAAGGTGGATGGAGCATTAGAATGTCTGAATGGCATGATGAGAAATTCGTAATTTCCATGATGCATTGGGAATATTGTCATTGCAATATCTTGGGTGGCCATTCAGATTTGATGATATTTGGACCTTAAGTCCAACTTTGTGAAGACCTCTGCACTAAACAACTAGTTGATAAGTTCATTAATTAAGGGTAACGGGAACTTGTCTTTTGCCATGACTTTGTTCAAGGCGCAGTAGTTAATGCAAAAACGCCATGTCCCATCCGTTTTTTCTGACAAGAATCACAAGACAATAGTACGGGCTATTGCTTGATTGAATTATTCTGCTTCTTAGCATTCCCTCAGCCTATCTTTCGATCTCTTGTTTTTGGGAAAAAAAAAGGGTAGCAGAAAGAGCGCACATAGATGGGACCCTTTGCTTTCGCAATAGTAATGTAATGATCTTGGGTTCGTGACAGTAGTAGACCCTTGGGATCCATGAAAACCATTGGATACTCCTTGAGTCATTCCTAATTGTCTCATTTCTTGTTCAGTCTTGTTGGCGGATTTTTTTGTCCGCCGCAACTCCCAAATCAGCCTCCATCCAAAGCGAAAAACCATGCACCTGTGATTGCCCAATCCGCCGGCTTAGGTTTTTGGCCTTGATCTCCTTTGCTTCCTCCCGCTCCATCCCAATTAACCTCACATCCTTCCCTTGACATCGGAAACACATCTCTATAGTCTTGAAATCCCATAAAAGGGAGCCAAGATTTCGAAGTCAGGATGCCCCAAGTACCGCATCACATCCACAAAGAGAAATAACGTGGAAATCAATCGTACATATGGCATCTTGGATGGTTACCTCCACCACGTTACAACTCCCCATGTTTGCAAGCCTCTCGCCGTTAGCCACCACCACACTCAAATTACGTCTTTTCTTTATGGTCAAGCCCAACTTGCGTACTGTCGTGGTATTGAGGAAATTGTGTGTGCTCCTGGTGTCGATGAGCACACCAAGAGGCTGTTTCTTCACCGTGGCTTAAAATCGCATGGTCTATTGAGTGGTGATTCCCGCAATTGCGTGCGGTGGGATTTTGGGGATGTCTCCCCCCTTCACGTCTGCTGCTTCACGTTGCTCCTCAAAGGCCTCCGCTTTCTCTTTTACGTATTCTTCCTCCCCAACCTTAATTAAGAACAGCCGCTTGCATTTGTGTCCGTGGGTATAAATCTCATCGCAATTGTAGCATAACCAGCAGTTTTGCCGTTCCTAAGCCTCCGCTAGTGTTAAGCGCTTGATGGGTGCTCGGGATATGGTAGGACTGGGTTTTCCCATATTATTCACTGCCCGATTATCCTGTGGGGCCTGAGATGGTCCCGTGTCGGTGCCTTAGCGGAATTGGGTAGTAGTTGTGGCCCTTCATGCTCTTTTCGTCGAAAATTCGAGCCAAGCTAATTGCGTTCGAGCCTGTTGCATGCACATCAGATTTTATACGTTCTTTAAGGCCACTACCAAAACAACTTACTTCTTCCGTGGGAGAGAGTTGCATGCTGCATTGCACAAGCAGCGATTTGAACTGGATTTAGTAATCCTTGAGAGTTCCGGTTTGTGTTAACTTTGTCAACTCTCTAAAGAAATCATTAAATCGAGTTGGGCCAAACCTTTCGAAAAATATGAAGCAGAATTGCTCCCACGGTGGATAATTAGGGTGTGCATGGCAAAGTTTCTATTCCGGGAACTATTTATTTTCAGAAATAGTTTTTTTCTATTTCTACTCCTGGAACAATTTCTGAGTAAAGTAAGGTGTTTGGTAATCATACACAATTTATATTCTTGGAATAGAAAAAGAATAGAATGAGTTTGGTAAAAATTTATAAATTTTTGTATTCATTTGTTTTTTCTAATTACTCACGGACCGCCGATCGCTGCGCCGCCGAGCCGCCGCGCACGGCCGCCACACGACCGCGGCATGATCGCCGCACGACCGTTGTACGACCGCCACATGATCGCCCCACGACCCACTTGCCGCGGGAGGGGGCGGTGGCCGGTGAGCGTGGGCGGCGGTCTTGCGATGGCGGTCGCAATGACGGTCGGTGGTCGTGCGGCGGTCGTGCGGCGGTCGGTGATGGTAGGCTGCGTGCGAATGGTGGCGATTGTCGGCTGATGGGCTGTGGCCGGTGGCCGGTGGGCTACGGGCGACGGCAACCATCGCCGGTAGTCGCATGGAGATTAAACAACTTCCGAGACTTCATTGGAGAATTAAAATCGGGAATCACCGAAATTCCCGATGCAATTGAAGGGTTAGTAAAACTGCAACATCTTTATCTGGCAAGCATGGAGATTAAACAACTTCCGGACTTCATTGGAGAATTAAAATTATTGTGCACTATGAATTTGTCAAGTAATGGTTGGCTTAGCTCAAATTCAAGTCGATGGAAGTTACCCAAAGCCATTGGAAAGTTGGAGAAACTAGAGGAGCTTTATCTTGGTTATCGCAAGGAGTTGGAAGGCGATATTCCTGATGAGATAGGACATCTTTCCTCTCTAAGAGTCCTAGATTTATGTTTTACCAAAATCCGTCGACTTCCGAGAATGATTAACATGCTTTCTTGCCTCTCAACACTTGACTTAACGAGGTGTGATGAAATTACAGAGTTGCCTGAGCTTCCAACGAGTTTAGTTCATTTATATGTTCAATCTGGCGCGCTGTAAGTAGTCCCAAATTTCTCTATGATCGATATAGCTTTTGTAACTAATGAACTTGCTTCTATTTGTGGTAGCCAAGCGAAACTTGTGGACACGGTAGTTGAACTGGTTTTGCAGGAGTTGAAGATAAGAGCAAAGTCTATGACTAAAGATTTAGTCAGACTTGATGAGCGAGTGGCAGAAGTATAGGAAAAGTTAGATGTTAACCGTAGTGATGAAGTGAGGCTACTCGGAATTTATGGAATGAGGGGTAGCGGTAAAACCACTCTAGCCAGGGTTGTCTACAATGAACTTCTTTCTCACTTTGGAAAGTGTTCCACCTTCCTTGATGATATTCGAGGAGAGTTAAACCATAAGGGGTTAGTCTCGTTGCAGGAGGAATTACTAAAGGAAATTGATAGTGCCAATGCACCAAAAATTATTGGGGGAGTTGATCACGGAAGGGAGAGGATAGTGGGAACACTTCGTAGTAAGAAGTTTCTCATAGTTCTTGATGACGTTGATGAGATAAAGCAAATTAAGAATCTAATTGGACTAGATCAGTTGCGTCCTGGAACAAGAATAATTATCACCACTAGGAACATAGGTGTGCTGGAGACTACCGAAAAAATGAAGTCGAAGAATTCTAACCTTGCACTCCAAATTCTGGCTTATGAAATGGTGGAAATGAAATTTAGGGTGCGCATGACAACGTTTCTATTCCAGGGAACTATTTCTTTTTAGAAATAATATTTTTCTATTTCTACTCCGAGAACAAAATCGAGTAAAGTTGAGTTTTGCGTGCCCGGCCGCTCCTCCGCATGCCTCGATTCCGGCGGTGAGCCGCGGCGGTGCTCGAGAGAGAGATCCAAGCTCCGTCTCCGCGCAGCCGCTTCCTCGAGGAAGACGCGGAGGACACCCGGCCTGGCCAAATGAAAGCGAGCGAGAAAGAGAGAAGAAGAAGAAGGAGAAGAAGACCATCGTCGACGGCTCGGGGTGGGTTCGCTCGCCTTCGGCTTCGCCGCCCCTTCACCGCCGAGCACCCGTCGCGCGCGGCCGCCGGAGGTTAGCTTTCGAGTTGTCACTGCCGTGGCTTCCTCCCACGACCAGTTTTGCCGAACCTCGCCAAAGCTCCGCACCTCCGCGACCTCCGAACGACGGTGACCCTCGACGCCACCGGAGGCCGAGCCGCTACACGCCCGAGCGACCTCCTGCTTGTTTTTTTTTTTCCTTCGCAGAGCCCCCGTCGCAGCTTCTCCGGTCCGAGCTCGTCTTTGCGCCCGCTTCATCCGCAAGGCCCATAGCAGCCGCTTGCGAGCTGCCCGCGCCTTTCTTACTTGGGCCATTCTCTCGAAATGGGTTACGGTTTTCAGCTTATCTTGCGTGCTGTTCGCATCTTCTGTTTGTGATGACTTCGAACTTGGTTTCGGCCCAAATTTTGGGGAAAGAGCCGATGGTTGACACCCCTCCTTCCCCTGATGTTGTTCATTCAACTCGTGTTGTTATGGATGAGAACTTGGGTCGGCCTTCCTCGTCTGCTGATGCCTTGCGCGACGATACCCAACTATTGCGACCTCCTCGTGCTTCTGTGGGTTCCAGGGATAGAAGTCGAGGACGCTCTCGATCAAAACACCCTCAGCCAAGAAGGGAGGACTCGAAGAAACAAGCTGTCCGAACTTGGGCTAGCGTAGCTAAGGTAGCTACCAAAGGCTATGCTTTGCAATATATTCCACCTACCTATGTTAACAATAGGCCGGTTGTTGAGCTAACTGAAGACATTATTGAGGCGGTTGATCCTAAATTGTATGATTGTCTCATGGGTTATTTCATTGGAAGGTGAGTTCCCTTCAAGGTTACTGAAGCGGCTCTCAAGAAAGCCTGGGGATCTAATCTCGTTGATGTTATGTCCAATGGACAAGGGTTCTTCTTCTTTCACATTCCTGATGCAGACTTTTGGAGGAACTTGCTAGATGGGGGTCCTATTTCAGTCTCCAAGATTCCGCTGGTGCTGTAGCAGTGGAGACCGGGTCTGGAGCTTAAGAAAGACTCTCACCTAACAGTTCCTGTTTGGATTAAACTTAAATTGCTCCCGCCTTCCTTCTGGTCTGCTCAAGGAATAAGCAAGGTTGCTAGTGCAACGGAAAGACCTTTATACATTGATCAAAGAACAGAGCAGATGAAGATGTTCTTTTTGCAAGAGTTTGTGTGGAAATCACAGCCAAACTTCCCACTTGTGATGTCATTGAAGTGTCTGACAATGGAGTGTCCTCTCTGGTAGACGTTGAATACGAATGGAGGCCTGTGGCATGCTCAGGTTGTGGCATTTTCGGTCACAAATGCCCACCTGCTCCAATTCGGTCTGCCCGAAATTTCCTTTGCGAAGGACTCGGCACTGCTCCTCGAACATGCCTTCCCCTGTTCTTCTTGTCCTGTCAGTGCCCCCTGTTGTGGTGGATGGCCAACCAAAACAAATGGTGGCTCCGACGGCTGATCCCCCTCTTTTGGATAATAGGTCAAATACTGCTCTAGTAGACCCGGTATCTGGGCCGCTAAGCCTCATCCCAGCGGTTCGCCGGTGAACCTTCTTAGACTCGTGATGCGGAATGCTCGGGTCTTGGTGGATCTCAATATCACCCAGCCTACCTTAAATGCTGATCCGGTTATTGCCTCTTCCATTCCTGCATCCGATTCAGGATGGAAGCAGGTAAAAGAAAAACAGATGAAGCCTCCTTCTTCGAAGGCTGCTGCCTCCTTCTTCGAAGGCTGCTGCCTCCTTTACCTTGGACCCTCCTTCTGGTGGCGAGCAGTCCTTAAATTTGAAAGACTCCGCCTCTGCTCCACCAATTCGCAAGCCTCAAGGAAGTTCCAGGACTTCTAAGAAGGTTGACTCTTGTTCTTCTCATGCGGTGGCTTTGCCTGATCCTGCCGTGCCCCACGCTAGTTTGGAAGATGAGACTGTTGAATCTAGTGTCTATGCTGGTTCGGTTAAGGGTGATCTTTTATCTACTTGCCCCTGTTCTCCAAGAGTCTTGCCGGCCACTGCTGGAACTGAATCACTACAAGATAAGTTGGAGAAGCTTCTCCCTAACCCTCCTACTGCAGTAGTGCCTACTTCAGCTTACAACCGACGCAGGTCTTCAAAGAAGAGGTAACTTCGCTCCCTCTTTTATAATTATGCTTTTTGGATTTTGGAATATCAGGGGTATGCTTAAACCTGTCAAAAGGGCAGAAGTCAGGCGTTTTGTTACTTCTAATAATTTGGCCTTCATTGGCCTTGTTGAGACTAAGGTCCCAAAGAATCTTTTTGGTTCAATCTCCTCTCTTTTGCTTAAAGACTGGAATTGGGTTGCGAACTATGACTTTTCCTCTCGGGGTAGAATTTTGGTGGGCTGGAACCTTGAGTTTTTGAGTTTCGATATTCTATCTATGAATGACCAAGCTGTGCATGGTCACATCAAATTCATCTAGTCTGGTTTGGAGTGTTATGTCTCGTTATCTATGGTGAACATACCTATATCTCGGCGCCGGCCTTTGTGGGAGGACCTCCTCCTTCGAATGCTCTCTTTCGGAATTCGGCTTGGATTGTAGCGGGGACTTCAATGCAATTAAAGATCCCTCGGATCGTGTTGGGAGTTCTAATAATTGGATACCTTGTTTTGATGAATTTAGCCAGTGCTTAGCTCAGACTGACCTGGAAGATCTCAGATATGTTGGCCTTCATTATACTTGGTCCACTTCAGGTGGTACTAATAGGAAGATGAGAAAAATTGATCGTGTTTTGGTGAATTTGATGTGGAACTTGGATTTCTCCTTTTCGGAAGCCCCGTTCCTGAATCCCGGTATATCTGATCATACTCCTATGATAGTGAGAGTTCTAAACCCGGTCTTTAAAAGAAAGCCTTTCAAGTACTTTGACTTTTGGGCTGATCATCCGGACTTTCCCTCCATAGTTCGACAGACTTGGGATAGCCCTGTGAGAGGGACTCCTATGTTCAGACTGGTTTCCAAGCTCAAGGCTATGAAGTGTCGCCTCAATCTCCTTAACCATGAAGCTTTCTCTAATATCTCTTAGAGAAAGGTAGTAGCTAGGGACGCCTTGCAGTCCACCCAGCTTGGTATTCAACTTGACCCTAATAATGTCTATCTTGCTGAGCTTGAGAAGGAGCAGAGACGTGCTTTTGTAGACCTTTGTGGTCAAGAGGAATCCTTCTTTAGACAAAAATCTAGAGTTAGATGGCTTAAGGAAGGGGATCGGAACTCTAAATTCTTTTACCATGCAGTAAAGAGGAGACAACTCACTAATAGGATCCTCTCGGTTAAGGATCCTTCGGGCTCATTGATCACAGACTCTGACTTGGTGCCGCAAGTCTTCCTTTCCTTCTTTTCGGATCTCCTCTCTCCTCATACAGCACTCTCCAAGCCTTCTTTGCAGAAACTTAAAAAGTTCATTCGGTATCCTCTCAAGGACGACCAGATTTGTTTCCTCTCTTCCCCGGTCTCTAGCTCTGAGATAAAGAATACTCTCTTTTCTCTTGCAAGAGGCAAAGCCCCGGGTCCAGATGGATTCTCTGCTGAGTTTTTTAAGACTAACTGGAACATTGTGGGTTCGTTGGTTTTGGAGGCGGTTAGAGATTTTTTCACCTCGGGTCGCCTTCTTAGGGAAGTCAATAATACAATGCTCGCCTTGGTGCCAAAAATCCCTAACGCTTCTGCCATTTCGGACTTTAGGCCCATAGCATGCTGCAACACTATTTATAAGGTCATCACAAAGATTATGGGTAATTGATTTGCTGGAGTTCTGAAAGACTTGATAGATCATTCTCAGAACGCTTTTATCAAGGGTAGAAGAATTCAAGATAATATTCTTTTGGCCCAAGAACTATTTACTAGATTCCACCTCGACCCTTACCTTCCCAAATGTGCTATTAGGGTGGACTTTCAGAAGGCCTATGACACTGTAGTGGGACTTCCTTGAGCTTACCCTTTTGGCTTTTGGTTTTCCGCCTTCGTTTATTCATCTTATTATGATTTGCGTTCGAACGCCGAAATACTCAATTTCTATTAATGGTGAGCTCCATGGTTTCTTCCGGGGGAGGTCGGGGCTTGCGACAAGGGGACCCAATGTCTCCCTACCTTTTCACTCTGGTGATGGAAGTGTTCTCGGGGATTCTAACTGATCGGACCTTGGCAAAGAGCTTCAAATATTATTGGAGGTGCAAATCGGTTAAGCTCTCTCACCTTTTCTTTGCCGATGATGTTTTTCTCTTTTGTCAAGCCGATTGGGCCTCGGTGGCTTTACTTAAGAGAGGACTGGATATTTTTTCTTCCTGGAGTGGACTGTTGCCTAACAAAAACAAGAGCGAGATATTTCTTTCTCGGTGGGTCTCCGTCTCTTCGCAATAAGATTTTCGGCTTTTGGCTTTAATGAAGGCAAGCTTAGGTTCGGTATTTGGGTGTTCCCATTATATCTTCCAGACTTGGTAGAGCGGATTGTATTACTCTAATAGATTGTATCACAGCTAGGGTCTAGTCTTGGGCTCACCGGTTTCTTTCTTTTGCTGGAAGACTCCAACTCATAAGGTTAGTCTGACAGTCTATTCAAGCCTTCTGGGCTAGTGTGTTTACACTGCTTGCCTCGGTGTTGATAGACATTGAGCGCATTTTGAGACAATTTCTTTGGAAGGGTTCTTCTCTTGGCCATGGTGGTGCTAAGGTCTCGTGGGACAACGTTTGTTCCCCAAAAGTGAAGGTGGTCTAGGCCTTCGAAAATTGAAAGATTGTAATAGAGCGGCCATGCTTAAATATATTTGCATTCTCTTCACGGATAAAGAATCCTTGTGGTGCCGTTGGATCCATTCAAACTTTTTAAAAAAGGATAACTTTTGGTGTTCTTCCTGTCCTACCATATGCTCTTGGGAATGGAAGAAAATTTTGCTTTTAAGAAGAGATTTCCGTCTTTCTTTCTTCTGGGAAATCGGAAATGGTCTTTCAGTTTCCTTATGGCATGATCATTGGCATCTTCGTGGCCCCCTGGACTCTTTCATACCAGCTTCTCTTATGGACAACTGAGCTTCCGAGCTTTGCGGTGGTCGCTGATCTTTTTACCTCGAGGGGCAGTGTTCTTAAATCCCTTTTGGAAGATTGGGGACTCATCCTCCCGACTCTATCCCTATCCCGTGACAGGTTCTCCTAGCGGGGTGATTCCTCCGGCTCCTTCTCCATCACTTCAGCTTGGAATATTATCATAACGAAGAAAGACCGCGTTCCTTGGGCAACCTTCGTTTGGGACAACACTATTGCACCTAGATTCCAATTCAACCTGTGGTTAATCTCCAGGAATCATCTTCCTACTCAAATGCTTCTCTTATCCTATCATAGGATTGATTATGAAGTCTGCGCTTTTACGTGGGGTCCCGGACTCAATTGACCATTTGTTCTTCGATTGCCCCATTTATGCAACTCTAGTTTTTTTTTTGGGCGGCCAGGTGTAATCTTCCTTGGCGCAATGGATCATGGAAAGATAATCTCTCTTGGGCCTTGAAATTCTTGAAAGGTAAAGACTTCTACCATTCGATCGCTCGGTTCTCGTTTGGCGCCCTGTGTTACCTTATTTGGAAAAAGAGGAATAATATCATCTTTAGAGGGGAAGCTTTCGTTGTCTCGGCGATGAAGAATCACCTAATCAAGCTAGTTAAGGACAAAGCCTTAACTTTTTCTAATGTTCCGGTCTCTCAAGGAACAGTAGGATTCAGAGAGGATGGGGCCTAGACCCCTCGGTTTTCATTGATCGTCGCTCTCCCTCCTAGGTCTACTCGTGCCTGCTATCTTCAGCTGCTACCCAACTACTTCGGCTCTCTTTAGTGGTTGCCGGGTTTTGTATTGTGGGTTTTCTTCGGTGTTTGGCTCTTGTAGTACGTTATTTGTGTTTGCTTGTACCTTTTATCGGCTCCCTCTCACTCTCTTGCTTTTAGCTTCTAGAGTGTGAGTTTTTTTTTTGGCGCCGATCTTTTGTACATTTGTCCTAAGTTCAATATAATCTTACTCTTACCAAAAAAAAAACAATTTTTGAGTAAAGTAAGGTGTTTGGTAATCATACAAAATTTATATTCTTGGAATAGAAAAAGAATAGAATGCGTTTGGTAAAAATTTATAAATTTTTGTATGTATTTGTTTTTTCCAATTACTCACGGACTGCCGACCGCTGCCACACGACCGCCGCACGATCGCCGCACAACCGCGGCATGACCATGGGATGACCGTCGCACGATCGTGGCACGACCGTTGCACGACCGCCGCATGATCGCGGCACGACCATTGCACGACTGCCACACGATCGCCGCACGACCACGGCACAACCGTCGCACGACCATCACACGATCGTAGCATGAGCGCCGATTGTCGCCGCCGATCGCCACCGCAGATTGCCACCCACAGTCCACCGGCCGCGGGGGGGGTGGTAGCCGGTGAGCTGTGGGCGGTGGTCTTGCGGTGGCGATCAGTAACGACGGTCGATGGTCATGCAGCGGCAGGCGGCGGTCGTGCGGCGGTCGGTGATGGTACGCTGCATGCGAACGGTGGCGATCGTCGGCCGGTGGGCTGTGGCCGGTGGCCGGTGGGGTATGGGTGATGGCAACCATCGCCGTAGTCGCCCGCGGTCGGCTACCGACGGTGGCCGTGGGGGGCAGGAGGTGGCTGACGGTTGGCAGGCAGCTGGCGATGGCCACAACAACTACTTTTTTTTTTTTTTTGTTTCTTATTTCTTTTCCAAGTCTATTCCTCAGCCACTTTTCTATTCTGGGGAATAGAAAATAAGTTGAAGTTACCAAATAGATTTCTATTCTTTTTTCATTCCGAGGAACAAAAGAACAGAAATCGGGAGAAATAGAAACGTTACCATGCATGCCCTTAGCCACGCACTCCAACCTTTCAAGAGGCATGCACTTTTGGAAGGTTCTCTAGCAAAGGATTTTGATTTTGACATCCTCTCAATAGATATTGTCTATACTATTGGGCGCCTTCCTTTGGCCTTTGAAGTTATAGGTTCATTACTTTATGGAGAGCCCAAAAATAAATGGGAGAATACAGTAAAACAGTTAAAGAAAATGCCTCATAAAGAGGTACAAGACACATTGAGGATTAGCTTAGACGCCCTAGACTATCATCACCGTGATATTTTTCTCAATATCGCACACTTTTTCGTCAATGAGGATATTACTAATGCCATTAATATATGGGAGGCTTGTGAATTTTATCCTGACATTGACGTCCTTGTTAGCAAGTCTTTGATCAGGATAATGAACAACAAATTTTGGATGCATAACCAACTGAGAGACTTGGGACGAGAAATCATTCGTCGAGGAGATGGTAAAATCTCAAGAAGTGGAGTAGGGTGTGGACGAGCGAGGAGTTCCTTGATTTCATACGAACTGAAGAGGTAAGACAACTAGAGGGTTCAAATGAAAAAGTGACATCCTGCCTTTGAGGATTCAACTTTCTACTCATGATCTTTTCTTCCATTTCTTTCATTAAAATCGTAAATAAAATTACTAGTCACTGACAAACTTCAATGAATCACGGCAATTGATTTATTGGCAGAGGTATCAAGATGTTGAAGCACTTGATCTACGGAGGAGGAGTTCTCATATCTCAATTAGCCATGAAGAAATTGGAAAGTTTAAAAATTTGAGGTTCTTGAGATTATCTTATGGGACCTTGCATGGGGATTTCTTCGTTTATTTACCAAAGTTGAGATGGATTTCGTGGCATCATTCCCCACCAATTGTTAGTGTGCCTAGTATCCGTTCAAAGAATTTAGTCGTCCTTGAACTTTTTGACAATAGGTTCACAGATGATTCAAATGTATGGGACTTAATTAAGGTATGGTTTCATCTCAATTTATAACGGTTGTCTCGTACATTATTTGACTTCTTTTTTTTTTTAAGTGTTTATACTTCCTTTTTGTAGATGACAACCAAACTTAAAAGTCTCGCTCTTGCAAAATGTCATTGCATTACAAGAAGTCTAGACTTGTCTAAATGCTCAACTCTAGAGAGGTTGACTTTTGATAATTGTGAGAGGTTGACGAAAATAGACAGCTCCATTGGAAAGTTAACGCACTTGCATGAACTGAATATCACCGATTGTAAGCTCGTTGAGCATGTGCCTAATGAAATTAGAGGGCTAGTGAAGCTTGAGCACTTCTCTTTGCATGGCTGCTACAGTGTGAGCATACTCCCCATCTCTATCGGCGACTTGGCATCATTAAGGAAGCTGTACCTTTCAATTACTCGAATTAGAAGCCTACCGGAGTCCATCAGAAAGCTACAGTGTTTGTCAGATCTCTTCCTACAATTCTTAGGAATCAATGAAATTCCCGGTGCAATTGAAGGGTTAGTAAAACTGCGACATCTTTATCTGGCAAGCATGGAGATTAAACAACTTTCAGACTTCATTGGAGAATTAAAATCATTATGCACTATGAATTTGTCAAGTAATGGTTGGCTTAGCTCAAATTCAAGTCGATGGAAGTTACCCAAAGCCATTGGAAAGTTGGAGAAACTAGAGGAGCTTTATCTTGGTTATCGCAAGGAGTTGGAAGGCGATATTCTTGATGAGGTAGGACATCTTTCCTCTCTAAGAGTCCTAGATTTATGTTTTACCAAAATCCGTCGACTTCCGACAATGATTAACATGCTTTCTTGCCTCTCAACACTTGACTTAATGAGGTGCGATGAGATTACAGAGTTGCCTGAGCTTCCAACGACTTTAGTCCATTTACATGTTCAATCGGGCGCGCTGCAAATAGTCCCAAATTTCTCTATGATCGATATAGCTTTTGTAACTAATGAACTTGCTTCTATTTGTGGCAGCCAAGCGAAACTTGTGGACACGGTAGTTGAAGTGGTTCTGCAGGAGTTGAAGATAAGAGAAAAGTCTGTGACTAAAGATTTAGTCGGACTTGATGAGCACGTGGCAGAAGTATTGGAAAAGTTAGATGTTAACCGTAGTGATGAAGTGAGGGTGCTCGGAATTTACAGAATGGAATGCGTTTGGTAAAGTAAGGTGTTTGGTAATCATACAAAATTTATATTCTTAGAATAGAAAAAGAATAGAATGTGTTCGGTAAAAATTTCTAAATTTTTGTATTTATTTGTTTTTTCTAATTACTCACGGACCGCAGACCGCTGCCGCACGACCACCGCACGATCGTCGCACAACCACGGCATGACTGCCTCACGATCGTGGCACGACTGTCGCACGACCGTAGCACGACCGCCGCATGATCGCCGCACGACCACGGCACAACCGTCGCACGACCATCGCACGATCGTGCCGCACAACCGCCGATCATCGCCGCTGACCGTCGCCGCCGAGATTGCCGCCCCAGCCCACCGGCCGCGGGAGGGGCGGTGGCCGATGAGCTATGAGCGGCGATCTTGCGGTGGCGGTCGCACGGCGGTCGGTGGTTGTGCAGCGCGGGCGGCGGTCGTGCGGCGGTCGGTGATGGTAGTCTGCATGTGAACGGTGGCTATTGTTGGCCGGTGGGCTATGACCGGTGGCCAGTGGGCTACGGGGGACGACAACCATCGCCGGTAGTCGCTGGCGATCGGCTATCGACGGTGGCTGCGGGGGGCAGGCAGCCAGGGATGGCCACAACTACTTTTTTTTTTTTTTTGTTTGTTATTTCTGATCCAAGTCTATTCCTCGGCCACTTTTCTATTCTAGGGAATAGAAAAATAAGTTCGCGTTACCAAATACATTTCTGTTCTTTTTTTGTTCCGGGGAACAAAAGAATAAAAATAGGGAGAAATAGAAACGTTACCATGCATACCCTTAGCCACGAACTCGAACCTTTCAAGAGGCATGCACTTTTGGAAGGTTCTCCGGCAAAGGATTTTCATTTTGACAACCTCTCAATAGATATTGTCTATACTACTGGGCGCCTTCCTTTGGCCCTTGAAGTTATAGGTTCATTACTTTATGGACGAGGTGTGATGAGATTACAAAGTTGCCTGAGCTTCCAACGACTTTAGTCCATTTACATGTTCAATCGGGCACGCTGCAAGTAGTCCCAAATTTCTCTATGATCAATATAGCTTTTGTAACTAATGAACTTGCTTCTATTTGTGGCAGCCAAGCGAAACTTGTGGACACGGTAGTTGAAGTGGTTTCGCAGGAGTTGAAGATAAGAGAAAAGTCCGTGACTAAAGATTTAGTTTGACTTGATGAGCGCGTGGCAAAAGTATTGGAAAAGTTAGATGTTAACCGTAGTGATGAAGTGAGGCTGCTCGGAATTTATGGAATGGGGGGTCGCGGTAAAACCACTCTAGCCAGGGTTGTCTACAATGAACTTCTTTCTCACTTTGGAAAGTGTTCCGCCTTCCTTGATGATATTCGAGGAGAGTTGAACCAGGAGGGGTTAGTCTCGTTGCGGGAGGAGTTACTAAAGGAAATTGATAGTGCCAATGCACCAAAAATTATTGGGGGAGTTGATCACGGAAGGGAGAGGATAGTGGGAACACTTCGTAGTAAGAAGTTTCTTATAGTTCTTGATGACGTTGATGAGATAAAGCAAATTGAGAATCTAATTGGACTAGATCGGTTGCGTCCTAGAACAAAAATAATTATCACCACTAGGAACATAGGTGTCTTTGGAGACTATTGAAAAAATGAAGTCGAAGAATTCTAACCTTGCACTCCAAATTCTGGCTTATGAAATGGTGGAAATGAAATTTAGGGTGCGCATGGCAACATTTCTATTCCGAGGAATTCTTTCTTTTCATAAATAGTTTTTTTCTATTTCTACTCCGGGAACAATTTCTGAGTAGAGTAAGGTGTTTGGTAATCATACAAAATTTATATTCTTGGAATAGAAAAAGAATAGAATGCGTTTGGTAAAAATTTAAAAAATTTTGTATTTATTTGTTTTTTCTAATTACTCACGGACCGTCGACCGCCGACTGCGCCGCACGATCTCCGAACGACCACGACACGACCGTCGCATGACCATCACACAATCATCGCACAACCGCCAATTGTCGCCACCGACCGCCACCGCAGGATTGCCGTCCACAGCCCATCGGCCGCGGGTGGGGGCGGTGGCCGGTGAGCTATGGGCGATGGTCTTGTGGTGGCGATCGAGAACGACGATCGGTGGTCGTGCGGCGGCAAGCGGCGGTTGGTGATGGTAGGCTGCGTGTGAACGGTGGCGATCGTCGGCCGGTGGGCTGTTGCCGGTGGCCGGTGGGCTACGGGCGACAGCAACCATCGCCGGTAGTTGCCGGAGGTCGGCTGCCGATGGTGGCCGCGGGGGGCAGGAGTTGGCAGGCAGCCGGCGATGACCACAACAACTACTTTTTTTCTTTGTTTCTTGTTTCTGTTCCAAGTCTATTCCTCAGCCACTTTTCCATTTCGGGGAATAGAAAAATAAGTTGGCGTTACCAAATAGATTTCTATTCTATTTTTGTTCCGGGGAACAAAAGAACAGAAATCGGGAGAAATAGAAACGTTACCATGCATGCCTGCCCGATTATCCTGTGGGGCCTGAGATGGTCCCGTGTCGGTGCCTTAGCGGAATTGGGTAGTAGTTGTGGCCCTTCATGCTCTTTTCGTTGAAAATTCGAGCCAAGCTAATTGCGTTCGAGCCTGTTGCATGCACATCAGATTTTATAGGTTCTTTAAGGCCGCTACCAAAACAACTTACTTCTTCCGTGGGATAGAGTTGCATGCTGCATTGCACAAGCAGCCATTTGAACTGGATTTAGTAATCCTTGAGAGTTCCGGTTTGTGTTAACTTTGTCAACTCTCCAAAGAAATCATTAAATCGAGTTGGGCCAAACCTTTCGAAAAATATGAAGAAGAATTGCTCCCCTGGTGGATAATTATCCGCCCGTAGTGATTCGACCCATTATTGGGCTTCCCTTCAAGATGTATGGATGCGAGGATGAACTTTTCGTCTTCTGGAGTTTGATTATATCGAAATATTTATTCTACTCTCCCTACCCAGGCTGTTGCATCGGTGGTTCCACTGAATCGAGGAATTTCGGGACGATACCATCAATGAGGATGAGCCGCTCGCCCCTGACATTCCTCGGGTTCCTCTGGTCCTACGGGTTCTATTTTATGGACCCCTACATTAAGCCTTGGCTCCGGCCTCTGCCGTGCCCCTGGTTCCCTTCTAGTGTCGTGAGATGTTACTAAATGTCTTGCAAGGTTGCCGACACTTGCAGCTGTACCAAGGTGTTAGGAATGAAATTCCTAACGTGGTTTCTTTGCCTATGTGGACACGTAATTTTGAAACGTCTATGAGATGTTTCCACCAAAGATTCAAGCTGAATCTCAAATGCTTTGGTTTTGTTACATTTCTTGAATGCATAATTCCTCGTAGGAGGTGCAATTTATAATTTTCGTACAACCAATGAATTTAATTATAAAAGGAAATGGAAATACTAATAATGTAAATTGATCCTGTTATAATGATAATTGATTTAGCTACTAATTCTTTTCCACTTTAAGCTTCCCTTGATTCTTGCTTCCATCCTGAGAAATCATCCTTCAATTTTGGTCTGAAAATCTTCATTCTCTATCACAGATTCCATTTTAAGCGTCCCTTGATTTCTTCTTCGATCCTGAGAAATTATCCTACCTTCAATTTTGGTCCAAAAATCTTCATTCTCTGTCTCAGATTCTTGCTTTCCACTTTGGATACGCATCTTGACCGTGACATACACCTAGTCCCGTTGATCAAGTTAGATTAGAAAGCGTGACCCGAACTCAGGTTGATATTTGACCCCAAAAAAAGCCTCCGGTGGATAGCCCGAACTTGTTGGCTTAGGTTCGTTTCATTACATAAAGAATAAGGTTGTCAAAATTGTCTTCTTCTTCTTTTTTTTTTTTTTTTTTTTTCTTTTTTGCTAATTAAGAACACCGGGGAGCTGTAGAATAATGGGACTACAAAATCATAGAATTATACAAATTTAATATATGATTTCTGGTACGTTTACTTTTTCTTGACCAGATGGGCGAGCAAAGTAAAACAAAAAACAAAAAACAAAAAAAAAATTGATAGTGGGAACCCCAAACAACAAAATTAGAAAAATCAGCTTTGCCTAAAAGGGAAACTTCTATCACTGCTTAAGTTATTGATCAAAAACTCTTTACGCTTGTTAGGATAGGTTAGGTATTATTATCCAAATAAAAATAATTATAATATATATCTTTCTATCAAATAATAATGAAATTAGCTCATCGCTGTCAATTACACTTCAATTGCTAAAAATCAGAAAAAAAAATGTTAGAAAAATAGAACATGTTATGAACCCACGCACAACATTATAGAAATTATTGTGAGGTGACGTTATGGTTAAACTTTATGCTAATTGTGCTTTCTGCGATACTTTATTTATATTTGATGAAGAAAACGCAAGTAGATTTGATAAAATCGAGAAATCATGATTTTACCATAATTATTTTAAAGTAACAAATCACATGAATAGAGAATACATGAGTCGTAGAAGCAAAAATTAGTCGGGACCAATTTTCTTTGTAATAATTTCAGATGATAACTAAAGATGCGAAAGGCTACTTTTGTGTTACGAGAAACGGAAAAATCTACTTTCATGATAAAATAAAAAACTTAAATTTTCTTAACAGCCAATATAACAAATAGTATAACTCAGTTATTGAAAAAATATACTTTATTTTTGCACGTAGCACGCGGCCAATATTAGTTTCTTCGAATATTTGAGGAACTTACCCTATTACTATAACAAAATATAAAATAGAAAATTTTAGAAAATAAGGTTCTTAATCGATTTTCATAAAATTTTCTGTGCTAAAGTCAAATTGGAACAAAAACAAGATGATTTGTCAATTTTTGTGTTTTTCAATTTTTTTTGTCGAAGATTTGACCGAAAGTTAATAATAAGATTGACTTTTTTTCAAAATGTCAATTTCTTGGTCAAATCTGTCAAATTTTCAAGAATTAATTTGACTAAAGTGAAATTAGAATTATTTAAAATCTTTTTATGCAAAAAGTCAAATTTTAACTCGGGGTTAACTTTTTAGTCAGGGTTGACTTTTGATCAAAGGGTGACCAAAAAGTCAACCTGAAAATTAACCATTTGTCTTTTATGAATTTTCGATGGAAATAAATGAAAAATTGTTTAGCAATGAAAAAACAAAAAAAAAAAAATGAAAAATGATGATTTTTGTTCGAAAAGCATATCACGATCGAAACCTTGTTCTCGAGTTTTCTACCTTCATCAATGTGTCAAGAAAAATCGGTATCAACAGCCAATCTACTTTCATTGTACCCATTTGATCCTAACCATGGCTCAGGTTTTTAATTCAAATTTGTAATAAATACCTGACAAGTTATGAGCCTTTTCTTTTCATGTACATAGAATATCTTTGTTTCTTGATGAACCATCCATGTGTAGTCACTTAGCGATATTTTGAACAATTTTGTACAAAAATGTTAAAAGCAAATGCATGATAACTTTAGGTAACAACCAAGCCACTTTAAGTACTGAGATGGTGTTAATATAAATATTAACGTAAATTTAGGTCCCCGAATCTATGATATCTGGTTTTGAACCTATGATCTATGATATGTAGTTTCATGGAAATCGAAGAGTACTCCCAACCCTCGTTTAGGTAACCCAATCAATCCCCCCCAAAACGAGACTAATGGCAATTCCAAATTAACATATAAGGTTGTCTAAAGAACTTTAGAATGAACTCTTGTCACTCGAGATATGGGTTTGCGAGAATCCATATTTATAATCAATAGTCCATTTGCGGTTTTAGCAAATGGAAGTCCATTCGAGAATACCATTTGTACGAATCATTCGGACCGTTTTTGTAAGTAAATACCTTTAAATCTATCCATTAGAGGACTCCTCACCTCGGTAGGTCGCAATAACTCTAAACATTCATCTAATATATAATGCATACACATGAAATAAAGCATACACTTAGGCTGAAAAGCCTTGCCTTTTTTCTCAAACAAGCAATCAATGGAAGTGAGCCAATTGAGGATCACTCATTCATTTAATTCCAAAAATGGAGTCAATTGGGATTAAATTCGATTAAACCATCAAACGACCACAAATTAGATTTGTTTATGTGTCTTTAGAAAGCTTAGGATGCAAGGATTAAGAGTGCGTTTGGTTCAGCATTTTGAAAGCCCATTGGGAAAATGCAAAGTAGTTTAGCCTAAAGGACTTTAGGCAAATGCAAAGGCTGTTTGGTAAACTATACTTTGAAAAGCAACTTTGAGAGAAATGTCATTTGGTAGAAAATACACTTTAAAAGCCCTTTGGGTGATTAATATTAGATTTTTTAATTTCATTTGTTTAAAATTGAAAAAAAAAAAATAATGTATGCAACTTTTTGAATATAAATTTTAACGATAATACTAAAAAAATCATACATATATAATTTTTTTTAAAAAAGACCAAACCCTTCATCCGATTTTTTTAATTTTTATTTACTTAAAATTGAAAAAAAATGTACACAACTTTTTAAATATAAATTTGAAAATAATGCTAAAAAATAAAATACATATATAATTTTTTTTTTAAAAAGACCAAACCCTTCATCGGAATTTTTTAATTTTTATTTTTTTAAAATTGAAAAAAAAATAATGTATGCAAATTTTTAAATATAAAATTTTAAAATAATGCTAAAAAAATCAAATACATATATATAATTATTAAAAAAACAAATCAAAATTTTTTAATTTTTATTTGTTTAAAATTGAAAAAAAAAATATATGCAACTTTTTGAATGTTAACAGGACATCTTGACCTGATTTTAAACCATTTTACCCGAAAAATCCAACTCATGTCAAGAGGTCCGTCACCCAACCCGGTTGGGGTCCAAATTTTGAAAAATTCCGTAAAATAGTAAGCAACCACAAACACGTACGAAATTTTTAGGTAGTTAGAACGGATGTTGACAACAAATTTCTATGTTGAGATTCTTAACAGATTGGTATAGAAAATTCGATTTTCACATAGCTGTAGTAACAGAATCTGTTTTGGAAGCCTGTAGATTTTAACCAGTTTTATTTCATTTAGACCCCTCTAAATTTGCAATTAAGCACCCACAACTTCATGTATTACTAAAAAAGGCCATGATGAACAACTTTCCAGTTTAAAGGTTTTGCAAAAAGGGGCCCGAACTTATTTAGGTTTGCAAAACCGAACTGAACAAGTTCAAGCTCTGTCCTTGAAGATCAAATTCGAGAAAATCCCAAATTTTGTAAAATCCATGAAAAATAGTAAACCAACTCATTTCGACTCTAATTTTTTATATGTTTTCAGATCTCAATGTACTCTTCAATTATTATAAAGGAAGCCTAAAACATCGTTTACAAATGTCGGGAACACACAATCAAGCCCCTGAAAATCGAAGGCAACATTACGTTACCACCGGAACAACTTATAAATGATAAAGCCATCTCTCAGGCAATAAACATGAAGAAGTAACAACCATGCCACTCGAAACTAGAGTCCGAAAAACCCCCTTCAAAGGAGCTTACAGCGAACGCTCACAATAACAACATCAGCTCACTGAGAAGAACAGCGAATCAGAAAGCACTACATAGAACTCGACCGCGTCATCCACTCCAACTCAAACATCAACCTACTCAATTCATGTAAAAGAAACCCTAAAGACAGCATGCTAATTGTACAGTCTCTCGCCAGCACAGCAACACAATCCGAAGTGAGGAAAGACGGCGGCAAAAGGTAGACGCCAATCGGGAGGAGAACCGCAAGCATGGTGCGCAATTTGATTAGCAAGAAATCACGGTGGGGGATGATCGACTGACCTTCTTGCTAGTGGGAGGCGAGGCCAGGAAGAAGACACAATTGGTGTTCCGCTTCTGCGCCTTGTCGCTCATTCTGGAAGGAAGGAAGACAAGAAGACGGGGATCAGCTGAGAGCTGGCCGGCGACTGTGCTGGTGGACGTATATAGGACCTCAATGAAGGTCGCGGTAGCAGCAGTGCGGCCTCACCTCCTGATCAAAGAGCTTCCATGGAGGGAATGGATGGTGACGACGAAGACACGAGGGGGGAGAGAGAGAGAGAGAGGGAGGGAGGGAGAGGGAAAGGGAGAGGGTGTTGGAAGATATGCAGCATATATTTTTGGTTATGATCATGCATTGAGATATTGAATTGATTTGTAAAATATCTCTTTTCCTTTTATTCATGCATCTCTTGTATTATAATTACAAAGTGATGTACATTGAATGAAATACAGAAAACCGAAGCTTTCCCCAAAACTCTACAATCTTCCTTCTCTTCTTTGTTCTGCTCTTTGCTTCTCTATACTTTCTTACTTGGTATCAGAGCTTTGGCTCTTGATTCTGCTTCCGCGTTGATTGCCTATCGAAGCTTTCTGATATGCAAAAATTAGATCAAAGCAACGAAGGAATCAAAAAATTCATTAGAGAAGAAAGAAGCAAAAATCGTTACTCACCATGAGTCACTCAGAAAATCCGTCTTCGGCATAGATACACAACCTACAGGAGAAATTGCGCCTGCACAAGAAACACAAAGCACGATCCCGGGGATCCAACAGCAAGCTCAAATTCAAGGCCTACAATGGCAGTTTCACCCGACTCAGTCAAATATGGGGCTGCCCATCTTGGGGCATCCATACCAATGGGTACCGTATCCATGGTACGTTGGGCCAGGCCCAAATGCATCATTGCCGGGATTAGGAGCAGCCAAAGCAACCCCCAGCCCGGTGGGAGTCCACCAGCCACGAATGGGGCAAACTCGACCGTCGGTTCAGAACAAATCAGCGGGTCTGGCTTTTCCAATGCGAGTTATGGTTCCAGATCTAGCGGATCGGGTACAGGAACGATTTCCTACCCGAATCTTGTACCCGGCTTTCTTCCGTTTCCGATCGCAGCTGTCATTGGCCGAACGGAGCCCGGCGACCCTTTGCATGTGTCAACCGCCAATGGTCGAAGCGAAACCGATCGGTTGCAACTCACCGGGTCGGAGAACTATTCCAAATGGTCACAAGACTTCCAGCGAGCCCTCGTGATGAAGGACAAAGATGGATTTCTCGACGGAACAGTACCCATACCTTCGGATGAGTGACTGGCCAGGCACTAGAGAAAATGCAACCACCTCATCCGAACGTGGATCGGCAATTGCGTTTCTCCAGACATGGCCGCCGGGCTTCCTCCGACAGAGGACTCAAAGAAGATGTGGGATAACATCATAGAGATGTACGGGAAGTTAGATCGGGCCCAAATTTTTTCTCTCATGCAGGAATTAAGCGAGTTAAAACAAGGAAATATGAACGTCACAGCCTACTACAACAAACAATCATCTCTCTGGAACCAACTCGAAGCAACGGAAGAGAAACTCGAGGGACCAGCAGAGACACTCCAGCAATACAGATCTATGAAGGAGAGGGAAAAGGCTACGCGATTCCTTTTGATTTTGAATGAAACTTACCTAACCTTCCGTTCACAGATCTTGGCAATGGAACCCGTGCCTCCCCTTGGACAAATCTTTCAACTGGCCGTCCAAGAGGAAGCGACAGCATCGCCCTCGCGCTGCGTGGCGTCCGACGAGACTCAGGGGTGAAAACCCTACCCCAAGAGAGAGAGAATCGCGAAGGGGGGCTAGGGTTACCGAATGCTGCGGTCGAAAGATCCTATAAAAGAGAGGGGATCAACGGCTCAGATACTCTGCCAAGATCTGACGGTGCACAAAGGTTCCATCAATCCGCTGAATCGGACGGTGGATATGGCTCCTCGCTGAAGGGATCCGATGGTCAAATCTTTTACACATTAAAAGGATCGAACGGTCAGATTTTTTCAGCATCTTCAAAGAATTTTGCTCAAAATTCAAGGGGGAGAGGTAAATTATATTGCGAATATTGTAAATGCCCACATCATACCATAGATAATTGTTGGAAATTACATGGTAAGCCAGGAGAAAAAGGGAAGAAGAAAGAATATTCTGCAGCCTATCAGGTGACTGGACCAACCGATCTAAATTATGATCAACCTATTACATATGGGCAGTATCAACAGCTGATGCAGGCGTTGCAAAAAATTCATATTGGAAACAAAGGAGCAAGTTTTTCAGGTATTTCTCATTGCTTGATAAATTCTATTTCAAGGAAAGCTTGGATAATTGACTCGGGGCAAGTGATCATATTATTTGTGATAAAGGATTTTTTTCCAATATGCACAAGAAATTAGATACACCTATTTACGTGCAATTACCAAATGGGAACATCACTCATGTCACTTTGACAGGCACTGTCCAACTGAGTCATCAAATTACCATTCATAATGTCCTTTATGTTCCACAATTTCAATTCAATTTCATATCTGTATCCAAAGCCTGCAAAGAAAATTCCTATCGAATATTCTTCGATTCTGACACCTGTTTTTCCCAGGCCCGTTCGACTGGCAAACTGATGGGCTTGGGTAGTCTTTCTGGAGGGCTCTATTTTTGGACCAGTTTTCCTAGTCATTTTGATTTATCTTCAATTCCTCTGAATAAAAAATCATTGTGTAATGTATTTGCCAATGATAATAGCTTTCTTATTCATTCACGAATGGGTCATAGTGCATTTTTTCCTTACTCTAAATGTGACATATGCCCACTTGCAAAGCAATCCCGAACTCCCTTTCCTTCCAGTACAACACGTTCCAATGACATTTTTTCACTAATTCATATGGATGTTTGGGGACCTTATCACGCCCCACATAACGATGGTTCGCGTTATTTTCTCACAATTGTGGACGATTACTCTCGTGCCACATGGGTATTTCTGATGCACTCGAAGGCACAAGTTGTCTCTCATCTACGAATGTTTTTAATTTTGACCAAGAATCAGTTTGGGAAGTCGATTCGACGAATTCGCACTAATAATGGGACAGAGTTTTTTTAATAATGATTGCCATTCGCTTCTTTTATCCTATGGCATTCTTCATGAAAGCTCTTGCACTTATACTCCACAACAGAATGGAGTAGTAGAGCGAAAACATCGCCATCTCTTGGAAGTCGCAAGAGCATTGAAATTTCAGGGATCTATTCCAGAAGATTATTGGGGAGATTGTGTTATTACTGCGGCTTATTTGATAAACCGGATGCCAACACGGATACTGGATGGCAAATCACCTTTTGAATTACTTCATGGAAAAAGACCGACATTGGATCATCTGAGAATTTTTGGCTGCTTATGCTATGCTTCAGTAATGGGGTCTCGGGACAAAATGAGTCCTCGTGCTAGGCGATGTATATTCATGGGATATCCAAATTTGCAAAAGGGATATCGTGTTCTCGACACAACAACAGGAGATTTTTTCATTAGTCGGGATGTTGTTTTTCACGAAAATGTCTTCCCATTTCGTGAAACCTCATCCTCACAAGAAGACTTGGATGCTCCAACCAATTCCCCTCAAGTTCTACATGTCGAAGATACATCCCCTGGCTATATTCTCACAGCACCTCCAGAAGTAAGTCCTCATCCAGCATTAACTAACTCTTCTCCAGAAGAGGTTATGGATAATGCTCCTGTAGACACAAGCAACATGGAGGATATTTCTATTGAGACAAATCAAGAAGGACAATCTCCATCTCCACCGCCGGCCACTCATCCGCGTCGCCTAGGGCGAGCCACAAGGCCACTAATGTGGACTAAAGATTATGTTTGTGCTTCACTTAACTCACCAGGTATTTGCTATCCAATATCTTCTTACGTATGCTTTGATAAGCTTTCGTCAGACCGTAAATGTTGCATTAGCCGTATTTCCGATGAGAAAGAACCATCTAGTTATGATGAGGCATCTAGAGATCCACGATGGCAACAAGCTATGGCAGCAGAATTACAGGCATTGACTGATAACCACACATGGGAATTAGTCACTCTTCCTCAAAACAGAAAGTCCATAGGATGTAAATGGGTGTATAAGATCAAATATAGATTTGACGGATCCATTGAGCGTTACAAGGCTCGGTTGGTGGCTAAAGGATATACCCAACGGGAAGGTTTCGACTATCACGAGACTTTTTCCCCAGTCGCTAAGGATGTCACCGTTCGTTCATTCTTATCAGTTGCCGTTGTTCATAATTGGTCTTTACATCTGATGGATGTTCACAATGCCTTTCTTCATGGCGATTTGGATGATGAAATCTACATGGACATTCCTTAGGGCTTACGGAGACAGGGGGAGAATAGAGTATGTCGTCTCCGCAAATCCCTTTATGGATTGAAACAAGCTTCAAGACAATGGCATGCAAAGTTTGCAAATGCTCTCACAACTGCAGGCTTCAAGCAATCCAAGTATGATTACGTCCTGTTCACATGGACTAAAGGTATGTCATCTATCTACTTAATGATATATGTTGATGACATCCTCATCATGGGAAATGATGAAACTGCAATAAGGAGTCTTAAGAAATATTTGCATGCCACATTCCATATAAAGGACCTCGGAAGTTTGTATTGGAGATCATCTCAGAAGCTGGGTTATCAGGATGCAAGCCAGCAGTTATTCCAATCGAGCAGAATACCAAATTAACCTCAGCGGATTTTCTTGAAGGGATATCTCAAGATGATGACCCTATACTCAAAGATCCGACAAGTTATCAGAAGCTTGTTGAGAAACTCATATATCTGACTATGACCAAGCGTGATATCTCATATGCCTTGCAAACTCTCAGCCAATTTATGCACAACCCGAAGGAGTCTCACATGAATGCTGCCTTGAAAGTTGTGAAATATTTGAAGAAGTGCCTAGGACTCGAAATACTTCAATCTAGAAGATGTAACATGGAATTGACGGCATACTGTGATGCAGATTATGCGACCTGTCCGATGAGTTGAAGATCAATTACCGGTTTTTGTATTAAATTTGGGGAATCTCTTCTTTCATGGAAGACAAAGAAACAAGCAACGGTCTCTTTATCCTCAGCTGAAGCAGAATATCGGGCTATGGCGAAAACTACATGTGAGATTGTATGGATACGAGGGTTGCTCAGGGATCTTGGAATAAGGCTAAGAGGGCCAACGAAGCTATTTTGTGACAATCATGCAGCTCTCAAGCTTGTAGCAAATCCTGTAATGCATGAAAGAACGAAGCATATAGAAGTGGATTGCCACTTCACACGAGAGAAGATTCAAGAAGGAATCATCGAGACAAGGGGAATTGGAACCGCAGAACAACCTGCAGACATCTTCACCAAACCTCTATGTCAAAGACAACACGCATATCTTCTAAGCAAGCTAGGAGTCTTAGATATCTACAAGCCACCAGCTTGAGGGGGAGTGTTGGAAGATATGTAGAATATATTTGTTGGAATATATGCAGAATATATTTTTGGTTATGATCATGCATTGAGATATTGAATTGATTTGTAAAATATCTCTTTTCCTTTTATTCATGTATCTCTTGTACTATAATTACAAAGTGATGTACATTGAATGAAATACAGAAAACCGAAGGTTTCCCCAAAACTCTACGATCTTCCTTCTCTTCTTTGTTCGCTCTTTGCTTCTCTATACTTTCTTATAGAGGGAGAGCACTAGTTTTTTCTTCTTGTTTTTTTTTGTCAAAGACAGCAGTAATTCAATCGCGTTGATCATCGAATGAAGAGAGCGAGAGGGAGAGGGAGAGAAGCAATTTTTTTTTTTTGGGTCAAAGAGAGTAGCAGTTCAGTCGCGCTGATCATCGAATGAAGAGAGAGAGTCGGCGGAGACCAGCGGCTTCTTTTTTGGGGTCAAAGAGAGTAGCATTCAGTTGCCCTAATCATCGAATGAAGCGAGAGAGAGAGAGAGAGAGAGAGAGAGAGAGAGAGAGAGAGAGAGAGAGAGAGAGGGGAGAGCAGACGGTTTGCTCGTGCTAATCATTGAACGAAGAGAGAGAGAGAGAGAGAGAGGGAGAGGGAGAGGGAGAGCACAGTCTTTCTTTTTTTTGTCAAAGTGAACAACGGTTCGGTCGCGTTGATGATCGAACAAAATGAATGGTTTTTGCTTTTCTCGGTTTATTATTGATTTTTCTTCTCTCTCTTTATTTTTATATTTTTTTTCATTTTATTCAAGGACTAGTCAAGGATCAACATCACAACGATTGGTAGATTAGGGGTTATAGTGGCCGGATACAACCAAATGGTGGGTCAGACCTGCCAGACTATTGCTCTTGCGTGGAGCACGTCTCTCGCCGGAAGGAGAATGGCCACTAATCGGCGACTCCCGACGGCTATCTGGCTTGGTGGCGATTGTGACTAGCTCAGGGGGTGTTCGGTGGTCATCGGAAATGAGGTGGTTGGTCAGAGTAAGGCCAACGAATGCCTGATGGAGGCTAGAGAGAAGTCTTTTATGAAAATGACCCCCCCTCCAAACTTTGGAGGGAAAATTTAATATGTACCTTCCCAAGTTTGAATCCTTTGATGTCTTAAGTGTTAAGAAATATTTTTCATGGCTAAGCATTTATTTGATTGGCTGAAATTTAATCACATGGATTAATGAAGTGTACAATTCAATGGCCAAGATGAATAGGCTAATGGATAGCCAAAATTTGATCTCAGTCGGATTGATGACTAGGCAATGGCACTTTAGTAATTTCACAAATGGTACTTTCATAATTTTGAAATGAGAGAGGGGGAGGGGGGCTAGTCACCCGCCAAAGCTTGGCTGGTCCAAATGGATCACTAGCCACCTTATTTTGGTCGAAAAATGGCTACCGGTCAACGTTGGCTATTTTATTGGAAAAAATTGGTTCTTGATCCATTTTTGCAAAAAAAATAATAAAATGCTAAAATGAAATGAAGGTATAAAGAAGTTGATTTGGAGTTTTTGAATCAATTTTTGTGATCAAAAGTATTGACCAAAAGTCAACATTTTAGTGAGTAACAATTGATGGGTCAAATTTTGATTTTTTTTTTTGAAAATTATCAATGCAAAAGTGAAATTGAGGCCTTTTTGGGACTTTTTATGCAAAAAAACTAACTTTTGACTTAGGGTTGATTTCTCGGTCAAACTTTTTGGTTAAAGGGTTGATCGAAAAGTCAACTCGAAAGTCAATACTTTAACTTTTTGAGATTATGTTGAAAAGGAAAAGGAAATGAGGTGATATTGATGGCCAATGCAAGAAAATGTGGAAAAAACTCTTCTTGGTTAGAGAAATGGATTTCGTTGCGATCACAAACCCTAATATCAAGTGTATACCTATAATTACGTATTGGCTAAAAATCAGGTGTCAACAATACAAAACTAGGTGAAATTGTATTATCTCCTCTACATCATTCATTCTTAACCCCGAAGCCACAAAACTCCACTTATAAGGGTTTGTGAGTACGGGAAAATCCGGTCCATGACACATGGCTATTAGTGAGTGAAGAATTATATTGCTGGGGAAGATGTCTGATGCAATTTGTCTTTGTGTGTAGTTGGTAGGGGAGGTGACATCTTGATTTTCGATTCTGTTTTCGATTGAATGAGTTGAGCTTTTCATCGATGCACCTATAGTCTTTTTCTCTGAGTTGATCACTCACGAGATAACTAGTCTATCTGGTGAAGTCGTTAAGGGATTTTAACGCAATAGACTTGAGAATTCGACCAAAATCGACTGCTCAAACCATGTGCTAATCGCAAAGACTCAATATGGCACCGTCAAAATCGATCAACGATCGGAGATAGGTCGATTCGACAAAGGCATGTGATTAAAGTGTGGGTGATTCCATCTAATTGTAAAATTTCTGTCAAACGGCACTAAACTGAGTTTTCTGTCGTTTTTGTATCCTATGCCCGTATTTGAAACCTCGATATTTTCACAACAATCAAGAGTCACCAATGGGTCGAAGAGGCACAATGTGGCTCGAAAATAATCGACTACGGGTCAAATGCACTAAAATTTCCTAAAAGCTACCCAGTAGGTTAGGTCACGCTAAAATCACGCCCGATTGAAATTAACCACGAAATTGAACCCGATTTTAGAAATTGAAAGTTCTTTCATGTCACGATATATTTTAGAAACGTCGACTCATCCTCTAAAGATTTTTCTGCGAGCCCGAGTTTTTGGCAAAAATTCAAGTTTAGGCTATTTTGGACCGGGAAATTAAGAGGGCCGTTTTTGTTTGAATTTTTGGCCTTCAAGGTGGATATTTTGGCAAGGAAAATCATGGAATGGATGTGGATGCCTTGGCTGAATTTTTTGGGCACCATTTGAGATTAATTTGAACTCAATTGAAGAGGGAATGTTGCAAATTCGTAGGTCCAAGGGGGCAGCAACATTTTGGACCACTTGGTGACTTCTGGAGGAAGTTTAGTGAAGGAAATTGGCTGAGGTTAAGGCGAGGACTTGGGGGGATGAGTGATGAGTGATTTGGATATTTTTGAAGACTTTGAGGCATTTGGTGGTCCCCCTCCAACTGCAGCCTTCTTCTTCCTCTTCCTTGCCTTTCCTTTCTTTATTGTTGGTTTTTGAGCTCAATAAACCAAGAACCAGAGGAAGACCCGGCCAAGCCGCATGCCGCCCGAGCCCTTTGCGCGCCATCATCGCCCGCTCGTTGCGCCCCGCCGCCCGAGCCCGCGCCGTCCCCGCCATCCCACTCCGCTCGCCTCACCGGTCCTCCGCCCCATCCTAAAGTCCCCGAGCCGCCCTCCATCCCCGTCCGAAGCTCCGCCCGAGCTCCACCGTCGCCTCCGCCCGGTCCAAAGCCCCGCTGGACCCCCCGCCACCTAGCCGCCCGCCGTGCCCTTTTCCAGCCCATCCTAGCCCCTCAACCAGCCCGTTCCAAGCCCAAGAGCGAAGCCAAGTCTCGGCCTAAGGGCTAAGACTTCATGGCCTTTTCGAGCCCATCCGGATCTTTTTGGCGTCTCGACGAGACCCGAGTGTCGCTCGCCGCCGTCGCACTACCGTCGCCGTGAACTCACCGGCTCGCTAATCCGATGAGTTTACTTGCTAAACTCTGCTTAAGGGGTTAATGATGCTTAGTAGGTAATTAGATTAGCTTAATATTATTAAGGTTAGTTTAGTTTTAATTAGTGATTTAGTTAGTTTATTAGGCTAATTAGGTGGTTAGATTAGATTAGTTAAGGGTTAATTAGATTGTAGTATTTAATTAGTATGGTACATTATTTTTCTAGATGCAATTAGGTGGCTAAATTAGTGTTTTAGGCCTAAGTATGCATTTATCTAATTAATTTGCATTTATTGATTTAATTTTGCATTTATTTAATTATTTAATATTTTTGAAATTTATACCGAGATAGCCGATAGCCGGAATTTCATGCTGATTGCAAAGTGGAGTGCTTAGTTTATGCAATTGATTGTTAAATTGTGCAATTGAGTGATGATTGTGATTTTTGAGTATTTATTTCAAAATTATGAAATTTTGGTATTTAATTAGAAAATACCGGGTGTCGGGTTTGACACCGAAAATGTTTTTAAGTACTATATCAAATAGTGGGATTTTAATAGGACGAATACCAATTTTTATGACGCAAAATGACCATGTACCCACACACGATTATTTTACCGGGTGTTTTTAATACGAAGAAAATAGGTCAAGTTCATTATTTTAATTAAGACATTTGAGTGCAAGGCACGATGTCTTGGCCAGGATTGAATGTGTGCATGAATGATATGAGAACCCGTCACGAGCCTTTGGGGCCGGACAATGCTCATTCGGGAATGCCCAAGTCAATGGATGTCGTCGTAGTGGGAGGCCGGATCGATGCTCTCTTGTGGAATGCCGTCTAGATGTAGACATTGCCGTGCTCGATGGTGCAAGACAACGCTTGGCTGCGCCGGAAGACCGCTAACGGTTGAGTCGGTCGTGGCGGTTGGGTCGTAATCAATTGGGATGCATGATTGATTGAAATTGACGCGCCTAATTATGGGACAAAATTGTGTGACACAGAATGGGACGTGTTATAACGATTTGGCCTTATAATCGGGCCCCGTGTGATTGATTGAAAAATGAGTGAGGCGTTCCAATTGTTGATTGCATCTATTGCATTTATATTGTGATATGATCGACCGATGTGCTTTGGAAGGAACTGAGGCGAGGTGAGGCTTGTATGATGTGTGATTAGACTATCTCTAGGCGTATTTCCTTCCTAATCGAGGTTTAGGGCGTAGACTTGCTGAGACATTGTCTCACCCCGTCATGGGCTTAACTTTTCAGGTCCCTAGATGGTGGCGATCCCCTAGTACGTTTTGGACGGTTGATGGGGTATACAAAGTAGAGTACCGACGTCCCTGTCCCCAGGAGTCTCTAGCTCCATGAGCTCATCGTGACCACTATCTTGGTCGATGAGGGTCAACCACAGTCAGTACCTCATCGGTTCAGGGCGTGGTTCCGTCATGGGCCTAATGGGGTTTGGGAAGGTCCCCTACAGGGTTTTGACATCCCCGCCGTTGTGGTCAACGCTACGGCGGGTGAGTGGGTAGCTGACCCCCCTCATGGTGTCTTAGAAGACCCAAAACCCCCGGAGGCCTCGGAGGTTTCGGTTGAGGAGTCTTGTGCCTAGATGGCTTAGTGACTCTTGTTTTTGGAGTTAGGCTTTTGATTATAGACTAGTACTGTATATAAACCTGGCATGTATATAAAAGTGTGTTTTGTGAAATTTGTTGTCATGCTTTTCTATCCCATGTTTGTGTTGTCTGGGGATTGTTTATTATACGCTTCTGCATGTGCATGAATCGATTTGGGTCGGCATCGCGTCCTAGGAACGTTGCAATTTTATCGACCACCGAGGTATGTGTGTGCACTCGAGGTTCGAGGTGTGACATCCCCACCCGGAGTGGTATGAAAGCTGGTCAGTGGTTGGAGTGATAAGGTGCGATGGGTTATGAGATAGTTAGTAAGAAAGGCCTTTTTATTATGTTGATGCATGTGATTGATAGTTGATTGGTAGTTTGTTTGTGGAGATCACTCAATTTCTAATTCTGTATGGAATTGGAAAGCAAGTTCTGTAAAGATCGTGCATCATGAGTGATCAAGAGCAGAGAACACCTAGAAAGAGGACTATAGGACCTGTTACTCGGGGTAGGACGCCAACAAGGGTCGGTATCCAAGGTGGTCGAGGTAGAACGCAGGCTCAGGCCAACGCAAGTGGGATAGCGCCGCCGCCGGTCGATGCTAGTGTAGCAACACCTGGCAATCCTAAAATCGACGGGATCGTTCGGGCACTCGAGACCCTTGGAATTTGATGGGACAACAAGTGCATAATCAAGCCACCGCTGCGCGCGCCGCCAATGCTACCGTTGTTGCTCCGCTGCCTTTGCCGCACCTGTTGAGGTTCCACCTGGGAACGTGGTTGCTGAGAGGCCTATGCACAAGGTCGTTGAGCAGTTTCTGAAGCTGAACCCGCCGAGGTTCACGGGTGTAGGAGACCCCGAGGCTACAACACTCTGAGTCCAAGACTTGGAGAAGGCCTTTGCATTGCTAATGTGCACTGAAGAGGAGAATGTTGTCCTTGCAAAAGATATACCGGTTGCGGGGAAAATGCAAGTACTTGGTGGAGAGCCACCAGAGGAAGAGTGACCTTAGAAGGCAAGGTTCTAGTGTGAAATGCCTTCCTCGAAGCCTTTAATGGCAAGTACTTTTCTGATAGTGCAAGGCAGCAAAAGATGGAGGAATTCCAGCGCCTCCATCAAGGGATGATGACAGTGGATCAGTATGAGGCCAAATTTGCAGAACTATCGCAGTACGCTGACTGGTGGAAGATCCAGAGGACAGGGCTCGGAGGTTTAGGAATGGCCTCCAACCAAAGCTAAAAAAATCCCTTAGTACCGTTCAACCTGAAGGACTACAACGACTTATATGAACGGGCTCAACTAATATAGAGGAATCTGAACAAACAAGCCACTATATATGGGTCGCGGTTTGGTTCGAATAGGGATGGTAATAGGTTTGGGAAGAAACCTATGACCGGAGGAAGGTACCCTATTCCGCCCAATAAGAATGGTGGGTTAGGCAAGTCAGCGCCAAGCCAAAATGGCATGTGTCGCTTCTGCGGAAGGCGACATGGATTAGCCCCATGCCATTCTAGGACGGGTGCTTGTTTTGGATGTGGCCAGCAGGGCCATCAAGTAAGAGATTGTCCCCGCAGACCAATGGGACCTCAGCAACTACCGCTGCCGCCACCGATGGGTCAAAACAGGGGATACGCGCCACCAAATGCACCGCAGGGTGGATTGAACCGACCTCCAGCTCAAGAAAAGGTGTACGCTGTCATGAGACGTCAGGCAGAGGACTCACCTGATGTGGTCATAGGTACGGTCTCGCTAAACGACTATGCTGCTTATGCTTTATTTGATCCTGGTGCTACGCATTCATTTATAGCTGAGCAATTTGTTAAGCTAGTAGGGTTGAGTCCTGAATTGTTGGAGTCAATGTTAGCATATCTACACCGTTAAAGGATAAGGTGTTAACTGCAGTAGGCTGTCCTAGTTGCAAATTGGTTATTGGTGAGCAAGAGGAAAAGATAGATTTGATAGTCCTAGCCATGTATGATTTTAATGTAATAATTGGCATGGACTCGCTAAATGACTTGCTTATGCTTTATTTGAAGAGCTAAGATGGAGGGTTGAGTCCTAAATTGTTATCGTGTTAGCATATCGATTAAAGGATTGTTAACCCATTAGAGTTGAAAGTTTTGGTGAGCAAGAGGAAAAGTTTATTGGGATTTTGATGTAATAATTGAGGACCCTCGATTACCTTAATGAAAGTTTGTCGCTGAGGACCCTCGCAACCCGTTTGTTAGACGGGGGTTGTCAAGGGTACTTGGCGACTGTCGTGGATACGACAGTTGAAGAGCAAAAGATCGAGGACATCGCTGTGGTTCAAGATTTTCCAGACGTGTTTTCAAAAGAATTACCAAGTCTGCCACCAAAAAGGGAGATTGAGTTTTTAATTGAGTTGGCCCCGAGACGGAGCCAATCTCTAAGGCTCCTTACCGTATGGCATTGTTAGAGCTGAAAGAGCTGAAGATGCAGATGCAGGATTTGTTGGACAAGGGATTCATACGTCTCAGTGCATCACCTTGGGAAGCACCAATTCTATTCGTGAAAAAGAAAGATGGTTCGTTGCGTCTGTGCATTGACTATCGTCAACTCAATCAGGTGACGATCAAGAACAAGTACCCGCTGCCGAGGATCGGTGACTTGTTTGACCAGTTGTAAGGAGCGTCAATATTTTCTAAGATCGACTTGAAGACAGGGTATTATTAGCTAAGGATTAGAAAGGAAGACATACCAAAGACGGCGTTTCGTACGCGATACGGTCATTACGAGTTCACTGTAATGCCGTTTGGTTGGACGAACGCCCCAGCTGCTTTCATGGATCTGATGAACCATGTGTTCAAGGAATATCTGGATCAATTTGTGATCGTTTTCATTGACGATATCCTGGTGTACTCGAGAAGTCCTGAGGAGCATGAAAGGCATTTGAGGATAGTGCTCCAGACTTTGCGGAATCATTAACTGTACACTAAGTTCAGTAAGTGCGAGTTTTGGTTGACTCGTGTGGCATTCCTAGGTCACAGATTTCAGGTGAAGGAATCTCCGTGGACCTAACGAAGATTGAAGTAGTTATTAGCTGGCCAAGACTGACGATAGTGACAAAGATTAGAAAATTTTTTGGGTTTGGCGGGATACTACAAAAAGTTCGTGGAAGGATTTTCAACATTAGCTTCGCCGTTGACTCGACTGCTAAAGAAGGAAGAGAAGTTTGTGTGGACAGATAAGTGCGAGTGTAGTTTCCAAGAGCTTAAGCAGAAGTTGACTACCGCATTAGTGCTAACAATTCCATTTGGTCATGGAGGATACGAGATCTATAGTGATGCGTCGTTTAGAGGACTGGGTTGAGTGTTAATGTAGCATGGCAGAGTCGTTGCATACGCGTCCCGTCAGTTGAGGCCTCATGAGTTAAATTACCCGACGCATGACTTAGAACTCGCGGCAATTATCTTCGCTATGAAGATTTGGAGACACTATTTGTGTGGAGAAAGGTTCCAGATCTTTACAGATCATCAAAGTCTCAAGTATTTATTCTCTCAAAAGGAGTTGAATATGAAACAGCATCGTTGGATGGAACTTCTTAAGGATTATGATTGCGACATCCTGTATCACCCTGGAAAGGCAAAAAAGGTCACAGATGCGTTGAGTCGGAAGTCTTCGATTGCGCAGATGGTGGTTAAGGAGTGGGTCTTACTCGAAGGAGTTCGAGATTCGATTTTCAAATTTGAGGTAGGCCACCTTTCAAATCTTATGGCCACCCTCAGAATTGAGCCGGAAATGCATATCAGAATCAAGACGCTGCAGTTGACAGATCCAGAGATTCAGAAGATTGTGCAAGAAGATGCAGAAAAGAGAAAGGCCGACTTTCAGATTTCTCGAAGATGGAACACGTTGAAGGTTTCATGGACGATTGTGTGTACTTGACGATGCGAGCTTAAGGAAGAGATCTTGTCGAAGCTCATTGTAGCAATTATAGCATTCATCTAGCAATGACGAAGATGTATCGAATCTGCGTCAACACTATTGGTGAATCGGTATGAAGGCGGACCAAGCATCGCCTAGCTGGATAAGAGCTCCCATGAAGTCTACCCGACGGAGGGGTTCAAATCCCGGGGACGCACGGGATCTTAAGCACGACGTCGGGGTGGTGGGTCCTCGCAAATGAAGGTCATCAAAAAAAAAAAAAAAAGATATCACCAAGCATGTTGCCAAATGTCGACATGTCGCAAGTGAAGAGCATTGTAACGGGAAGACTTGCAACCTCTCGAGATTCCCGAGTGAAAATGGGAACACATCACAATGGTTTTTGTGATGGGCTTACCAAGGAGTCAGAAGGGTAATGATTCCATTTGGGTTGTGGTCGACAGACCGACGAAGTCGGCTCACTTCATCGCCGTACGAAAGGACTATGCTTTAGATAGGTATGCAGATTTGTACGTGCGTCAGATTGTTCATCTACATGGAGTGCCTATGACGATTACATCTGATTGAGACCCGAAGTTCACGGCAGCCTTCCGAAAAAGTTTGCAGACTGCTTTGGGAACGAAGCTGTAGTATAGTACGGCCTATCATCCGCAGACAGATGGCCAGTCTGAAATGACGATTCAAACCCTCGAAGACATGCTGAGAGCTTGCGTATTGGATTTTAAGGGAAGCTAGGAGGAATAGCTTAATCTCGTCGAGTTCGCCTACAACAACAGCTACCAGCAGAGTATTCAGATGGCACCTTTTGAAGCGTTGTATGGCAGAGCGTGTACAACTCCAGTCAGTTGGGATGAGGTCGGAGAACGGAAGATCACAGACCCAAAGTTGGTTCAACAGTCAGTGGATACAGTTGCAGTTATCCGGGACAGATTAAAGACAGCTCAAAGCCGCCAGAAAAACTATGCAAATAAGCATCGAAGACCTTTGGAATTCCAAGTTGGTGAGCACGTCTTTCTGAAAATGTCACCGATGAGGGGTACTTCGCGCTTTGGCAAGAAGGGAAGATGAGTCTAAGGTACGTAGGTCCCTTTGAGATTCTGGAAAGAATAAGGACTTTGGCATATCGTCTTGTGCTGCCACCAAGACTAGCACAAGTGCATGACGTCTTTCACATGTCGATGTTGAGAAAGCATAAGCCTGACCTGACCCACGTATTGAACTTTGAAGAATTAGGACGATAAAGTGTTATACATGGAGAGACCAGTTCATATTGTAGACCACAAAGAATAGGTTCTGCGCACCAAGAAAATCCCATTAGTGAAAGTGGTCCGGCACCACCACGGCATAGAAGAAGCAACCTGAGGAAAGTGAAGACTCGATGAGACGACAATACCCCCACCTTTTTGTTTAAAGTATTTGTAATAGGTTTAAATTTTGAGGATGAAATTTTTATAAGACAGAAAGAGTTGTGACAGCCTAATTTTCTGATTTTGTTTTCGATTAAATGAGTTGGGTTTTTCATCAACGTGCCTATAGTCTTTTTCTCTCGAGCCAATCACTCACGAGATAACTAATTTATCGGTGAAGCCGTTAAAGGATTTTAACGCAATAGACTTGAGAATTCGGCCAGAAATCGACTGCTCGACCGTGCTAATTTGCAAGGATCGATACGACACCGTCAAAATCGATCAAAGACCGGAAATAGGTCGATTCGACAGAGGCATGTGATTAAAGTGTGGGTGATTCCATCTAATTGCAAAATTCTCGTCAGAATAACACTAAACAATTTTTTCTGTCGTTTCTGTACCGTGTGCCCGTATTTGAAATCTCAAGATTTTCATAACAATCGAGAGTCGCCAATGGGTCGAAGAGGCACAATGTGGCTCGAAAATAATCGACCACGAGTCAAATGCGCTAAAAATTCCTAAAAGTTGTCCGGTAGGTTAGGTCACGCTAAAATCATGCCCGGTTGAAATTAACCGCGAAATTGAACCCGATTTATTCTGTCATGTCACCATTTATTTTAGGAACGTCGACTCATCCTTTGAAGATTTTTCTGCAAACCCGAGTTTTGGCGAAAATTCAAGTTTAGGCGATTTTGGACCGGGAAAATTAAGAGGGCCATTTTGTGTGAATTTTTGGTGTTCAAGGTGGATCTTTTGGCAAGGAAAATCATGGAATGGATGTGGATGCCTTAGCTGAATTTTTTGGGCACCATTTGGGATTAATTTGAAGAAGAATTAAACTGAATTGAAGAGGGAATGTTGCAAATTCGTAGGTCCATGGGGTAGCAACCTTTTGGACCACTTGGGAGGCTTATGGAGGAAGCTTAGTGAAGGAAAATGGCTGAGGATGGGCTGTGGACTTTGAGGGATGAGTGATGAGTGTTTTGGAGATATTTTGGAAGACTTTGAGGGCATTTGTGGTCCCCTCTAGCTGCAGCCTTCTTCTTCTTCCTTCTTGCCTCCTTTCTCCGTTGTTGTAGTTTTTAAGAGCTCAAGAAACCAAAGAAACCAAAGGAAGTCAACCAGCCAAGCCGCACGCTCGCTCGAGCCCCCCGCGCTCATCGCGTCGGCCGCCGCGCCCACGAGCCAAGCCCGCACGTCCCCGCCCCCCGCCGTCGCGGTCCTCCATCCACCACCGGTCACCGCCCCGAAGCCCCAAGCCGCCTCGCCATCCATCCGAAGCTCGCTAAGCTCCCCGCCGCTATTGCCGCCATCCCACTTAACCCGCCCGCCACCTAGCCGCCCGTGTCCCTTCCAGCCCATCCTAGCCCCCTCGACCAGCCCCGTTCCAACTAGCAAGAGCAAAAGCCGAAGTCTCGCCAATTGAGACTTCATGGCCCGTTTCTGGCCCCGTCCGAACCTCTTTTGACGTTGTCGTCGACCCAAGTGTCGCTCGCCGTCACCACACCGTCGCCGTGAACTCACCGGCTCGCTAATCCGATGAGTTTACTTGCTAAACTCTACTTAGGTTGTTAATGATGCTTAGTAGATAATTAGCTTAGCCTAAGATTGAATTAGGGGGTTAGTTAGTTTTAATTAGTGATTTAGTTAGTTTATTAGGATAATTAGGTGGTTGGATTAGATTAGCTAAGGGTTAATTAGATTGTAGTATTTAATTAGTATGGTACATTATTTTTCTAGATGCAATTAGGTGGCTAAATTAGTGTTTTAGGCCTAAGTAGGTATTTATTGATTTAATTTGTATTTATTTAATTATTTAATATTTTTCGAAATTTATATCGGGATTGTCGGTAGCCGAAACTTCGTGCTGATTATAGTGGTGTGCTTAGTTTATGCAATTGATTGTTAAATTGAGTGATGATTGTTAATTTTGAGTATTTATTTCAAAATTATGAAATTTTGGTATTTAATTAGAAAATACCGGGTGTCGGGTTTTGACACCAAAAATGTTTTTAAGTACTATATTAAATAGTGGGATTTTAAAAGGAATGATACCAATTTTTATGACTCAAACTGATCATGTACTCACACACGATTATTTTACCGGGTGTTTTTAATATGAAGAAAATAAGCCAAGTTCACTATTTTAATGGAGACATTTGAGTGCAATGCACGGTTAGGATTGAATGTGTGCATGAATGGCTATGAGAACCCGTCGGGCGAGCCTTTGGGGCCGGACGATGCTCCTTCAAGAATGCCCCAAGTCAATAGATGTCGGTCGTAGCGGAGGCTGGATCGATGCTCCCTTGTCAAATGTCGTCTAGATGTAGACGTTGCCGTGCTCGATGGTGCAAGACAACGCTTGGCTATGCCGAAAGACCGCTGACTGTTGAGTCGGCCGTGGCCGTTGGGTCGTAATCAATTGGGACGCATGGATGATTGAAATTGACGCGCCTGATTATGGGACAAAATTGTGTCACACGGAATGGGATGTGCCATAACAATTTAGCCTTATAATCGGGACCCTTGTAATTGTTTGTGATATAAGTTGAGATGTCCCGATTGATGAGTGCTTTTAATACAATGATATGTGATATGAACGTACTAACGACATGCATGAAAGATCTAAGACGAGGTGAGTCTTGTGTGATGTGTGGTTTGACTACCTCTAGGCATATTTTCTTCCTAATCGTGGTTTAGAGCATTAACTCGCTGAGAAATTGTCTCACCCCATCGTGGGTTTAACATTTTCAGGTCCATAGATAGCGGTCCCTCCAGTACATTTTGGACAGCCGAGGGGGTATACGAAGCAAAATGCGACGTCCCTATCCCTACGGGTTCCTTATTTTTTGGAACCGGAACCTACCCATCGAACCAAGAGCCCGGTTAGGGTCGGTTCCAAGTTCCAACAGGTTCTTTTTCTTTTTTTTTTTTCATTTTTAGTTAAAAATACCAAAATTACTTGCTCCATAAAGCTTAATCTTTAGGGAACAGATCTTACTAGCTGAGGAGGAAGTGATGGTATATTGTTGTTGGAGAGGTCAAGCTCAGTAAGAGTTGTGAGAGTCCCAATCTCCTGTATTTCAGCATAAAAAGAAACATACAAAATCGTGAATCAAGAAAAGGGATGCTAATAGAAAACGTTGCAATACTATGATAAGAGTAATAGTGTCATAAACAGGAAGATGCACATTTTGATATACTGTCTAGTAAGCATAGCGTTTTTTACCATTCCTTCATAAGTTCATACCGGACAAGCTGTCGGGACAAGATGGACAAGCATCGCCACCACCCAAAGAAACCTCATGCACGTGTCGCATAGAGAGAGAGAGAGAGAGAGAGAGAGAGAGAGAGACCACTACCTCTGGAATAATTTGAAGGGAATTTTGGCTCAAGTCAAGGATTTTCAAGTGTGTCAAGCTCAATATATCCGATGGGAATTCTTGAAGCCGCATCTGTCTAAGTAGTCAAAATATAATTTTGCAAATGCATCAGGACAGTTACGTCTAATAAAGATAAAAAATGCACAAATACAAACAAATATACATAGAACTCACAGTCACCATAATGTCCGCTTAGTTACCTTAAATATAGTTCCTGCAATTGTCGCAAGCACAAAAATGCTGGACTTCTTGGCAATGAAGCAGCATTACCGCTAAATCCAAAACTGAGCATGCTTACAGCTTGAAATCCATCAAGCGAAATCTGTAGTCACGCATGGTAGGGCAGTCACATAAGAATGATTTAAATGCATGGAAAAGGCAACAGAAGAAAATGGAATCAACAATCATGATTCACACAATAATTAATGCTTAGGGACAATAGTTATAGCTCTTAGAGAGAATGAGTGGAATACAAGCAAAGCAACCACATGGCAATCACCGAGCCAAATAACTGAATGTAGGAAAATTACAATGATGTTTCCATCAGTAAGAGCTCCCTATAACTTAACCTTCCTGTTACAAGGTTGAAATTTTTTTCCAAAATACCTCATGACCAAGGCCATAAGTCTTTTGATCTAAGTACATACTCAAGAGAACATTTTGCTTTGTTATTTTATACATGATTATCTATTTTTCTAGTGCAAAGCAACATGGAAATGACTTGGCATTCTTTCTTTTCCTTGTTTTCCCTAAGAGAGCTTAGTTTTATGCAAACCAAAGGAAGAAACAGCCAGAAAACAAAGCTTTTCATCATGTATTTGATTCTCATCAAATTCACCGAAGTAGAAAACAATTGGGATTACCTCGACCAAGGAAATTATAATCCAGCTTCAAGCAAGAAAGATATGTAAGTAGCTTTAAAGTTTCACCAGTGCCACTCTTTGATCTTATTCTGGATAATATCAAAGTCTGCACATTCAGACAAAAAGAGATCGGCTTTAAGACTGAAAAAAAATTGAACATTAGGAGTAGCGTATGTATACAAGCTGAAATTTACCTGCCCTATTCAAATATACTATATAAAAGTAATGCATATCGAGCAACGAGATCCATGGACCTTCTTGCAATAAAAAATGTAGTACTATTGGAAATACAATGCACTCCTGCAGCAGTTCTAGTGCATGATATGCTCTCATCCTCAAGGAAGAAGATCCCGGATGGACCAAGCAAACGCATTCAAAGTAGTAAATACAGAACGTCTCACAGATCTCGCAGTTGGTCCCAACAAAATCAACAAAAACGCATGCCCGACTCAGGAGATTAGAACTCAAGCAAAGGTAATAACAGAGTGGATCAAACACAGACCCACCGCCAAAAAAGACGCGCGGCGCATAAAAATGCTCAAGGAGCAAGCATGTCCTCGACAAGAACACGGGATCGCCTCCACAGACCACCAACATAAGCACGGACTCCCGGTAACCGAGCGCCAAAAAAAAAGAAAAAAAAAAAGAAAAAACGCACTGCTAGAGAAGCACAGCGAAGATGATGATCATGCGAGCAAACGTCAAGCTGTTGACCACTCCGGCTACGACGGCACAAGACGAGCTAGTCAAAGAAAAAAAAAACATGGCCAGCCAAAAAGAAGATCGCAAAGGAGACAAGGACACAAGCGACAGTATGAGGAGAAAGCCAGAGAGAACGGGGACGAACCTGTAACGGTCTCAAGCTCCAGCGGGACCTACACAGAGAGACACGGAAACACACGGATCTCAGCAAAAACGAAAATGCGAAATGGGATGGGGGGAAAAGAGAGAGCGTTAGGAAACCACGAAACTCTAAGAGCAACGAACACGGACACGGCCGCACGCACCTTCTTCTTCTTTGCCTTCTTTCTCGAAGGAAGAGCTGAGCACCTGTAACGACGCTCTCTCTCTCTACAGAGGAAGCGGTGGCTCGCCAAGCAGAGGTCAGCGGTGGTGCCGAAGGCGAGCGGCGGTAGCGTCGAGCAAAAGTCAACAAGCCAGAAGTCAGCGGCGGTGGCGTCAAGGGCAAGCGGCGGTGCCGTCGACCGAAGCGCGAGAACGAGCGAAGAGAGAAGTGTGAAACCGAAGTGTCGTGAATTGTGAAATTTGAAAGTCATTATGATTTTGGGGCTTTTTTTAGCCCTAATCGGTCCGGTTCCGGTTCCGGTTCCAGTTCCGGTTCTCATAGGAGCCGAAACCGGAATTGGAATCGGGAACCGCCGGTTCCCAGAAAAGGGGAACCGAGAACCGGAACTGGTCCCTTTAGATTCGGGAACCGCACTCACCCCTACCCGGGAGTCTCTAGCTCCATGAGCTCATAGTGACCACCATATTAGTCAATGAGGGCCGACCTCAGTTGGTACCTCATCGGTTCAGGGCATGGTTCCACCATGGGCCTAATGGGTCCGAGAAGATCCCCTACAGGGTTTTGACATCCCCGCTATTGCGGTCAACGCTATGACGAGTGAGGGGGTAGCTGACCCCCCTCATGGTGTCGTAGAAGACCTAGAACCCCCGGAGACCTCGGAGGTTTCGATTGAGGAGTCGTGTGCCTAGATGGTTTAGTGACTATTCTTTTTGGAGTAGGCTTTTGGTTATAGACTAGTATTGTATATAAACCCGGTTTGTTTATAAAAGTGTTTTGTGAAAATTTGTATCCTGCTTTTCTATCCCATATATAAGTTGTCTAGGGATTATTTATACGCTTCCGCATGTGCAATAAAATAAAAAAATGGGTCGGCGACGCGTCCTAGGAAGTCGCAAATTTTATCGACCACTGAGGGATGTATGCGCGCTCAAAGTTTGGGATGTGACACTATCTAATTGGGGATCCATGACTCCAAAATATTCCTAATGAATACTGAAAATAAACATATTTCTTCCAATTGATAAATTGATTTCAACTAATAAGGTGCTTAATTTAATGCTTCATCAAACTTTTCCACCATAAATATAAGGTAAAATGGTCAATTGAGGTGGAAATTCTTATCATGAGATGGAAATGAAAGAATTCATTCATAAAATTTCAAAAAGCAACCAATGACACCTCCAAATACCAACTATAGCCCGAAGACCCATATATATAGTCAGAGCGACCCATCTTCCAATAAAACTATCAAGCAATACTACAATGGAGACCAATATCTTCATACATAAACTTATTAGAGAAGAGTCAACAGTTAGGAGAAGTGGATAAAAATAGGTCTTGGTAGTAGAGATTTAGGGCTTGCCATGGAAATGCAAAGTAGGCAAAATTCAATACTCTAAAATTGACACTATCGAAGACAAAAGCCAAGGAACTAATGAGTTATGTAGCTACAACAATCTATTATGCATATAAAGAATATTTACTCAATTTAGGGAGGAAACATTTTCTATAAGAGATTGAGTTACTTGAGAGAATATATTGAAATGCCCATAAAAAAGGAGATGTTGAACATTGACATCTTTAAGGAATACTCCATATTCGAATCTCAAGCCAACACCAACAATCACGGCGAGCCTCGAGCTGAGAACAAATCCTATCTACATCATTTAATAGTTGTGAAATTAGAATGCCTAGCTAACAACCAACAAGTTTTAGCTATGGCACTACATGAGTGAAAACCACTCCACCGCTAGTGATCTAGACATTTGTGTCCACTGTCCATTGCCCACTATGCCTGAAAAGGAGCAAATTTTCAAGAGAAAAATAGGATGAGGTATTTAAAATTGACTGATATCTAGAACCATATTAATGCAGAGAAGAAATTTTATCTAAAGCACATCGTAGCAGTTACAACATTCATCCTGGAAGCACTAAGATGTATCAGAATCTGCGTCAACACTATTGGTGGTCAGGTATGAAGGCGGATATCGCCAAATATGTGACCAAGTGTTTGACATGTCAGCAAGTAAAAGCCCAGCATTGCAAGCCGGTAGGACTTCTGCAACCTCTTGCGATTCCAGAATGGAAATGGGAGCATATCATGATGGACTTCGTGACTGGACTACCGAGGAGTCAAAGAGGGAATGATTCAATTTGGGTAGTAGTCGACAGATTGAGGAAGTTGGCTCACTTCATTGTAGTACGAAAGGACCTGAGTATGGATAGACATGCAGACTTGTATGTGCGTCAGGTGGTTCGAATGCATGGAGTGCCAGTTACGATAACCTTAGATAGAGACCCAAGATTCACCGCCGTTTTTTAGGAAGAGCTTACAAAGTGCGCTAGGTAGTAAGCTTCAGTACAGTACGGCATATTATCCTCAGATGGATGGCCAGTTTGAGAGGACAATTCAAACCCTCAAAGATATGCGGAGAGCTTGTGTGATAGACTTCAAAGGAAGTTGGGAAGATCAGCTTCATCTAGTGGAGTTTGCCTACACAACAGTTATCAGTAGAGCATCCAGATGGCTCCATTCGAAGCGTTGTATGGCAGAGCGTGCAGAACACCAGTGTGTTGGGATGAAGTTGGGGAAAGGAAGATAACAGGCCCAGAGTTGGTTCAGCAGTTAGTGGATGCCGTAGCAGTGATCGAAGGCAGATTAAAGACCGCGCAGAGCAGACAGAAAAGTTACGTAGATAAGCACCGGAGATCACTAGAATTCCAAGTTGGTGATCACATTTTTCTAAAGGTGTCACCAATGAGGGGAACTTCGCTTTGGAAAGAAAGGCAACCGAGTCCGAGGTATGTAGGTCCATTCGAGATTCTTGAGAGAATCGGGATCTTAGCATATCGTCTTGCGTTGCTGCCAAGGTTGGCGCAAGTGTATGACATCTTCCACGTGTCGATGTTGAGGAAGTACGAGCCTGACTCGACACACGTGCTCAATTTCGAGGAATTGGACGTGGATGACCGTGTGTCATACGTGGAAAGCCCGGTCTAGATTGTGGACAAAAAAAGGAACAAGTGATGCGTACAAAGACCATTCCGCTAGTCAAAGTGGTCTGGCAACACCATGGTATTGAAGGAGCAACATGGGAGATTGAAGAGTTGATGAGAGAATTGTACCCCCACCTTTTTGGTTAAGTATTATAAGGTTTAAATTTCAAAGACGAAATTTTTACAAGAGGGGAAGAGTTGTGACATCTAGATTTTTCAACCATATCTTCTTTTGAATGAATCGGGCATTTCATTGACACGCCTATAGAGCTATTCTCAGAACTGATCATTCTTGAGATAACTAGCCTATCTGGGGAAATTATTAAGGAATTTTAAGGCAATGGACTTGAGAACTCAATCAGGAATCGGCTTCTCGACCGTGTCCATCTTTAGAGGCCATTACGGCACAGTTAAAAATCGATTTGAAATCAGAGATAGACTGGATCGACAGAGATGTGTGGCTAATCGTGGGTGACAATACCAAATTGGAAAATTCTCGTCGACCGGCACTAGACTGATTTTCTTATTGTTTTGGTACCCTATGTCAGTGTTTGGGTCCTCGAGATTTTCATGACAACCGAGAGTCGCCAATGAGTCGAGTGGGTTCATTGTGGTTCGAAGAAAATCGACCATGGGTCATTTGCACTTAAAAATATCTGAAAGTTACCCGGTAGCCTAGGTCACCCTAAAAACGCGCCAAGTTGAAATTAACTGTGAATTCAAGTCCTATTTCAGAAATTGAAGTTTTTTCCTTGTCACAATAAATCCTAGGAGTGTCGGCTCAATCTCAGAAGATTTTTCTGACACACGACACTTTTTAGGAAAAAGTCGTGGCTAGGTCGTTTTTTAGCAGAAAAGGCCGAAGATTTCTTTTGTTGGCAAAATTGAGATGCATGATGGATGCATGGATGAAGAAAAATAACAATTGAGGCATTAAGGTGTCAATTGATTTTATGAGAACCGATTGAGGAGGAATTGGAGAATTGATGAGCAATTGAAGCATTTTTGCTAAGAAATTCGTATGCCCCCACAAGTTGTGACTTATGGACCAACTCAACTCTCTAGAAGGGGTATATTAGGCTGAAAATAAGCTGGTGGGAGACAGCTAAGGTTGTGGATCAAGATGAGGGGACAAAGAAGATATTTGTTGTGGAAAAATCAAGCCAAAGGGCCCCTCACTCATCTCTCTCTCATCCCCTCTCCCTTGCTGTCGTCCGAGACTCCTCTCCATCCTTCTTGATTGCCCGACGCCACTAGGAACCAAAGTGGAAGACGAAGACTAGCTGCTGCTCCTTCACCGAAGCCACGCGGCCACCCCCACCACCGAAAATTCGGTCAATAGCCACACTCACGAAGCCACCTTTGACCGAAGCTCCACCGAGTGCGGCCGTCTTCAACCATGCGTCCACGCTGCTCTCTCACGGTCAACTACAGCAAATTCATCCCATTTTGCTGACCGCCCACAGCTCCACGATCGTCAGCCGCTTCTCCGCCCCACACGGCCACGTGGTCTTCTTCCCCAGCAGTTCGACGCCGGCCGAATCTAGCGCTGCGCCTTCAGCGTCTTCATCCATCCATCCGCGCGAACAGCAATCCATCGAAGCAGCAAATCTTCGGCCCAGCTTGCAACTTGCTCGACCCAACTCTCCAACAGCTCACAGTTGTCCAGCGTCTTCAGCCTTTGAAGCCCAGTGAGCCCAACAGCAAATCCAACGAATTGGACAGCCGATGCTTAATTGAAGCCCAAAAGTCCAGCGGAGTTTCAGCCCATGAAGCCGAGCAGTCTTCAGCCCATCTTCAATTTAGTAACTCAGCCCAGTTTCTTGAAGCCCAGCCCAGCATTTTGAAGCCCGCAAAGCCAAGCCCAAGCCCAGAAATTTATGTGGGCTTGCAAAGCTTTTGGGCCTGGCCCGAGTGTCCGTCGACACCGCCAAAAGTTCGGGTTTCGGCCGCCGTCACGTCGCCGTCGCGGTGATCCGGTCTCCGCTTTTAACCAAGTGAATTTTACTCACTAATCCCTACTTAGTTTGCTAATGATGCTTAGGGGTTGATTAGATTTAATTAAGTGCACTTAGGTGGTTAGATTAGTTTAGAATAATTAAATTAGTGACTTAATGATGCTTGTTAGGTGGTTAGACTTCGTCATTAGCAAATAGAGAGCTTCTAATATTTTTTGAATGCATCTCGGGATTTTTCCCGACCCGTCTCGGGCTCCAATTAAGCATTACGGGCCTAAATTGGATTTTTAGTATTTATTTATTAATTTTCGAAATTAATTTAATTATTTATTTATTTTTTCGGAAATTAGGCTGGGATAGTCGACGACCAAAATTTTGTGCTGATTGTCGTGGTGTAGTCCGTTTATTTATTTGAGCCCTACGGTGTGCCGAATTGAATTGTTTGTGATACTTTTAGAATTTATTCTAAATTGAATGGAAGTTGAGTGATTGATTGGTAGACGGCCGAGTACAATTATTTAGGGCCAATGATACTTTGATGGGCTAAAGTAGAGAGAATGGCAAGGGTGAAATGGGAATACTCTTGGCCGAGACCAATTAGGGACGATGGTATAGACCAACGTGGTTCGGTGATTGGGACATCACTGGTGAAAACAGCGCCTTAAAGAATGCACGTTACGGTCTAGTACATACATCATTATAGACATACGTGGTTCGGTGATTAAGGATATCACTTGTGAAAACGGTGCCTTAAAGAACGCACGACGCTGTCTATTGCATACATCACCTTGGCTTATAGACTACGTGGTTCGGTGATTGAAGACATCACTGATGAAAACGGCGCCTTAAAGAACGCACGACTACTGTCTATTGCCTACGTCACCTTAGCGGAAACGACGCTCGAGAGCATAAATGTGGCTCTATGACTAAGTGTACTATTGGAGGTTATATAGTGAGGAATGAAATGACCTAGAGATGGCCAACTGATATGTAATCGACTAAGTCGATTGATCAATGCTTTGATCCGATGTTGGGAATTGATTGAATAATCGATGTGATTTATGAGGTATCTGTGTATAACCTTGAATTGCAGGTTGGGACTGAGGCCAAGGTAAGTCCTCTGACTCGTGTTGTGCTTAGGCAACCATATGGGGTATTGGTTTACTAATCGAATCTTAGGGGGTAGAACTCGCTAAGACGTAGTCTCATTGGTTATTGAATAACCATTTCAGGTCCGTAGAGGGACCGGAGGAGGATTACCTGTTGGATGACCCTGATGACGAGCCAGCAGAAGATGAAGAGCTTGAAGAAAACGAGCTTAGTGAAGAAGAGTCTAAGGAGGATCGGGATGATGATCCCAAGTACGACCCGGATGACGACTGAGATCCCATCCCGTTTTGTGAACCTTGTGTACTTGTGGATAAGTGTTAGATCAAGCCTATGTAATTAGTATTGTAAGATACTATGAAGTGCGGGTGTATAAAAGTGTGGTTCTGGATTTCAATATGAAAAATATGGCCCTGCTTTTCTATCCCATTGTTTTATTGTCTGGGGATTTATAACTGCTTCCGCATGTGTTATTGAAAATGAAATGGGTCGGCGATACATAGTCCTAGGATATCACATTTTAAAATCGACCAAGTAGAAGGATGGGTGCGTTCCCGAGGATCGGGGCATGACATCCCCTTTTTGTGGTATCAGAGCCGACTCCCGACCGCGTGTGGGGCCACAGCGAGGGTGCTGTGCTCTCAAGGGGGAGAGTGTGACGGCCTAGGGAAGGGGTCTCTCTCTTGTCCCACATCACTTAGGGGGAAATTCCTGGCCTAGTTTATAAGGCTTGGGTCCCTTTAATCTGTGTGATGCGTTTCACGTACGCTTCCGCTACGCTGAAAACAAACCTGTAAGGGAGGACGGCGGTGGCCGAGCCTCTAAAGCGGACAATATTGGGCTGGGATGAGGGTGGTCGGGTTCATGCCTCTACCCCAGGTGACGCGTTTTAAAGTCGTGAGGACTCGGTGTCCAAAGCGGACAATATTACACAGTGGGCCCGGGTCATTACATGGCAACCATACTCTCACACTTGCACATTTTTGGATCCAAGTATATCGGATGGTTCAAAAAGTTATTATTTCATCAAAATAAGTATTTATCATACCATAGACGCAGCTATAGTTGATTTGTTATAATCTTTCACCTCAAATGCACCTACCAGTAATGCCTATTTGTAGAGAAGGGAAATCTTAGTCGATGATCACTATTGACGTTGTAGGACATTACACATTGTAACATTAAAAACTTCTATAATGATCGATACAAAGCTAACAATAGATGTTAAAAAAATAAAGGGTGATGGTATAATCAAGAGCACATATAAGGAGGCTATAGTACAATCATTCGCAACGAACAAGAAAACTTTCAAAGAAACATACTTCCTTTAGTTGTTAAAATCAAACATCATGAAAATCATGGCCAAGTAGTTCCCATTTAAGTGTTCTAATATTTATAATTGAAGTAGTTTTCTCTATGTGAAGACTCTCCTATCAAAGATATCAAGAATCTCAAATGACAACTACTTGTTAATGTAATGGATCGTTCTTCCCTTTTGCATTTTGGTAATAACTAAATGGTTCAAAGAAGCCAGTGACAAATCTTTTAAGTATGCTATACTAGCACTGAAAAATAACTCAAATACAAGTTTAAACCAAGATTGGTAACTCAATTTCTCATTCCTTTTGGTCTAAGATACCAAGCTGCACTTTGTCATTTATTTGAGATCTTTCTAATATGCTCAACTGGATAATGACCATCAAAAAGCTAGTTCGGAATAGGATATCAAACTCAAAAATATAGAAGGGGGAAAACAAAAAAGAATTTTGATTGTGAAACTACATATTTTCAATGAAGTGAACTACACTTCCAAGAAATCTCATATTCTTATTGTTCAAGAAACTAATTGCCTCACACATTGAGGAAGTGCTTTTTATTTCTAAAAAGTACTCAATGAAGTAGTTTTACCTGTCTAACAATTGCCAGACTACCAATAATAAGTGATGATGTTGTCTGGACCTACAAATATATTTAAAATACAACCAAAAGTTGTTAAATCCAAACATGTAGCAAGCAAGGCAGCAAGGGTAGAACAGGATGTAAAAGCTATCACTCTTACCAACATAAGAAGTCCTATGAACATGCACAAATATTCACCTGATCTTGTGAATTGGAGATTCTCGAGAACAAAGAGAAAAAGGAAAACATCTAAAATTGCTAAAGACGGAATGATAAGCAGTGTTCGAGCATGAAAACAAAAAATGTGCACAAATATTCAACAAAGTAGAAAGAACCACCATACCCATGTAATCTTCTTTTGTTGCATTGTCTCCAAGTCCGCCACATGAGACAAAGTGGTGCAATACTCCAAGATTCTTTTTGAGATAAAACTAACATCATATTTCAAGAGAAACACGTTTCCCCCATATATTCATTTTACCGGACTCATGGAAAAGGCATTACCGCATGCAAGGACACATACTTGCATATGGTGCACGCCTGCTTTTTCATGTAGCCATACATATATGCACACACTTGCACCTGAAAATGTACAAGCGTGAACTATAGTGTGGCAGCCACTCCTATTAATATGGTTCTAGATTTCGCCCAATGTGAAAAATATCTCATCCTACTTTCCTCTTAAAAGTTTGTCCTCTTCAAGCATAGTGGACAGTGGACACATAGCAGGGTGACATGCTTTTCACCCATGTAGTGCAATAGCTAAAATTGCTAGTTGCTAGTTAGGTGTTCTCCTTTCACAATTATTAAATCATGCTTATGGGATTTGATTTTAACTCGAGGCTTGCTGTGATTGTTGGTGTTGGCTTGAGATTCAAACTTAGAGCATTCTCAAAAGATGTCAATGTGTTGCATCTCATTTTTATGAACATTCCAATATGTTTTCTCAAGTAACTCAATGTCTTTTTGTAAAATTTTCTTGCCTAAATTAAGTAAATCATCTTTATGTACATAACAGTTTGTTGCAACTACACAACCCATCAGTTCCTTGGCTTTTTTCTTCAATGGCGTCACTTTTGGAGCATCGAATTTTGCTTACTCTGCATTTTGGCTGACAAACCCCCTAAATCTTTGATACGAAACCTACTTTTATCCAGTTCTCGCAACTTCCAAACACATTGATTCTTCACTATAAGTTTCTATGTGCAGATTTTGGTCTCCATTATTAGCATTGTTTCATTATTTATTCTCTCTAAGAGTGGCGGTTTTATCGGAATATGGATCGCTTTGACTACACATGTCGGTCTTCGAACTATAGTTGGTATTTGGAGGTATGCTTGTTTGCTTTTTTGAATTTTCTGGATGAATTCTTTCAATTCTATCTCATGACAAGAATTTCCACCTCAATTGACCATTCTGCCTTATACTTGTTGTAGAGAAGTTTGATGAAGCACTAAGTTAAGAATCTTACGATTTAAAACATTCGGCAATTGATTCAACTCATCTAATCGCTATTTCTAAACAATTTTAATGCAAGTCCTAACCCCGAACTCCTATTGTCAATCCTAGAATCAACATAGAAGATCTCACTTCATCGGACTAATGTAAAGGAGATTAAGACAACCTACCTTGATTTTGGACACCTTCAAGCTCAATAAAGCTAGTTCGGCCATCAATGATCATGGAACCAAGAATTGCTCTTCCAAGTTCTGAATCCAAATCACAAAGAGAGTGTGAGAAAATGGCCTAACAAGCTTGAAATGATCAATTAAGGAAGGATCAAAAGAATAGAGCAAATCGGACGAGATCGTTGGGACTCTAACCAAGCTTTAGCCAAGGAAGCTTCGTGGATAGATGAGCATTGTAAGATTTAGATCGTTGGACCAAGTCGTCGGATTGCCAAGTTGGAAGACTAAATTAATTGGCTCAACTACTAGCGTCAGACACATCCTTGAGCTCAAAGAGAAGATGACCGTTGATTGGAAACGTCTGGCAATAGTCTAGCACAGCCGCGGTTGTGATATTCTCAAGCATAGGTCAAGGATTGGCATTGTACGATCTGGCTCATTGAATGAGGTCTTCGGACCACCGGTTTGGATGGCTAAAATCGCCGATCAAATAACTAGCTTGAATCACATGGATAGGGCCAAGAGGTGAAGACCGCCGGATGGGATGCTTAGACGGTGGCTTGGTCCGGCGAAGGTTGTGATCGGACTAGGGGGTGTTCGATGGTCATCAGTAAGGTGGTGGCTCACCATAGTAAGGTGACAACTAGCCGGTAAGTGGCAAGGAAAGCTTTAGCCTCTTGCTCCCACGCGTGCGCGAGGGAGTCTATACCTCCATAAGTTGAATCTTAGACAATATTTCTTAAGTGCTTAGGAATATTATTCATGGCTAAGCAATTATGTGGTAGGCTAAAATTTAGTCACATGGATTGATGAGGTGTACAATTCCTAGCCAATATCCCCTTAAGTGCTTAGGAATATTCTTCTAGACCTAATTTTGTTCTAATTTTCTATTTTTTGTCCAATTTAAATGAAATTTATAATTTCTATATAAATTGGATCAAATTTATTGCAATTAGATTATCTAGGTCAATCAAATGCACACAAAGTGCCTAACTTCATTACTAGACACATGTTTGTAATTGTAATCCTAATCCAATTGGCCAAATTGAAGCTCAATTATTTGAACTCTAGTCTAAAATGGGCCAAGTCCAATTAGATCAATCGGATCACATTAGCTCAATTTTGAAACCTTCAAATAGATCAAATTTATCAAATTGAAATGTTCGCATGTGAATTTAGCAAAGCCGATACCAGATTTGGATTGCTACTAAGAAAGTGATCTTATTGAAAATGTAATTGTTCAACCATGAAGAATTCAATAAGAGCCCCTAAATTGGAAGATGACCTCGTGGTCATGTAATTGCTCAACCATGAAGAATGAAAGGAGTTATCCTAAAAAAATTAGAAATGAACTAATTTTATTTTTGACCGATTTTGATCCTAAATCCATGAATTGGAAAATTTGATTTTTTTATCGATTTTTTCGAATTAAAGTAAAAAGAAGATGATTTGAAGGTTTTGAAAATTTTCATTTTTTATTTTTTTGTCAAAGTGTTGATCAAAAGTCAACATTTTACAGTTATTCACTAAAATGTCAATTAATGGATCAAATTGGATTTTTTTTTTTTTGAAAATTTTCAATGCCAAAGTGAAATTAAGACTATTTTAGGACTTTATATGCAAAAAAGCAAATTTTAACTCAAAGTTGACTTTTTGGTCAAAGCACCCTAAAATCAAGTGTAAACATCTTTTTCCTTAAGTAATTGGTTCAATTGCTTGAACAAGATCTATTTTTTGCTTGTAGCATAATCATAAACGCTGTGGAAGAAGCACTAAGATTTACTTTTAGTTTCCATTCTACAAAACCACATCTAACAAAGTAAAATTGTATTTTCACATGCTCATGAACATTATTCAAGTGCGGGATTCACAACTCCAAAATACTCCTAATGAATATAGGAAACTACAATTCCACTTCCAGTTGATAAATTGATTTCAAATAGTTTGATGCTTAACTTAGTGCTTCACCAAACTTCTTCACAACAAATATAAGGCAAAATGGTCAATTGAGGTGGATATTCTTGTCATAAGATGAAAATTAAAGAGTTTATCTGGAAATTCAAAAAACAAGTTGTCATACCTCCAAATACCAGCTATAGTTCAAAGACCCATAGTCAAAATGACCCATATTCCTATAAAATTGTCACTCTTAAAGAGAAGGAAGAACGAAGCAATGCTAATAAAAAGACTAAAAATTACATACACAAACTTATTAGAGAAGTCAACATATTAGAAAGTCACAATAACTGGATAAAAGTAGATCTTGATAGTAGAGTTTTAAGGGCTCGCCATAGAAAATGCGAAGTAGGCAAAATTCGATGCTCCAAAGTTGACGTCATAAGGAACCAATAGGCTATGTAGCTGTAACAAACTACTATGCACATACAAATGATTTACTCAATCTAGGTAAAAAAAAAACTTATTCTGTAAGATATTAACTCCTTGAGAGAACATACTAGAATGTCCACAAAATGAGATGTTAAACATTGACATCATTCGAGAATATTCTAGATTCAAATCTCGGGCCAACACCAACAATCACAATGAGGCTCAAGCTTAGAACAAATCCCATTTGCATGATTTAATATTTTTGAAATTAGAATGCTAGCTAGAAACCAGTTAGTGTTAGCTATGACACTTCATGTGTGCAAAAACACATCGCCTTGCTAGTGATCTGGACATGTGTCCATTCTCCATTATGCTTGAAGGGAAGCAAATTTTCAAGAGAAAAATGGGATGAGATATTTGACATTGGCTAATATCTAGATACATATTAATAGGGGTGGCAGGCATACTATAGTTCACACTTGTACATTTTTGGATCCAAGTTTGTGCATGGCCACATGAAAAAGCCAACGTATACCACATGTGAGTATGTGTCCTTGCATGTGGTGATACTCTTCACGTGAGTCATGAATATCTTGATGAAACATATTTCTCCCGAAATATGGTGCTTGTCTTATCTCAGAAAGAATTTTGGAGTAATGCACTGCTTTGTCTCATGTGGTATACTTGGAGATAATGTAACAAAAGAATATTAATTAGGTACGAGGCTTCTTTCTACTATGTTGAATGTTTGCGCATGTTTTTTTTTTTTTCATGCTCAAATACTACTTATCATTCAGTCTAAGCAATTTTAAATGTTTCCTTCTCTCTCTTTTTTTTCAAGAATCTCTAATTCACAAGATCGAGATGATTCAAAAAGTTATTATTATTCTTCATAATAACTACCTCTAACACACTAGACACAACCGTAGTTGCTTTGTCATAATCTTACTCCCCAAATGCACCTGCACCTACTAGGATTGCCTATATGTAGAGAAGTGATATCTTAGTCAATGATCACTATTGACATTGCAAGACATTACACATTATAACAACTATAATGATCAACAGAGCTTATGACAGATATTATAAGATAAAGGATGATTCACCGGCACATACAATGATGCTATAGCACAGTCTTTGCAGCGAATAAGAAAACTTTCAAAGGAACATACTTCCTTAAATTACTAAAATCAAACATTATGAAAATCATGGCCAAAAAGTTCCCATTCAAGTGTTTTAATATTTATGATTGAAGTAATTTCCTCTATGTTAAGACATTTTCCTAAAAAGATATCAAGAATCTCAAATGGCAACTACTTGCTAATACAATGGATCATACTTTTTCTATTGTGTTTTGCTAATAGTTTGGTGGTTAAAAGAAGCCGACGACAAATTTGTTAAATATGCTATACTAGCACTAAAAATAACTTCAACGCAAATGTTCAACCTAGGATTGGTACCTCTAAAATATTCGCTGTCTCCTTTAGTCTTAGATATCATGCTGCACTTTGTCATCTATTTGAGATCTTTTGAATATGCTCAAGTGGATAATGACCATAGCAAAGTAAGTTCGGAACTAGATATCAAACTAAAAAGTACAAAAGAGGGAAAACAAAAAGGAATTTTCACATGTGAAACAACATTTTTCAAAAAAGTGAACAACACTTATGAGAAATCTCATTTTTGTTGTTCAGGAAGCTAATTATCTCATTTACATTGCTTTGCTTCATTTAAAAATCTAGTGAATGTGTCACCTACTAAGGAAGTGCTCCTTGTTTCAAGAAAGTATTCAATAAAGCAATATTTACTTGTCCAGCAACAACCAAACCACCAACAATAGGTGATGATGTTGTCCAAACCTATAAACATATCTGAAACGCAGCCAAAGGTGTTGAACCTAATCGTATAGCCAATAAGGCAACAAGGGTAGAATAGGATGTGAAAGCCATCACCATTGCTAACATAAGAAGTCTTGTGAATAAATATAAGCATTCATATTCTCAAATTTCAAAAAAGAATAATTTGCAAAACATGAAAGATAATCAAATTTGTCCTTGTGGCGGCTTTTTCTGTATTAAACAATGAGCAAATAAATTATTAGTATTCATTTTTTTGCTCATAGTTTTATTGCCATGTGTTCCTCTGTGTTACAAAAAACTTTCCTCTTTGTATTGCAAAAAACTCTTTTCTAAAATTTAAGAATATTATTAATTCTAAATGAATACTTGCATTTGTTCATGAGACTTCTTATGTTGGCAAGAGTGATAACTCTAACATCCTAATCTACCCTTGTTGTCTTGCTAGCTGCACGACTAGGTTCAAAACCTTTGGCTACATTACTGATATGTTTATAGGTTGGATGACATCATCACTTATTGCTAATGGTTTGGTTGTTACTAAATAGGTAAAACTACTTCCTTGAATGATTTTTAGAAACAAGGAGCATTTCCTCAATGTGTGACACCTTCACTGAATCTTTAAGTAAAGCAAAGCAATGGACATGAGACAATTAGCTTATTAAACAACTACAATGAGATTTCTCGGAAGTGTGGTCCACTTTCTTAAAAATATGTAGTTACACATACTAGAATCCTTTTTGGTTTTCTCCCTTCTATACTTTCTGGTTTGATATCTAGTTCCAAACTTGCTTTAAAATGGTTATTATCCACTTAAGCTTATTAGAAAGATCTCAAAGAAAGGACATAATGCAGCTAGGAATCTAGCTATTTGATGATGTATATTTTCAGAGGTACCAATCCTAGATTGAACTTGTGAATTGGAGTTATTTTCAGTGCTATATTACATATTCAAAGGATTTGTCATTGGCTACTTTAAATCACTTGGCAATTAGCAAAATGCAAAAGAAAAGTACAATCCATTGCATTAGCAAGTTGTAATTTGAAATTCTTGATATCTTTGATAAATGTCATAATATAAAAGAAACTATTTCAATCATAAATAATAGGACACTCAAATAAGGACTTTTTAACCATGATTTTCCTGATGTTTGATTGTAGTTAACTAAATGAAGTATTCCTTTAAAAGGTTTTCTTTCACTGCAAAAACTGTGCTATAGCCTTTAATTATACCATCATCCTTTATCTTATAGCATTTGTCATCAGCTATGTATCAATCATTATAGAAGTTCTTCTTAATCTTACAATGTGCAATGTCCCGCAATGTCAATAGTGATCATTGACAAAGATATGTCTTCTCTACAAATAGGCAATCCTAGTAGGTGCAAAGCAACTGCAGCTACATCTAAGGTATTAAAAGTAATTATTTTGAGGAATGATAATGATAAACCCCATGTAGTGCCACAGCTACCACTTGCTAGTTGCATCGCTACACCACATGAAACATGAGACACAGCGGTGCAATTTGCCATACACATATACACACACTTGGATCCAAAAATGTACACGTGAATTGTCATGTGAATGTCACCCCGCCTTCTTTTGCATGTGGCCATACACACATATAATCATAAACCCTATGGAAAATGTCATTCCCTAAGAAAGCACTAAGGTCTAGTCCTACTTCCCATTATGCAAAACCACATCAAATAAAGCAAAATGGTACTTTCATGTGCACATGAGCATTATCCAAGCGGGGGATTCACGACTCCAAAATACTCATGAATACTCTAAAAATTAACATTCTATTTTCAATTGATAATTTGATTTCAAATAGTTTAAAGTGCTTAACTTAGTGCTTCACCAAAGTTTCCATAACAAATATAAGACAGAATGGTCAATTGAGGTAGAAATTTGAGATGAAAATGGAAGGGTTCAGAAAATTTCAAAAAGCAAGCAATCATACCTTGAAATACCAACTATAATTCGAAGACATATATATATAGTTAGAGTAACCCATATTCCAATAAAACCGTCACTCTTAGAGAAAAGGAATAATGAAGTTGTGCTAATAATGGAGACCAAAACCTGGATACAAAAACCTATTAGAGAAGAGTCAGCATATTTGGAAGTCACAAGAATTGGATAAATAAGGTCTTGATAATAGCGATTTATGGGTTTGCAAAATAGGCAATCCGATGTTCCAATATTGACGCCATCAAAGACAAGCCAAGGAATTGATGGGTTGTGTAGTTGCAACAAACTATCATGCACATAAAGAGCATTTTCTCTCTGAATTACCCATTGTTTCCGACAAATTGTTTCCGAACAAACTCTCAATTCCTGATGCGCATTCAAGATTACTATTTAAGCGCATCCCGAACCGGCCTCCTAAAAGAGTTTGCCTGGAAACAATTTGTTAGAAACAATGGGGCAATTCAGAGAGGAGATGCTCTTTATGTGCATATAACAATTTGTTGCAACTACACAACCCCTCAATTCCTTGCTTGTCTTTGGTGGTATCAATGTTAGAGCATCAGATTTTTGCCTATTTGGCATGTTTGCCTACTTGGCATTTTCCATGCATTGCAAACTCATAAATCTCTACTACCAAGCCCTATTTTTATCTAGTTCTTGTGACTTTCAAATATGTTGACTCTTCGCTAATAAGTTTATGTATCTAGGTTATGGTCTCCATTATTAGCATTGCTTCATTATTCCTTCTTTCTAAGAGCGATGGTTTTATTGGAATATGGGTCATTCTAAATATATAAGTTTTTGAACTATAGCTGTTATTTTAAGGTATGATTGCCCGCTTTTTAAAAATTTCCCAAAAACCCTTTCATTTTCATCTCATGATAAGAATTCCAACCTCAATTAACCATCTTGCCTAATATTTTTTATGGAGAACTTTGAAGAAGCACTAAGTTAAGCACATTACTATTTGGAATCAATTCATCAACTGAAAATAGAATGTTAATTTCTAGTATTCATGAGTATTTTGGAGTTGTGAATCCCTTGCTTGGATAATGTTCACGAGCATGTGAAAGTACCATTTTGCTTTATTTGATGTGATTTTGCATAATGGGAACTAGGAATCGACCTTGGCACTTTCTTAGGGAAGGATATCTTCCATGGGGTTTATGATTACACTACAAGCAAAAGATAGATCGTGTTCAAGCAATCGAACAAAATATTGGAGGAAAAAAAAAAGGCATCAATAGAAATATTAGAATACAAGTCAAATTTCATCTTACAAAGTGACCTACCAAGTTGGAAAATTACTTGTTTTGACCAAAAATGAGGATACTATTCGTCATACTATTCTTATGAACAACTATAGAATGATGCCTTCTCGACTCGCCGAGTGCCGAGTTGGCTATTTCACAATCAAGGATCTATCAACCCATGAAAAATGGTATCAGGGCATAATCCCTCCAATAGATATGGTAATTCAAGGAATTCTTGTGGTCTACCTGATCCTATGATGGTGGAGAGTGAATTGCCAAAGCAAAAGGAGCTCAAACAAGGTACAAGTCTTGGCTTGCTTCTTAAAAGACAATGGGAGTACAAGAAGAAACCAAATTGCTCATTGAATAGAAAAAAAAGGTTCTCGGATCAATTGGCAAATCTTAAGATGGGTTTGCGACCACATTTTGAACAAGGGGAGAAACCTTCATTGGTTTGCTAAGATCAAGAGAAGCTTAGTAGGAGAAAGAGGGTGCTACGAAAAGTGCAGTTGGCTCAAAATGCCACACTTATCAAGGGAGAGCACGAGTGACCAAAGATACCCAAGCAGCTTTGATCAGCGGAAGACACTAATGGAGTGTAGTGGTTTGTTTGTTGGGTGAGCATCCACCATTCATGTAAGACCTGATCGAGCAGCATTTATGGTACTGAAGTGACGCAAGGAAGCAACTAAACAGCCTGCAACAAGGGTGTTGTGGAACTGAATAGGGGAGAATGTCACGGACCAAATTCTCCCATACTCATATACCCTTGAGAGTGGAACTTTGTGGCGTCAAGGTGAAGAGCAAGTGATGTAGAAGGGATGATACAATTGGTTCATGGGAGTGGCGTTAGGACGTTTGTGCTAAGAGTTCTAAGATTGAACGATTGTAACTCTAAAAATCCGAAGGTGGGGTTGGCCTCCCATGCACAAATTGGTCAAAAGCTTATGCTACTCTCCTTATGAGGCCATAGCAAGCCAAAACCAGTTGTCATGCCTAAAATGTTTCGTGCATCTTGCTCAAGGGTTTGAATGCTCAAGCTAAGCTGGTCGTAGTATGGCATAACACAAGGATGCTATTCATCATACTATTCTTAGGAACAACTATAGAATGAAGGCCAGCTCGATGTCTTCTTGACTTGCTAGACACCACATGGCTTATTATGTGGTCAAGGATCTGCTAGCCCATGACTCATGTATCTTTTTCTCTTAAACAACAAACACTCTAATGGAATAAATATTATAATAAGCTCACATACCTCACTTCCCAGTCCGTTTTATCCTCATAACCCCAACTGATGACTTGAATAGCCTCTTTAAGAAGGGTTTCTGGAGTTGTAGATTGAGGAACGCCACAATTCTCCATAAATGTACAGGCCACAAAGACAGTAGACTGACCAAACCTCTTCTCCAGGCTCATTTGCGACACAAGCAATGACTTTTCATCATCAAATCCAGCACCTATGAATATGAAAATAAAATGTAAGCCAGAGAGGTTCTAATATAAATGTTAAAGCTCAACATTTAATAGCTCTTACACACAGGAGCAGCATTAAAATGGATAGGGAGCAGGATTGCCAACATGAACCTATGAAAGCACATTAGCAAGGTCTCAATGAAATAAGTGATTGATGAAGCTAGGTAAAATCCAAGAAAAGAAAACATAAGAAAAACCTAAGAAACTACATTACTGAAAGAATATAGAAATTGTGTCGTCATAAGAATCCCGAGTCATCAGGGACAAAAGTCGTCCTCAGGCAAGAGTGTCAAAACCTCAAGGGTCAGTATAAAATGAGGCTACATTCCAGATCTCAAGGCCTCACTAACTTGTATACCACTCTCTGCTGTTGACCAGTCAATTGTTATGGAGGTTGCAAGGAAGTTTCCAGCCAAATTTGAATGATCCAAGAAATAGCTAGATCTGTACCTTCCACAACCTCTTCTATATCTTGCAGGCTGAAGATAGGCACAGTTGGAACTACATGTTTGCCACTTATTGTCAAAAACCTTTTTACTTCCTCTTGCTTTCTTTCGTGATCCACCACAGAGAGTAGACAGGAATCCTCACTTTCTATGCTTTGGCTTGTGAGGAGCTTCATAACCATATAAGGCTGTTCCATTGAACATACGCCCAGTTCCAACATAAACAAGACCTTGGATGCCATCCAAACCTCTTAAGCTTGTCCAGATCATAAGACAGAATGTCCGCCTAATGAGTTATGCAAGGAAGCTGAAGAGTGTTTTAATCTTAGTCCACAACAAAAGAACTCGCTTCGGCCGAGGACGTGATTCTGATGTCAGTGCAAGTAGCAATCTTGGACATAACATAAGAAAATGTATTTTAATGAAGAGACAAAGAGCCTAAACCAAAGAACACAATATTGCGATTGGTGTATCTGTCATTTCTGTCAACACCGTCATATCTCTTTGGAAATTGAACATGACACATGTTTCCCAATGTTACAATCCATCAAGAAATACACGGCTTCTCTCAATGCCTTACTGTTGTTTATGTAGAGATCACAATCAAGATTCAACAAGAAAGGTCCATAAGTGAGGACAGCTGAGACTCTCACCTGAATATAACATAAGACAAAAGGTAAGGAAAGCATGAAAGCATCGACATCCATAATTAACAGACATATCTACTCACAAGAGCATTCATGGCACCAGCTTTCTTGTGATGTTGGAAGCCCAAACGATTTTCACAAGAAACATAGATCAAACGTGGCAACTCATTACCCTTAGCATCAAGACCTCCACTTTGCCCTAGAAAAACACGACAGAAGGCGAGTAATGTAAATGTTTTAGTAAGAAAAAAAATTGTTGCTTCCAGGATCCAGGAACCACAGTTTTACCCGTATCATAACTGAGTCAAGAGAACTTGGATGTGGAGTCATGGCCTTTAAAACGCAGCACGATAGGAAACAAGAGAAATCTGCCACAGACGATGATATTCATGAGAAGAGAACTTTATAAAATCGAACCATAAGATCTTAAGATATGCAAACTTTATATAATAACCTGGAATTTTTTATAAGTTTCATACTTATTTATCATGAGAGCTCCACTCCATCAAATTTAGTAATAGAAGTTAAATGATACTATTATCCAATTGACAACATCACCAATGTCGCATTGTACCCAAAAAAAAAAAAAAAAAAGCATTATCCAAAAAACATAAAGTATTCCAAGTAGCATTTCGGCTCTTGTGATTTCCTGATGTATACTTGCATTATTGAAGAGAAAAAAGTTAAGAAACTAATCCATTGTGTTAAGCAAATTCATGGAGTGGATATAATCACAAACTTTAAGTCAGTCGATACGTAATCATCATTATTGTAACTTTCTGATAAGTATCAGTAATTCAGATAATATATTTCAAAATGATTGTGAAGAGAATGCAACAACTTGAAACAGAAAAGAAAAAAGAATCAGGGCCTATCAAGAAATAACTTCCCATAAAATAAAAGTTTTAAAGCTTTCACTTTTTGTTGCTGAAGTAATTTGGGTTGAGGAGAAGATTTCCGACGAAGATTTATGTTATGGTTGGTGGCATATGAGGCTCAGTGGCAGCACCATTGAACTCTGAGAGAGAGAGAGACAGAGAGAGAGAGAGAGAGAGAGATTGCTGTGTTGCTACCTCATAGTTTAACTACAAATTAACCTGAATCAATCCGGGGTGGGTACGATTTTATGAGCTCAATCACAATATCAGATACATTCCAAAAATTATAAATTGACCTGAATCATTCTGGTGCAGTCCCTCGTATTTTTTCCAGGCCATGGAGTCCCATCTTGCATTATCCATCCTTCCTCGAGAACCTTCTGTGCCTTGGCAACAAGTCCACTTATGAGGACTTTAAATTCTCATACTCTCTCTGCTATACATGAAAATGCAAACATGCCACAGATGCAATGTACAAAGGGATTGCAAAACACTATCAAGATTCTGATCTAAACTCATGCCTTCATAGCTTTGTGATCTTTGACAAATGATGGATGACCTTTGTCCTTCATGTAGTCAATTTTCGGAGCGAAGCACCATTCGGGGGCTCAAGGCTTAAGGCTTTATGCTATGCTTCTTACAAAAGGAACCCATTTCCTTGCGAACTCTGATGTTCCAGAAGGGACCTCGAAAGTTAACATAGCAGCTCCATCGTTGGATACATAGCATGAGACCTTGTCAACTGGGTAGTCAGCTGCAAGAACGAAGAATGCTATATTTGCTGTCACTAGAGAATGTTCTTTAGTGGGTCGACAGTACCGACAACAGCAGCTAACTGTGATGGTTCTCGTTCTCTGTCGTGCCTATATCCATGTAAAGTTTCACAAAAAATTCTGATCTGACAAAACAAGTTGGTGATAAGAAAAACCTAAGTTACCAGATTCATGAAGTAGTGATACTACTAATTGCTAGTCTGTCGAGATACGTTTAATGGTTTACCGGAAACCACTTTGGGAACTGATCCAATATCGAAGAAATTGCAAACCAAACCTCACATATCACAGATATTAACCACAGAGCATTGGCATTGGTCACAGGATTTGTTATTCGGTAGCCTGGCTTTGTCATTCCCACAGAATAAGAAAAAAGGACTGAACACGACTAGCAGATAGAACGATTTATTAAAAAGTAGTGACAGTTACATTATTACACCGGTACTTATAGATACTAATGGAAAGCATGCGTCAGGAAAATTTTTGAGAATTTCTAGCAATTCGAAATATGTTGACAGCTTTTTTGGTTGAAAACGGAGAGAACCACATAATTAAGAAACATCAACAAAGGAAAAGTTAGTGAAAATGGTCAGCGTCACTTTTTAGCCCGACACGTGCCAAATTCGACTGTAGGAAATACTAAGGAAAAAAACAAAAAGACTAAGCTTAATATCGTAGGGACTCACAGTAAAGAGTCATCCACAAGCGCATCGGTGCTTGGCATTGACATCACCACCTCCTCTTTCAGAAGTAGCCTGGGCAGTGCTCATTGGAGCTATATTCTTCTCTTGCTTCATTTTCCAGCCATCAACCCTTTCCTTCCAGGCAACATTGTTCAGTCCTGACGAATCAAATTCCCTCAATGGGTCACCCTATTGTTAGCTGCATTGCCAGTACCACATAACCAATATGCGCCATACCTAGGGTTTACAACCATGTAGAGACAAGGATGTTTGTGAATAACAAGAGGGAAGTACGCGGTTGATTAGCATCAGCTACAGAAGGTAGAGAATGGATGCGCTTCCCAGCACCAACATCAGGAGATGCCACAGAGAAGTGTTCAGGTGAAGCAGCAGATAACTCCCCAGAAACCTGAAGCGTTGTAAACGATGCAAAGACATGTTTAATTCTAAAACAACGGCAACGTGAAAACCAGCACCCCCTAAGCTCAAATAATGTACCTTTTGGCCACTTGTAAGTCGAGGAATACGGTTGTGAGAAACCTCCATATCAAAGTTTGGGGCACTTGCATCCTCCTTCTCTCCATACCACGTGTGCCGACCCGAGATGTGCTCTTCGGTCTTCCTGTCCCGAAAGTTTGAGATCGACGCACATGCGGATGGTGCACGGCACGCAGAAGCAAAGAAACTAGCAGACCTTTAATTCAGAAAACTAACTGCAGATCAATATTCCTCATCAAGCTTTGAAAGAACGCCATGGCTGTCCAGTTTCTTAGAATGGCCTTATGCCCCTGATCCAATCCAGTAATGACGATGACCGATGAGATTTCAAGAAAATGAACGATCAGGTGAGAGCGAGAGCGTGAGACTAGGGGGAGGGCGATGCATCCTCCGCGCGGACAAATGAGAGGAGAAGAAGAGGATGCTCTGCTCTAGTAGCAGACCGAAACCTGGTCAAAAGCACAACCGCAATCTCCGACCTTCTCGGTCGTTTGGAAAACAGAGTATCGTGGGACGTTACGCGGATAGTGGAGAGAGATATGGAAAACCGAGATTCTCGGTAACCGTAAGACATCTTTTGGATACCCGGCAAGGTCAGACTCGCTCTGATTTTATAAATAGCAAAAGCCACAAAAAAATCTCAAATTTTATCCACTATAACTTATTTACCCCAAATTTTATGTTAACAAACTGTAAACTTGTATATGTAGGATATACGTACCTCCATCAAGTTTCCATAAATAAACATCATTAAAAATCCACTTATATCGACACCTAAAAGCAAACGGTATTGACATAGTAAGTGAAATAAAAATAGTGTTATTTTAACTAAAAAATTATGGGATGGAACTTAAATGGATGATAAATGTGTCACATAACTACAAATTTTGAATATTTTATGTTACAAGAAAAATTTTAAAGCAAATGCATTATAGTGGGCTATAGTTTGAGACTTTTGGTAGCTTATTCCCTTTATGAAAGCTTCTAATTCGTAGATTTTCAGTACATTTGTTGAATATATTGTAGCATATGTGAAACATGGAGCTTTTGGAGTGCTAATGTTGATGGATTATTAGGATGCGTTTGTTTCATGAAAAATGAATCATTTAAAATGATAGTTCATATCGCTTATGAAAAAGAATGGACAAAAGAGTATATTCATTGTCTAAAAAAATATTTAAATATATATTTTAATTGATAATGAAATTTTTTTCATTCATTAATTATTTCAAGTAATATAAATGATCTTTTTTAAAAAAATATATTTATTTATTTTTAGCGAAACAAATGGAATCTTGATTCATGATTTTATTTGAGGGTTGGAATATGAATTGTGGTGTATTTATATCAGACAGGATATTTGGTTCGAAAGTTTTAATGACAGGCCCATCTCCTCAAGTGACGGAGTAGGTTTTTGCCAAATTACACAAATTAGGTTTTTGTCATGTAGTAGCTTGACATATGGGGACGCGGGTCCGACGTAAATGCATTCCCTCTGAAAAATTTTCTTTTTGAGAGTATGGGTTCGGCCCCCTAACACTTTTAGATATGAGTGTCCATCTACGATCAAATCAAATCTCTGTAGATATCCCACCCGATCCGACCCGACCACAAAAATTACATATTACTTTTGCCCGGCCCATGTGGAACCCAACCTAGAATAGAAAAACAGACTAGTTCTTTTTTATTCTTTTGCAAACTCAAACGACTAACCCAGAGAATCACCAACATAATCTACAGCTTCTCCGTTGAGCAAACAACATTAACACACTTAATACCCTTAACAAAGCTCCTCAATTTTGTTCCGAATTCCTTTTGTGTCAAAAACAATCACAAACTTTCACTATAATCCAAGCCTATATCTCACGTAGAAAATATCACCACTAGTTTCTTCAAAATTATCAACACGAAGACCAGTTAAAGATTCATTATCAAAATCCGTTTCTTTACCAAAACATTCATTATCAAAATCCGTTTCTTTACCAAAACATTCACCTTCTTATGGCGAACGCCTTTTAATATTAATAATTTTGAAAAAACCAGTGATGATTTTTGGATGCATGGTAGGGATTAGATTAGGGTGAAAGTTAGTGATTTTTTTTAGATAAAAAGAGGTCGAGATTGAATTGGGATATGATCTAAAATTTGAGTTTGTTTTAAAAAATTAGGCGGACATTAGAATAATAATAACAATAATGACCACAAAAAAAAAAAAAAAAAAAAAAAGGTAGTGATTGTTTCTTTAGGTCCTCGTGTTGTGCAGTTCTATTTGGGTGATCCTCAATCCAATAGGCTTAAAAAAAGTACGGGAGAAAGCACAATGAAAAGCATAGAAGGAGAAAACGAAGCCAAACAGCAATAGTTGATTAGATTTAGGGAGACATGAAAAAGGATGGGAGCATGTCTTGACCTACTTTTTTTAGGTGCCACCCTCAACGAATAGGTTTAGAGGTATTTACTTAAAACGATGATTCGAATGGTACATACAAGTCACAGTCTCAAACTATCCATCAAATAAAAACACTACAAATGGTCCACCGATTTCGGGTGCGGACTTTTTTAATCCCATACTTTACATGACATTGGACTTTTTTTTTTATATTCTTTACATCCTATGCATTTGTAAAAGTTATCCTTAACCTATTGGGATCGACTAGAAATCAATCAAGACACAGGAATATCATATTGATTCCTAATGCAAATTTTAGCACAAGGACTTGATTAAGCTAATGGTTCCATTAGCATCCTTTTGATACATAACTTGAATGTGTGTTATTAAGTAGTCATGCAATCTTTATTACTAACTATAATCCTAAAGGTATCAAAGTCGCTTCAATAATCTTGGAATTATTTTTTTTTTGTGATTTTCATTAGAATTCTAAACTCACTAATCTATTCTAGAAAAGGAAAATAACACTTAGTTTATTGAAAGACAATGCAATAACTAAACACCCAAGTAATTAAAATGACATCAAAGATAAATGTGGGGGAAAAAACCGATGGCTTTATTCTAAACCCGGGACAACAACCTCCATGAGCTAAATTCAAACTAAGTATAATTTTCTAACTAAAAGAGTAATCTACCAAAACTAAACTCGTATCGAAGGTAAACTCCAAAATCCCTTAACTGAAGGTCACGTTAACTAAATAAAACTAGGGTACATCTAATGCTAAAGCCTAGGAAATCTAACAAAGATCTATTTCTAAGCATTTTCTGATTTTTTTAAAATTTTTCGAATTTTTTGATCAATTAATTTTTAAAATATATACATAATTTAATGTTCTGGAAATAGGGATTCGGGCTGGGTCTTCGGACAGGGCTGCCACTGGTGGTCTTCCATCAGGCCCTCTCAAACTGTTTAGACCCAACTAAGCCCAAATTCTACAAGACTGAAGAGCTAACCCAAACTCGCCGAAGCCTAAACTAGCTCACTTGTCGCCCTTCTCTCTATCCAGCCCTAACCCAACAAGGACCATCGTACGCCGCAACATAAGAGGCCCACACTAAGCACGATTTACATGCCGTGTCCAGCTCCAGCCATAACACGGCTACCATCCGCGGCCATACCACAGCCGCCGCCACCCTTCATTTTCGCCGGCTATCAGCCGTGAAAAAACGAGCGACACCGGTTAACCCCTGCCATCTCCGGCCATTTCCTGATCCTCTCCAGCTGAGCACACCCGGAGAAACGGATGATGCAAGAAAAAAAAAAAGAGTATGTCTGATCCCGGCAAAGGCTTAGAAAATCAATTAAACGTCACCTAATCTAGGCCATAATGCGCTCGAGTTCGACAACAAAACGAAGCTCACCCACGCCGATTCTTACAGGCATCTCGTCAAACAGGTTGTGAATGTGAACTAAGAAAGAGGTAGGGGACCATCTCATCACTCAGGGACGCTCGAAATGAACAAAAACTGAAGGCACCTACTCTCGGCTCACGCTTCACTCAAGACAGGGCACGGCAAGGATTTTGATGGCAGGGAACGGGCGTTCACTTGCAGGGGTTCCTACCCGGCTTGGAGACGGCGGCCCGTGGCAAGTTCGACTCGCAGCGTCTCCGAGCTGAGGTCTGTTGGCCGCCGAGGCGGCTTCCCAGGATCATCGTAGCTAGAAGACCGAACATGTAGCGGGGAGAATACAAAGGTTTGTGTACCTTATTAGGAATCCATCGTTCTTTATGCGGAATGACAATGATCCAACAGCAATCCGAGCCTTTAACGCTGAAGATCTTCTCCTCTATTACCCTCGGTTCCTGGCTCGATGAGACCACCACTCACGACTTGCCTTATGTGAGGTGAGAGAGATTTTTTTTTGGAAGAAGTGGGGCTAGAGGAGGGACCTTAGCACTATTTATAGAGTTTTGGACGGGCCCTCTCATCACGGGCCGGGCCCAACTCGGCCCACACAATGCCAGGCCCATATTCGGCCCATTAAGAAAACCTTATGCCTTACCTTATTAGACCAACCCCGTAAAACCGTAATTACAATCTAAATTAATGTAGTCCACATAAGGAAAACTCTTACATTCTCCCACTTGGGCTATATTAATTGAGATTGTACTTTATGTGCGCACCTTTATGTTGGTCTAGTGGCAATTCTTAATAGTCAATCCTATCCTATAAAGTCTCCAACACCGAATCATGGCGGTAACTGTATGTATTCATACAGAGCCTTCCATGGTCACGAATGCTTTTAACTTTATTGATATGGATTCAATATGGTTGTGTGGCAAACGGATAACACCTCATAAAGAGTAATACCTTATGTGTTATCTCCTTTGTTGGTCACTATTCTCTTACCTTAAGTGTCACGAGAAAACCGGATGTGCCACTAGAGAATATCCTTATGGTTCTAATGAACCCACATATGTCTTATATTTATGGTTAACCTTTCTTTATGTGTAATCAAGACATATGTTCAAGGCGATGACCAGATGTCTCCAGCCTTCACTCAAGGCTTACACAATACCTTGAGATTTTCATTACATATAATCAATTCAATATGGTAACCACACATTCATGAACACTTTATTGAATGCGTAACTTATATAAGCTTTATTAGAGCAAAATTAAGACAGCTCCCACTAAATAACGGCATCCAATGATGTTCCTTAGCCCATGTTTACGACATGTCGTTTAAGTACACAAGGGCAAAATCTTTAATTAGTGGGTCTACAACCACATCATCTGTGGAAATACTGCTCTACTGTAGTGTCACCATTCTGTATCATTTCTTTATGGTCAAAAACCTGACCGTGATATATCTAGACCCCTCGAGACCCTTATTGTTGTTGACAAACAACACCGAAGAGTTATTGTCTCGATACAACCGTATGGGTCTATTCAAAATATCAAATATAATCAACTCCTTAATGAGGTTCTGAAGTCAAATATCTTGAGTAGCAGCTAAAAGGCATGTTATAAACTCCATTTATACAGTAGAGGATAACATAAATTTCTGTTCAATACTTTTCATAATACCGCACCCTCTGCTAGTAAAATCTGCATCCGAATACTCTACTAGCTCTAGATCTTGAACATGTTTATCAGCATGTAGTTTTCTTATCCTTTTCAATGTCTCAAAACCTCATTGTCGGCAATCCGGTGATCATGTCCTAGACTTGATCGATATTTGCCAAAAAATCTTACCACAAAAGCAATATGTAAACTAGTGCAGACTTAAGCATGTATGACACTTGTAAATGCACTAGCATAAAGTGTATCCTTTATTTGGATTTTCCCAAAATTTGAACAAGGACAATGCCGATATTCAATCTATTACCCTTAACAACAACAACAACTCCTGGCTTATTGAATATTTTCAAAATACAATTAACACATGCAATCTAAGATAAATATAACATATGCCAAGAACGATCTTTATAGGTCTCAATGCCAAGGACAAAAGGTACTTGACCGGGGTCTTTTAAGTCAAAAATCCTCAACAATATTTATATTATCTTATGCAGTAATCCAATATTGCTTTCACAAGTAAGTTATCACTTACATGGAATCTGAGAAAACTAAATTTTCTCCCATTGACCTTGCAGTATATACATTGATCTACTTTATTCTTAGCAAAACTGAATGAAATGATAATGCTATAAAACTTCAAGCATCGTCGATCTACTGAGACTTTCTTAAGGCCATAAATAAGGGTTTTCAGTTTACACACAAGCTTACTGAATCATCCGCTACAAAACCTTTAGGTTATACCATATAGACTTCTTTATCAAGGTATCCATTGAGAAACACAATTAGAATCATTTATCTAATATAAATCTATAAAAAAATGAGCTAGTAATATCATATTCACTCTGAAATAGTCTTTAGAAAAGACTAAACTCCTCTACGAGTGAGATGTTTTATTACTAATTTGGATTTAAACTTCTCAATATTTCTCTTGAAATTTCTCTTAGTCTCATTCACCCATTTGCAACGGATGAGCTTGTGACCCTCAACCAATTTAATAGGCTTTTAAACATTATTACATTTTATAAATTGCATCTCATCTTTTCATTATGTCTAATCACGAGATCAAAGCGAGGACAAGAAACAACATTTACATATACAAGTCACTAGATCGACCACGTAGCAGATATCATAGTCATGCTCTTACAAATAGACTATATGGTACAAAGTGGTACAACCGAACATCTTTCCATAACAGATCTCTTGAGTGGAGCTACTATAATTTTATCTTACACTTGGGAGGCTTGAAAAACTTCATCAGGAATCATATCAATGACAATATCCTGAACCTCACAAGCTTAATTTGTGCTATAAAAGACTCCATAATTTTCTATATAGGGAAAGACAAAGACACAAAGGTCCCCACCATACCATTATCTTTAATAGTCTAAGAGCAAGTATCCTCTGCTTTTGTCGAACACTAGAGACTTTACTGTCTGTGATTCCACATTTCTTATGCCTCTATTGGGATAATAAAACCTAGTATCTCTTCAAATGATCTGGGTAAGATACCGAGTGGTACTGGATTCTAACTTATTTAATGTTGGATTATATATCCAAACTTCTGCAGGACACTCCAAACTTTAAGATGATTCGAGTCACGTTTACGTCCGATCCACAACTCAAAATGGGAGCTAATGGAGCATCTTTGGTAGTAACATGGTTTAATACATATTGGGTTGTTTCGCCCGTAGAAAACCTGATAAATTAGTCCTAGTAATCATACTCACTGTCATGTTCATCATGGTGGAATTACGCCTTTCGGCCACACCAATTTATTCCAAGATTTTCGGATATACTAAACTAAGTTACCATCCCAGAATCTTTCCAAGTATTTGACAAATGGCCCTTTAAGCTATCCAGCATTGCCATAGTCAAAACACTCACTACCACGGTCATATCTGACAATCTTTAAGACTCATCCCAGCTGTTCCTTGATCTTAATACGAAAGAATTTGAATAAAACCAAAAGATTCAGATTTTTCTTTAATCAAAAGGAAACTTGAGTTGTCAACATAACTTTACCATATATGGTCACCAATATCAATGTAAATAACCTCTAACAGGTTAGGACTTCATACTGCAGTTTTCTTCTTTATCTTAATCATCTTACTTCCATAGAAGTCTACTCAAGTCTTTACGTAACATTTAAGAGTAGACAAAATATCGACATTATCAGTCTTTCTACTCTTTCTCTAGACATATAATCAAGATATTCATGTTACATGCAAAAGATCATTCTTAAGGTAAATCTCTATTGGAAACAACATTTTCAACTGTATGACAACATGCATATCCTTGGGAGATGAACACAATTTGTACAATTCATTGGACCCATTATAGCATCCAACTTTATTTGACTTGGAAAACATTGAAACAGTATTGTTCTTTATCTCAAAAGAATATCCATACACTTCCAGACATGATACGGAAACTAGGTTCAGTCTAAAAGGAAGGTACATAAAAATGTTTTTCAACGTCAAATGCTAACCAATATCAATAGTTAAAATAACATCTCCCACTAAAACGACATTAAATGTTATTTCCCGTGATGAGTTATGATTCATTTCAATTTGGCTTCCTTAGATTTATGAATCCCTTTATGGTAAACAATATAATTTGTTGTACCGCTATCTAGCCACCAAGAACTGTATGAGGCTTTTGATAGGGATTGAATTCATAAATAAATGCCAATGAATCATTAACTCTAGACTTATGCTTGGACAAGCAAGCTTTATTACAATATCTTTATATGTCATTTCTTCCCACAAAAACAGTAAATGACACCATTTCTCTTAAGGGTGATAACCTGAGACTAGATTGTCAGAATGACCGATGGTTTCATGAATTCCTTAATGAGTATGATTTTTAGACTTGAAATCTACCATCCTTAGAACGTAATACTTAACCTTATTAGAACCATCACACCTTATGCTGAAGAGTCCTTGCACTTATACCAATCTCGGTAATAGACAAGACACACTTTCAAGTCACTAAGGCTTCTATAATCCTTTTAGCTGTGCAATCAGCTGGTAAACTATTTTCAAGTGTTCTCAGAATGAAACATCTCAAATATGATGGACAAATTCAATTGCTCTTTCCCAAGCAACAAGGAATATATTTTAATTTCTTATAACTAATAGTGAGATTCTCAGCTTATTCAAAGCAAGAATAATATGAACATTTACCAGCATCCATCCTTAACAGAAAATCCTCTTTGCTACTTAAAATTTGACCAATAGGAACCTTAATCACAATGGAGTTGCCACAACTGATAAAGTAACTTAATGACAAGCAGCATATGTAATTGGCACCATGTGAGTATTGTGTAACTTAAAAAACTTTATAAGTACACATCTTGAGAGTTACACGCACTATCATATAAACACCTTTGGGCAGAATATATGACATGCAATTGCATACTCAACCTCAATCACAATGGAATTGCCATTACAAATAATGTAATTTAATAACAAACAGCATATGTAATTGGCACCATGTGAGTATTGTGTAACTTAAAAACCTTATAAGTACACATCCTGAGAGTTACACGCATCATCATATAAACACCTTTGGGCAGAATATATGACATGCAATTGCATACTCTCCACATGACAGCGGTTATGAGAATGTATTCCGACCTTTCACGAATTCACCACCTTTGGATGTATGAACCACTAGGGTCAGTCATTCCTCAACCATATGCTGCACATGCATCCCCCCATGAACTAATACACAATCACCTCCTTTGGGAGTATGACCACATATTAGAACAGGGAGACATCCCATCGGAATACGAGGCGATGTTTCTCAAATCCAATCAAGTGTGCCACTTTGGCGGTCACAACCCAATTGAATCATAGAAACTTTCTCATATTAGGGATATAAACTTTATAACTCACATTTATTCCATACATGTGATTTTAGACCGGATGACAGGGGCAATTTGTCACTAAAATCACATATAATGCCAATCACATTGCTCCATTCAATAATACATGCTAAATCTTATACATGTTATCGATGAATCGATCCTCTACACATTCCTTATGTGATGATATACATGTGAATTTGCAATGTATTTCCAAAGTTATAGAGAAATCCATGAAAAATAGGCAAAACATACCTCCAAAATCACGTACCTTAGGCTTTCACATGCATTTTCACATTCATAAGTTCATCAAAATTATTAAATAAATACATAATAGTGTAGAGAACATCCATACAAGCACAACAGTCCAAACCACGCTCCAATCCGACGTCGTACGCGCCCTCACGCGCCGCTGGAACGTGCGGCGCGTGAGGCCCACGCGCCTGTGCTCTATTCGGACCAAACCGGTCCAACCGGTCAACGGTCCGAACCGGTCAACGGTCCGACCGGGTCAACGGTCCGACCGGTCAACGGTCCGCCGGGTCAACGGTCCGCCGGGTCGGGCCGTTGGTGACGTCATCGATGACGTCACATGCCACGTGGCGGCCGCACGTAAGGCGGCTTACGTGACGTCATCATGACGTCATCTTCGGACTCTGTCGGCGAATGACGTCACGGATGACGTCATCGCCGGACAGCTGTCCCGGCCGAGTCGGCGGGATGACGTCGGATGACGTCACCCTCGTAGAGGCGGCGCGCGCGTGCGGGCGCGTGAGCTCGCGCCGGCGCGCGTGCGCGCGCGTGAGTCGGCGCGGCGGCGCGTGGCACCGCCTCCGAGCTCCGTCTCGGCGCGTGGAGGGCGTGCGGCCGTTTCCGGCCTCCTCTCGGTGCGTACGAGCCATCAAAATGCTCGTATTGATTCGTAGAATCTATATATGTGATCAAAATGCGCTTTTACCGGACCAAAATTCACGAAGACAGGCGAAACAGTCCAAGGGTAGGTGAAATCCGAAGTTCTCGTTACCGGGGCAATTGGCCTCCGCTAGAGGCGTACCACCCACCATAACGCTCGGCTCAACAAGAAGAATTCAAATATGTTTTCAAAATCAAGTTTCAACGGATGAAAGTTTCTAAAAACGGGCCAGAGGCAACAGTTCGGGTTCTAGGCTACGAGGCTCTGATACCAAATGTTGGCCGAGGCGGCTTCCCAAGATCGTCGTAGCTAGAAGACTGAACATGTAGCAGGAGAATACAAAGGTTTGTGTACCTTATTAGGAATCCATCGTTCTTTATGCGGAATGACAATGATCCAACAGCAATCCGAGCCTTTAACGCTGAAGATCTTCTCCTCTATTACCCTCGGTTCCTGGCTCGATGAGACCACCACTCACGACTTGCCTTATGTGAGGTGAGAGAGATTTTTTGGAAGAAGTGGGGCTAGAGGAGGGACCTTAGCACTATTTATAGAGTTTTGGACGGACCCTCATCACGGGCCGGGCCCAACTCGGCCCACACAATGCCGGAGGCCCATATTCGGCCCATTAAGAAAACCTTATGCCTTACCTTATTAGACCAACCCCGTAAAACGGTAATTACAATCTAAATTAATGTAGTCCACATAAGGAAAACTCTTACAAGGTCCTCGGGTAAGAGAGAGCGCAACACAACCAAAAGGACTCACCGAGAATGGCACGGGAACTGGGAAAGCTAGGTCGTGAAAATGCTGGTCGGAGGTCGGAGATCGTCAGACGGCGACGTTGGAGGTGGCTGGTCGCGTGCGAAAGGGGAAGGAGGAGTGCGTGAGGCGAGCGTCCAGGACGAGCCTTCTGTTTTTTCCCTTATCTTTGCTCTTTAACAACGGAAAAGAGACCATTTTCTTTGTCCTTTAAAGCTGCCACCTTCAGGATGGGAAGGAGGAGAACAGCTTATTTCCTCTAGGACTTGTGAGACCCTCAAATTTTATAGTGCTAGGTATGATGCTCTAAACGATCGATTGGCTCTTCAAGTTGAATTCTATTTAATCAGACCCGAGGTCCTTAAATTTTATGGTCCCTCAATTAAATGTCTTAAGAAAAGATTAGAGACTAACAAAATAATAATAATTTTTTTCCTTTCTTTTTCCTTGCTTTTTTTATTATTATTTTGAAAATTTGAAATCTAAAGGCCTAATTTTGCATGCATATGCTACATTGACATTTATTATGCAATTGAGATATTAATGACACTAATTTCTTAGTCGAAAAACAAGACTTTTTTGTCAAGAAAATAGACTTCTCTTGATCGGGAATTTTGAATTTTGAATTTTCAAATTTAGACTGTCGAAGAAATTCGGATGTTAACGGAGCCTAAACTAAAAGAGGAAGCAAAAGAGGATTCACAGCCTCCTCTGACAATGTGAGAGTAGCACAAGGAGAAAAGCAATAGTTCTCCGTAGAGGGTGGCAAGAAGAGTTACCTTGATTCGACTTCACTCGCCTCCTCTCTCTCTACTTAGCTCCCGAGCTAAGACTGATGAGTTCAGGTTGGAGCTTCTCGAGGGTAGAGGGTAAGGATGAAGCAAGTAGCTTTGCGTGGCTCACTTAGCCTCGCGATACTCATCGTCCCTCCTGGAACTCGTTAAGCACACTCACAAATGCCTAAAAGAGAAGATAGTTAGCTTAGAAAATAAGGGGAGAAGAGAAACTTCCTGGCAAGATTGATAAGGGGTTAAAAACAAATCCAAAGCCAAATTTTTTTTTTTTTTTTTTTTTTAGTGAGAGCATTTAATGTTTAATGTGGTTCAGGTTAGGTTGAGTTGAACCAAACTGCCATGATATCCCTTTGTTTTTTTTTTTCTTTTTTTTTTTTATACCTATTATCTTTCTCGGTTGGGGTTGATCCGAGCCTTTTTATACCCCTACCTTTTTGGACAACTTGTAGTTGCTCTCAACTATACTTCTTATGAAGCAAGAACCGCCCCTCTAATTAAAATTTATAGAATGGGATTGAATTACCTTAGTACTAATGAAGGCATCCAACACTACATTTCGGGGCAGTTTACATCACCTTTATGCAGATATTTAGGAGTGACGAAACCTTGTCAGGGCATCTTCGTAAGGGGCGACAAAGCACTTCCACTCCAAAATGCTAAACCGCCCCCATCAACTTGGGTCCATTTCCACAAAAGCCCAAAATTGTTGTCATGAATCCAAAAGAATATTACGTGTGTGCAAGCATTGGAAAAATTATGAGCTAATATTATGAAAATCTTTAAATTGGCACACTTATAATAAATTTATTTCAAACTAATTTTTTTGCTACAAAAAATGATAAACTAATATATTTATGATAAATTTATCGTAAAATAATTTTTTGATCATTAAAAACCCAATTTACCCTTTGTTATTCCGTTAAATTAGATTAATATTACGAAAAATTACGGTACATCTGTAACAAACGGAAGGTGAAATCCCAAATTTATATATCGATGGATCGTCTTATATTATTTAACTCAGTAATTTGATGGTAAAATTAAATAGAAACTAACGAAAAACAAATTTGTTATAAATATATAAATTTATCATAATTACATTGTTTAGAATTTGTGATAGTATTAACCCAAAAATCATTAGAGTGAAATTACCTTGACTAGGGCCTCGTGTCTATTTCCACATGCATATTACAGATCCCGGGAGGTCCTCGGCAAGCTCGCGACAATTTATTCCACTTCAGCTAGTAACGAAGCGGTCACATCGACCCGTTGAGAAAACCCAATAACCAAATTGGTGCGACAATTTCTAGCCACTCTTCCAGCTCCAGCCTTTTCCCGGATTTTCGTAGTGCAAATCCACGTGTGTCAAAGCTTAAAAGCACCCGACAGTTGGTGGTGTCCACGATATGTTCTAGGGTCAGATGCATTTGCCACGTAAGGACAACGTTAGGTTTACTAGAACCGGCCCACAAAATTTAATATCTTCAAAATCTTTAAATTAATAAATATATGATAAATTTACTCTAAATTAATTTTTTATCATAAAAAACCCCAAATTAGGAGTGTATAAAAGAACTGTAACTATTTAGAATCGAATTGGACTGGACTGGGACTAGCGGTTTGCATGAAGGTCGGTTTGGTTCTTAGTTTCAATTTAGTGGGATTGGTGAGTATCAATTCGATTTCTAGTTCTAGGCATGGAACTACCCCATCTATCCATCCAGACTTGATCGGTATATTTTAAAAAATAAATTACATCTTAATTACTTAATTACTTTGTAGTTTTTGGCCTCATATATAGTTATTGGATATTAGTGACTAGTTTTGTCTCTTAGGTATATAATAAAATTAACTTCCCTCTTTTTTTTTTTTTTTAATTCTAACAATTTATTTACTTGCTTTCTTAACCAAAGCAAAATAAACAAACAAAGAGGAAGGAAAGAATCGATTGAAGATGTCCATTAATATCGCAGTGATTTATTGTCCTGATACGAAATTAAGAGCCAAAGGCTCGTTTTAAGAGTATAGTTAGGTCTTTCCTTAGCTATTCCCAGATTACATTAGGTTGACATTAAAAAAAGATGGATCAAGCGATTAATGTTTGAACTTATCTGCAGGTTAGGACTTTTTAAGTGGAATCTAATTCTCCACAAGTTTTAGGTGTTAAGAAACCCTAAGAGAACCACACCATGACTTTTGAAGAAATTAAGATTTTAGCTAAGGAATATTGTCAATTCGTTTCACCCTATAATTTTCAATTCTTAATCAAAATCAATGACTCCCAATTCAATCCGAATATAAGGCCACACAAGTTTTGGTGTTCTAAATAGAAACTACATTCATAATGATATTAATTGATGAATGCAATTTTGTAGTGATTGGGGATACCCACCCGAGAACCAAATTGGACTGGCGGTCTGGTTTCCGGGTGGATCCATGGAACTAACAAGTAAGTTTTGATTTCAATTTTTCAAAACCAATCCTTAGTGGGTAATTCCCGATTCCAAGGTGAGAATCGTTCACCCGGACCATGCTTACCTTACTTCAAATTGATACACATATAATAAATTTATTCTTCATTAGTTTCCATCAATTTTAATTATTAAATTTTTGAATTAGATAACACAATATAGTTCATACACACAAGTGTATTGGTTTGTTATTTTTAATGGAACTAATCTAATTTAATGAAAACTAACGAAGGATAATTTATCACAAATGTATTAGCTTGAGGCTTTTGGCGATCATAAAATTAGTTTGAGGTAAATTTGTCACAAGTATACTAATTTAGGATTTTTTTTTTGTGATATTAACCCATTTTTATAAGTAGCAAGTAATTAATTGAAAGTTATGTCACTTAGTTGATCTTTTTTTTTTTTTTATGGAACTCATGTGGCACAAATTCAACGATACATCAAATGATGACCACACATAAGTCATGTTCCCACACCCTTTGGGATGGACTCCAAACAAGCCCATTCATCATTTTATACTATAAGTGGTTTTGTCCACTAAGTATGTAGGACCGAAGACATGGATATGGCCCAGAATCCTTCAAATCCTACTAGGGGGCGCAGGTTTGGAAACCCATAGAAATTGTTAATGAGACTTGCCTTGAGAGGGGGAGCGCTCTTTCTCCTACATTGCATAGATCACTGAATAAAAAAACCTTCTCTGGTTTCTTTTGTAATTAGGCGTTGGAGGGCCGTCTAAAATTAAAAGGCGGAGGCTTCTTTGTTTGTGTGGCGTGAACTGGCATCATCACACTATCTCTTTACTAGCTAGTAAGGCTTAACGCTGTATTATCTTCATCCTTTGATATTCCAAATAGCACTTTGAGGGTGTTAGCGAACTTAAAAACCTCACATTGGATGATCTATGAGGGAAAGGAGCGGATAATATATTGAAAATATTCATTATTCTACTCAAATCACTAGAGCACATAACAGGCTAAACAACATTAACTTTCTTGCATTTCATGCTAGAGCTAGTAACTCTCAAGTATAGAGATGTGATGGCAAACGCAGTTCGGCATAAGCAACAAGTGGATGTGCAAGAGATACATTCTCAAAGGACTCGTCAAGAATGATGCCCATGACATTAGGGTGGTGCCTTCCAATCAAACCCTTGAACCATCCTCGCAAGAAGCATGACGGTCATTGTAGTCCCCAGCTTAGGAGCCACGCAGTCACGCCGCCCGGAGCTGAAGGAAATGCAGCGTAAGTCCGGCTTTGTGAGGTGAACTTCTGTGAAGCCACTAGTAAAGTGCCGCTCTGGCCTAAACTCGAGCGGCTTGTTCCAGACCTTAGGATTTCGTCCGAGGCCGAGACGGCTCAATAGCACGTGACTTCCCTTTTGGATAAAGTAGCCGGCAACAATGGCATCAGACATGGCCATGTGTGGAGGGTTGAAAGGTACGATTGGATGGAGCCTGAAGGCTTCTCGAATGCATGCTTTGATATAATTAAGATGTGGGATCTCACATTCTTGGACTAGTCTCTGTTTACCAACGACCCTGACCAATTCCTCCGTTGCTGTCTTGAGGATTTCAGGTTGGTTTATCATCTTGGCCATGGCCCATTCAACTGCGTTTGAGGGATTGTCAACAGTGGCAAACATTATTTCCTGCAAATATAGATTTTGATTGGTTTGTTATTGTTTCATTCATAAATTTCCTACTGTGTCGTTTAGACCTCAAAATTTATTTGAAGACAAAAAAAGACTGCATATAGGATATAATTCAAGTGAAATTGAGTTTCTGTTAATGTAAAGCTACAATTTTGACGATGTATTAAAGTGTACTATAGAGATCTATTTGACATACACATACACAAGTAAAAAACGTTTGCTTAAAGAAAAAGAAGCTAGTATATACATGTTTGCATCTTACCGTTACTTGTGCTTTGATTTCTTCAGGTGTAAGTAGTGGCTTTCCCTCTGAATCTTTGAGCATTACCAGAACATCGAGCAAATCATGGGGATCACTGCTGGTGGATTCCTCATTCGAATTGCCGAACCTCCTCCATTTTCCGATCCTTGCATCAATTATGGGGTCATGATAGTTGTTTACAGTATTGATAGCCTCTTTAAAAATTTTCATGACCATCTGACCAGCTAAAATGCAAAATGCATATAAATACTTAAAGTAGAGTAAATATCGCCTCAACGGGCGGAATAGATTAATTTAACGCAAGCGCAGTATTCTCATTGAGGATAAGCATCCTCTACTATGTTCGTCTTCTCTTGGTGACTTGACAAATGTTGACCGCTGTCATGTTAGTCATAAATTTCATGAAAATATCTTTATTGGGGTGGATTAATTATTGGGAAAATTACTAAAAAAATTCTAAACCTATTGCATGGTGTCAACTGAGTTTGAAATTCTTTAATTATGTTAATTTAGTTTTAAAAATTTCACATTTTGTCAATTAAATATAAACTTTTGATAATTTGCCAATTTAGTCATTCCAATCAATTTTGACTAGAAATCACTAATATGACAATCTACCCTAGTTGTCCTACATGGTGCCGCCAGTGCTGGTATGAATAATCTTTTTATTTTTCTTTTTTATTTTCCTAACCCTAAGTTAGCAAGGTCATTGACCAATACTCACAGGTGAGGACATTGCAACCCTCACCCATACTGAAGGGATTGGATCCCAATTTTCGAAATTGCATACCGGTCTATCTGGTCCAGTCCCATTCCCAAGCGATCTAGTGGAACTAGTCATTTTAAGCATTTCATTTTGCAGAGAAATTTCACACTTGAAGTAAACAAGTCCATCCAAAACATAACCACCATATTCTCATCTCACTGTGAACACTTTGAAATCATATAAAACAAAATCTCACATTACTCAAATTGATTTTCCTCATAAATGAGTATCTTGTATGTATCACTTGTATTTGAGCTACATTCTAATCGATAAATTTACTCCAATTGAATGCATGGTTTGTTCAAACGTGCGTTGATACAAGGTCATCTAAAGAGGAGGCGTGAACATCGTGGACAAATTCGGGAAGACTGAAAGATAAAAGCAAGAGGAGATTTGCGTATGGAATTTTAGATATTAGGTTTACATTTAAAAATGAATAAATAAATAGTTGATTCAGGCGATCTAATTCGATTTGATTCCCCCTTTGGAAACAGGAATTGAACCGGCACTCCTGAAAAGCAGACTGATCGGGTGGTTCTCAATTCGGTCGGTCCATCTTGCTCACCCTAGATACACCAACAAAAATAGAGGATCTCATCTCTCTCTCGTTAAAACTTCATACTGAGAAAATAGACGAAATAGAAAAAGACAAGTTGACAAGTTGAAGTTTCTGTCATCTATACAGTCCGTTCATTTTCCAGAGGCGGACAATGTCGCACCCATATGCGATTATATTTTGATGCACTAGAGATGTTCCTCTGTGGGACCCTTCATTTTCTCGGATATCTTGTTCACTTATGTTCGTACATGCGATATTGAGGCAATTTAAAAAATCAATATTTTAATATGTTAGATTTGCTAGAGAAAAAACGCATGAATCATGGAGGGTCCCAGCTAAGCAAGCCCCAAGATGAGATGCGTAGAATAAGACATAATTAATTTCTTATTGCGATAAACTTAGAAGATGGAATAAGAAAACAAGAAGGGTCAATTGAGATAATTAGACAATTGAAACTCTAGCTCACGATGTGAGAATTAAAACGCATGAGCGGATGAAGAAAATATGCAACCAGTCTCGAAATAAATATTAAATCTGCCATAGAACGAGGCCTGAAATGCAAAAAGAAGTCTATAAATGGAATGGACGCCACGGCTGAAAATCAAAATCGAATTACGTGTCACTATTTTGATGTTGCCTGATGAATTTTTGGTATCTCATACACACAGATAGACATGCACAAAATAGAAGTGGAGAGATGGATAAGTACGTAATTTAGCGAATAAATCCGACAAATATCAACTTTATTCAGTTGCAGTGTTCATGCACCAACCTGTAGGTAATTAATTCCTAAACTTAGCATATATACTGAACTCAATCTGAACCGTTAAATCTGATGGGACCCACCGTCATGAACGGTCCGGATTAAATTGGGCATTATTGTCGTCCTCATAAAATAATTTCCAGCAACCTAAACTTAGTATTTGGATTTGTATAACATTAACAACTCAATAATGAAGTCATGGTCACCCCAATCTATCTTGAAAGTTGTCTCGTCCCAACATGGGCGGATCAACACTTGACAACCTTGCTTGTCCACTTGACAGATAAATTTCATTTGAGAGTGAGAGAGAGAGAGAGAGAGAGAGAGAGAGAGAGAGTTGTTATAACGTCTTTTGGGCTCTGGAAGGGCCAATTTAATGGCTTCTTCAATCCGTGACTCCACTTTCTCTCGTTTCTGGTTTATGTTCATTGCTGTCTGTCAACTCCATGTATCACACCTTGCATGGATAAGCTCAGGGATAAGTAGAAGGAAGCACAAATGGTGATACAGAAGATTGAGATGTGCATAGAATTGCTGAGAGTGATGATGGAGTTCATGCTCGTGGTCGTGGAGGCCGTCGGCATTGTGATTCAGCAGGAGACGTTGCCTCAGCTCACCAACGCTGGCTCCGGTTTCATCTATTGCGTTCCGTTGGTTGGTTTCCTTCCTTGAGTGACTTCAATGTAAGGTGCATCGAGCGATAAGCGCGGGGATTGCGGTTTCAGATTCGCGAGGCCCTTTTGTTCTATCAATCTGCTAAGAGTATTTCGTACAATAGCTCGGATCCTCTCTTTTTCCTCCGGCCACTGAACTGAGTACAATATCTGACCCTTCAAGATGATAAACTACTGTGTACGATGTCGGATAACGGCAATGAGTTAGACTCCATCGTCGAGGAGCGAACTTTTTGTGTTTGAATTACGCGAGCGGTACAAGTTCGATTCTATCGTGCCACTAATTGCTAACGATTTAGTACATGACTTATCCACCAAGTTTAGCTAGCATCTTACCCTGCTCACAAGATCAACGAGACTTTTCATTTATTCGAGATTTGCCTATCAAAATAAATGTCTTCCTCGTCAAGAAAAAGAATAAAAAAAGACTTAGGTCATTGTCCTTTTTTTTTCTGTTTTTTTTTTGTTTTTGCTATAACTCAAAAAGAAAGCAACCAAAATGCAATCACTTGACAATAGAGGACTGTGATTTGTAATCATTCTCCTTATAATGAGTGATTTTTTTTTCTCTGTATTCATTTTGCTACCTATTTATTACCTTGTCCATGTCCCTCGTCTCTCTCTTCATTATTATATATTCTATATACGATTAACTTACTAGTAGGGGTAAGCATTGATCCATGGTTGACTTTGAACCAACCCTAAACTGACCTAATCTTGCCCAATCTTGGTCCAGTTCCCAAGGAAATTAGGTTGGTCCTTGGTTCTAAGACCCTTGAATCCTATATTGCATGGATTGGTCTTCGGTCATGGGATCTTAGAGTCCCTATATATATGTATATATATGTATAAAACATATATAATATGTTATATATTATATATTTTTATTTACTCTAAACTTTAGTGCCTTCGCCTGTGTTCTTTCTTATGCAATTATGCCATGTAAATTAGAAAGTAGTAACCTAGCCTAGATTTGACCCAAAAAAGAAAAGGAAACTCTCTTCACTTGGCTTGGCCTCTCTTTCTGCTCATGTCTCTTCACTTGCCTTGCTCGCCTCGCCTCTAGCCTCTCCTTCCGCGCTTCATGAGCATAGCTTAGTTGGTGAAGTCACTTGCCTCTCTTGGCTCGCTTACGAATGTAGCTCAACAATCGCAAATGGATGTTTCTATTGTTACATTTATCTTAGATTTATTTTTTAGATATATTAGTGTTCATAGTTTAGTTGCTCAATATCGTATTATTGATAAATATATAATTTGAAATGGTATGTTTGTCCTTTTAAGATATAGAAAAAATGAAAAAAAAAAAATTTGTTTAATCAAGGTTCGGATTGGACCCATAGGATCAAATTGATTGCAGTCCTAGGCTCAACATGATCAGTCCTTGATCTTAATTTGGGAACCAATACTGTGCATGTTGGTCTTTGGGTTAGGTGCTTGTTTAGCCCAACCCAAACCATGCTTATCCCTACTTACTAGTTTTCCGCCATTGAGTTTTCAATTATTTTTTTGTTTTACAAGTATCATTGAGTTGCTTATTAATGTTTATTTTATCATTTTTAAATTTACCAAATTTTCTATATTAATCGACTTTTATTTGTCTTATATTTTCATAAGTTAAATTTACCAACAATATTGAGAAATAACCATCCTTCGATTACCATAATGTAATTTGATAAGGTTATTAACTAGCTTTATGTCATCTTCTCTTGTTTAAATTAATTACCAATGTTTATTTTGCTTTTTATATCCTATCTCTATCAGGAAAACAAATCTTCTCTTATCTTTACAAATATTAGTTTTTCTTTTTTACCAATGGCTTAAATGGACCAACTACTATACAAAAGTACCGACCTTCATTGGATTAACTTACAAATTTTTATCCAATTAAGTTATTAACTAGTTTTAACTTACCAAAACTTATTTAAGTTGCTAATCAATGTTCATTTGTTTTTCATTGATCCACCAACTTTTCCAATGGACTACTACTATTATTTGCCTTACTTACTAATTTTTAAAATTTACCAACTATTTTTAGAAAATATCAACTTCAATTAGAGTGATTATGAACGTTTCTTCAATTAAGTTACTGATTATTATTCATTACCAGCTCCTATTTGGGTTAGTTACTAATATTTGTTTTTTTTTTCTTAAATTACCAAATTCTCCGACCTTTGCCACAACAAAACATATTTTATTGTAAATCAACCATTTTCCCTTTCTTACCAAAGTTTAAATTTTCCAAAGATCATGTTGAATTACTTTGTGAATTATTAAACTTTTTTTCGGTTAAGTCTCTAACTAGCTTAAAGTTAACAACTCTCATTTAAGTTATTTTATGATGTTTGTTTGTTTTCATAAATTTTACCATTATTTTTATTGAGTTACCACTTTTATCTGACTTCCTTGCCAACTTTCAACATCTACCAGCTCTTCTAAAAAATTACCAACATCAATTAGAGTGATAAACAGCTTTTCTTTGATTAAATTATCCAGTTAGTCTTGCGGCCAACACTTGGTTTGAATTAGTTATTAATCTTGTTTTTTTTTTCTAATTATTAACTTCTCTTATCTCTTATAAAAATAAAAGGAAGAAAATATTATCCTAAAGTTTACCTAATTTTATTTGCAAATCTGGCCAAAAGCTTAAATTTACTAACTATTATATGAAATTACCATGAGTTACAAACTTTTTTGCGATTTAAGCTCCAAACAAGGTTTAATTACCAAATGTAATTTGAATTTTTTACATTAGTAACAAAGCTAGTTAAATTCTTAAATTTATTAACTAATCTATTGAGTTACCACTTATATTTGCCTTACTTACAAACTTTTTATATTTTATCAACTCTCTTTAAAAATTATCAACTTCACTTAGAGTGATATTTGAGTTCCTAATTAGTTTTCCCTGACCAACTCTTATGTGAGTTAATTACTAATGTTTATTTATTTTCCTAATTACCAACTTCTCTTATCTCTCAATAAAAAAGAAAAAGAAAAAAAAACCGTTCTTATCTATAAACAACGTTTATTTAATGCTCTTAGTGACGCCTTAAATGTACCAATTATCTGCGAATTACCAACCTCTTTTGTCTTACTTACAAACCTTATTCTATCAAGTTATAAGTAGCTTTGGGTTACCAACTTCGATTTGAGTTGCTTGATATATATATATATATATATATATATATATATATATATTTTCAATTATACCAACTTTTCTATGTTATCAACATTTCTTAGTGCCTTGGATACCAATCCTATTCATGATTAACATACATGCTAACTTTGCGAGACTATTTAGTTATTTTGTTTAGTTTTTGGTTTTTAAATTACTATTTTTTCTTATCTCGACATAACAAAACCTTCTCTTATCTAATCAATTTTTTTTTTGCGATTCTTAAAAACTCCTTAAGCTAATAAACAATTCTATAAAATTACCAACCTCTATTTGAGTGACTCACCAATTCGTTCCTGATTAAATAACCCAAGATAAGAGCGGTTAAACTAATAAAACCAAATAAACATTGGTAATTAATTTGATAGTTGATAATCCAAAACTAGTTGATAATTTAATTAGGGAAACGAGTTAGTATATTTAAGGCAAAGTTTTTTTTTTTTTTTTTAAAAAAAACTTGCTAAATAACTCAAATGAGAGTTGGTGATCCAAAACTACCTAATGAACTTAAACGGAGAAAAGTTGATAAATACTATAACTAAGGTCAATAATTTCTTTTTTCTTTTTTCTTTTGTTAGTAAGGTTAGTAATTTATAAAGGAATAGGTAAATGCAAGCGTTGCTAATTAAGTAATGTAATTAAAATTTTCCAAGTTATAAAAAATGGCAAATTAAAGAAATCAAATAAACATTGGTAAATAACTCAAATGAGAGTTTGTAATCTAATACTACGTGGTAATCAATGGTAGAAAATTTTGAGTCATAATGGGATATTAGTAAATGTAAGTGGTTGTTAACAAGGCAAATGAAAGTTGGCAATTCAATGGAAAAGTTTAAAGAGGCTACAAAAATAACAAATAATTGATAAGTAATGCAAATAAGAGTTGGCAACACAAAATTGATCGACGATTCAATAAAAAAAAGGTTGGTAAGTCCTAATTCAGGTTGGCAATTTCATATAAGAGTTCAAAAATGAAAAACATCACTAACTTATGTAAATAAAAGGTGGTAAGTTAGTAAAAATTGCTAATTTACAAATTATACTTTTGTAATTTCACAGAAGTGTTGGCAAGTTACTAATAAGTTACTAGAAATATAGTCAACTATCATTTACTAGAAATATAGTCAACTATCATTCTTTTTTTTTACTAACAGATTTTTAACACCAACCACCTGTTGAGATTTATTGGCATGACATAAAAATCCATGCTTTTGGGCACAGCGCAATAGAATTCCGCCAAACACGGACATAGCTCGAATTTCTAGCCTTTCACAAATTTTATTTTTAGTTAGGCTTTGGTTTAATGGGCTCAACTTGACACATATTTTACCAATTTGAATTCATCCACATATGGATGTACTCACTTTGTTTGAACATTTATCATCCTCTTCTAATTTCAGAGGAATAATCTAATTTACCAGCTTATGGAATTATATCAAACCCAAAGCTTATTACCTTGATGCCATATTTGCCTGCTTTAATGGAAAAGTTAGTAACACATTCCCTCAAACAGCACCTACTAGTTAATATAAGGCAGGTAATTAATTGCCTAATAGAATCGGCAAATTATCAAACCCACCGATAATGAACAAAATTCAATATTGATAATCGTTGGAAAGATGGGACACATACATAAGAATTAGTTATGTAACTAAAAATTTGCACTTATATCACATCCGATGGCGACTACATAAAACAGTCTAGACTTGAAGATTCTAAATTCTGATGATAAGGTAACCTTTTGAGTCAAGACCATGCATCTAAGTTTTTCTAAAGCGTATGAGTCTGCCCTTTTGAACATTTCTCCCCAAAGTCTACACTCCGGAAGGTAAAGATGCATATAATATATAAAGAGAGTTGATTGTGCTTTGAAATCGTACTAACGAGAATCTTCTTATCTCTTTCACTTTTGACATCATTGCTCAGACAGTGCGCGTCACTTGTTATTCTAGAATCTTCTTCATTGAGGAAACGCTTGAGACATCTTCATATCATGATCTGCATGCATGGTTGCATACATGAAATTCTGGAGTCTTCTTCACTGAGGAAACGCTATTTAACTTCATGCCATCTCGTGCTTATCCATGCATGTACGATGTCATGAAGCTATAAGCTTTTTCATTTTTTTCCATTTGACTACAACGACCAGATGGGTCCTACTATCCCAGTTTAATCGGCGTTGTGGACTTCGAAGAAGCTGTTCTTAGCGGAAATTTCGTCGACTTAAGCTTGAGGTGGGATCCACTTGAACATTAATTCCTTGTCTATCAAGCTAAAGGAAATTACTTGTTTCTTGTGTTTATAAATTGACCCACATGGAAGGGTTTAAGCCAGCACTCTCAAAGCAAAGCCAAGCCAAGCCAAGCCAAGCCAAGAGTAGACTCTGTCTCCTGTGTTTGTATTCTCTTCCTCTGCTTATTTCACTCCTCCCATTCTCTACTCTTTTCTTCTTTCCATTGCAGAATTGAATTTGAGACAGAAGGCATATAGCATGGCAGGATCAATGGAGGTGGAGCAGATGGGATCTGGCTTCAAACCGACGGAGGAGCAACTCGTTGGTCATTTCTTGAAAAAGAAGCTCAAAGGAGAAATGGAAGCTAGCGCTATTCCCGAGCTATACATCTACGACTGGGAGCCTCCGGATTTATTTATGCTATACGATGGTAACTTACTTTTTAGTTCTTGGAATTCTCTATTTCCCTATTTTTTCGTGGTTTGATGGTAATTGGTAGTTGCTATAAGACTTCAGTAAAATAACGGGTAAACAATCTTTGGTTGTAGTATTTTCTAGTGAATCGTCGGATGAAGGCGAGTGTTTCTTCTCTTGTCCCCGTGGTCGTAAGAGGAAGACCCAGTTGGGATATTGGAAAGAGACGAGTACAAAGCATGTTATCCGAGCATCGGACACCAGTAAGCCGATGGGGACCAAGAGAATTTTGGTTTACTATGAAGGTCGACAACCAAAGGGCCGCAGGACTGATGGGGCCATGCACGAATATCTCCTAAATTCAGATGATTCAGATAGTGAAATTTCGGACCCGGTACTCGACTTCTCTTCTTTTGGTTCCCCTAATTGAGCATCTTTAACATGGATACTAGTGCAGGTAAAATTGATTTCACATCTCGAGATATGTTCCTCATTCAGCTTCTTGAGGTTTCTGGCTTTGTGACTTCATGATTGTGCCATAATTCGAGTGCGATTTACCTTTAACTCTGCTGTACTCTAAACATTAGTTTTCGCAAGTCAGAACTTCTCCCACTGTATTTTGTACAGAAACGAAACTGACCAATAATCATTTTAAGGTTAAATTCCAGTGACTACTGAGAGTTAGACTGCCAAAAATAAAGTGATTCTGCATCAACAAAGGGGGCAATTTGTTCTTGAAATTTAAATTACTTAAGTTTTGATGAGTGATGCGTGATGTATCTCATGCATAATATACTTTTGTGCAACAACGGAGTTTCGGTTGTCTTAACCGTGAAACTCATCACCGGTATCATTGTCTTTATAGACGGCAATGGTCCTCTGTCGCATAATAAACAGGAAAAGTAAGGAAGCAAAGTCGGCAACTGCCAGTGCTTCAACCGATATAAGCAGCCATCTGAGTAGTGCGCAGGTGAGCAAATGTTACTTTAGGTTGATACAAAGCAACATATGATACGAGATGCATCTAACTACACCAAAGCTCGAATTCTGTGTGTTCATGCTTTTTTTTTTTTTCAGTTTTTTTTTGCTCAGGCAATTCCAGGAGTTACTACAGAATCTGACTATCCAACTGAGAGGTTGAATACTGGTTTACACGACTGGAACGTGCCTATTCCTGATCAGCCGCCTCAAATGGGCAAAAAGCAACCTTCGTGTTGTGGTGATAATTGGCATGTTGATGGACCTAGCGATGGCCGTTGTCACATACCAAATTCTCCCAGCGACGGCATCAGTATTACGGATTTCTTGAACTCTGATGCGAACACCGAGCAAACTCAAACATGCAAAGAGAAACATTTACTGCATGATGATAATCAGCATGTTGACGGACCTAGTGATCCAAGTGACGGTATTGGTCTCGAGGATCTCTTCAACTGGAGCAATGATTAGTATGCCAAACTACAGTGTGTGTAAATCCTCTACAGATTAGTTTTGAATTGTGATAATGGATTGCCAGTGTCTGGTGATCCTTTATAGACGTTAATCTCGGCCTGGCTTGTTATATCAGTGATAATGCTGGACACCAACTATGCTTCTCCAAGGATGGGACATTATATCAATCTTGTATGCTTGTATATTGTAGTATTAATTTTTCCTCACAATTCGTGTATTATCTTGATTTTATCTACTCAACACTGGTCATGCATCAATATCTATTCGTCTAACCTTTGAAAGGGCTTGCAGCACGAGACTTTCCTCCATTGTTGTAAAATCCTAAGTCCACACATATGACTTGTCAAGTGATTTGTAAGTAAAACACCCATTCCTCATCAATTCGCCAATTATTCCGTACGACGGGTTTCTCGGTCTCTTTTGATTTCTTGCCTCTTACCCTTTCGCGTGGCCTCTCCTCTCTCTTCAATGGCAGCACCACCCAACATGATGATAGATAGGGCAAAGTAAGAAAAAATTTCAAATAAGGTTCGGTGAGATTATTTTCTCAGAAGATGGCCCAAGGTGAACCTTGTATGAAATGAGACTATAAGAGTGCGCATGGTAACGCTTCTTAGCTGGGAAACAATTTCCTTTCAGAAATAGTTCTTTTCTATTTCTACTCCGGAGAACAATTTCTAAGTAAAATAAGGTGTTTGGTAACTACACAAAATTTCTACTATAGAAATAGAAAAAGAATAGAAATACGTTTGATATGAAACAGGTTTCTTTTTTGTATTTATTCATTTTTTATTCTTGTTCATGGATCGTCGGCAGCCGTCGCCGCCGCCGCCTCCCGCCGCCGCCGCCTCCGCCGCCGCCCATCGCTACCGTCGCCGCCGCCACTGTCGCCAGCCACCGGCCGCCAGCACCGCCCGGCCGCCGCCGCCTGGACCATCGGCCGCCGTCGTGTGGCGGCCGATGGGCCGAGCGCGACGGTCGGCGGTGACGGTCGGTGGCCGGCGGTTGTGCGGTGGTGGGTGGGTGGCGATGGCCGGTGACGACCGACGGTCATTGCTGGCAGCGCGAGGTGGCCGCCGATGGGCTGTGAGCCGGCGGTCAACGGTGACGGTTGGTGGCCGACGATCGTGTAGCGGCAACGGCGGCCGGCAGTCGTTGGCGGCGGCAAGGTGGCGGTCGATGATGACGGTTGGAGGCGCTCGGCGGTTGACGGCGGTGGTGGCAGCGGTTGTCGACGGCAGCCGGCGGCGGCGGCCGACCGTGGCTCCGGCGGTTGGAGGTGGCCGCGGCAAAGAGAGAAAAAAGAAAAATAAAAAAGAAAATTGGCTTATTTCTAGAAATTGTTTTCGGGAACAAGAAGCAACTTTTTTGGTTTTTCTTGTTTCTGTTCCAAATCTATTCTCGGCTACTTTTCTATTCCGGGGAATAAAAAAATAAGTTGGCGTTACCAAACGAATTTCTTTTTTTTTCTTTTTGTTCCAGAGAACAAAAGAACAGAAATCAGGAGGAACAAAAATGTTACCATGCAGGATCTAAGATGCCAAACTTTGTCTCAAATAGGATCTAGAGCTCACTAGCTGGCTAAATCTTCATTGCCCACAAGCACATTCGACTCACGCAGTGCTTTCCAAGCCATGGCCAAGAGTGTTTTCATCCCGGAGCGCTCTTTTTTTAGTTTTCTTTCTTTTTCTTTCTTCTCTCTCTTTTACTTTTTGTTTTCTTTTTCATTTTCTTGGGACCGAGGAAAAACAAACGATTGAAAAGAAAGAAAATAGAAAAAAGAAAAGAAAAAGTGTCACATGAGTCGCCGGTGGAAGGAAGGAGAAAGAAAAATAAAAAGAAAGAAAAGAAACTAAAAAAAAAAAGAGTACAAAGAAGGAAGAAAAAGAAAGGAAAAACAAAAACGAAGCTTTTGGATGGAAATGCCCTTGGTCATGACTCGGTAGCACATGCTAGCTGGCCAGCAAAGATTTGGCTAGTCAATGAGCTCAATGCCTTATATGAGGATAAGTTTGCCCTTTCAATGCTTTATTTAAGTAAAAGTTCATCTTGAACTCTCTTTTAAGAAAATGACCTTATGTCAGGCTTTATTTAAAATGCTCCTGCAAAGAGGGCCGAAAGTGAATTTTAAATCAATGACTATAAGGTGCCAAAATTAGTCTCAAATAAGATCTAGAGCTCATTGGCCAGCTAAATCTTCATTGCCAACAAGCTCATTCAACTTACGCGGCACTTTCCAAGCCATAGCAGAGGGCATTTTCATCCGAGAGCATCTTTTATTTTTATTTCTTCTTTCCCTCCTTTTCTAAAGTGTCACATGAGTTGTTGGTGGAAGGAAGGAGAAAGAAAATAAAACGAAAGAAAAGACTCTAAAAAGAAAAACAAGACAAACAACAAAGAAAAAGATAGGAAACAAAAAAAGAAAAAGTTTTTGGATACAACCTTATGCATAGCTTGGTTGTGACATATCTAGATTAACTCATTTGAGGTATTATTCACTTAGACCCGTCCCATACCAACCCTCACAATTTTGTCCTTTGGCTACGAGCAAGCACTTTCCCAATAAGTCACATGTTCTGGTAGTGCTTTTGCCTAGGCTCACTTAACTTTGAAGCTCCAAAGCAAATCTTGCCATTAGGTTAAAAGGCATCTCTGTTAGTTAATTCCAGTTTTCACATATATATTCAAAAAATTCTCCCCCTATTCGATACACAGTTCAATTCATTCATACTCCATTCGCCATCTTAGAATCTTGCTTGGAGACACTCATTGTTCAGACCCTTTAGCCTCAATGACCACTCCCGGATCTCGTCAAACTAGGTAGAGATCCACCAACTTTCATGTGGTTCATCCACAAAACAATATACCTACTAGAGGGAGTCCAATTCTAACACCATACTGAGACATCCTTGGATTAATTCAATTGAGGTATTGTCCGCTTTGGCTCATCCCATACCGAGCCTCATGATGTTGTCCTTTGGCATACAGGCAGGCACTTTCTTAGGAGGTCACCATCCTGGCAATGTTCTAGGTTGGGCTTGCTTGACTTTGAGTTCCAAAGCAAAGCTTACCATTACGTTAAAAGGGTCATTTGTGAGTTAATTCCAGTTTTCACATATATATTCTAGAATCGCTCTTAATGCACAATTCAATTCATTTATGTCCCCTTAGCCATTCCAAAAGCTTGCTAGGTGCTACTTCTCATCAAGCCCTTCGGCCTTGACGACCACTTCCCACCATCGTCGAGCTGGGTCATTACATTGGTAGCACATGCTAGCCGGCCAACAAAGATTTAGCTAGTCAGTGAAGTTAATGCCTTATTTGAGATTAACTTTGTCATTTCAATGCCATATTTAAGTAAAAGTCCATCTCGAACTCTTTTGAGAAACGACCTTATTTTTTACCTTATTCAAAATGCTCCCACAAAGAGCATCAAAGGTGCATTTTGTGTCAAATAAGGCTATAAGTTGCCAAAGTTAGTCTCAAATAAGATCTAGAGCTCACTGGCTAGCTAAATCTTCATCACCGGCAAGCAAATTCAACTCTCGCGGCACTTTCCAAGCCGTGGCCAAGGGCATTTTCGTTTAGAAAGAAAAAAGAAAAAGAAAAAGTGTCACTTGAGGCTCTAGTGAAGAAAGGAGAAAGAAAAATAAAATGAAAGAAAAGAAACTAAAAAGCGTCACGCGAGGCTCTGGTGAAGAAAGGAGAAAGAAAAATAAAACGAAAGAAAAGAAACTAAAAAGATAAAGAGAACAAAGAAAAAAGAAAGGAAACAGAAAAAAAAAGTCTTTTGGACGAAAATACCCTTGGTTGTGACTCGGTAGCACATGCTAGTCGGCCAGCAAAGATTTGGCTAATCAGTGGGCTCAAGGCCTTATTTGAGATTACGTTTGTTGTTTCAATGCCTCATTTAAGTAAAAGTTAATCTCGAACTCTTTTTTTGAAAAAAACGACCTTATTGTAGGCCTTATTTAAAATGCTCCCACAAAGAGCTCAAAGTGAATTTTGTACCAAATAAGGCTATAAGGTGCCAAAATTAGTCTCAAATAAGATCAAAAGCCGACTGGCCAGCTAACTATTCGTTGTTGATGAGCACATTCGAAACTTTCCAACCCATGGCCGAGGGCATTTTTGTCTAGGAGCATTTTTTTTCTTTCTTTTTCTTTCTTCTTGATCTCTTTTTCTTTTTGTTTTATTTGGACTGAGGAAAACGAAGAAGAAGGAAAAAGAAAAAGAATAGACAAAGTGTCACGTAGTCGTCAGTGGAAGAAGGAGAAAGAAAAATAAAACAAAAGAAAAGAACCTAGAAAGATAACGAAAACATTAAAAAAAAAAAAAAAAAAAAAAAAAACTTTTGAATAGAAATGCCCTTGGTCATCGCTTGATAGCCCAAACTAGCCGGTCAGCAAAGAGCTAGCTAGTCAGTGAGCTTAATGCCTTATTTAAGACTAAGTTTGTCTTTTTTTTGGTAAGGACTAAGTTTGTCATTTTAATACCTTATTTAAGTAAAAGTTCATCTCGAACTCTTTTTTGAGAAAAAAACCTTATTTTGGGCTTATTTAAAATGTTCCCGCAAAGTATTTCTTTCTCGTTGCCTCTCCTCTCTTCTCCAAGGGCGAGACCATGCTATCACCAACAAAGCTAAAGAAAGAACCAAGAAAAAGAGCAGCCTTAGATGTTTGCTATATGTATGATATAATTATGAGTATTAATTGAAAATTAAAGGCGATTAGTAAGCATGACCTCGCATTCAGTGTTATCGGGATGTTAGGATCTCTCACAATTTCTCACCAAAAAAAGCATGATTTCAACTATAGCCAAGTCACTACCTCGCTATCAATGTCATTTGGAAGCCGTTTTTCCATAAAATAAAGCATGATTTCGATCATAATGAAGTAATAGAACATCCAACTTTTTGACCCGATTTATGTGCATGACTTTATTGATTATGAGTATCAATGGAATAGAAAAAGCAAATTTTATGTAAAAATGAGGAAAACTGCATTTATAATGACACCCTATCAGGTCAACACTTAATCTCTAGACTCATGAAAATTAATCAGAGGATCAATTGAAGCGATATTGCAGATTGAGTTATCATTTCCGGTTCATGAATCAAGCTATAGTCATATTAACATGCTTTGTATGTTTCGACTTCTTCTGGTAGAAGTACAATACAAGTGCCAAAACTTTGGCACCTACGAAAAGAAACTTGGTGCCAAAAGTTACGAAGGCACATATAAGTACCACTTTCTTTGAAAAATGGGATATTTAAGTGCCAACTCTGGCGAATAGTGCCATAAATCCTACATGGCATTTTTTAATGATATAACTTGCCTACGTGGTTCGCCAAAGAGGTAAGTCGGCAAAGAAAAGCCAAAACGACGTCGTTTTGCCTTTTTTTGAATTTTAATATAAATATTAATTTAATTTAATTTAGCCCTCACCTTCTACAACCTTCATCTTCTTCCTAATTTAAAACTAAATTTAAAAATAAAAGGAAGATGATGAAGATTGTAGAAGGCGAGGGCTAAACTTAATTTAATTAATATTTATATTCAAATTCAAATTCAAGGCAAAACGACGTCATTTTTAGCTTGCCTAGCCATGTTAGCGTTCCTGATGACGTTGCTTTCAGCTTATCTAGACACGTCAGTGTGTAAAACGACATTATTTTACACTTGTCTCATCGAAAAGACATCACGTCAATATTTTGGCTCAATTTTCTAACCATGGGCACTTAACTGATCCATTTTGCTCCGATTTTGACATTTAAGTGTACATTTCCTAATTTTTGGTACTCAAGTGTCCCCCGTTCTAAGTTTTAATACTCCAAGGGTTCGGGTCTCGACTTCCTTCAATGCATGGAGGACAATTTTGAAATCTAGAAGCCTTGCCAAATCTATGATTAAGGTCATTAGACAGGACAAATCTAGGGTCCAGTCACAAGAAAAGCTAGAAATTTTTTTATTGTGGGTAGATTTCTGAAAGGGTGGCATTATTTCCACCCTTTATATAACTAAACCCATCCAATCTTCATTAAAAATACCAAATTACCATCTACACTTAATTGCAGTTTAAATTAGTGGTCTCAAATTTATTACCTATCACTAGTTAAGAATTTCATATATTCAGTTTTTTTAATATAGATCTTCCAAGTATATTAAAGGCACAATGTCTCTTTCAATAAAATTTTGTTTTGTCAAAACTGAAATTTCCCCCCAAAAAAAAAAAAATTGCTTCTTTTCTACATTGTCGATTAAATTTATGGATAAATTGTTAAGTAGATGAAATTTAATTAAATCAAAATATTGCATAAAGTAAGAAATTTTCTTTGAAAATGCCGATGAAATTTCATAATGTTGGATCGACAAAAATTAATATCATCCATGAACTGTTTATAGAAAACTATTCAAGATGCCTCATTGTGCATAATGTTTTTAGTGTATCCCTAGATATTCCTCTAATGTATTGTATATAAAAGTATCTTGCCAATATAGCCAGGAAAAATACAAATTTTTTGACTTAGTTTATAAAGAGACTTTATATATCTTAGACTACTAAAATTAATAAAGAAAGTAAGTTTCCGATATAAGAGGGACAAAAAATAGATAGGTTGTTATAAAATCAATGATGAAAAATAGACTTTTTCAGTTTTATTCTATATCAAAGAATGTTTTTCTTTCCTTACTATTAGTAAGATAATTTTACACGAAGCATGTAAAACATTATAGGATTATCTGAGAATTGATTTCCTTTAATACACTAAAAAACAAAACTAGTGAAATGCTTAATTATGGTAACTTTCCTAAATAAAAATAGAAAAAAAGTGAAGGAGTGGGGTCGTTTCCTAAAACTGCAATGAAAGATTGTTGGCAGTTTTGTCTTCTCAGCGTAAATGGAGGGATGGATTTAGTCATTTAGGGAGTGGAAATAGCGCTACACTTCTGAAATTGTTGGTAACTTCTAAAAATTAAGAAGCCTTTCTAACCCTCTGATTGAGCACATTAGAGGGGACGAGTCTAGAGTCCAATCATAGAAAAAGCTGGAATTTTTTTTTTAAATTTAATTTTTAATTTTTATAGTTGGTAGATTTCTGAAATTCCTTGTAAACTTCTAATATGGTTGGTAAAGAAAGTATAATAGGTAGCTTGAATGGTAGGTAACTTGTTACTATATTAGGAATTTACCAACTTTCAGATTAAATCAATAAATTGCTAACTCTTCTTAAAGTCTAACCAGTATCGTATGAAAATTACCAATAATATGAATATATATTGACAATATAATAAGCTAGGAACTTATCACCATCATTGAATTGTTACTTTTTTAATTAGGAAAACACCAACCCTAAAAGAAATTTACCCACATTTAAATAAATTAGCAAGTTACTAACTTTTTTGTAAATTTTACAACTGTTATTAGTAAAATATTAGCAATACAAGGAATTTACTATCAACTCAATAAATTAGTAGATTGCCTATTTCCTTGAAATTCTAGTAAAATATCACATTTATAAAGAATTACCACATTCAATTAAATTAACAAGTTACCCACTTTGAAATTTACAAGTTCATGTCTTAAACTACCAATGCAATAGAGAATTTTACCAACATTTGTTGGAAGAATATTTCAAAGAATTTTCATGATCCTCAAACTATCCTTAATATAATATTTATTATGATGTTTGTAGATGTTTGTGATATTATATAAAAGATAGAATTGATATCCGTAAAAGCAAAGAAACACGAATTTGTTTGTTCGCAAACAACACCAACGAACTAAAAAGATCAAATGATAACAATGTTTATGTCAATGCTAAATTATGTCGTTGGTGATGTTGGAGCAACGACCATGTTAGATGATTGTTGTAGAAGTTTGATATAGCTTATGTCAATTGGAAATGCATACAAAAGAATTGAAAGACCTCTAAGAAATGGAAACGGGCTTTCTATCATACTTGTGAAAGCATTAGTGATAAGACAGCAGTAGAAGCTATTTCGGGTTAGCTTGTAAATGTTTAGGTAGAAAGACTGTATGGGCAGTTCTATCTTTGGACAGCAACACCTATGGAACATAATGGCCATTTGCTTCTCTAAGACATCTCCAACTAGAAGATTGAGGATACTTATTTAAGAGAAGATTGTTGAAGCCAAAATTTAGATGCACAATAAATAGAATCCAAAAATTTGCTGAAAGGTGTGTTCTTAGCTAGAAGTGTTTCATTCTCTTAAAGATCTTCATTGTAGCATTCTTACTAGCTTGTAATCATGCAAAAGATCAAGTGTATATAGTGATAGTAACACCTGACTCCTTATAATGTGATATATTATGTAATAGGATTGATGTTTGCTAATTGTAACTTGTCTAGCATATTACTAGTGCAATCCAATCTAGCTTGTTTTATATGTCTGGACAGTGAAGTTAGAAGCTTAGAGATAAAGTCAAACCACTATATATTATTGTGTGGTCCTATTTCTCTTACTCTTGCTTGTATTAGCACTCAACTTGATTCACGCTACTTGAAATATCCACTTGACTTGATCCTTCCAAAGTTGCTAACATTTTTCAAAAAAAAAAAAAAAAGTATCAAAGTATGTCAAAATAATCTATTCACCAAAACCTATTCACCCTTCTTAGGTTGTATTTTTTAGCCCCAACAACATTTAACAAAATATTTAATACCTTCTTTCAAATATTACAAGTCGGTTAGTAAAAGAACGATCTAATAATGAATTTAGCAAACATCTCGATAAATTAGCAAATAACCAACTTCTTTAACATTTGACAGGCTCGATTAGTAAACTAGTAACATAATAAGGGATTCAATAACATATCCAACTAGACTAGTCCAACTTTTTTGAAAGTTTACAAGTATGGTTAGTAAAATATTATCTCTATAAGGAATTTGCCAATATCTCCTTAAATCACCAACTTCTTTCAAATTTTAATAGCTCAGCCAGTAATTCACCATGATGAATTTATCAAGGTGCAAAAGAATTAGTATGTTGTAGACTTCATTGGTATAGTTAGTAATGTAAAGAGATATTTGTGCCAAAAGTCTAAAATGTTAGGCTTAATAAGCAAGCAAGTACTAGACATATTCAACCTGGTGTAATTAAGTCTTTCTATCGACCGATTTGCTGATTTGACATGCCAAAATACAACGCTATGCTTGCTAATATTGTTTTTGGCATAGTAGTGCAACAATGGGCACCACATCAGCAAATAGGTTAGCTATAAAAATGTAAAATTACAAATAAAAATGGAGAACAAAAAAAGCCATGTACTTAGGAAAAAAAATGGTGATGCAGAAGATAGAGATGTGCATAGAAATGGTGAGAGTGATGGTGGAGTTCGTTTTCGTGGTCGTGGTCGTGATTCAGCAGGAGACTTTGCCTCAGCTCACGAACCACGGCTTCGGATTTGTCCATTCCATTCCGTTGCTTGGTTTTCTTCCTTGAGTGACTGCAATGTAAAGCGCACCAAGCATCTATAAGCACGTTGATTGCAGTTTCAGATTCGTGAGGCTCATACTTCTGCAGAATTGCTACAGATTTTTGGGGGACACGTTGATGCCCTTTTGTTCTATCAGTCTGCCAAGAGTGTTTCGTGCAATAGCTGAGATCCTCTCTCTTTTTCCCGTGGTCAATAAACTCAGTAGAATATCTGACCCTTCAAGATGATATACTACTGTGTACGATGTCAGAGAACAGCGATGAGTTAGACTCTGTTGTCGACGAGAGAACTTTTTGTGTGTGAATCATGTGAGCGGTACAAGTTCGATTCCATCGTGCCACCAATTGCAAACGATTTAGTACATGACTTATCCACCTGAGTTTAGCTGGCATCTTACTCAACTCATAAGATCAATGAGGCTTTTGATTTATTCAAGATTTGCCTATCAAAATAAATATGTCTTCCTTGTCAAGAAAAAGAATAAAAAAAAGACTTAGATCATTGTCCTTTTTTTTTTTGTCTATTTTACATGCACATTCACATGTGCCTTTTTTGCTATTATTCAAAAAGAATGCAACCAAAATGCAATCACTTGTCTATCTATCTATATCTTTAAAAAAAAAAAGAGTTGTCACTAAGGTTGACAATATAGGACTGTAATTTGTAATCAATCTCCTTATAATGAGTAATTTTTTTTCTCTCTCCCATCATTTTGCTACCTATTTATTGCCTTGTCCCTATCTCTCGCTACTCTCTTCATTATTATATATTCTCTATATGATTAACTTACTAGTAGAGGTAAGTATTGATCCAGGATTGATGTTGAACCGACCTTGGACTAGTCCAACACGGCCGATCCTGGTCTGATTCCCAAGGAAATTAGGTCAGTCCTTAGTCCTAAGACCCTTGAATCCTATATTTTATGGATTGCTTTTCGGTCTTGGGATGTTAGGGTCCCCATATATATTATATTATACATTTTGTCTATTGTAAACTTTAGCGCCTTTGCCTCTATTCTTTCTTATGCAGTTATGCCATGTAAATTAGAAAGTAGAAACTCAACCCAAATTCAACAAGAAAGAAAAAGAAACCCTCTTTGCTTGCCTTGACCTTGCTCGCTGCTCTACTTGCCTTGCCTCTAGCCTCTCCTTACTAGCCTCACGAGCATAGCTTAGTTGGTGAGATCACTCGCCTCTCTTGGCCCACTTTATGAATATAGCTCAACAATCGCAAATGAAGGTTTCTGTTGTTATATTTATCTTAGATTTATATTTGATATATACCGGTGTTCATGGTTGAATTGTTCAATATTGCATTATTAACTAATATGTAATTTGAAATAGTATATTTGTCTTTTTAAGGTATACAAAAAAATGAAACAAAAAAATAATTGTTTGTTCTCTAGTTGACCCTGGAATCGGATCAAACCCATAAAGTCGGTTTGGTCGTTGGTCCCAAGCTCAACAAGGCCCGTCCTTAATCCCAAAATTTGGGAGCCAATACTATGCAGATTGGTCCTTGGGTTAGGTGCTAGACTGGCCCAACCCGAATCATACTCATCCCAACTTACTAGTCTTCTACCATTAGGTTTTCAATTATTTAATGCTTTACAAGTATCATTGAGTTGTTTACCAAAGTTTATTTTATTATTTTCAAATTTACCAATTTTTCTATTTATTCATCAACTTTCATTTGTCTTATATATTCATAAGTTAAATTTACCAACGATATTAAGAAATAACCATCCTTCAAATACCACAATGTAATTAAATAAAGTTATTAACTAGCTCTACTTTATTTACTCTTGTTTGAATTAATTACCAATTCTTGTTTTGCTTTTTTTTTTATCCTATCTCCATCAGAAAAACAAATCTTACCTTATCTTTACAAATATTATTTTAGTATTTTACCAATGGCTTAAATGGACCAACTACTATACAAAAGCAGCAATTTTCATTAGACTAACTCACAAATTTTTATCCAATTAAGTTATTAACTGGTTTTTAGTTACCAAAACTTATTTAAGTTGCTAATCAATGTTTATTTGTTTTTCATTAATCCGCCAACTTTTCCAATGAACTACAACTATTATTTGCCTTACTTACCATTTTTTTTTAAATTTACCAACTTTTTTTGAAAATATCAACTTCAATTAGAGTGGTTACGAACTTTTCTTCAATTAAACTACCGATTATTATTCGTTACCAACTCCAATTTGGTTACTTACCAATATTTGTTTGTTTTTTTTTCTGAAATTACCGAATTCTCTTATCTTTGCCACAAAAAAATCATCTTTTAGCGTGTAAACCCACTATCTTCCCTTCCTTACCAAAGTTTAAATTTACCAATGATCATGTTGAATTACTTTGTGAAGTATCAAACTTTTTTCGATTAAGTTAGTAACTAGCTTAAGGTTAACAACTATCATTTTCATGATATTTGTTTGTTTTTCTAAATTTTACCAATATTTCTATTGAGTTACCACTTTTATCTGACTTCCTTGCCAACTTTCAACATCTACCAGCTCTTCTAAAAAATTACCAACATCAATTAGAGTGATTAACAACTTTTCTTTGATTGAATTATCCAGTTAGTTTTGTGGCCAACACTTGGTTTAAATTAGTTTTTAATCTTGTTTTTTTAAATTATTAACTTCTCTTATCTCTAAAAAATAAAAGGAAGAAAAACTTGTCCTAAAGTTTACCCAATTGTATTTACAAATCTAGCCAAAAGCTTAAATTTACTAACTATTAAATGAAATTACCAACATTAATCTGTACGAGTTACAAATTTTTTTGTGATTAAGTTCCACACAAGGTTTAATTACCAAAAGTAATTTGAATTGTTTATGTTAGTAACAAAGCTATTTATATTCTTAAATTTATTAGCTAATCTATTGAGTTACCACTTATATTTGCCTTACTTACTAACTCTTTAAATTTTATCAACTCTCTTTAAAACTATCAACTTCACCTAGAGTGATCTTTGAGTTCCTAACTAGTTTTGCATGACCAACTCTTATGTGAGTTAGTTACTAATGTTATTTGTTTTCCTAATTACCGACTTCTCTCTCAACAAAAAAAAAAAAAAAAAAAACTGTTCTTATCTATAACCAGCATTTATTTAATGCTCTTAGTGACACCTTAAATGTACAAATTATTTACGAATTACCAGCCTTTTTTGTCTTATGTATGAACCTTATTCTAACAAGTTATAACTAGTTTTGGGTTATCAACATTGATTTGAGTTGCTTGATATTGTTTTTTGTTTTTTGTCGATTATACCTACTTTTCTATGTAGTCAACATTTCTTAGTGCCTTGTGTACCAACCTTATTCGTGATTAACATGTGATTAACATACATGCTAACTTTGCGAGACTATTTCGTTATTTTGTTTGGTTTTTAGCTTTAAAATTACTACCTTTTCTTATCTCGACATAACAAAAACTTCTGTTATCTAACCAAATTTTATTTGCTTTTCTTACAAATTCCTTAAGTTTATAAATAATTCTATAAAATTACCAACCTCTATTTGAGTGACTTGCCAATTTGTTCCTGATTAAGTAACCCTAGATAAGAGCAGTTAAACTAATAAAACCAAATAAACATTGGAAATTAATGTGATAGTTGATAATCCAAAACTAGTTGATAATTTAATTGGGGAAACTTTAGTAATGCTGTATAAGAGTTGGTATATTTAAAGCGAAGTTAAAAGAAAAATAAACTTGCTAAATAACTCAAATGGGAGTTGCTAATCCAAAACCACTTGACATTGGAGAAAAGTTGATAAATACTAAAACTAAGGTTTTATTTTATTTTTGGGTTGGTAAGGTTAGTACTTTTTAAAGAAATTGTAAATTCAAGGCATTGCTAATTAAGTAATGGAATAAAAGGTTTCCAAGTGATAAAAATTGGCAAATTAAAGAAATCAAATAAACATCAGTAAATAACTCAAATGAGAGTTTGTAATCTAATACTACATGGTAATCAATGGTAGAAAAATTTTGAGTCAATAAATGGAATTAGTAAATGTAAATGGTTATTAACAAGGCAAATGAAAGTTGGTGATTCAATGGAAAAGTTTAAAGAGTATACAAAAACAATAAAATATTGATAAGTAATGCAAATAGGAGTTAGCAACACAAAAATAATCGACAATTCACTATAAAAAAGTTGGTAAGTCCTTCTAATTCAGGTTGCCGATTTCATATAAGAGTTCAAAAATTAAAAAGTCACTAACTTATGTAAATAAAAGTTGGTTAGTTCGTATAAAGTTGCTAATTTACAAATTATAAATTTGTAATTTCACATAAGTGTCGGTAAGTTACTATAAAGTTACTAGAAAAATAGTCAACTATCATTTTTTGTTTTTGTTTTTCCTAAGAGATTTTTAACACCACCTGTTGAGATTTATTAGCATGAGATAAAAATCCATGCTTTTGGGCACACCACCAAACACGGACATAACTCGAATTTCTAGCCTTTCACAAACTTTTTTTAAGTTAGGCTTTGGTTTAATGGGGAAACATAGTGACCTTTTGATTCGAAACCTTACTTGAAATTGTTCCTTGATATGATGGGTCATATTTTACCATGTTATGGAAGATCTTGAGGAATTTTTGGGATTGCAAAGGATCAAGTCCTTGTTGCAAGAAATCAAGAGTTAACCAACACAAGAGAGGAAAACGTCCTCAAGTGAAGAAAATGTCACAACTGGATGACACATATTTTACCAATTTAAATTCACATACATTGGAACTCACTTTGTTTGAACATTTATCATTTGTTTGAAAAGTCGATTTGCCCATATGTGAGCATTGCCTTGTAGGGAAAACGACAAGGAAACCATTTGGAAAAAGTAGAAGAGCTGAATTTCCTCTCGTATTTAATCCATTTCGACGTCTGTGGTGCAATGAATGTGAGAGGAAGGCATGGGGCTGTTTATTTCATCACTTTTATAGATGATTATACTCAATTCGGATATGTCTATTTGATTTCTCATAAATCTGAAGCATTAAGTTGTTTCAAAAGGTTTATGAACTTGATAGGAAATCAATTAGACAAGAAAATAAAAACATTGAGATCCGATCGAGGTCGAGCATATTTATCTGATGAGTTCAGAAAATTATGTGATGAAAAAGGAATAGAAAGACAGTTGTCTATTCCATATACTCCTCAACAAAATGGTGTTGCGAAGAGAGAAGAAACGAGAACCCTCTTTTGGAAATGGTTAGGTCCATGATGGCGCATGTTAACTTACCTATTACTTTTTGGAGTGATGCGTTGTTAATTGCTGCCTATATACTTGACCAAGGGTGCCTTCCAAATCAGTTACTTCCACTCCATATGAGTTATGGACATGGGGTAGTGCTGCCTATACTCAGGAGTCCTCTCACAAGTTTGGGAAATTGGGTCCCAAAGGAAATATGAGTATTTTAATGAGATACTCCGAACACTCGAAAGGGTATGTGTTTATAGGTGAGCAGGAAAGTGGGAGTATAACTGAATTTGAATCACGGGATGTCACATTCTTAGAGAATGAATTTCCTAAGAAGGGCGAAATAGGGCAGATTACTCCTATTTGTAATCTTGGATCAAGATAATGATATTAGAGGAGTTCGTCCAAGTGGGAGTAATATGAGAAGTGATGAATTGAATTCAACTCATTCTCAATTGCAACCACATGATGAGACAACGTTATCATTATCTAATCCTAGTGGGAGCATAATGGGGAATGTGCTAAGTGTACAATCTCCCATACGGCGAACAAGTCGCCAAAGTATTCCCCGTCGACGTTTTGACATTGAAGGGGAAACTTTCTTTTTGGCATTTTAACGTACGTACGTCTCTCCCTCTCTCTCTCCAAAAAAGAAAAAAAGTAAAGCACAAGGCGACGTTTTTCTTCCCTTCAAGACGAATTGGCGTCATCGGATCGAACGGGGAGGCATAATCTAATCTACCAACTTATGGAAATATATCAAACCCAAAGCTTATTACCTTGATGCCATATTTGCCTGCTTTAATGGAAAAGTTACTAATACATTCCTTCGAACAACACCTACTAGTTAATATAAGGCCGGTAATTAATTGCCTGATAGAATCAACAAATTGTCAAACCCACCGATAATGAACACAATTCAATATTGATAATCATTGGAAAGACGGGACGGTGACTACATAAAACGGTTTACACTAATGAAGATTCTAAATTCTGATAATAAGCTAAACTTTTGAGTCAAGAACACGCATCTAAGTTTTTCTAAAGAGAGAGAGTCTGCCCTTTTGAACTTTTCCCCCCAAAGTCTACACTACGGAAGGCAAAGATGCATATAATATATTAAGAGAATCAATCATGCTTTGAAATCGTACTAACGAGAATCTTCTTATCTCTTTCACTTTCAACGTCATTGCTCAAACAGTGCATGTCACTTGGGATTCTAGAATCTTCTTCACTAAGGAAATGCTCGAGACATCCTCATATCATGATCTGCATGCATGGTTACATGGATAAAATTCTGGAGTCTTCTTCACTGAGGAAGCGCCATTCAACTTTATACAATCACATGCGTATTCATGCATGTATGATGTCATGTAGCTATAAGCTTTCATTCTTTTTCCATTTGACTACAACGACCAGATGGGTCCTGCTAATCCAGTTTAATCGGCGTTGTGGACTTCGAAGAAGCTGTTCTTAGCGGAAATTTCGTCGTCTTGAGCTTGAGGTGGGATCCATTTGAACAGTATTTACCTTCTCTATCAAGCTAAAGGAAATTACTTTTTTTCTTGTGTTTATAAATTGACCCACTTGGAAGGGTTTGGAGCTAGCACTCTCAAGCAAAGCCAAGCCGAGAAAGAGCAGACTCTTGTTTCCTGTGTTTGTATTCTCTTCCTCTGCTTATTTCACTTGTCCCATTCTCTATTCTTCTCCTCTTCTTTCCATTGCAGAATTGAATTTGAGACAGCAGGAATATAGAATGGCAGGATCAATGGAGGAGCGGCAGGTGGGATACGGATTCAAACCGACGGAGGAGCAACTCGTTGGTCATTTCTTGAAAAAGAAGCTCAAAGGAGAAATGGACGCAAGCGCTATTCCCGAGCTCTACATCTACGACTGGGAGCCTGCGGATTTATTTATGCTATACGATGGTAAGTTACATTTAGTTCTTAGAATTCTCTATTTCCCTGTTTTCTCATGTTTGGATGTTAATTGGTAGTTGCCAATAAGACTTCGTAAAATAACGGGTAAACAATCTTTGGTTGTAGTATTTTCTAGTGAATCGTCGGATGGACGCGAGTGTTTCTTCTTTTGTCCCCGTGGTCGTAAGAGGAAGACCCAGTTGGGATTTTGGAAAGAGACAAGTAAAAAGCGTGTTATCCAAGCACCGGACACCAGTAAGCCGATGGGGACCAAGAGGATTTTGGTTTACTATGAAGGTCGACAACCAAGAGGCCGCAGGACTGATGTGGCCATGCATGAATATCACCTAAATACAGATGATTCAGATAGTGAAATTTTGGACCCGGTACTTGACTTCTCTTCTTTTGGTTCCCCTAATTGAGCATCTTTAACATGGTTACAAGTGCAGGTAAAATTGATTTTATTTCTCTAGATATGTTCCTCATTCAGCTTCTTAAGGTTTTCTAGCTTTGTGAGTTCATGATTGTGTCATAATTCAAGTGCGATTTACCTTTAACGCCGCTGTACTTTAAACATTGGTTTTCGCAAGTCAGAACTTTTCCCACTGTATTTTGTAAAGAAACGAAACTTACCAATAATCATTTTAAGTTCAAATTCCAGTGACTACTGAGGGTTAGACTGCCAAAAATAAAGTGATTCTGCCGCAACGAAGGGGGCAATTTTTTCTTGAAATTCATATTACTTCAGTTTTGATAAGTGATGCGTGATGTATCTCATGCATAATGTACTTTTGTGCAACAATAGAGTTTTGGTTTTCTTAACCGTGAAACTCATCACCGGTATCATTTTGTCTTTATAGACAGCGATGGTTCTCTGTCACATAATTAACAGGAAAAGTAAGGAAGCAAAGTCGGCAACTGCCAGTGCTTCAACCGATTTAAGCAGCCATCTGAATAGTACGCAGGTGAGCAAACGTTACTTTAGGTTGATACAAAGCAACATATGATCTGAGATACATCTAACTACACTAAGGCTCGAATACTGTACGTTCATTCTTTTTTTTAATTTTTATTCGCTCAGGCAATTCCAGGAGTTACTATCGCATCTGATCATCCAACTGAGACGTTGAATACTGGTTTACCAGACTGGAACGTGCCTATTCCTGATCAGCAGCCTCAAATGGGCAAAGAGCAACCTTCGTGTTGTGGTGATAATTGGCATGTTGATGGACTGAGCAATGGCTGTTGTCATATACCAAATTCTCCTAGCGACGGCATCAGTATCATGGATTTTTTGAACTCTGACGAGAACACCGGGCAGACTCAAACATGCAAAGAGAAACATTTACTGTATGATGATAATGAGCATGTTGACGGACCTAGCAATCCAAGCGACGGTATCGGTCTGGAGGATCTCTCCGACTAGAGCAAGGATTAGAATGCCAAACTACAGTGTGCGTAGATTATGCTCTGCAGATTAGTTTTGAACTGTGATAATGGATTGCCAGTGTTTTGAGATCCTTTATAGACGTTAAACTCAGCCTAGCTTGTTATATCAGTGATAATGCTGTGTACCAACTATGCTTCTCCAAGGATGGGACATTATATCAATCTTGTATGCTTGTATATTGCAGTATTAATTTTTCCTTACAATTCGTATATTAACTTTATTTTATCTACTCAACACTGGTCATGCATCAATATCTATTCGTCTAACCCCTGAGAGGGCTTGCAGCACGAGAAATTTCCTCCATTGCTGTAAAATCCCCAAGTCCATACATATGACTTGTCAAGTAATTTGTAGGTACCGACCCAAAAAAGAAAAAGTAATTTGTAGGTAAAAGACCCATTCCTCATCAATTCGCCAATTATTCCGCACGACGGGTTTCTCGGTCTCTTTTGATTTCTTGCCTCTTACCCTTTATCGTGGCCTCTCCTCTCTCTTCATTGGCAGCACCACCCCGACATGATGATAGATAGGGCAAAGTAAGGGAAATTTTCAAATAAGGTTTGATGGTGAGCTAATTTTTTTAGAAGACAGCCCAAAGTAAATCTTATATCAAATAAGGCTATAAGATGCCAAACTTAGTCTCAAATAAGATCTAAAGCTCACCAGCCAGCTAAATCTTTGTTGCATGCAACCACATTCAACTCACGCGGCGCTTCCCAAGCCATGGCCAAGGGCATTTTCAACCCAAAGCATTTTTTTAGTGTTCTTTCTTTTTCTTTCTTTTTCTCTCTTTTTCTTTTTCTTTTTGTTTTCTTTTTCTTTCTTTTTCTTTTTCTTCAGACATAGGAAAATGAAAAAAGGTAGAAAAGAAAGAAAAAGAAAAAGTGTCGTGTGAGTCACCCATGGAAGGAAGGAGGAGAAAAATAAAGAAAAAGAAAGGAAAAAAAAAGCTTTTGGATGGAAATGCCCTTGGTCATGACTTGGTAGCACTTGCTAGCTCGCTAGCAAAGATTTGGCTAGTCAGTGAGCTCAATGCCTTATTTGAGGCTAATTTTGTAATTTCAATGATTTATTTAAGTAAAAGTTCATCTCGAACCATTTTTTAAGAAAATGACCTTATTTCAAGCCTTATTTAAAATGCTCCCGCAAAGAGGGCCCAAAATTTTAAATGAAGGCTAAAGGGACTATATACCAAAACTTGATTAAGGGTCAAGACGAAATTAAACCTTAACCCATCGAATTAAACCTTAGTCTAGAGTGGGTCAAATTGAATTGCACCAATCAAAGCTCGTCAACCTAACTCTCCAAAATTCAAATAAGCTAAATCCATTGAATTGGAGAGTTCCTAGATGAATTTGCCAAAATTGATCATGGATTTGTGTTTAGTTTAAGAAAATGAATTGATTTGAAGTGCAAACATGCAACCTATGAATGATTGATTTGGACTCCTGATTAGGGCTAAAAATGGCAATTTTTATCCCGACATGCCAAATCGCTAAACTAGTTGCACAAATGATTTTGGAATAGCTTCTTGATCAAGTGTTATAAAAGAAACCAAGTCAAAATACAACTAGAAATAAAGTAATTTTCTTTTTAGTCGATTCCAAACCAAAATTCTAAAAATTCTAAACATAAAGTTGTTAATTGATTATTGCAAAAAAAAATTACGCTAAAGTTAAATTAAAGTTAAAATAAGATGATTTGGAAGTTTTTGTATTTTTCAATTTCTTTTGGTCACCTTTCAGTTGACTTTTTATTAAAAGGTTGATTTTATGATCAAAACTTCAAAACTTTTATGGCCAAAGTGATATTAAGACTAATTTGTAACTTTTTATGTAAAAAGCTAAAATTGGAGTTGATTTTTTATCAAAGGGTTGACCAAAAAGTCAACTTTAAAGTCAACATTTTGACTTTTTGGTTTTTATTAAAAAATAAATAAAATTTTCTACGAATGATAAGCCAGAAAAAACGAAACGAAAAATGACATTTTTTGTCCCAGAAACAAGTTCAGTCGCGATCAAAAACCTTAATTTTGAGTTTCTACATTTAACGATACATTGATAAAAAATCATATGTCAATAGTAAGACTTACACTTAATCAATTACTAGAAGGACTTCATTGCATTGGATTTAAATCGTATAGGATTTAATTGCGCATTCAGTAAAACATTAAAAATTTTGGTGCAATTTTTCCCCAATTTAAACAAGATCATAATGTGATAATAATTGAATGTTGATGACCTATTTTATAATATTTAAACATATACTTATTAAACTGGGGTTAATCCCACAAAAAATCCCAAACCGATACACGTGTGATAAATTTATCTCAAACTAATTTTTGAATCATCAAAATCTCTAAACTAGTATACTTATGAGAAATATACCCCAAACTAATTTTTTGGTCTTCAAAACCCCTAAACGAGTACATTTGTGACAAATTTACTCTAAACTGACGTGAATTTTTATGTGGACTTGTCATGTTAATTGAGTTATTACCATATATCATCCAGCTCAGCAATTTCATAATAAAATTTGATGAAAGCTAACATAGAGTGAATATGTCATAAGTATATCAGTTTTTGGGGTTTTTGGTAATTTAAAAAATAATTTATGATAAATTTGTGAAAGGTGTACGATTTGGGTTTTTTGGTAATCCAAAAATTAGTTTGGTATAATTTTTTTATATGTATACTAATTTTGGATTTTTCGTAATATTTGTTAATTGAACTATGTAACCAATATAACTTCTTAAAGTATCATGAATGTACCAACGAGTGTAGACAATTAATTTTAACTTTATACAATGTGATAATGATAAATGAATTTACTAGTGTTTAGATGATTCTTGATGACTAGTTTTTCATCATGTAAATAGTTTGCAATAATTATGTTATATAAAATATAATTATATTTACTTGAAAAAAACAAATATTATTTCAAGAGGATGTTGAAAAATTCTCTTTCGATATTTGATTAACCAATAACTGTAAGAAGATTCATTTCTTCCATAATGTAAATATGCATTGTGCACAAGTTGATATATAGTAGTTCGGCTATTTCCTAACCTATTTCGCTCCCCAAATATGCTTTGAGAGTCTATCCAAACCCACTAATTCAATCATTTACTAAATTTTCCTTATAAATTTGGTAATCGGTGAACCACGATTGTAAAATTTCAAGAAGTTGCTAACTTATTATTTTATTGGCATGTTGTTAGATTAATCTAAATTTATTTAAAACAATTAAAAATAAAATTAATCACTAGCCAGGGCACTTGTAAAAAAGTAAATTTTTTAAATTTTTTATAAATTTTTTTATTTTTAAAGAAGTTTTTAAATTTTTTAAATTTATTTTTTAAAAATTTTTAAATAAATTTATTTTTAAATTTAATTTGTTAAGTTACTAATTTGGTGGAGTGTGGGTAAGTTTATTATAATATTACTAAGTTACAAACGACATTGTACAAATTCAGATGAATTTGTAATTTACTAATTCATTTTGACGAAGATAAAATCCTAATAATGTTGATATGGAAGAAGCGGGTCGTGATAATTCATTGGAATGTTAGTGATTTTTTTTTTTAATATTGTTGGTAGTTTATGAACTAGGTAAAACTTGAAAAAAAGAATTAACAATTTTCTAATTTATTAGGAGGTTTATTAATTCTTTATAGAGCTTGTATTTTATTTTATCACACTTGAAATTTTCAAATAATTTGCTAAGTTCCTAATTTATGGAATGTTGGTAAATTTATTACAATGTTTGTAAATTATTAACGACATTTGGATAATTTTGAAAAAGTTGATAATATACCAATCTACTGGATGTCAGGAAAATCCCGATAACGTTGGTAATTTACTAATGGGTAACTAACAAGCAAGACCAACCATATTCATTATTGACATTAATTGGAAAATTATTGGCAACTTTAAAGTTCTACCAACATAGAAATTCGTCCGATTTTGAGGCCACAAGACGCTAGAGTTTTGCCATTGTTGGTATAGTTAAGAATGCATTTCCAGGGCATTGATGTTTGGCATCCTACAGCTTAGCTTATTTGTTTGTACAACTAAGAATTCAAAGCCATATTGATCTTTTAAAGTGATCCTGTTGATCTAAAGTCTAAACTACAAAAATAAAATCATAACATTTTCTCATCAGGATAATTCAACTTTATTATTTAATCAATCGTCTCAAACAAAAGGCCAGCTTTGCCTTGTGGGATCAAATTGACACCCATTAGATTTTCTATTCATTGTGGCGTTTATCAAGTGCCAATGTGTAAACGACATGATGCCTAAAGCCGACATGCACAAATCTAAACTAATAGTCAATCCTTAAGCCCCAAGTCACTCGTTATTTGAGCCATAATCAAACCTAAACCTCACCTTTGACTTTGGAAATTTATGAAACAATGTCATTTTGCTCCTCTATGATGCTATAAATCTAATTCAAGAGGAATATTTCATTTTCAAGCAACAACCTAAATTGGCAATTTTTTTTTTTTTTTTTGTCGGAAAAGAAGGTAGTGAATATTAATACTATCCCGCAAAGAGGGAACCATTACATGAAAAGTCGAGACATAATAAGGAGATTAAGGGTTGAGGAGGATAATTAACCCAATTTGTAGGAAGGACTTGGCTCGGTGGGCTTTTGCGACCCAATCGGCAACCTTGTTGAACTCCCTCGACTCATAGGAAATAGAAACACCACTCATCCGGGACCGAAGATTTCTGCAATCATTGACAAGCGCTTGGGCCTGCCATGGGGCTCATTTCGGCCCAATAAACATTCAACCAGTGATAAGCTATCGGACGATACGTGCGCTGCGAGATCATTACCAGCATAGGGTTCCATCCGCAGATCAGTTCGAGAAGTTCGTGCACGGCTTGTTTCCTTCACCCACAACAGAGCTTCTCGGACGGCGAGGGTTTCGCAACCTGGGCGGTCGGAGCCGAGATTTCCTTTGCAAAACCGGCGACGGCCACGTCATCGTTTCGGCAAACACCAGCAACAGAGCCCTCCTTCATCGAGCTACTCCAGGACGCGTCAACATTCATCTTCAGCTTTTGTGGGTTAGGTGGGTTCCATTTTTCCGATCTGCTTTGGGCTGTTGGTTGTCGGCTAATGCTTTCCTTCCCTTTGGCGAACCATTTTATGCAGAGATCTGCTGCGATTTGTGCTTCTTCTTGGGTGCGGAGGGGATCGGCCTTCTTCCCTTGGAATACCACTGAGTTGCGAGACTTCCATATTTGCCATAGTAAAGCAGCGAAACGGATTTTCGGTTCTGATCCAGTCCTTAAGGTGAGGTTTTCTAAGATCCATTGGTCGATTCGAGTGATACTCTCTGGATTTATATTGGCTTGAAAGTCAGGGGCTGACCAGAGTGTTTTTGTCCAATCACAAAGGATGAAAATATGCTCGTTGTTTCGGGAGCTTGGCCACAAATCGACATGTTGGGTCAGGTATCATTTCTCTTCTGTACAAATTAGCCTTTGTTGGAAAAGAATTGCTGCAGATACTCCATAGTAAAAATCTAATTTTGGGGGAAGTCGGAAGACTCCATATTTCTTGCCAAAGTGACTTGGGTATTTGATAAGAGGAAGATGGGTTTTGACTGATGGCGGGGTCAGCTGGGGTATTTATGCATTTGTGTCCGCTTTTTACAGTATATGTGCCCGACTTGTTTACTGTCCATACAAGCTCGTTTGGGTTGGGGTACAAACTAAGAGGATGGGCGAGTATCTCTTTTGCTATACTGTCTGGAAATAGTTCTGTAACTCTATGCATATCCCATGCCTTGGTATCTTTGTCGATTAAATCAGCAACCATTTGTGGGTCTTCTTTATTTGCCGGACCTAGAATTCTTCCAGTCGGCAACCAAACATCTTCTCTGATTCGTATTTTCTGTCCATCGCCAACCTTCCACCTAGTTGCCGGTTCAATTACCTCTCTCCCCACCAATAAACTTTGCCATCCCCATGAGGGCCGATTACCTCTGTGTGCTGTCCAGAAATCTCCTTGAGGATAATACAAACTTTTTAGTACTTGACACCATAATAAATTTGGTTGTTTTACAAGCCGCCAAGCTTGCTTTCCCAGCATAGCTTTGTTGAAGTCCACCAAATCTTTAAAACCGAGGCCTCCATACTCCTTTCTAGTTTTTAATACTTCCCATTTCTTCCAATGGACTCCCTTTCTAGCTACATTATGTTTCCACCAAAAGGATGCCACTCTCTTCTCTATAGTGCAACAAATAGAAGTTGGGATTTTAAAGATAGACATCGCATATTGGGGAAGGGCTTGAATAACTGTTTTAATAAGAATTTCCTTTCCTGCCTTCGAGATCAATTTCTCTTTCCATCCTTCAAGTTTCCTTTCTACTTTAGCAAGGATCCACGCAAACATTTGTTTTCTTGTTCGCCCCGCCGATGGTATTCCGAGATATTTTCCTAGGCTTTCGAGATAGGTACTCTCAATTCAGCCGCTAGGTTCTGTTTAAGAGTGTGAGGGCAATCCCTCCCAAAGAAGAGGCCTGATTTGTTAAGGTTTATAGCTTGTCAGGACACATAGCAGTATTGGTTCAGCACATTGGATACATTCTGTGCTTCTCTTATCATGCCATCTAGGAAGAAAATGGCATCATCAGCAAAGAGGAGGTGAGAGAGGGTGGGGCATGTAGGGTTGAGACGAATCCCCTTTATACTTCCATCCTGGACAGCTTTGTTCATTAAAGTTGAGAGGATATTTGACATGATGATGAATAGATAGGGAGAGAGGGGATCCCCTTGCCGGATTCCTCTAGTAGGTATAAAGACATCTGAAGGTTCTCCATTTAGTAATATGCTAAAAGATACCGATGAGATGCAAAACTTTATCCACTTAACCCATTTCTCATTAAAACCCAACCTCGCATATAAGCACATAGAAAGTCCCATTCAACTCTGTCATATGCTTTTTGCATGTCTAGTTTTAGGATGGCTTGGAATTTTCGCTTCCTCCTTCTCACCCTTAATTGATGAATCACCTCTTGAACAATAAATATGTTGTCTTGTATCTGTCTGCCGCTTATAAAGGCTGTTTGTTCTTCTGAAACTATCATTGGCAGCCATGGTTTCAGCCTATTTGCCAACACTTTTGCTATAATTTTGTAACTGAAATTACAGAGGCTTATAGGTCTGAATTGGGTGATATTTTCTGGGTTTGTCACTTTTGGAATAAGAGTGATATGCGTTCTGTTTAGCTCTGGTTCAAACATACGTTGATTGAAAAAAGATTGTACCATGCTGAAAATGTCTTCTTTGATGATTTGCCAATGATTCTGGTAGAATAAGCCATTTAGCCCATCCGGACCCGGTGCTTTTGTAGCTCCTAGCTGAAACACAAAGCATCTTTTACTTCATCTCTAGTGACTCGGTTTAGTCGATCGCCATTTATCTCCTCATTGATTACCACTTGGCATTGCTCTAATACAAGTTGGTAATTTCGGTCTCCAACCGAAGTGAACAGAGCGATAATAGGCTGCGATGTGATTGCTTAGAGTCTCCAGATCCCTACACCAGGTTTGATCATCTAATCGAAGCATAGAGATTTTATTTCGCTGTCTTCTTTGAACTGTAGTTGCATGGAAGTATTTGGTGTTTTGATCCCCCCATTTTAACCAGTCTATTCTCGACTTCATGCACCAGAACATCTCTTCTTGTCTCCACAAATCTTCAATTTTCCGGATTATGTTGCTGATTTCCTCTCTATTTTGCTCCCTGGTTGTTGTATTTGTTAACTCCATAAGCCGAAATTTGAGGGGGTTGATCTGTGTTTGAGCATTTTTAAACTTTCTCCTGCTCCATTTATGTAATGCAGTCACCACCAGCCTTGTTTTTTGTGTAAGACTGATTTTAGTAGAGTCGTTAGCATGCCAAGCTCGTTTAATTACCTCCTCGCACTCTGGATCTTCTAACCAAACCGGTTCAAATCTGAATTTTTTCTGACTTTTCTTTTCCTTTTGATGAAGATTTAGAATTATCGGGCTGTGGTCGGAACCTATTGCCGGTAGAGCAAAAGCCATAGCGTTTGGGTGCATTACTCTCCACTCCAAATTGCAAAGAGCCCTGTCTAGCCTCGTTTTTACTAATGCGCTGCCTTCTCTGTTGTTGGACCAGGTATAAGCACATCCTTTGCTTTCGATATCTAGCGAGAAACGTCATCCGTAAACCCCGAAAGCCGCACTCGTATCTATCCGCTTCTCTACACCCAACCTTTTCCCAATGGTAAAGTATTTCGTTGAAATCTCCAATACATAACCATGGGAGTGGATTGGAGTAGTTGCTTTCTTTAACAGTGCGCCATAATCTTAGTCTCTCTTGGAAGTTTGTTGATGCATGTAGGAAAGAGATTCTCATAACATTACCGCTGTTGAGATCTGTACATTTTATGGTGATAAGCTCCCCAGAACTTCCTTCTATTTCCATTTTAATCTCCTCATCCCACATTAATGCTAGTCCCCCTGCAATGTCAACTGGTTCGATAGTGAAAGATGTCAGAACCGAATTCTTTTCCTCACTCCGATAACAGGATTCTGGTTTTTAGTTTCCATGAGGAAAACCAGGTTGGGCCTCTCTTGAGCCACTAGGGCTCGGAGATGCTGAACTGTCAAGGGAGTACCCAGCCCTTGACAGTTTCAGCTTAATAGTTTCATCTTTGCTCTGGTGGCTTATTAGGGCCAGCCACCATAGCCCATGTACTCGCCCCTTCCCAAGATTGAATTGGGGCGTCCAATAGTTGTTGTTCATCGACCACAAGCTCCTATGTTGTTTTCTTTTCATAGGGGTTGATTCGCCGTTGTTTTTTAGCCGCCGGTGCTTTATAAATCGCCTTACCCTTCTTGGTATTTTGTGGAAGACTCTCTATCCCAAACAGAGATATAGATAATACTTGGTGTTGATTTGAGTTATGTCTTCTAATAACACTCATCTGTGTTGTTTTTTCAGGCTGAACAAGGACAAGTGACATCGAGTCATTAGCTTCAACAGTTGTTTTCATAATAGATTCTATCTCTTCGTTTGAGTTTCCATAATGCTTCTTCTTCAGGGACCAGGGGTTTGATTTTACCATAGAAAGTCTTCCAATAGGGGCTCTCTTCTCTGACTTCCGCTTTCAGCCATGAGCCAAACCTACCAGGTAGGTCCTGAGCTAGACCCGTCTCTTCATAGGGTATTTCAGTGCAATAATTTGCATAGTGACCAATCCGACCACAGAGTAACAATAGTGAGGTAGCCTTTCATATTTGTAGTCGATCCACCACTTCTTATCCCCACAATTTATTACTGTTCCTGTTTTGAGAGGATTGGACAAATTCAGCATTACTCTTGCCTTTCCAATCTTCCCAGAGTTATTGCCTCTCGCCTCTATTTTTATCTCCTCCACTCTTCCCATTCTTGAGGCCAGAAGGCGAATGGCTTCTTCATTGACTCTAGCTCGAGGTAGCCCTATGAAATGTACCCAGAACGCATAATGTGTAAATTCGTAATAATGCTCAGGTATGTTTGGATCACCCTCTCTAAGGACAAGGAGATTACTAGCGAATGACCAAGGTCCGGCTTTCTATCACCCTTCTTTTTTTCTTCCTTGGATTGGAACATAAACGAGAAATAACCAGGTGCAATTTGCTCACATTTCACTCGTATCTATTTTCCACGCTCTTTTCATAGTGCCGCGTAACGCCCGGAAATTAACATTAGGCTTCGAATATAACTTGCCATAGAGAGTTAACTCGTTTTGTTTTTTCTCTTCTTCGGGAATGTTGTCCCCTAGATCCGTGATGTCTTCTTTCGACCACAAGTCTCCCATTCGCCTACATAACGCGCTAATCGAAGGTGATTTTCCTCTTTGTCCGCCATTCCCGTTCGTTATTGAAGAAGCCGATACAATATAGGGTTCGGCTATGGAGTGAAGGGAGCTCTAATGCAAAGGTAATAGCAAGGAAATTCACGTCAAGCTGCTGATGAAGCACCAAGTGAAGCCAACAACACCAAACAGAGGATCCCAGCCACTAACAACTTCGCAACAACACAATCGCTAGATTGGGAACCAATATAAGGAGAGAACCTGGCGGAGCGGATGAATCACGTCAAAGCTTCCAGTAGGGGTAACCCACCCGTCGGCACATTCAGAGATGAAGATTGGGCTGATTTGGCAGATTACCCATCCACAAGCTCCAACAATATAACCTTTCTCACCCTCCAGAGATGTAACGGAAGGAAGAAAGTGGTTTAGTCGGGTGGGATATGTCTGAAAACAGCCATGATTGGTAGATTTAGGGTTTGGGAAAGGGAAAGAAGGGGAGCTGCTATCTACGAGAGATAGAGAGAAAACCTCAAATCGCGAGGAGAGTGGGATCTAAAAATTAGACGACTCCTAAATTGGCAATTTAATAATAGTAATATGTTAGGAATTGCATAACTCATTACAAAAAAAAATAACTTTCTTTTATTAATTAGAAATACTACTAACTCTAAATATCATGACAAATAATTTCCCAGAGGTCTCTTTGTGGAAAGCTCCTCTCTACCCCTCTTAGTTAACCCTAACTAGTGACATTTCCTTTTGTTCCTACTTCATCCTCGGGTCCTCACGAAATTGCAATGAAGATGGAAGGGAAGATGTTGCGGAAGCTTGATTAAACCTTCTAAAAAAAAAGTAACTTTCTTTTATTAATTAGAAATACTACCGACTCTAAATATCATGACAAATAATTTCCCAGAGGTCTCTTTGTGGAAAGCTCCTCTCTACCTCTCTTAGTTAACCCTAACTAGTGACATTTCCTTTTGTTCCTACTTCATCCTCGGGTCCTCACGAAATTGCAATGAAGATGGAAGGGAAGATGTTGCGGAAGCTTGATTAAACCTTCTCTACAGAAAATTAAGTAAGCTTTGGTATTGTATCCTTGGAAAAAAATAAGTGAATGTCATCTTACACTGTGGGAAACTCTAACAAACCCGAACATCAATTTTCCAGCATTCCAAAAGCCATTTAGGAAAGCTTGGAGTTTAGGTTATGTAACCTGTTTGCAAATGGAAGTTGTTTCACATTTAAACCAAAAAATGAGAAGCATTATTTTTTGGAAGCTAGTCCATGGTCATATGCTAATCATCTATTAATTCTTAAGCCATGAGAGCCTAATTCACCCCCACATTACTATGAGCTTACTCATTGTGCTTTTTGGGTTCATATACATGGGCTCCTTATGAATTGTTCTTGGAAGAAACAATGCCAAAAACGGTGACAAAGATTGAACCAGTTCTAAAAATCTAATGGGCCCTTTAAAATCTGGAACTGTTACAAGTCTTGAAGGAATAAAAATTGTGATAGATTTTAAGTGTGAAAGACTTCCTCATTTTTCTATTCTTGCAGGAAAATTGGGCATTATTTCAAGTAGAGTTAATATCTCAAAAAACCCCAAACTAGTACACCTGTGATAAATTTACCCAAACTAATTTTTTTACTATGAAGAACCCTAAATCGGTACACTCGTGACAAATTTATCTCGACTAATTATAAAAAATCATAAATTGATATATTTGTGACAAATTTATCCCAAACTAATTATTTGACCACCAAAAACCCAAAACAGTAACAAATATTGTATAACTGTAATAAGCGGAGAATAAAATCCCAAATTGGTACACCAGTCAACTGTCACGTGTCATTTAACTTAGTAATTTGATAATAAAATTTAACGAAAACTAACATAGGATAAATTTATCACAAGTATACTTTTTTGGGGTAAATTTATCAATAGTGTACCAAATTGGAGTTTTTGATGTTCAAAAAAATAATTTATGATAAATTTATCACAGATGTACTAATTTGGAGTTTTTCAAGCTATTAACCCTTCTAAATATTATAAAGAAGTAATCTATGAAGAAATTAAGCTATCCAATGAGAACGATAGATACTTTGGGCAATGGCTTAGAGTGGAAGTAAATGATGATAGCCCTTTTTGGAACATTTTATATGGTGATAAACAAAAGAAAGTTTTGAAGATGAGATAATTCCAAGAACTCCGGTAAATCATTGGTTTCCTCGATTCAAGAGAAAAGAGCCTCAATCAGAATGTAAAGTGAGAAGAAATTAAAAGAGGAAGATATAGGCACATTGGTTCACCAAGAATTGTGTGGAAAAGTTGACCCATGTATTTTTAAGGGTCTAGAAGCAAGATAGGCCAGTTAATGCTCCCAATAACGGCTCGGACTAGTATAGTCTCCAAAGAAAATGGCCGTTTCTCAAAGAAATGTAGCAAGGGAGAAAAATCTCCAACAAATAAGAAGTTAAGAAAATACAACACCTATGGAGTATAATTAGCTAGTGGAAATGTAACAGATGAGAGTCAATTACTTAATATTCCGATTAATGTCCAAATAGCTCAAATGAATGGGCTTTGATGACTAGTCATAACAAGCCATTGAGATAAAAATGAAGATTTTAAGCTAAAATTGTTTTGGGTAGGGGGGAGGGATTGGGCATGCCTCTAATATTCAACCTTTGAGAATTTTAGTGGCTCAAGAAAGGCCTAGTGTTCTAATTCTTATGGAGACAAAAAATTAAGAACACATGCTCTACACAAAGAGACATATACACTTTCAAAATAATTTACTAGTGAATCCAATCGGAATTATGGGAGGATTTGCGTTGCTAAGTTGAATCTCCCTTAGAAAAGCTCATCAACTTGATATGTAAAGAAAACAATGTTGTGACCCTCCCATTGTGGTCAAGGGAGATGAGTTTAGAAGTGATGTCCAAACGGTCCCAATTGACGCGAGTTCTCCTGAAGTCCTATCTCGCACAACATTGGGATTTTTTTTTCTTGTTATTCCTATGAAAGTTCTATGTGACGAGGATTCACCACCAGTCTATTGAGGTCTATTAGGAACCAAGTGACATTGAAATGATACCTCACTTTCTACGCAATTTGAAAAGCTAAGTATGAGGACTTGATTACATTAGTTACTTTAAGTAATGCCTATTCGATTTAAGAACCAAGTGACATTGAAATGATACCTCACTTTCTACGCAATTTGAAAAGCTAAGTATGAGGACTTGATTACATTAGTTACTTTAAGTAATGCCTATTCGATTTAAGAACCAAGTGACATTGAAATGATACCTCACTTTCTACACAATTTGAAAATCTAAGTATGAGGACTTGATTACATTAGTTACTTTAAGTAATGCCTATTCGATACCTTAACTCGATTGTTTTATTATCTAAATGTCTACAAAGTCTTTTTGTCCAATTCTGGGGGTTTTGTCCACTAAGGGCCTGTTTGGTAAAAATAATGTTTGTTCCTCGTAACAACTATTTATGTTATTTTGTTCCAAAGAACGAAAAAATAATACAAACGTGTTTGGTAACATTTTTGTTCTCGGGAACAAAAAAATACATTTTTTGTTTCTGGGAATAGATTTGGAACAGAAACAAGAAGTAAAAAAAAGTAGTTTCTTGTTCCCGGAAACAATTTGTTCTTTTCTCTTCTCTTTTCTTCTCTTTTCTCTTCTTCTATTTTCTTTCGTTCTTCTTCCTTTTGGCCGATCGCTGGCCTTGGCCTTGGCCAGCAACTAGCCGACGAGGGTCGACGACCTCGCCCAACCAAGGCGACGCCGAGCCTCGCCGGCCAACGCGAGGCTCGGCCTCGCCGGGCCAAGGCGAGGTCGAGCCTTGTGGTGGCGGGCGAGCCTTCGGCCCTCACCTAGCTAGTTGCCGGCCGCGCCTTAGCCGATGACCGCCAAAAAGGAGGAGGAAGGAGAAAAAGAAAAAAAGGAAAAAAGAAAAATATAATAAAAATATTATTAAATTAAAAGATATAACAAAATTATACAATTCTACCAAACACATTTCTATCCCAGTAAATAGAAATATTATGCGATTACCAAACACATTCTTATACTCAGAAATTGTTTCTGGCAATAGAAACTAAAAAAACCATTTCTGATCAAAAATTGTTCCCAAGGACAAAATTGTTACAAAATGTATCCTAAGTGATCATGTTATGTTCTTATGTGTTCATTATGATCCTAATGCCTGAACTTGTTACTTACAGCTAGACTAAAGGAACGCAATCAAGGAAGTGACATAATGAAAGTACACATCAAAAGCAATTTAAAAAAAAAAGCTAGTGAAAAGTAGAGTGCGAAATATAACCCAATACAATATTGGGTAAAGAATGTTATAATGCCATGTTTTGAGCCCCGAGACATGATCTCTCGTGACCTTAATATGATACGACTTAAGTATAAAATGTATAAAACTTCGTGGGTAAGTCTCACGACATGATTTCTAGTGAGCAAATTCATTGTTTTTTTTTTGGTGGTAAATCCTAGCTTGACATAAACTAATGATTACAATTTTTATCTTATCTTTCATTTTATTTTTTTAAAGGTGATGTCTAAGCCAAGCTATTAAACCTATGTCTAGGTGATATTGCGCCCATTTTTTGTATCCCTAGATTTTTTCCCCCAAAGATTAGGCCTAGTATTAAACCTAAGCCCAATATTTAGAACCTAATTCTATAATTAATCCTAAAGAAGAAAAGTACTAAGCTCTCATCTACTTTAAATTTGCCTCTAATGATTCAGCTTTCTTCACTATTTTGTTGGAAGAAGAATACTAGAAATGCCAAAAGTTATGCATAGTGCTCACTTTAGTGTCAAAAGTTTTTTTTTTTTGGATCACTTAAGTACCAATTTTTTTGAAAAATGATCTTTTTAGTGCTAACTCCAATATGTTTGGTCGGAAATCTAACATGGCCTTTTTGTATTTATCTCTTAAGCCGATGTAACTCATGAGAGGATCTAGTCTGCATTTAAAGCCACAAAATGACATTGCATAGTAGCTTTTCCCTAAATAAGAATTATAAATCGACAAATTGAAAGAGAACCCTAATTTCAAACCCTAACCGGCCATTAAACTGAAATTCAAACCCTAATTTGATTTACTTTCAATTAACAATACAATCTTGCAAATGGAGGGTAGAAGCTTTAATAGTGGATTAAAACCCCAATTTTCCCCTCGCGAGCCTTAATTTTCTCTTACTATTAATTTTTCCTTTACAAACCCTTTTTTTTTCCTTTAATTGAGCAACACAGAGAGATACACCTTTTTATCATGGACTAAGGGTGAGCATGGTCCAAGTTGGACTAGTCCAATATCTAACCTAGAGATCAACTCGCACATTGTTGTTTTTCAATTTTTGGGAACAAGGACCGACCTTATTAAGCTTAGAGCTGAGGACTAGACTGACCTTATGGGTCATGTCGGATTCTAAGATTACCCCAGGACGAACCATTTATTTTTTTATATTCCTTGAAAGGACAAACATATTCTTTCAAATAATGTATCTATCAATACTGCGATATTGGGCGACCAAATTATAAACACCGGTACATATCAAACATGAATCTAAGACAAGATAGCAACACAAATCTCTATTGTGATTGTTGAGCTACATTCATGAGGTGAGCCAGGAGAGGCGAGCAATTTCACCAGCTGGATTGTGCTTGTGGGGGGAGTAAGGCTACCAAAGAAATGCAAGTGGCGAGCAACATGAGCAAATTAAGTAAGGTGAGCGAAGAGAATTTCTTTTTTTTTTTTTCTCTCGAATCTAGATTAGGTTTCTACTTTCTAATTTACAAAGCAAAACTGCATAAAAATGAACGGAGATGGTGGCTCTAAGGTTTAGAGTAAACAAAAAAAAAATTAATATGATATATATGATATATAGTATATATCATCATTTATGTAATATATGATATATACATAGTTGGTCTAGGTTGGACCAACCCTAAAATCCTAGGACCAAGGATCAGTCCACATGATACAAGGTTCGGGAGTCCCAAGACAAAGGACCGGCTTAGTCTCCCTGGGAATTGAACTAGATTGGTAGGGTTGGGTTGTTTTGAGGTTGACTTTGGATCAATGCTCACCCTTACCCAAGATGATGAGCAAGCAGTGGCAAACAAGGGTGAGAGTGCTATGATGAGCAAATTACGGCAAGCGAGCAATAGGAATAGATGCGAGAGGCCAACCAATTTACTCAAGTTTGAACGACATCGCGTTTGCCTTGGATGGCGTGCAACGTCATTTTTTCCATTAGCCAACCACATTGGATTGAGCAACATCATTTCATACATCCATGTGGACTAGATTTTTTAAAAATCATGACATGTTACTTAAGTTTTTTATTTACAAATGCCTTGAAATTAATTTGGCTTGAATCTCTAGCTACTGGCATTAAGTGATCATCTTTTCTCTAATTTAGCACTTAAATGAACCGGTAAAAACTTTTAGCACTAAAATGAGCGTTGTACACAACTTTTTGAAACTTTTAGCATCCTTTTCTCCTATTTCACCATATCCATTTCATGCATCCATCTCTAAGGAAGCATTAGCATATTCATACAATGGGGAACAACACTAAAAGCATTCATTCAAATCAAGGAGTCCATATAATTGACAACTGGATTTTGAGGGAACTCAATCATATAATTGGCGTACCTTAACCTACCTCATATCTTATCAAAGATTTATAAGGTGTCAAATCAAGGAGTTCATACAATCAACAACTAGATTTTAGGGGAATTTGATCATATAATTGGCGTACCTCAATTTGCCTCATATCATATCAAAATTTCTAAGGTGATTAACTTTGATTGAGTAAGGATTAACTTTTGCTAAACAAAATTCGCGAAGCAATAAGTTGACATACTTAATATTTATCAATTAGACTGTCTTTATACCTAACTACTATGTTCAATGCTGTCGCCATCCGACCTCGGTGCCTATCCTTGAGAGACGGTGTAAAGGTGAGGTTTAGTCGTGCTCGACCATGAGAGCTCCCTCATGGTATATTATTTTAAAGGACATCATCACCTTATCCTTTGGGATCAACCGTATGAGCTTGCTCAATCACAGTCGTGAGTTCTCCTAGGCTCACATCTCGCGTGACAGTGGGATTGGCTTGACCCTACCTTGACGCCATGGCATATCTTGATCGATGGTTTGAAAGTCAAAAGAAAACCGAATGTAAATATGAGTTTAAGGGTATTTCGACCATAATAGCCCTCTCAAAGGTTTATCCATCAAAGATGGCATCACTTCATCTTTTGGGTTCCACAACTTTGAGTGTGCTAAATCACAATCATGAGCTTTTTCAAAAGCTCATACCCCTCGCGACGGATTCATTTATTTTTTAAGTTGTTTTAGACAACATAAGTAGGAGTCACCACTAGTCTTGTTTGGGGGCCGTTGGGCCCGTTAGAATGTCCAATCAAGGGTTTGAAGTGATCCATCGATTCCTATGCAACTAAAGATCTAAGATTTGGGGACTTAAGTTATGCTAATGAATTTAGTAGCACCATTTCAATACCTAGCGGTCAACATGTTACCTATCGTGTCCATACATGTCTTTTTACATTTTCGGCCATTTTATCACAAAAAGGAGTGATCAAGAGTGGATGGTTCTTTCATGTCATTCTACTTTATTCTAGCAAGAGTAAAAGAAACAATCATTTAATTGAAAAGCGGTACATGAAAGTAAACACTCAAAGCACTTTAAGGAAAGCAATTAAAGTCTAGTCATGCAATCTTAAATACAAAAAGGTAAACACACAATTCATTAGACATTTATACAACAATTAAAAAAACCTGAAACATATATTGGGAAATGAATGAATACTACAAAAGATATGGTCGGATTGGACATCGACCATTTACCACCTCAGGATCGTCACCTCCATTACTTTTGGGACTTATCCTAATTCTAGTCTATTGCTAAAACTAGTGTGAAAAGTCTGCAAACAAGCAATTCATAGTAATTAAGCAATCACAACATTTCGGGTCAAAGCATCCAAAAAAAGTAATCAACCAATCATAAATGAATTCAAGGTCGGCCTTTGAAGTTCTTGCAATGGCCTTCCTAGAACGTCTACCCCAATTCACTTTTTGGTGACTTATAACTATTAGTCATCATTTGTGTTTGCAAATTGTGACCAAAGTTTTAAAGTCCCTAGGTCAATTCTATGTGACATTCTAAGGGAACCCGCGTTGTCATGTATCACACCTAAGTTATCCATCTAACAATTACATGCAAAGTATATGAAATGTTAGACATTCAGGCCATATGATATTGGTTCTCAATCAATCGAAATCAATGAGGGACCCAACAAAGAATCACTTATTTAAACACATGTGTCATCGAATATGTTCATGGGACATGTATATTCATGACATACAAGGTAATCAATATACAATTCATATAATACCCAAAACCGTTTTGCAAACAATTGGCAAATGAATATTTCATTCTAAAAGATTTGATGGAAATGGTATATAATTTCATCAAATCATGGAATGTATCTAGCCGTATCACAGATGTTCTAAATATAAACCAATACTTTGATGAAGACCATGTCAAATTTTAGTTTGAGGAATGCCAAATAACTTTTCCACATGGGTATCACATGAACTACTAAAAATTTTAAATGAGTTCAAAAACATGTCAAAAAATCCAAATTTCAGAACATTCCGTAATTTTGGGATGGTTGATATACCGAATAATATTTTTATTTTGAGAAAATTTGCACCAGAAAAGTTCAACATATCATAATCAATTATCAAGAAGACAACATCATCATATTTAGCATGCATAATTTTCTAAAAATTCAAGAATGCATGCACGTCCATTAGCCAACTCATCCATCATAGAAATAGTGCATTCAGTGTAAACTCAATAAAAGAACAATCAATGGCTATCTTACCCTGGAATTTTTATGATAAATAAATCAACATATTGAGAAACAACTTTCATAAGGAAGCATCTCAAGATTCCTAACACGTGAATTTCATAAAATCATAGAATATGAACAGGTCAGTTAAGAACATAATCAGGCATCATGTAATGCAAACATTCTACAGCCGATCGACCCTATCAATTGATGTTCAAATAGCTTCAAATTTTTATATGTTGTAGACATGGATATTATGGACAAATTTTATCAAGGACATGATCACAAAATCTATACCTAGAAATCACACAAAAATGGAAAATAATCAAACTCACAAAAGCATTGCATGCAATTCCAATATAACATGGTTTCAGAATCTAGCTTGGCTTAGCAAAAATATTAAACATAGCACATGATGGCCGATTGAGGCATATGATGTGTCATTCTAAAGCTCAAGATGTCTATTACAATCGTCCAGAAGGCATCATTAACAAATTGATTCATTAACAAGATGAATTGAAGACATTCCTCTAAAATGTCATATTAGTAATAGAAACAAGCAGAATGACCAAAATCAACCATGCCTGATCTTATTCTATGACATGAGAAAATTCAATAAATTTTTGTACATCGAGGTCTGAATATTATGATTAAATCACATGAAGACACCCTAGCCTAATTCAATCTACAAAAAATCACACAAAATTGTGAAACTGATCTAGTCATTCAAAACACCAAGTTACAACAACATCACAAGTACATGGCGGAATTTTGAACACGCAATTGACAGGCAAATAGAGGTTGATCGGCACAAAATTTATATCATCGAAAAGCCCATGGAATATACTACAACTTTCATGAAGACTCGAGGCCAAAATAGCATGTTTAATGGCTTTGTCCAAGACAAACAATAATCAAGTCATCCAAGGCATATGAATTGCATATTCAATCAAACCAAGCAATCATTAATATGAAATCCATTCTAGCCTATCACTTATCAATCAAAGGTTTCTTGGACAACAATATAAATCAAAAAGCACTAGATCACAACCTAGATTGAGCTCTAGCCTCGATTGCCTAGGGCGACCTCCCCTAATCGAGCTTGAGATAAAGGATTGTTACCTTTCGAGGTTTTCGCATGAATCAAGCTCAATTGAACTTCAGTCGAGGGACACCAAGCCTCAAGGGAGATCGGCAGGGGTCAAGAACATTAGAGGACCGTTGAGTGAGGCCGAATTGGCATCGAATGGCCTCCGAAACAAGATCGAGTTGCCTAAGGGGAATTGGCGGAAGGTTTGGCCATTGGAGGAGATTTGCCTAAGATAATGATCGAAGGACGTCGTTGGATGTCTTGAGGAGTTGTAGGCTGCCAAAAGAGGTCAAGATAAGGTTGGATCACGTTGGACAATAGCTGGTGAGAGAAGTTGCCTTTTCGCGTGCCTAAAGAGGAAACGAGCACTAGCGGGTTGATCGGGCGATCATCGGAGGGAGCGTTGACCACGATTGGCTTGAGGGACAGGCAACGACCGTCGAAGAGGGTGGTGCACCCCCGATCGAGCTCCGGTGAGCGACAGCATGAGCGATGAATGGAGTCAGGTGGTGATGCAGTTTGGTGGGAAAAGAGAGAAGGAGGGAGAGAGAAGAGAGTGAAAAAGGGAGGAGAGACAAGGGAATTCTAAAAATGAGGTCCTCCCCCATGTTTTGGAGGAAAAATGCCTATATACTAGGGGTAAGATCAAAATCTTAGCCCTTGGATTAATCTGAAGGCTAAGGTTTGATCCCCTTAGCTAATTAATTTGGATTAATTGTTAAGTTTGTTGAAGATATTTTGATTAAGGCACATGCTCATTTAAATGACTATGATGCATCAAGGATGAATGATTATGATTAATCGTACGATTAAAGCTTAATTGAGGGGTGTTTTCGTAATTTCGAAAGATCTAAGGGTAATTTTGTAAATTCAAAAAATAAGGACACGGGTAGGTTGGCCATGAAATGAGCCACCATATGGTAGTCATTGGTTGTCGAGATTCCATCGGAAAGTGATCTAATTAGTCACTTTCCGATGGAACCGGTTGGGTCGGTCCGAATTGATTCCGGCCCACCGGTTTAGTCTTATTCCCCCTTTTTTGTGTAATTTAGTACCTTAAAGATTCAATTGAAAATAATCTTTACCCAATTAACGGACAAAATGAGCAAATTTACACAATTGCCTATCTCAAAATTCTCAAAATGCAAATTGGTTAAAATTGACTTCAATTAATATAACAAAACATCAATTGGTTCAATTGTTTATGTTCATGATGGCCTATTGCATTCAAATTAGCATTGAAGTGATGGTACACCCTTTATGCCAAAATTGAATTGAAGGTTATTGTTGAAATTGAACTTCAACCCTTCAAATTAAACTTTAGTCTATAATAGGTCAACTTGATTTACACCAATCAAAGCTTGTTAGCTTGGATTTCTCAAATCTAAGTGCGCTAAATCCATCAAATTGGAGAGTTCTCAAATAAATTCATCAAAATTGACCTTGGATTTGAATTTATTTCAAAAAAATGAATCGAATAGGAGTGTTGGCTCACAATTCATGAAGAATCGATTCGGAACCTTAATTAGGGTTAAAAATGACAATTTTCTTTTCGGCTTGTCAAATCTCAAAATTAGCCGCACAAGTGAATATGAAATGACCTCTAGGTCAAATGTTGTAAAAAGGAATTAAGTCAAATGAACGTAAGGAAAATAATTTTATTTTTGACCGATTTTGAACCTAAAACTGAAAAATTAAGAAAGTGAGGTTCTTAATTGATTCTCGCAAAATTTTCAATACCAAAATCAAATTGGAGTTAAGATATGATGAGCCAAGGGTTTTTACAATTTTTCAATTTTGGTCAAAAGTTTGACCAAATGAACTTTTCACTAAAATGTTGATTTTGTGAACAAATATTTGAATTTTTTGAAAACTAATGTGGTCAAAATGATATTAAGGCTATTTAGGAATTTTTTATATAAAAAGTCAATTTTTAACCTGAGGTTGACTTTTGGTTAAATGATTAACAAAAAAGTTAACTTGAAAATCAATCATATGATTTTCAGGTTTTTGGTGAAAATGATTAGGAAATTACCTAAAAATGATAGGCCAAAGAATAAGAATGAAAACTAACACTTTTGGTTCGAAAAATGTGCTCCATTGTGATGGGAAACCCTAAACTCAAGTTTTCTACCTTTATCGATACATCAGCTAAAAATTATATATCAACAAATGTAAATTGGCAACGTTCAAATAAAACTCCAATCTTGGTTACATGCATTCACAAATCATGGACTACTCAGTTAATCAATCAATCCTGGATCCCATCAAGCACATAACGTAGGACGAGTATACCATGCAATGAAAATCAAGCATACTTAGTCATCTCCTAGGTCAAACCTATAAGTTTGAATGATTCTTACATGGATTAAATGTTTTTATTCTAAATAGTTCACCACATTAGAACGATCAATTGTAGCAGATTGAATTGTAAAGACCCAAAAATGCGAAAACCTTCTTTGTAATTGGCTTTCTAATCTGAATTAAATTTTATGAGATCTTTTAGGGAAAATTCCAAATAAGGACCCAAAGTGCCTTCATTTTCTCAAAAGAGGACCTAGAGTGAAGTCTGTCTCAAATAAGGACCCAAAGTGGTCATTTAGTTTCAAAGAAGGACCTCACTCGCCGGCCGGTGAACAGATGCATTTCCGATTTATATTCTGGTGGCTTGATCAGGGGTATTTTTGTCTATTTTTTAAAAAAAATTCAGTTGTCTTGTTTTTTTTTGGGTCAATGGTTGCACTGTTAATCATCTTCTTCTTCCATTTGTTCGTCTTCTTCTCAAGACCATCGAACTTGGAAGGGCTCGATGAGTTGCCTATTCCCTTTTAGGGCTCAACGAAACGGAGGGCCGAAAACTTGAGAGGGGACGTGACAGTGAACTATTTATGTTCCTAGAAATTGCATTCCAATTGATTCGGCAGCAAGTGGGATATGGAAAAGAATAGGGGAGAAAGCTAGTTGGTAATTTCAGGAAGTCAGTGATGAGAGGAGAAAGAGAAAGAGGGGGAAAGGAGGGGGAGGTTGGAACATTTGGTTATTTTATTTGTCATGTTAAGGTAGCTTAAGAATTAGTGACTACCTTGAGGACTTTATCATTAACAATGTAGACTGTTAGCTAGTTTGCGATAATGCTGAAGTTGGGTGATTACTCATTCATTCAATTTTGGCATGTCGGACGTTTTCACTGCCCTAATATCTTTCATGGGAGCATCTTTGATATGTTGTGAGTATCATGTCTCGCACTGTCCTTTTGTTTGGCTGAGTCATCAGCATTCGAATGTTTGGAGGATCTGGGGAGAATATGTATGCGGCAGAGATGTGTTTCAATCAAACCTTTTCAGCATCGTCCAGTAAGAGCGCAAGGTCGCATCCCATAATTGTAAAAGGGGCACAGTTTTTGAAAAAATTTGTTAAGCCTATTCGTGTGTGTGATTCTTGTCTCCAGGCCTTAGTTGATACTCCCTGCCTTCAAATGGAAAAAGAAGGAAGTTGTAGTGAGTCTAGCGTAGTATTACGATGGGCGTCCAGCCCTCGCCGACCCTCACCCAACCCTTCCCAAGTTCGATGGTCTTGAGAAGAAGACAAACATGGGGATGAAGAAGATGATGAACATTGCAACCATTGACCCAAAAAAACAAAAAACAAGACAATCGAATTTTTTTAAAAAAATGGAGAAAAATACCCCTGATCAAGCCACTGGAATATGAATCGGAAATGCATCTACTCACCGGCGGGCGAGTGAGGTCCTTCTTTGAGACTAAATGACCATTTTGGGTCCTTATTTGAGACATACTTCACTCTAGGTCCTCTTTTGAGAAAATGAAGGCACTTAAGGTCCTTATTTGAGATTTTCCCAATCTTTTATGTTTAGAGGCCCATTTACCATATACTTAGGGGTGTTAACGGTTTAGTTCAATACCCAACCGAAATGTTTGAGGGTGTATTAGCTTTGAAGTGAATCGTTCCCTTAGTTCGGTTCGATTTGGTTTAGTTTTTTTGTTTTCTTTTTTAAAATATTAAGAAGAGGTTTAGTGAAGAATGAGAGAGAATGATAAATTGTAATATTAAGAAGATAGAATAAAAAATGGTTATTTTTCATTATCCGAACCAAAAATCAAACTAAATAAAAAATGCATGAAAATTCGGTTTTGTTCGCATCGGTTTTGATTTTAGTTTGGTTTTCTGGTTTGATTCAAACACCCCTTCATTATATTATAAAGTAGCTAGAGTTGACATTTTTCTGGGAAAAAAGAAAAAGCTTTCCATTAAATTTTACACGCAGTGGTAAACTATTCTCTCTCTGGGGAGCTAACTCAACTCCTAGTGGACCTAAAATATTCAATTAAATAAAAAATCCACTTAGTCTAGTAAATAAAGGAAATGTTGCTTGATTCGTTCGAAAGAAAATTAATCGATGATAATTAAAATCTTGCTATTGCTATATAAAAATCGATAAATTTAATTAATTAAGATCTTCCATATTTGGTAAGACATTGTTAATATTATACTATCAATTTTTAATTATCATCAAATAACGGAAGACCTTGCATGACGGAAAATTAAATTGAATCTAGGCCTCGTACCCCACCATGACATCTTTGGACCATTTCATCGTTGAACAACTCTAAATTTCTGTATCAAGATCTTTTACGACAAAAAAATAATTTCAAGATCTTTACGGACAAAAAAAAATGAAAATCCAACGTGGGATAGTTTCGGTCCGAGCAACTTCAACGGCAGTTTCTGGAAAATCTCACCCTTTATTTATTGAGAAAAAAATACCGGCGCGAGTCACTTTCAAAGAAGATAGCATATTCTCGTAGCATCTCAAAAGCTTGCGTTTGAGTACAAAAGAGAGTTTACCTAAAGAATTGCGTCAAAGTTCTTTTTGGCGGTTGGACGTTTTGAATTTGGAAAAAGAAAAGCCACGTCAGATAAATTACTTTAAAAAAAAAATTACAAGAATTCGAAGCGAAAAGGCATGTTATCCCTTAGTAATCGCATGCATTCTCACTTAATACACGTAAAAGAGGGCGAAATAATGAAGAGCTGTAATAGCTTTGTTTCAAAAAATAAATAATTTTGAATTTTTTTTTTCTAAAAGCAACAACTTGTATCACTTGAAAATTGAATATGCGGAAAATATTTGTTTGGTCGACCAAAATGCTTGGATGTCTCATTAGTTAATTATTTTGAGCAATACAAACGTTCATTCTCATATAAATATCTTTTTAAATTGTTCATTTTTCGCAAAAAAACTCACAAGCGAAAGTTGAAAGTTTAATACTATGTAATAGATGAAAGTTTAGGAGATGACGCTTGTCTAATCAAGGTTGAGGAGGGTTTGTGAACATTTTTTTCGTTCTTTTAATTTCAAATGTAATTGGTAACGAGCACACAGACACATTCAAATAGATAATATAGGATAACTTTATAATAATTAGACTCATCTTATTTCGTAGAAAATGAATAATTAAAAAAAAATATTTTTCTAAAAGGGATTATTTGTATCGCTTTTAAAAATGACCGAATGAAAAATATTTCCATCGTCCACAAAAATATTTTTCGATGATGAAATTTTTTTTCATTAATTAATTATTTTGAGCGATTCATAAGATCATTTTAAGAAAATAATTTTCTAAATCATTCATTTTATCCATGAAACATAGGAACTCTTTAATGAAATAGAAATTGCCATCTGCACTGTCCTCAACCGAGGGAACTGGGTCAACTTGTGGTTGAGGATAGTGCCGTAAGACGTGTCAACCTAGCTGTGGGCATTTAACCCACTCTCACTTATTCTAAGCGTAGGAGGTTACTATATTTGCCTACCTGGTAGTAGTCTGAACCGAAGTCCTGACGTGGTGTCTACCTTCGCTACCGTGAGGCCCCCTAATTCTTTGTCTATTTTTATCTTCCCGACATAGAGGGAATAGGAGGACAGCGTGGGGTCTCTCACCCCAGGGTGGTTCTCCCGTCTGTTTCCTCCGTGAGCATTTTAAGGACCTGCTTAGGTCCAATAATTCTATCAAAGGAAAAGCCAAAGGTCGAATCAATCAAAGAAAATCGAATCGTTCAGCCAAAAATCAAGAAAAAAAATAAAAATAAAAGCGATTCGAAAAAAATGACAAAATACGAAAACGTGGAATCAATGAAAGAGCACGCGGCAAAGCGCACACGTGGGGCCCCAATCTCCCCCCGTCGCGCTGCTGAGGTGGCAAGAGAAATTTCAAAGGCGATCCACGGCGAGAACGCACGCAAGCGCAAGCGCAACGGATTAACCAGTCGCGGCGGTGAAGAAAAAGAGAGAGAAAGAGCGCTCGTGATGTTCAGCTGATCCCCCTTCCCTTTGATCAGCCGAACCTCGACCGACCGGCCGATCGGAAACCCTAGCTCCCGATTCCCGGAGATCGCCGCTCGATGCCCGATCGCTCGCCGGCGCCGCTGGAATCGGATTCGCCCGCGGAAGTCGTCTGATTCTTCGGGGGAGAGGGAGAGTTTCCCCGGCGTCGAAATGAGGGCCATGGAGACGGTGCACGATCTGATCGAGGAGGCAAAGGCTCGGACCCTGTGGTGGGCCCTGGTCATCTTCGCCGTCTCCTACTTCCTCTCGCGTAAGTCCCCCCGCCCGCGCCTTCCCCGTTCCTCGGAATTGGGAACCGGCGCCCCTCCTTTTTTTTTTTTTTTTTTTTAAATTTCCTAGTCCTTCTTGAAATTCGGTGTTGGATGGTGGTTTGGATTTGGGGTGAGGACTTGTGCCCCTGTTTTGGCTAACTGACGAAGAAATTTCCTGGAATAGAATGCCGGAGGAAGGGGAATATTTGATTATGATGTGGGAAACTTAGTTCAGCGACAAGGAGAAACCGAGTGGGATAAGGCTTTGGCAAAAATTTGGCACTAGGTTGAAGTTACTCGGATGTTTTTCAGATTATGAATTATTAGGGAATTACTATTTGTTCGATTTACGACGTTTTCGGTGGTGGTTTTGGGCTGTCGATGCACCCTCTTCCATTATGTGGAAATGGGTGGTATCCAAATGCAGCGTTTTAGCCTTGTTATTAATTCTACTGTGGAAAATTTGGAATGCACATATGGATCCACTTATGACTGTGATCTTGTTTTTTTCCCCCTTTTTCCTGAAAGCATATAATAATAAAAATTGCCATTGTAGATTTGCATACATTACTGAACCTGGACTTTGAGTCTCACACTTAAGTGTTGAAATGTGCATGCAAGATTAGGCATACCCCTAGACACAGGTGAGTGGGTAACTTAGCATTAAAATGTACACTGGCGGAACCACCTACCCCCCTCCCCAACTAAACAAACCCAACCCACACACACGCACACGGATAGATTAAGATGTCCTTTGCTGACAAACTGGTTGCTAATTTGCCTCAGTATTTGGGTGCCCATGTATGTAGCCTTTTCCTCTGTTAAATCTGATAATTAGTTTTAGCTGATTCATCAGTAAGATGACTGTTCTGAAGGTGTATATAATGTTGCAGATACAAGTAAATCAATGTGGATGAATTTACCTATAGCAATACTATTTGTCTCTGCAATGCGGATTGTCTTCAATGAAGTTGATTTCCAGTGGAGAGTTCGGTCCGTCCGTCCCAGTCCTTATTTATCTATTCTAAAGGAGAGGCAGTTATCCATAAATGACTCACGTCTTACGACTCCTCCACCTCCTCCAAAATGGAAGAGAAAAATTGATTCACCTATTGTGGAAGCTGCAATGACTGAGTTCATCGACAAAATCCTGAGGGATTTTGTTATAGATTTATGGTACACTGATATCACACCAGATAGGGATTTTCCTGAGCACATACGTGCAATAATCATGGATGCTCTTGGGGAGATATCAGGAAGAGTCAAAGCAATTAACCTTGTTGGCCTACTGACCAGGTATATTTTTACTTTTACTTCTTTATCTTATGGGAGTTGAGTAAAGTTCATGTTTAAATTGTTCGATATTAGTTGGTACAGGTAAAGTTAATCGTCCTCTAAATATTTCAGGGACATAGTTGATTTGATAGGTCATCACTTAGATCTTTTCAGAAGGAACCAAGCAGTCATAGGTACTGATGTGATGGGGACTCTGTCGTCTGAGGAGAGGGATGAAAGGTTGAAGTTCCATCTTATGGCGTCTAAGGAGCTTCATCCTGCATTGGTATCTCCTGAGAGTGAATACAAGGTGCGAGGTGTAATATGTATCCCTTATGATTTCTGGTCATCCATTGAGATTTCTCTGTTTCATATAATCTCTGTGAATTTCCAAACAGGTGCTTCAGTGTCTCATGGGTGGAGTTATAACTTTAGTTCTGAAACCAAGAGAAGCTCAGTGCCCTGTCGTGAGATCCATTGCTCGAGAGCTCGTTACTTGCTTAGTGATCCAGCCTGTCATGAATTTCGCAAGCCCAGCGTAAGTTTTTAGAACATAAATCTCTGCTCTTATTCTCTAAAAAGAACAAAACAGTCATCTTTTCATAAGCTTTTGATCATGAAAACTCTCAATAAAATGCAAGCTTTGATATCCTGCTTTGGTATGTACATGTCAATTTATTTTACTACTAAATGAAGAGAATTTGGTGGTGCAAAATTTCCTCACACATTGAGTGCTTAGGGGGTGTTCTCTTTGGGCTTGAATTATTGGTAGTTCTAGTTGTACATTAGGAGCCAATGAATGGTTGTTATATGATAGTATTTTGTCATAATGGTCATCCTGAATCCAAGATCTTAATGCCATTCAATGGCTAATATATATACTTTTTCTCACATGTCCAGGTATATCAATGAAGTAATTGAATTAATTGTCCTTGCTCTTAAAGAGGATGGAAGCAAAGTATTTGGTGCTACCCAGGCAACTAATGCTGCTAACCACCATGATTTTTCTGGCACTGCTCAGGCCAAAGATGGTGAAGGTAAATATCCATCCAGCAATTCTAATGCAATGGCAGCTACATCTGGAGATGAATTCTTTGGTTCTAGTACAGTTCCAGAAGAGAGTAAGCCACCTAGGGCTGCTGATTGGGCAAGGGTGCTGGAGGCGGCGACCCAGAGAAGAACTGAAATTCTTATGCCCGAAAATCTTGAAAACATGTGGTCCAAAGGAAGAAATTATAAAAAAAGAGAGGCCAAGAAAGTTAAAGCAGCAGTTCAGGAATCAGTTGGAAGTGGGTCAGTTCATTCTATTCCTTCTGTAGATCGAAAAAGGGGATCGTCAATCACTGGGGCGGGAGATTCTACTAGATCTGAAGAGAAAGCCATAGCCCAGCTGCCTCCCCCATCGGTCTTTGATAGTCCACTGGAGCTTGGGAATGATTCTTCGAGCAAAGAAAAGCTGCCACTTTTTGGATGCGGCAATCTTGAGGAGACGACGGAGGATGCTGCTAATATTGGTGCTAATGACAGGAGAAGTAGACTGAAGAGATCAAACAGCACTTCCGCTTTAAAAGTTGAGCCCGACACGAAAAAGGTATTTACAGGAGATGGTGAAGGTGCATATATCGCCGAGTTCTACCACCCAGATTTTGGCAGCCATAGTTTTAATTGTAAAGTTAAAAGTTCCACAGACATGGTAATTCGAAGTGAGGGTCCTCGTCCACCCAAGCTCAAGTGCCGGGTAAGCTTTTTAAACCCCAGTTTTGCCCTGTAGATGCACAATTCCTGTCAAGTCTTCAGAGAAATGAAGAATCCTGCTTTAAGCCAAAATATCTTTTTCAGTCAATGTATCACATATTTGTTTTCTTATTTAATTGTTGCCCTACAGGTGTTGGGAGCATATTTTGAGAAACTTGGATCGAAGTCTTTTGCAGTTTATTCAATTGCTGTGACAGATGCAGAAAGGCAAACATGGTTTGTCAAGAGAAGGTGTGTTTCCAATCTTTTTTATCATATAATGGTTAGAGCTGACTGCTGAAATATGTAGCATTTTCCTAGGGAATTCTTTTTCAGTAGATATCAGGATTCTTTGGTTTATGGTAGTCTTTTTGGGCCAGCAGATACAGTAATTTTGAGCGGTTGCATCGACATCTTAAAGAGATTCCTAATTATACATTACATTTGCCACCTAAGAGGATATTCTCATCAAGTACAGAGGACGCTTTTGTTCATCAGCGCTGCATTCAGCTTGACAAGTACCTGCAAGTATTACTATGTTCCTATTGACTCTTCTTTATTTCTTTTGCTGTTTTTCATTTTCTGCAATTTAATTATGCTGTCTTATTCCAGGATCTTTTGTCGATAGCTAATGTTGCTGAACAACATGAAGTGTGGGATTTCCTGAGTGCTTCCTCAAAGGTGTCCAATTTCTATCATAAAATGAAAAAATAGTCAGCTGAATAATTTCTTACTTATGCTTAAATCAAATGATGTCTGATACGTGCCAATAATTTCTTTCTTCAATAGAACTACTCTTTTGGAAAATCATCTTCGGTGATGAGAAGCCTAGCAGGTACGTCTATATCTGCTCATTTATCGTCTAGATGTAATTTGTGGCAGATATAATGTGGTTATGGTGGTTGGCATGATAAGAATTTTCCTTGACCGCTGTTATGCTCATGGGCCTAAAGGGCCTGGTTTGGTTCTATATCCTGAGCGATATTGTGGTTTCTGGCTGGGAACTTCTCCATCACGAACCAAGGACGTCATCCAAGATTGGAAGCATGAACCACCCTTCGGTTCTGTTCTGTTCAGGAGATTTTCCTCTTCCTATCTATTTTCTCCTCATCCTGTGCCTGTCTCTTTCTCAGCTGCATCATGTGAGAAGAAATATGAACATTAGATAAAAAAAAAAAAAAAACCAAATGTGCAAAACATACATTGAAAGAGACACATAGGTTTGCAAAAAAGGCCGCAGTTCTAGAGATGCGAAAAGAATAGCTTGCAAAAACAAGGTGTTTCCCAATTAATTGATCATGTGATGATTAGAATCTCCCTAGAGCTAGGTGGAGAAGAAAGTAAATGCAGAGAAGGAAGACATGGTTTTCTCTTATAAATGCTGAGAGATGAAGACGGCAGTTGCTGTTGCTTTTGAAGAACGTGTAAACATTAAGCCTTTGCAATGCTCGAGACCTGCTTTTGTAAGCATGACCTGGTTAGCACTTGACAACTTAGTAAAACACATGGAAAAATTAAGGTACCATTTGACTTTTAATGGGCACCTGAGCAAAAACCAAATAAAAATAGAAATGTGGTCAAAAGTTAAAATGAGTCCTGCAGAGAGCTAGAAATTTTCGGTATGTTTCTATCAGATCTGTCTGGTTTTTCAGGTTCATCTGGTATTTTAATTTTTAGATTCACCTGGTTGTTTTGACATCCTTTGTTGTGCCTGTCGTGGGTCGTTCATGTTCTTATACTTGGCCTCTCTTAACATGTATGTAACTAATCAATGAAAGTTTTTAAACATATGTCATTTGCCATATTTGGAGTTTATTGTTCAAGTTGCTATTGTCCGTGAAATGACTTGAATCATGTCAAATATCTGTTAGTTTGGGCCTGATATCAAACATGTTGGGCAACTCATATAGGATTATTCCCAAGTGAATAGGGAAGAAAGATGCTTTGGTTTTTGGGGGAAAAAAAGGGAAGGGTGGTGGGGGGAGAGGGAGGGAGAGAGAGACTTATAACAGAAGTCACAGGTGCAAACCAACTGACAGCTGACGCTCCCACATTGATGTCGCTTCTGTTCTTGTATTGCCAGAGATGTAACTGTATAGTTTTGTTCCAAGGCTCCTTTCTCTCTCTCTCTTAATCATACTGGTCATCAACCAGCACTGACTTCTTTGCTGCTTGCTGTTCCATCAATAACCAGTCTTTCTTTTGTAAATGCTAAATGTTCAGCAACAACTGAGTAATGTCATTGTTTTTTATTTTTATTTTTTTGGTAAAAATGTCATTGTTTTTTAAAACGTCAGAAGAATCTTAAAACTTTTATTTTTAATTTGAACCTACAACTTTACCATATTGGAAAGAATTTTTAATGTGACTTCCATATTACACTTGGTCCCGCTGGTAGATGGCCATTATTTTATCCATAAGGTACTAGGAACATCCTTATATTTAGCTGCTAAACATCATGGTCTATCTGTAAAGTCCATTGACACTAATTATTAGGCTATCACCCGCACATTCTAGAAAAAAAAAAGACTATCATCCTCTCTGCTTGCTTTGTAATTTGACTTAAAAACATGGTTGAGCATGTTTTGTCCATAAATGTCCCTAGATATGTGTGTGTTACATTGACAAAGCCTTTTATTCTCGCATTAACAATTCTTTTACGTATTTATCTCATTGAAGAGTAAGTTGATTTTAAAGTAAAAAATTGAAAATCTATAAAATGACCAATTAAAATAATACCAGGGAAAGACATTTTGTCACTTAATTATGTCCATCCATTAATGAGTAAATATGTACCTCGCAGGGATTCGTTCTTCTATTTAGGTTGAATCTGAGATAGTTCAGGCAGCTTTATCCAATACGTCTATGTACATGAAAATTTTATCAACTCAATGTACTTTTTTTATTTTGGCTTTCATTTATGTTTTTGATGCTTAAAGAATGCAAAGAAGATTCTAAAAATATAGAGGAAAAGTAAACTTAAAAGAGATTAGTGATGTACAATGTTAAATGCAAATTCTTACATTTATGTGGAGTTATGTCTTGTTGAAGCACACTAATGCGTTGATAATTATAGTCAAAGTGTTGAAAAATGGAAAATGTCACCCAAAAAAAGTTAAATAAGGTCATACTATTTAGTTCATTTAAGGGGAAAAAATGAAGAACAAAATTGAAGATGGAGAATAGGCAAATCGAGGCCTACTTGCACTAATTTTATGCACTCACTGCTCTCTACTGTAGGACCCCCAAAACTCTCCTTTCATCTATTTTATGATGTTGAATTTAAAAAAGAAAAAAGAAAAAGAGTCATGCATTCTATTTGGACAATTTTAATTTCCTGGAGAGCATTTTTCCTTCCACATACCCAACTTGTTTTCAAGAAAATAGGATCAAACACTTCGAACCTTTGAAAATGAAATCTGAAAACAATTTCTCAAATCAAACAGGCGCTTATATTTTCTCAACATTACGATTGAAAATTGCAAGGATTTGTTTGGTTGTCTTATAGTTTTGCCTCTTGACTTCTTTTAGAGCCCCACCTACCCACCTTCTCTCTCTTCTCACCATTCCCAGCCCATATGCATACATTTCCTTTACACTAATATTGAATGGGTTGGGACACCATGAAATACTACTCTTTACTTTTCTATTGGCCTAAGACTGGTTAGGGAACAATGTGGAATAATTTTGATTGTGGTAGATACTCTCAAGCATCCTAAGGAGTCTAGAAGCAATAGAAATGCCACACACTCAAATAAGTGACTGGATGGGAAAACCTCATCAATTACTTCCACTTTCCCTACTTTATGGAACCTGAGCTACTGTCTGTGTATTTCCAAGTTATTCTCCTTCAAAGAATCTCATAATTCTGCTACAGCTTTTGGGTACAGTGCAAGGAAATAATTTACAGTCATTTCTTCTTCTAGGTGATTGCAAATTGACAAGCATGTGCATCAATTAACAAGTATTCATTGTATGATATCATTGGGCATTTTCACCCCTAGTTGCCTGGAGTACTCTGGGCTCAAACTTATTTTGAAGTTTCTTGACATTGAGTGCATTTCCTTTTTAAAATAATCTTATCAACTGCCTTGGTCAGTCACGGCCATAATAACTATTATGTTTTCTTATGGATGCAAAAAAAATAATAAAAAAAAAATTTGAAGAGTGCTTTCTGTTTTTTTCTTTTTCATGTGACTTGACCCTGGATCTATTTATTTGGACAAGCCTGTCCAACTTGAAATTTTTATGGTTTGCCATCCCCAGTTAATGAGTATTTGCAGTTCAATTTTATGAATTAACCATTTTTCCTCTAAACTCGAGAAATAAGCTCAAGTTCAAATCTTACATATTCCTTTACACTCCCCATGTGAGTACGATTTTACATGTGAGACATAGAATGCCATATTGATAATTGGAGACTACATCACAAGAATAGGAAAGCCGGCAGAATAACAGTAAGAGAAGTAGCAGTATTGAACTCGAACTCTTGACCTGTGTTATAATATTAATGTGAATTAATCATTTCTTTTTGAACCTTAAACTGTTAGGTAATGGACACACAATGAATATTTAGCATAATTCTTAACAAATTGATGATTTCTAGTGAGTCTGTTTGGATCTTAATTTTCTAAGTGTTAGATTGCGCTTAAGAAGTGTGTCTATCAATGTCATGCTGATCATCATTTGAAAGATGACTTTGTCTATCATCTTTCTTTCTTTACTTTTTTTTTTTATGAGTACAAAATTTTGATAATATTGTGCATTTTCTTTCATGATTTTTGGTTAACTCACGGCTTTCCCTCTTCATGTCAATGAACAGTGAATGTGGACGATGCAGTCGATGATATTGTCCGGCAGGTCAAGGGGGTTTCAAATGGATTAATGCGTAAAGTTGTAGGTCCTACACCTTCCACTTCTGAAGCATCGGCATCGATTTCAGCGAGGCAACTGTCCTGGAATGCAGATGAAATAGACAGATATGTTTCCAAGCAAAACACTGCGGAAACATCCAGTATCTCTGATAATGAGGATGGCGATAGAGATGGAAATCGTGGCAGTGATGAAGTAGGATCTAGTGGACATGTAAATGGATGGCATTCAGATAATGAGTTGACCTCCAAGAATTTTCCCCCTAGGGTGGTCAGACATGGTGAAGGCTCTAGGAACTCAGTATCTGAAAAGAAGTATGGTTTGGTGCTTCATTCTGATTGGAATGGACCAACTGGTTCTTCTTCCCTGACAAATTTTCGAGTAGCTCCAGATCAATTGGTAGACCCTGTTGGCATGCCTCCTGAGGTACTACTGGATTTAGCTACTTTTTCCCCCTTTTTCTTCATTGTGCTGCAGATTTAGCACCTATCCTTCTACGAACTGATTACTTTGACAAATGCACATGGCATGAAATTTGGAAAGATCTATCTTCTTTTAATTTGGTTATATTCATACAATGCAGGATCAATTCATAATTTGTAATTTACTTGTAAGAAACGTATGATGTATTAAAGCATCAAGGAGTTATAATATGATTAGCTCTTCTTCAGATAAGTAATTCTGTTTCGGATAACAAGTGATGATTTACTTGACATTTTTAAATATAACTTTTCGTGTAGGAATATTTCTTTTTTTTTTTCAAGATCCCATTGAAAGGACTGGAGAGTGTGTTGTACGTATTTCACAAGGTGCTTTTATACGATGAAGTTCCCTATCTTTTGTGTGTGGATCATGAAGTATTTTTGAATATTAAACTGGGAAGTAGGTGTTTGTGTAGTCTGGTGTTGTGACAGATCAAATCAGACCCGTGATACCTAATAATCTGAACTCTAAATTGTCGGCCTGCTATTTTGTCACCCCTGTATGTTGGGTTACTCTAGTCAATGGCATCTATCCTGTTAGACGACCAAAGCCTTCTGAAATCTTGCTTCGCTTGGGCAGTTCAAGTGTTTTGTAGAGTATGGTTGCAAAAATAGTGATGTCTTGTGCATTTCTCATATGGATTTTGTTAAGTTTCAATAAATAAGTAGTTCTGAGTCAGCTCACGGTATAAGTGCTATTTGCATGCATGGGCCTCAACAGCCTCAAGGTCACATTTTCGGCATCTTACACTGAAGATGTGTTTGAAAAAGGTTGTGTCTGCACTATATAATGCATTGAAAAATTGTTCATAAAGATGGGATGGTGGCTAAGTCAAGCAGAAGACTTCAAAGTTGACAACCATTTTCTTTCAGCAAATGTTTATTTCTAATACTCTTCTTTTGCCCTGACAGTGGAGTCCTCCGAATGTTTGTGTGCCTATGTTGAATTTGGTGGACAAGATTTTTCAGCTTAAGAGGAGGGGGTGGCTAAGGTGAGCTGATTTACCCTTTTCTTCTAGACCTAGAATGTGGTTTGTTTGACTTTTGTCCCATTAGCGATTGTTTGGACCATGAGTAATTCTTGTTAACCTATTAAAGAAATTATCAATTAAGGTTAGTTTGTAATTGTCGCATAAATTTGCTGTCTGTACGTTTGTTGAATTAAGTTATGATGAGCAGCTTAGCCTGTTGAACTGAAAGTTATTTGTAATTTGTTTGCCAATGGCTGTAGAGGATTGTAAATTATGTCTGTCAGCTTCCTTCACTGTAGAATGTAGTGCTATCAGCTAGTTTTGTTGCTCATTAGGAACACTAGACTGGGTAACATCTTGGTAGCTGGAATTTCTACTCAATGAACTGGCCATGTGAAGCCTTCATACTGCAATTCATTTTGTGCTCAGTTTAAGAGGTTGTAATGGAATAAATTCGACAAATAATTTTATCTCAAATTGATTTTGTGCCTTGTGTGGATTTAGTGCCAATTCTCTTTCATTTTCATCATATTTAAGAGATCAATGAAAATACATTGGAATGCATGGAATTGCACATTCAATAATTAGGTTGCTAATTATATCCATGGGCACGGATTACCTCCTTAATATCTATCAAACATATTGAAAAAGATGACTAAGCTGCCATTGCACTGTCTGATGTTCCTCTTATCAATTGCCTTCACCCCAGTGACTGTAAGGCACCATTACCAGTCAAGGGGATAATCGCTGGCATCTACTTAAACCCCACGATTGGAATACTGCTTGATGGAAAGCAAGTCCCCCATAAGAAGTGATTTACCTTAAATTTTGCAACATAGTAAGAAAGAAAAAGTGAATTCATGGATGTACAACAGTTAAAGTTGATTGAGGAAAGTTCAGTTGACTGCCTAAAAGTCCTTGTAATATAGCCTTGGTTCGCATGCAATCCTCCCAACTACATTGAACACATGAGGGCTAAAATGAACTCACCACCTTGCAAGTCTGATATTGACTATATTCTTGTAAGACTGCAAAATGACCCCTTCTTCTGTGAAAAAAAATATGCAATTAATGAAATAATATGCTGTCAAATGATGTATGGAAACAGTAATAAAGTTGTTGGCAATTCTCGACAGTTGATTGTCAAAAACTCTTGGATGCAGGAGACAGGTATTTTGGATTTCAAAGCAGATTCTACAGTTGGTAATGGAAGATGCTATTGATGATTGGCTCTTGAGGCAGATTCACTGGCTTCGAAGTGAGGAATCTATTGCCCAAGGAATTCGGTGGGTTCAAGATGTAAGAACAAAGAATGCTGTAGTAACAGCCTTCTCTAGTAAGGATGCAATGCTGTGGGATAAATCTGATGTGAACATGAGTGACTCTTAATGCAATTCATATATATCTAAACAACTGGCCAAAATATAACATACATCAAAACATGATTGTGTGGCCAAACTACGATACACATCAAAACGTGATTTCGTGTAGTTTCTTATGTAATGCTATTTAACCAGGCAGTATGCTTCAGAAGCGATATGACCTTTTCTTCTCAATGTTCTGAAAGAAATGAACTTCTTTCAGGTTCTCTGGCCTGATGGTACATTTTTTATAAAATTTGGAAAAACAAGATTGAAGAAGATGATATGCAACCAAACGAGAGATTATTTCAGACTATAAATCAGTTTGGTGGCAGTAGGATATCCAAACAAGGGTCCTCATCCTTCGAGTTACAGCTTGAAGCTGCTCGCAGAGCCCGTGATGTCAAGAAGATGTTATTCGGTAAGTAAATGGTAGCACATGACCCGCAATTGAATTTTGACATAGGGTAACTTATTATGTCGAAATTTTTGCTCTTTGATGGTAAAGATGTTTTGTGTTGCTGGTTTATTTGCCTTTTCTGTCGGATAACTAATTGTATTCTAAATACTCAACTTAATGATCATATCTCGTTAAGTATTTAGGTATAGAAAAAGAGGTGAAAAAGGAAGATGTCTAGCCCCTGCCCCCATGCCAACTATGATTTATCCAGTCGAGAGTTTGCATTTTAAGTAGTTTGTGTATTAGATAACGTGGTTTTACTACTCAATTATCTAGTTATTTAAGCTTTTGCCATGGTTTCTTATATTTGGCTAAGAGCAATGTCTCATTAGCATTTCGAGGACCTTTTATGGATAGTAAAAATTAAGTTAATGTCAATTGTGTATACAAAATTCATAATGAGGTGATATAAGAAAAAGAATTCTGATTACTGCTGTGAAAATATAATCAAGAAGGATATGAACTAGCAAGAGAAAAACCAATTGATGGTAACTTAAACAGAAGCCTGTCTTTGATGGTAAGAAATTCCTTCTGTTTCAAAAAATTTGTACATTCTAATTTCCATAAAAACAATATTGTCCTCATGGAAGGATCCTGTTTAATTCAAAGTACCCATTGTAGATATCAGATGGGCGGTTTCTTAATGAATTGCATATGATGTCTGGGAGTCATTTGATCATTTTATGATGAGTCAAATGTCTTCATGTCGACTTATCTTCTAATGACCTAATTGGTGATCATCTTGTGAGAAATAACTTATCTTCTAATGACCTAATTGGTGATCATCTTGTGAAAAAGAAATATTTAACTTATCTTCTAATGACCTAATTGGTGATCATCTTGTGAAAAAGAAATATTTCTTTTAGCAATTAGTTAGGATCTTTTTGCTGGGGGTTCTTGTTATGATGGTTTTAATAACTTGCCTAATCATGAGAGTTGAAGTTGCAGGAAGGGGGCAGTGGATTACACCTCATACAGAACAAGAAAAATGAAAAAAAAAATGCTAATCTCTTGTTCACTATATTTACTCTCTGTAACCTGTCTCTTTCTAGATTAAGATACTTTGCTCTGTAGGACTCATTGACTACAAATATCAACTATTGATAAAATCATCTTGCTTTTTTCTTTTTCGGGTAGAAATAAAATCATCTTGTTGAAATTGCATTTTATTGACTGTTTCCTTGTGGGTAGAAAAGCTTACAACTTCACTAGGTAGTGAGCACCATAGTAGTGTTATGCAAAAGGAGACTTAGTTGCACTAAAATCCATCAAGGAAATCAGTTGAAGTATTGCTTCCACTGATGGACCTTGTTATTTAATTGCGCGTAATTGGAATTGGGAGAGCAGGGTTAATATAGTAATTGAAGGAGATTGGCTCAAACTTTCGGTGGTGGTATGTCACAAGCAACAGGTAAAGAGAATGCAGAAGATAGCACATGTAGTAAAGAATGTCATAAATGATCATAGTCAATACAATCATATACTTTGTTTGCATTCCATCTCTTATTAAGCATATAATGGGTGGAGTTGAATTTTTAATGGCTGACAAGCTTTCATTTTTGTCTCTAGCCAATAAACTTTCTTCTTTTATTTACCTGGGGGTGTATAGGTGCTTTGAATTTCAGCATTCAGTAACAATTCACTGTTGGTCCTTTAAGTACATGGCAGCAACTTTAACCTTTTCCATAAATGATGCATTTTTCCCCTTATGTCAGAGGGAGCTCCTGCTACGCTAGTCAGCTTGATAGGCCACAACCAGTATAGGCGTTGTGCCAAAGACATGTACTACTTCCTTCAGGTTACCATCGTCCGAGGCACATCTTTCTCTGTTATTTTTATATCCATCGCTACTGTCTTCCTACAATTATCTATATGATGCATCTCACCGGATCATCTTTTTTTCTTTTTGAAATGTGCAGTCTTCTATATGTGTGAAGCAACTGGCATATGGAATACTGGAACTCTTACTAGTGTCAGTTTTCCCTGAGATGCGCGATGTTGTCGAAGACATCCATAAGAAGATGCGTGTTGAGCAACCTGCTTAGGGCAATTAATGAGAGATTTCACAATTTTGGCCATGTCGTCTTGGAATAGTCCAATGGGTCCTTGCCGTTACATCTTGTCTACATCGAAGCTTCCCCTGTATATCCAAATATACAAGTGAATGAGGATTGTGAATTCATGACACCCGACGGAACCAGTTTTGCAGGACAGGATCGGGCTTTGTCTCCTCCAATGCTAACTGTACAGAAGCGCACATTCAGCGTCTGTATATAGTTCATGTGCATACCTTGTTTTGCTTGAAGCAATATACCCCGCCGTTTGATTGGGGTATGTGTGTTCTTTGTGCATCTTTCTGTTTGAAAATGAAAAAGGAATGATCCACCCAATTCTTTCGGTATTGTATACCCAACGGTTGTCTATTACGAAAGCTCAGGTGCTAATGCTCACAAGTGTGCTTTCTCCATCTCTTTCCGCTTCTGCATGGCCTTAATTTATACTTCCACAGTTGATACTTGTGAGCAACCTTACAATGCTTGACTTGTGATGATTGATCATGCTAAGAGCAGAGCTGGTGATTCGGTCATGCTGATCTCTCTCTCTCTCTCTCTCTCTCTCTCTCTCGTTCGTAAGTCATAGTGTGCATGCGTGTCCCCACCGAGTGCTGGAGTTTGTATGTTATCGTGTGCACGTGCGTTCGTAGTGTAAAGAAGCTGTGACGTGATAAAAGCTCCTGAATGGTTAAAATCTGAAAAGGAAAAAAAAGAATAAAACCAAACGAGAAAACCGACAGGAGCTGTGAACGATGCACCAACATCTCAAGCCAATCTGGTAATTGGAAGGTGTACCGAGGTTAGGCAGTCAGATCCCTATTGAACAGGCTTTTGACGGCAATTCGAGACCAAGTGCGGCAGAGGAAGTTGGGGCAAAAGGATCGGAAAAAATTTAAACATCATTCGTACGCAAATTTGATAAAAAATTGATTAAAGAAATCATCGCTTTTCAACTGTATCAATCATACAGAAGTCTGTATTCACTCCTCTACTGAGGTAGAGCAAAAATGCATGCATTCCTGACTTTAGGTTCCTCTCGCTTGTTTATTCTTGAGCCCTTTTATAAGGCACATGAGCAATCATAGTCCCAATGGTCAAGGTAAACCATGCTTCGGTCTTGGTTCGTTTGATTATCTCTCACATAGTGGAGACTCGGACATTGCTTCAGTCGCACGCTACTCGTACTCCTGATACTCTTTTCGCACGGAGAGGGAGAGAGAGAGAGAGAGATGGTGTGAAGGACAGTTAACGTGAGAGCAGCAAAGGGTGGAGATGGTGTGAAGGAGGACAGTTAACGTGAGAGCAGCAAAGGGTGGTCAAGTGCAGGACGAAGCCGGGAGAGATAGGGCCGCTCGGGCTATGGGCGGTTCAGGGAAGAGAGGGTCAGAAGGAACAAGGAGAGGATGCCGGAGCTTGGCATTCTTCCTCTTTCCTTCAACCTCAACCTCAATCTAGTGAATGCCCAGAGAAACAAACATGTTGTGGAGAAGAGGTCATCTGTCTCTGCTTCCTGCTTCGATGCCTCTGCGTTCTGCTTCTTGTCATGTTAGCGTTGTGAGTGTCTTGCAATACCATATGTCTATCATGCCCTCCCTTTTGTTGCATTGCAACGAGGAGAAAAATGTTATCTTTGAATGAAAAACTTTCAGATGACCTGTTGATGATTTCGTCTTGCAAGAACATGGAAAATGGAGTGAAATGCTTACCAGTTAGCAGTGAGATACGTTACAGATATTGCATAGTCTTCGTAGAATCAGTTTGGAAATCCTGAAATTCACACGGTATTTGAATTCGAAAGGATTGACTTCAACCATACCCTTTCTTGTTCGCTAGACTTGAACTACTACTTTTCTACTTCTGCAGATGAAGCCTACATGCATTCAGCCACTCAGGATACAGTAAATCGCACTTGTAGTGAACCTTGTCGTACACAAGGTGTTCTTGACAGTTCTCGACCAAAAGATGTTCACGATGCCACGGCAGAGAAAAGGATCAATGAACACATTGAGGCCAAGCATTTTAATGAGAACCATCAACTGTGAGATGAAAATGAAACACAGATGGATGTGACGGAGTTTGTGGAAGATGACAGGTTTGTGCTTTTGCTGGCATTCAAGTCCAACAAATGACACTTTGACGTTGTTAAGAGTTAATTGTGAAAATTGCTGCCAGAAGCAATTAAGTGTCGTGTGTATCTGACTCTAATACACTTCACTTTTGGCTTAAAAGTGCTTGGTTTTGACGGTTATTGTGACATAAAAATCACGGAACAGATGTTGCCGTGCTGAAATAGGAGCAACCCATGCATGTACTAATAATTAGGAAAGGAACATTTTGCAGTGAGTCTATAACTTACCTCAACAAATTTGGCAAACATAGACTGAATTAATTCTCTTATTTAGATTAGAAAAGATAGTGATAATTATATAGCGAATGATGAAAAGGAAAAGCTTTAGAACATTTTAGAGCTAATAGCGCATTTGCTTTTTCTATCAGCATCACCACTGAACAAAATTGGACCCTAATCTTCTAGGAACTTTGCTACTCAAAAATTCGTCGTTCCCAAGCAAAGTTGCACTCTTGCCTTTTCCTCTGCCACTGAACTTGAGCAGCTCTAGCGTACAGGCTTTATAAACACCTATGTTGCACCTTAATAGTGGCAAAAGCTACAGTTCTCGTATCCAGCATAAAAACTGTTTAACAAGTTTCCAGATCAAAAGATCTTTGTCTCGGTTGGTCAGTCACAGAGTTTGACTGAGACCAGATTTAGTGTCTTCTGTTCACACAAGAGAGGCAGCACATGCAGTGAAAACCTACAGCTTGAAGTAAGGTTACATGGTACGATGGCATAATGTTCACATCAGTTGGAACAGATGAATAAGATTCCAAACATCTGAATAAACACCCCAAGAAAATTATCTAGCAAAACATAACTTTGAGAGTTCATAACAGATTTTGAAAGTTTCTGAATTAAATCAATAAGGTTGGTGCGTGATGTTGTAGGCCGGTATATGGAGAAGTTAATAGATGGGAATTCAACAAGCCTGCATATTTTTCCTCATTCTATGGACCTGGCTATATTTGTTTTCCGAAATTCGGAGATAGGCAATCATCAGAGACTCGGAGTCGATCCTTCTAATGCACCATTTCCACTACCAAATGATCAGTCTCAGAACATATTTTGGTATGGGCTGGTGATTGTATCCCGAAGATCAGAGTATAGGCCATACAGAGAGTACCGGCGAAGGTTCTTTACTTCGTACCACGAGTTGAGCACAACATCGTTCTTGTCAGTACCCGAGAATGTGAGCTGTATGCCTATGTTGCATGCCCCGGCATGACTACACTTGGAGTTTGGTACTGCACAGTCTTCATTGTTGAGGCAAACAGCGGAGTCCCCGGAGCACGAATCGCATCCAAACTTCTTCCAGTACAAGTTTTGGAGCGTACCTTTCTGGAACTCAAGGACCTGTAGCGAACCGCATCTACTGTCAAATACGAGGGAGACAGAAAAGGAGGAAGAAAAAGTAAAAAGAGTGCCAGTGAAATGACAGAATCGATTTTATGAAATTTACCAAAGTGAAACTGGTTATTGTGTGAGTAGAATCGGCCACTTGTACTGGCAATGATCTTGCAGCATACTTATGTCCAGCGAAGGCTACCATATAACCTCCTGACATTGCCTATGAGTCCATAAATAACATCAAAAGAAAACATCATGAAAAAGAGTAATTTCATTATTCTAGTGATGTTGCTGTAACATATATGAACGATCACACCAAATCTCATAGGGAAAGATGGGCAGTACTGACAATTTGATTCATAGGATCAAGTGAAAATCAACACTCCTAGGAAGTGAAAGTGGAGAGGAGTAAAGAGAGACATAAAGCTAATTGGTCGAGAGCGTCAGCTTCATTGAGTATCGACATTTTTGCCCATTTGCAGATGTTAATAATAATAATAATAATAATAATAACTACAAGAAATTCACGGTACTGCGCTTGAGCAGAAGTGTTGACAAAAAGGGTGCAAATTCCAGCACACAAAAGAAAATCAATAAACCAACAGAGAAGATATGATAAAAGGGCCTGGTCTTCAAACTAACCCAAGCATTGCAACATTAATCAACAGAAGTAATGACATTAAGAAGACACCAAATCCAGAGATATGTAGGGCGACTACATGATTATAAAGGAATTGTGACTTAATCTGAAAGACAAACCAATCTTCTCCGGGGAACTTAATGCACGAATTCAATTTGATTGAAATGGACTTCCTAATTTTGGAGAGTTGGCCTTCACCCCTCTGCACCATTACCAGGTCTATATACAAAAGAGTGAGAACTTTTTATCACACCTTCATTAGCCAATGCTGGCCTCTGAATAAATATGTCCTAGCCTAAACAATTACGACCACGGACATGCTCCAAAGTCCAAATTTTAACAACCCAAGTGATGATCGACAAAGCGAACAAATGAGATGCTCCAGCTAGCATGCTGGCATGATTGGTAAAAACCATGTCCCGATAACGCTGACATGTGCTAATTAAGCACATCTAATGGCATTGACTGATATGCATTGTAATGCAAATATACGCAGCATTGTTATGCATCAAAGCACAGAATTAATTGAAAAATCAGCTTCACATGCTTCCTAAAGTACATACCGGGTTGAATGTGCTGCTGTTGATGGTGAGCAGGGAAATCTCATCCACTTTTGGCCTGAAAACAGCAAGCTGAGCACTTGAACCTGCTAGAGGAAGTCGATTGTCACAGGGCGAAAGCTGAATCTGTTGAAAGAAGAACGATTCCTTCGTGGAGAAGGCAAGGCCGAAGGTAAATCCATCCCCTTTCTGGATTTTCGTGTCCGAGCATGGATCGAAAACGAGATTTGTGTCTTCTGCATCTACAGCAATTGTAATAATCGAAATTGCTGCTATTAACGGTATCAAAACTGCTCTGTCCATTGTACTATGTGCTCTCCATTTTCCCATCTTCACTTCTCAGAATCTAAGAAAGGAGGCAAAAAACTTCATCATTAGTGCAGGATTTAATTTTACCGACCACGGATGTGAATACAAGGTGACAGTCAACATCTGCTTCGGTATATAGGGGGGATACCTCGACGTAACATGACATCAAGAAATCAGATGAAAGAAAAATACTTTCGATTTCCAACACCATGAACCAAGAAAATATGGAAAAAATTCACAAGAATAAACTCAAACATTATCATTTCCACCCACATGAGCAAATTAGGAGCATGAAAAAACCCAGTTGGGAAAATGATATCTGATGCCATTATTGTGCAACATACATGGAAAGCGGAAAAAGAACAGATGTCCTGGATTTTCTTGAACCAATCTAACAAGGTGGGAATATAATCGGCAACTTATGTATTTGTCAACCCATTTAATGGATCATTCGCGCACACAATCTATCAAATCATTGGAAGGAGGAGAAACCAAAAGGGAAAACCAAGAACGTACCTCGCCGACGCAGCGGAAAAGCTCTGTTGCTCTCGCAGCAAATTTCAAGAACAAGAAAACGAACTGAAGACTTTCTGCAGAACACGTCCAGGAAAATGTTCAGGGGGCTGAAAGGCTTAGGAGACGGTGGTGGGATCGGGCTTGGAGAAGATGCGTGGAAAACTCAAACTTGAATAGGGAAGCGAAACTTTGATGATTTTCGAAGTTTGCAAACTGCAATTTCAAGAATCAAAGGAAAAGGAAAAAGTTAAAGGAAAGAAATGGCAAGATGTTGAAGGAAACGGCCCCGGGACGCACGAAACGGTTGCATCGGCAAGCCAGGTGGATCTTGTCCCAAAAACGGTTATGGAAGTTGGCATTCCGACCGGATCCCAAGATGGTACTACGTAGATTTTCTCTTTATCTTTTAAAAAGTCAAGCCGCCATCAATAAAAAGTTAGAACATAATGGTTGTGGTGCCCAGTAGGATGTGATTCATGACACGCGGATAACTGTAATTGGTTGGTAACATCACGTTATTGTTGACTCGCGGTGTAATTGCCACAGAAGCTACTTGCTCTATTGGGTGGACAAATCGATCCTAGACTAAACAAGCGAATATATGAAAATATAAAATTCTCGTTGTAAGATTGTTGAAAGATATGTTAAGGCTAGATTGTGACTAGGAGGAAAGATTATTTGATACATTTGGTTTAAGTAAATAATTACAAGTTAAGGTGCAAGTAAAGTGGATATCACATAAGGCACATGAACATCAAGAAGAAGTTGAATCCTTAAGTCTCATGATTAATTGATATATTAATTGAGTGAATCAAACGCAAATTGAAATTAGATCCTTACTTTGTCACTTTCACCCAAATTTTAAATTCATCATGACCCTTACGATTTCAAGTAAGCAAACAAAAGCTTATATTAGCCTTTCCAATCAACATATTCTTTGAGTGGAAAATAACATAAATGGTTCTTGAACTATTATCTAATGTGAAATATAATCTTTGAATTTTAATTTATTTTATGCGATTTCTAAATTTTAATTCAATATTCAATATGATCCCCGAACTTTTAAATATTTGGGAAAAGTGCATTAAATGCCTTACAACTTATCACGAATGAGCAATTGAGTATTAAAACTTATCACAAAAGTGTAATTGAGTCTTAAAAATTTCAAAAAGTGTAATCAAGTTCTAAAACTTGTCAAATTGATTCAATCAAGTTTTTCTTTTAAATATAGTTTTTGACCGTTTTAAGATTTGATTGCATTTTTTAAAAATTTAAAAACTCAATTGCACATTCATGATAAATTATAGGACATCCAGTACACTCAAATATGTTTATATAGTCTAGAAATTACATTGAATATTTATTAATAGTTTAAGGGTTATATTAAATAAATTAAAATATATGGACGATACTGCTAATGATAAAGGACTTCGACAGGAATCGAACCACTCCGATCTTGAATTGCACTCAGCCATGCACCAAACCTCCCGATGATCAAGGAACCGAAACCCCATTTGCTGACCAGTTGGATCAGGCGTCTTCATGCTCCCCCACCGTCCACTTCGCCCCCTTTCAAGAACGGACAGTCCCATGACGACCTCCACCTGATCTCTCTCTGCAAGCGGAACCTCTACAGGGAAGCTCTCGAGGCATTCGACGCCTTGCGAAAGATCCCGGGTTCTCGGATAAGCAGTGCCCAGACATGGGTTGGGTTGGTCTGCGCTTGTTCTAGCCTCAGGTCCTTGAAGTATGGCCGCCGAGTGCATGATCACATTCGGGCTTCCGGGGCTCGAACGGACATTATACTGGACAACCATATCATCAACATGTACGGAAAATGTGGGTCGATGGCGGATGCGAGGAAGGTGTTCGATGAAATGCGCCACCGGAACGTGGTTTCTTGGACTTCCCTCATTGCTGGATACTCACAGAATGGTCAGAATATTGATGCTGTTCGACTATACTTTGAAATGTTACAGTCGGGGTTGTTGCCTGATCACTTCACTTTTGGGAGTGTATTGAAGGCTTGTTCCGGGTTGGGAGGCGTTGGCTTAGGGATGCAGCTGCATGCCCATGTTGTGAAATCAGAGTTTGGTTCTCACCTTATAGCGCAGAATGCTCTTATAGCAATGTACACTAAGTTGGATAGAATCGATGATGCGTGTAGGGTATATCATCGCATAAAAGAGAAGGATTTGATTTCGTGGAGCTCAATGATTGCAGGTTTTTCCCAACTCAATCACGAGCTACAAGCCTTGCGCTACTTCAAAGAAATGCTTTATCAGGGTGTATATCAGCCAAATGAGTTTACATTTGGCAGTGTTTTCAGTGCTTGCGGGAGCCTGGCACAACCGGAAATTGGAAGACAGGTCCACGGGATTTGCATAAAGTTTGGATTTGCGAGAAATAAATTTGCGGGATGTGCTCTTTGTGACATGTATGCTAAATTTGGCCTCTTGGGTTCATCTAAGATTGTGTTTCGTCAGATAGAAACGCCTGACTTGATATCTTGGAATGCAGCTCTTGCTGGATTTGCTACTAATGGTCATTCCAATGAGACGATATCGTATTTCAATCAAATGAGGCATTTAAATTTGCATCCTGATGATATCACTACCCGCTCCTTACTTTGTTCTTGTACGAGTCCTTCATCACTACAGCAAGGTAAGCAGATGCACTCATACATTATCAAAATGGCATTTGTTCTAGATATTTCAGTGTGTAATGCGTTGGTTACCATGTATGCAAAATGCTCCAATCTCATGGAAGCATTTAAGGGATTTCAAGAGATGAGGCACCATGAGGATCTCATTTCATGGAATGCAATTCTTGTTGCATGTATGCAGCACAAAGAGCCCATGGAGGTGTTCAAATTGTTTAAACTGCTGCTCATTTCTGAAGTGAAGCCTGACTACATCACTTTAACTACCATGATCGGGGCCTACACTGAAATGGCATCTCTAGATATGGGAAGCCAGGTTCATTGCCATGCCGTGAAAACTGGGCTGGTTCTTGATGTTTCTGTTGCAAATGCGCTGATTGACATGTATGCGAAGTGTGGATCCCTCAAAATTGCACGTACTCTCTTTGATTCCATTGTAAATCCTGATGTCATCTCATGGAGTTCTCTGATTGTGGGGTATGCTCAGTTTGGACACGCTGAGGAAGCTCTTAAACTTTATGAAAGGATGAGAAGCCTTGGAGTTAAGCCAAATGAGGTAACGATTGTTGGGGTGCTTACTGCTTGCAGTCATGTCGGACTAGTGGAGGAAGGGTGGGAATTATACAAAACCATGGAACTGGAACATGGGATTTTACCTACTAAAGAGCATTCTGCATGTGTGGTTGACTTGCTTGCTCGTGCTGGTCATTTATATGAAGCAAAAGATTTTATCAAACAAATGGAAGACACTCCTGACATTGTGGTATGGAAAGCTCTGTTAGCTGCCTCTAAAACGCATAAGAATCTTGAAATTGGAAGATGGGCCGCAGAGAATCTCCTGAAGCTAGATCCCCTCAATGCTACTGCTCATGTGTTGCTTTGCAGTATATATGCTTCTACTGGCCATTGGGACGATGTCGGAAGATTAAGGAGCTTGATGAGGGAACTTGGTGTCAGCAAAGTTCCAGGTCAAAGTTGGATTGAAATTAAAAGTAGGGTTCATGCTTTCTTAGCTGATGATAATCTGCATCCTGAAAGAGACAAAATATACCAAGTGATGGGGGAACTATGGTTACAATTGCTAGATCATGATTACGCTCCATTTCAAAATCAGGCGTTAAGCAGATTGAGTTGAAAAAAATTAATGCAAAGGTGTACCTTTACTATGCAGAATTGCATTTAGGATTCCCAGTTCATTATGGTTCCCTGGAAAAGGACTTGCCTGACTGCTGCAAGATTTACCAGATGGTATGCTTCTGTTTCTTGCAAATTTCATGTGTTAATGCTTCTCGTATGAATTTTTATTTGTTCCTTTTGATGTGCTATTTAGCAAAAGTTGGATTTATGGTTTCCATGGGATGGTAGTTGGGTTTCTTTTTCTCTTTTTTTTGGAGAAAAACCCTTAAAAATTTCCAAACTATGCCCACTATGACACATCTACCCCAAACTTTTTTTTTTGACACTAAATACCCTAAACTTCACCGTTTGACACATTTACCCTCAGTCAAGGTTCTGACAATGAGCACCCTTAAAAATTCTATGTGGCTGCCTACATGTACAATGGAAAGCAAACGGATGTGACTCCGTGCTCATGTGACTCAAGTAAAATAAAATGAATTGTTTTGGGTGGAAAATCATCTGACTTGGTTTCTTCAGGAAACGTTGTTTGGTCTGCGTCCCACTCTGTCTCTCTGAACTGAAGGGAAGAAAAAATTTGCTCCAAATTCTAGGGTTCTTATGCTCTCTCAATCTTGCAGAAGATGTCAATTCGTGCTTGCTCTCTCGCTATCGGTTTCTCCATGTTCTCCAGTGGTCGATGTTCTCTCTCTCTCTCTCTCTCTCTCTCTCTCTCTCTTTGATGCTCAATTTGATGGTCAAGTCGTTGCCGAAACTCTGTTTGTTCGATTTGGGACATGCTCTATTATCTTCTTTCTGGATTCAGTCCCGACAAACAAGCTCGATTCTAATTCAGTAATTCTCTTATTGTGCAACATAACATCCTTGAGTTTCTTTAGAACATGACATATCGGGTTTGCATTGCTTTTCCTAAATGATCTCGAGTTCGCATTGTAGGTATGCAAATAAAAAAAAGAAAACGAAAAGAAAGGTGTTGTTATCTTTGCAATCTGGAATGAAATGTCGGTTGGCTTTTCCTTCTGGTTTTTAGAACATGCCATGTCAATTAGGCAGTCAATATCTTTCTATTTTTGCATTCTAGAATGAAATGTAGCACACACACACAGAAAAAAAATTGGGTCTTGTTATTGAGCAGGGTTATCTACTTGTTTTCGTTGTTCAACGTCAAAGGGTGTTTTTTTATCAGGCTTACGAAATCCATGAAGTGTGCCTATCCAGCTCTAGGAATGTTTTCATTGCCTGAACTTCTTGCCTCCTACATGTTTGCTTTTAAGACTGATTGGACCTGCTAAACTGTGGCTTTTAAAGGTTCTTTGAACATGGAGATGCAAACTTGTGTATCCTATTTGCTCAGGAATTTCAGTGATTTATTATCTCTGCGACTTCAATTTGTGTTTGCGTTCTGGGCTATCTGTATATGTTCAGAAATTTCAGAACTGGTGGTCTATTCTTGATTAGTGTATTTGTCTCTATTACCTTGAAAATGAGATTTTTTCTAGCCATGACATTAGGTCTTCTACCAGATGTCACCAAGCTATTCATTGTTGAATTTAAAATATAAATGCTGGATATGTTTCACATTGTCTAGAATCTCAGCGGGGTAGTAGATGTTCCATGAGCAAAGACTTTGTGTTCTGTACCTCTCTGAGATCTCCTTCTCCTTCTTTCTCGCTTTTCGTTTTCTTTTCACTTTCATCACTCTGATTTTTGAGTTATTTTCAAAAGGAAACAGAGGATAGAACTTTTCAGCTTGTATTGCTTGATGATAGACTGAGATGAAATGGATCATCTTTTGTTGTTCTTGTTCCAACCAGTTCCTTCCCGTAACTTTCTTATGGAGACAGATTTTGCCGCCATGGGTTTTGCTCAATTTCTGTCAAAATATATACAGCAAATTGCAAAGCTCACTTGTGCTTTTGTTCCTGACTGACATCTTCTTCCTGGTCTTCTTTTATAAAAAGAATTCTTTTTATTATTTCACTGGAAAAGAGTTTCCAACTCACTATCATACTGCCTTGGTTTCTTTTTTGGGTTCTGTCAGGGTTGAAATCAAGAAACAGAGAATAGAATATACTAAAATGAAATAAATTATCCATTCATAATGTTTTCTTTAATAGGCTCTAATGGAGAAGCATCTAAGAACTCAAGAGGAGGCTGCTGGAGAAAGCATGGGCTTGACAGAGGTGCCCACCGACATAATCTCCAACATACTTTTGAGACTGCCAGTGAAAACGCTGTTGCGATTCAAGTGTGTTTCAAAGTCCTGGTGCTCCATTATTGGGCACCAGTTGTTGCTGATTTAGTTGTAGTTCAGTAACTTGGTTGCTTCGACGTCCCCTCGGCCCATATGTATCACGAAAAACTTTGAGCCAAGTTGCTTCAGCCGCGTTGGCCACAGGCACTTCAGCTCAGAACATCAAAATGGATTCACCACTTCCTTGAGCCAACTGGACCAGACTGTCAACTTGACTGTGGAGGAATCGCAAAGCGTCAATGGCTTAATTTGCTTTAAAATTGGGGATCTTACATATGTATGCAACATCAGCACTAGAGAGGTCAAGGCCCTTCTGCCTACCGGTCATGATTCCCCTGTCCATTTGCACTGTAACATCCGTAGCTTCAGCGCCTTGGGCTTTGATCCCATCACAAAAGCATGAAGTCATGAAGACATGGGTTCTGAGTGCCCTCAACCATTCAGGTGAAGTCATCACTGCGCACAAGATTCTGACATCGGGAACCAGTTTGTGGAGGAAAATTGGTAGCAGCAGTTGTGAGTTTCCTTTGGGAATTAGCGTTTGCATTAATGGAGCCATTCATTTCCTGATGCTTGATCTGATGAGCAACAAAATAATTAAGGTGTTCAATGTCAGGATCGAGAAGTTTAGGATAATAAGGTTTCCAAACGGTGCCTTGAATCAGGCACATGGGCCTGAAGTTGATACTATTCAGAGGCCATTTGACAGTGTTAGACTGAGCATTTTGAGGATGGAAATATCATGTTAACGTATGCACTAGAGGATTATGCTAGTCAAGTTTGAACAGAACGTCAAATTGTGCTACTGCTTAGTTGGAAAGAGGATCAACTGCATTCTAGGTGGTTTCTCGTCATTAGCGTCTGTGCCGGAGAAATCTGGCTTGCTCTGAAGGTTATACTTGCTGTCTTATGATGTAGAGAACGGCACTCTGAAGAAGGTCCAAGTCCAAGTTATCCACAAATCTCTATTGAGGAGTTCTGTGATCATTGCTTGTGCACTCATTGGATATGTGCATAGCATTTTGGCCTTGAGTGAGGTTTGCTTCTAAAGCTGTTGCACAAACCTCTCTTCTATATAGTTGCAGTGTAGGCAATCAGCGTTACTACACTTGTTTAATTATAAGATGTCCTTTCCGGGTTATGGTCTTCTAAGGCATGCCTTGATATCTCTTAGGAATATGCTGTACATAATTGATTCCTTGTCCACCTTCTGTTTCATCAAGCATTATTTTCCATCTTTTGCTCTGATAAATGTAGTCAATGTACCTGGTAGCCGACCCACAAGTAATGAACAATTGGCTGACCTACCACCAATTGTTCACATCATGCTCAATTGGCTTCTCATGTTGGGATTTTTCTGTTTTCTTTTCTTAGTAGGCTCCTGAAGTATTTTGACTAGTTTCCATTGGGAACAACTAAAATGATCTAGGGAAATTTTGAGGGGTAGGTGCTGATATAACCCTTCCAGTAGAAAGAAAGTGAACTTGTTTCATTCGACTGAGTCTGAGTAAGCATTATCTCTTCTAATTTGAATGCATCCATTTATCAAAGCTCTTTCAAAGCCAATTGACAAGTTCTTTCCTATTTAGTCCTCAAGTGAAATGGGATCATCTATCTCCACAATATGCCCTGATTATTAAGCATTGAACTTTGTTTTTCTTTTGTTACTTCTTGCTCTCTGGAAAGATTACTGCAATTTTCTTCTAATTGTTGTTGTCATCATACCTGTTTAGCTATTACATTCATGAACGCTGTTTGCATCTGCTGGTGTGCTGAGTAAAAAACCTCCGTTATATATTACAAAGTGCATGGGTTGAAAGTTATCACGGCTTTGAGCTAGGTTGGTTATGTGAAGCCAAAACATTGCCAATGTAATCCATGAATCGTCTCAGTTTATATCGGTAATATATCAAGACTTCTCTATAACCGCACATTTTATCCCTCCCAAGAAGCCTCAAGCAGTAAGTGCAGCCGGTAACATGGCTATATCAAATAGTATGATCATCAACTTTGATGTCCTTAGATATATATCACTTTCTTAACGTTTCTGTGAGTATCTTATCTGCATGGCTTGAACTGAACCATCATTATCAGGCTGGATATTTGTTCTACAGCGAAACTGAGAATTTGGTAGTCAAACAAAGTGGACTTGTCAAAGCGAGGACAAGGGAAGGAGTCAACAAGGAAAGACAAGAAGGCTTGTGAAGTCACATGCTAGGACTGAAAATGCTTCTGCGACAGGTATAGTCATTCTAGGCTGCTAGGATTTGCTCTCTTTTCCCCATGAGACGTTGATGGACTACAATGATATGTAGGCAAGAAGAAGGGAGCAGATGACACATCTCCAATGACACTGTCAATAATATAGTCTACGGCCAATGGAATTGGGTTCCCAGTGATTCCAGAAAAACAGGCTCTTGTAGGCTAGACACCAATTATTGCTGAAGTCTTTAATGATATTTTAGGAAGACGGCATTCCCAACACTGGATATTTTTTGTGTTATCACCAACAATTTTTTTTTTCCTTTGCCGGTAACAGGATAGATGCTTTCGATATATGCAGATAATTCCTTTGGTGTTGGCATGTGTAACTTGATTTGATGTAAATAATTTAATATCTCACGGCAATTCACGTACAAATTTATGTACTCTAGCTATCCGAAAGCTTGTCTCTGAGCCTCAATCAATAAGGGTCAACATTCAAGCCTTTTTCTTCTTATTTTGAATTTCATGGAGCTTGTGTTCTTTCAGAAATCACATATATCATGCAAATGAGTAATTGAGTTGAGAGGCTTTAGCTAGAATGCCCTGCCTACTTAAGCATCCAAACCATATGTGCTTTCATGATATACCGTGTTCCTGACTATGTGAACAAATAGCTGAATCGAGAGGCATGTTTATTCTGAACACATCTGCTGAAACGACTGTGTGAGAAAATGTGAGAAAAGGTCATTTGGTCTGGTCTGGCTTCTTTTATTTATTTATTTATTTTTTCTGGCGCCGATTGCCATTTTCTCACCCATATGTTCTCAAGATGCATTTGCTGAAATATTAATTGCAGCTTCTGAAGGATATAGTGTAGCGCAAGTCGTACAAGATGTCACTGCAGGAATATCTGCAGCTCTGGGGTCAAAGGATCTTTGCGCGAAAAATACGTTCTTAAGTATTGGATAGGTTTGGTAAGCACGTGGGACTTTTAAAGTTTGTGTCTCCTAATTAAATTAATTCAGGAAAGGAGCTGATTCACTTAAGTGGAGTTTCTTTACCTTTTTTTTTTTTTTTTTTGGTCTAGAACATTCTCTTTTCTTGGTGGTGGACCCAGGGGAATGAGGCAAAAGAGATTATGCAGATGGAAAGTCATTAATATGGAAAGTAGTGGAGTCTTTGGAAATGCTGCAAAATTTCCTTCAAGCACATCATTTTCTACATTTGAGCCATATCAAAGAAGGATGCAGTGAAGGACTGGCCATTGCCAGCTTGGTGACTTCTACCGATACCGTATAGATGGCATCTAAATTGAAAGATCACTCATTCCAGAGTACATTTACTACCTATTTGGAAGAGCCCAAGCGATGAAGAGTCAATTGATGAGACTGCTTTTGATAAAAGATGGACAGGAGAAGCTTGAGAAAAAGTGGTTGAAGCTGAAACTCAAATTTCTGGTCTTGAGAACGAGAGATTCAAAATCGATGAAAAGATCGGAAAGATCAGTAAGGAGATGAGATGTTTCCAAGAGGAACTGAAACTAGCCTTAGATTCTGAAACGCAATCTTGAGAACCAGCGTCAACATCATATACAAAGCGATACAAAGTGGACATCACTAATTCGAAGATTGTTTAAACAATTTCATTGGGTAAGATCTGCCCTTGCACTTCATTTTTGCCATCTCTTTCGTCGGTTGATCCTATTTCCAACTAAGGAGTAGCACGATTTGACGTTCTGTCCAAACTTGACTTGCATAATCCCTGACGTTTTCATACTCAAGATGCTCATGTGACACCATGCTTGGTAACAGTCTGACCTACTTCCTTTGTCCACACTCATCATCATCAACGAGGAAAGTTACATCCTCATGCAATCCAATGTGTGTTTCTTGATTACTCACAGACACAAAAGGGCTATAATGTTACCATCCCCCTTCCAAAAAATTCTCTCAGCAGATGTCACTTTTGTTGAAAATAAATCATATTTTTCACAACCTTATATTCAGAGGGAGTACTCATGAAAGATAAGGGCCTTGGTATTTTTGATAACTTGGATTTATTGTCCAATGTCCCAGTCAACCAAAACTCATCCACGGTAGCTCATAACCTACCTTAAATCCTATCCTTGTCCACCACAATCTCCCACACACCAACCTGTCTTTGTTCTTATTCCCACTAGTCCAACTCGTATTCATGATTCTATGAGATTTTCTAAGATGTATCCAAGGAAGACAGTCATTCCAACACAAGAGCAAGTTTGAAATACCACTTCAGGTACGGTAAATGAGAGCATGGTAAGTCCTCAATCCCCTTTGAATGAACAAATTAGCAATACACTTGAGACTGATCTTGATTTACCTATTACTATTAGAAAAGGAACTAGAGAGTGCACCGAGAAACCAATTTATCCACTGTCAAATTATGTGTCCACCTTAATAGATTATCATCACCATACTGAAATTTTATTTTGAGTTAAACACTATTGTTGTCCCTAACACTTTGTCTGAAGCACTGTTAAAAGAGGAACGGAGGAATGCCATGAGAGAAGAGATGAAGGCACTTGAAAAAAACAAAATGTGGGAAATTGTTGATAGGCCAAGGGGGAAAAATCTAGTTAGTTGCAAGTGGGTATTCACTGCAAAGTACAAGGCAGATGGCTCTTTGAGAGGTACAAAGCAAGATTTGTTGTGAAGGGTTAAACATATGGAGTGGATTATCATGAGACATACGCACCAGTAGCTAAAATGGACGCTATAAGAATGTTGTTGTCTTGAGCTGCTCATTTTGATTGGGAATTTTAATAGTATGATGTAAAGAATGCAATTTTACACGAAAATTTGGAAGAGGAAATCTACATGAGCATCCCACTTGGTTTTGAAGGAAAGGGAACAACAAAAAAAGCTTGTAGACTTAAGAAAGCACTATATGGGATCAAGTAGTCACCTAGAGTTTGGTTTGAACAGTTTGCTAGAGTCACGAAGGCATCTAGGTATAAGCAAAGCCGGGAGATCATACAATGTTCACAAAACGCATGGAGGGAGGGGGAGTTATAGCATTGTCTGTGTATGTTGATGAGATAATAGTCATGAGCAATGATGAAAGGGAGAAACTGTGGCTGAAATAATGCTTGATTAAGGAGTTTGAAATTAGGAAAGCTACAAACCTTTTTGGGAATCAAGGTTTCGTACTCTAGGCAAGGGTTCTTTGTTCACCACGAAAGTATGTGACGGATCTTTTGGAAGAAACGAAGAAGCTTAGCTACAGACCAGTATCTACTCCGATTGAGCCAAACTAGAGACTGGCAAAAGCAAAAGAAGAGGCAGCAGTGGATCAAGAAATGTATTAGCAATTGGTGGGAAAGTTGATCTATCTTGCTCATACCCAACTAGATATTTCCTGTGGAGTAAGCTTCATTAGTCAATTCATGCATAATCTAAAGCAATCACATCTACAAGCTGCTCATCGAGTCCTACACTACTTAAAAGGGAGTACTATTATAGAAGAGTCTAGTTCTCAAGCTTAAGGCTTATACAGATGTGTATTATGCTAGATCTGTGGTTGATAGGAGGTCTATAACTAGTTGTTGTACCTTCCTTAGAGGTAACTTGGTAACTTGGAGAACTAAAAAATAGAAAATGTTGGCAAGATTTAGTGTAAAATCTAAGTTTAGTGCAGCAACTTAAGGAATATATAAGTTATTATGGCTCAATCGTTCTTGATGACTTGAACGTTGAGTGGCAGAGTCCTATGAAGCTATATTATGACAATAAGTTCCCAATTAGCATTATTCATAATCCTTTGCAGCATGACAAGACGAAGCATATTGAGATTGAAAGGCACTTCATCAAGGAGAAGCTTGAATGATTGATTTGTTTATCTTATGTCCCTTTAGCACAACAAGTAACAGATGTTTCGACCAAAGGGCTTAATGGTGGAAGTTTTAAGGAGCTAGTGGCCAAGCGGGGAATGTAATATATCTATTAACCAACTTGTCAAGGAATGTTGAGTTGTAAATAGCTAGATTATCCAATTGTAAGTATGTAGGAAAACTGACCAATTTTTAGGAGTAGGGTTTTCTTATTTAGAAGGTTTTTTGGTTCTCATTAAATCCCACAAATCGTGGGATTGTAGTTGTTCTCATATTTAGGCTTTATTTCCAATTTTGTTTGCTAGGATTTCTTTGTGCATTTACCTACAAATATAATATTGTAAAGTAGCAAAATATATGAATGAGAATAAGAATTTCTCTCCATCTAAAATTATACATGGTATTAGAGCGTGGGATGAGGCTAATTCCATGATCATGTCATGGCTACGGAGTTCCATGGAATCAACCATAATCGATACTTGTATGTGTCTACCAATAGCAAAGTAGATCTAGGATTTCATCCGACGAGCAAGGACTATGATGTAGCTCAGGTGTGAGAAATTAAAGTGAAAACTAGTGGGACATAGCAAAGAGGTAAGACTATTAGCGAGTATGCCAATTATCTGCATAACTAACGGCAAGAACTCAATTAGTATCGAGTATTCTAGATGCAGTATCCATAAGATGCAGACATTCTGAAGAATTTAATTGGAAAGGATCGAGTCTACGATTTCTTAGCTAGACTTAATTTTGGATTCAACCAAGTCAAAATTCAAATACTTGGCAAGGAGGAAGTGCCATCATTAGAGGAAACAATTTCCTTGATCCAGGCAGAAGAAAGCTGTAAATCCGTCATGCTCGAATCGCAAGCAGTAGAAGGGTCAGCTTTGATAATAAAAAAGGTTGATGAAAAGAGTGACTTGTCATGGAAAGACAACTGAGACAGCTTGTGGTGTGCCTGTTGCGAGAAGTCGAGACATACAAAAGAGCAATACTAGAAATTGAATGGCAAACCAACTATTTTAGGCCAAGAGTGGGCAAATTAGGCAACATAGCTATTGCCTTGGTTCTACCTAACTAAGCAAGTAGGTCACGAAGAAGTTCAAGAGATGCAACCTTCAATAGTAAAGAAATTGAGAAATTAAGAGGTTTGTAGGGTCTCTTAATAAAACCTTTGGTGCATGCTCACTAACACTCTTAGGTAATTCTTGGACAATTGATTCAGGGGCTATTGATCATATAACTCAAACCTCATCACATTTCAACACCTATACACCTTGTTCTAGCAATAGGAAGATTATTGTGACAAATGGGTCTCTTATTATTATTGAAGGGGTTGGAGATATTCCTATCACACCTAATCTTGTTTTTAAAGATGTCATTCATGTCCCTAGACTATTTGCCAATCTTATCTCTATACTAAAACTCAAAAAAGATCTTCATTGTCAACTACTTTTTATCCATCTTAATGTGTTTTTCAGGATCAGGGCTCAGAGAGGAGGATTGGACTTGCTAAAAAACAGATTGGGCTGTATTACTTTAAGACACCTCTCACTGCAAGAAGAATCAGGCATAATCTATCTTCATCGTTTCTTAGTACTTCAAATAAAGAAGCTATTTGGCTTCGTAATTTTCATTTTAGTGGATGCCCTTTCAATTCTTGAGTATTATTATGTTTCCATCCTTGTTTAAAGATTTGAATATTAAAGATTTCAATTGTGATGCAAATTAGCCAAGTATAATCGTGTACCATTTCTTATTAGCAATCACTGTAGTTTAAATCCTTTTAACTTAATCCACGGTGACATTTGGGGACCTTCCACGATTTTAGACTTCTCTAGAGCTCATTGGTTTATCACTCTAATGGATGATTGCTCTAGGGTCACGTGGACTTTCTTACTCAAACATAAATATGATGTGAGTAGCATTATTCCCTCCTTTCATTCCGTGATCCAAACTCAATTTGGCGTCAAGATTAGGGTCTTTCAATGTGATAATGCTAGAGATTACTTCAATCAAGCATTGTCCACTGAAGGTGTTATCCACTAGTCATCTTGTGTGAATACACCACAATAAAATGGGGTTTCTGAAAGAAAAAATGGTCATCTTCTTAACACAACTCATGCCTTGTTGTTTCATGGGTAGCTTCATAAAACATATTGGGGGAAGCTGTTTATATGGTTACATACATGATCAATAGACTATCCTCAGGTACATTAGACCACAAGACCCCAATGGAAGTTCTTTCTTAGTTCTATCCTCACTTTCTTGCATCTACTAGTCTTTCACCTCGAGTCTTTGGTTGTACTTCCTTTATCCTTTAGACATGTCTTGTCAAATTATGATCACTTGAGATAGTTCTTCTCATTCAATCTATAGGTTGGCTTGATATTTTGAAGATCACCAGTTATGTGTGTTGAGGCAACCTCCTCATATTGGGTCGTGATAGAAGAGGTAGAAATTGTGGCTTTGGATGTGATTTTGGATGTGGTCATTTTGGAAAATCAAGGTTCGGAAGAAAACAAAAAAAAAAAAAACAGTAATGTATTTATGAAGGCTGTGTGCAAAGAATTTTTTTTTTTTTTGGAGAATAATAAACAGCAATGAAGTTTGAAAACCACAACAATAAAAGCTATGATTTGAAATCCAGAAATTTAGCCTAAGGCTCTAACACCATGTGAGATTTGATAGGACCATCACCGACTATTCTAAAAGCTTAGACTATTAGATAAATGCATGATTAAGTATTTAACTATTCTACTACTTCCCCCCACTCTTGTCTAGTCGTTTTTGCCTAGTACTAAGCGTAGATATTTAGTTAGGAAGACAAATGGGGCCTAAAAAGATTTGAACTCAGGACATCCAGCTCAGATACCATGTGAAATTCTGTGGGACCATTGTTAGCTATTTTAAATGCTAAACTCTTAAAACAGTTGGCAGTAGTCCTCTCAAAATCTCATAGCTCATAGCCTAACATTGTCAGATGACTAGTATTGACTTTATCTTATGTGCCTCATTCAAGGCACTAGTCCTGAACTTTTTAATCTTGAGATTGAGCACCACAATTATTTTGTTGCTCATTAGGTCAAGCGTCAGGAATAGCTTTGCTAACGGCTGCCTCCCAAAGGAAAATCAATAGGGTTGATACGAATTTTCCTCCACAAACTAGGTCCATTGTTAGAATATTATGCATTGGGATGATTTCACCCAAATGGTTGAGGGCATTCAAAATTTATGCCTTCATGACTCTAGGATGTTTTGTGACGGGATCAAAGCCTAAGGTGCTGAAGGTGCAGATGTTATGGTGCAAATGGATGGGAAAATTGGGACCAATAGATGAAGAAGCCTGACCTCTCTGGTGCTAATGTTGCATAGGTATGAAAGATTCCATTTTCGAAGCAAATTAAGCCGTCGACTCTTTGCAAATCCTCCATGATCAAGTTAATAATCTGGTCCAATTAACTAGAGGGAATGGTGAATCTAATTTGATGGTCTAAGCTAAAGTGCCGACAGTCAAAGCAACCCGACTCAATCTTGTCCAAGGGGAGAGAGAGAAAAGGCATAGGTGAACATGGGTGGAGGGAAGAGACAAGCATGCAACAGTGGTGTGTGGGGAAGCAGAAATGATGTTTATGGGTAATGGAACCTGGACTTTGTTAGGAGCTTAGGGATTTGCAGTGGGGTATTTTGTATGCTCAACATAAGGATATTGTTTTGAGGTAGCAAATATATATTTTAAAAATCAAAGGTGTGAAAGTGAATTTTAAGTGAAAAGTGAGGTGTTTTTTTTTTTTTTAATATCTTACTAAAGGATTAATATGGTTGATTAGTTTCACTATATCAACTGTTAAACCGATGCATAAAATGCTTTTTCAACTCTGTCAAGTTTATAGTTTATTATTTCATATGTGAGCAAGTTGGGTCTAGTTATACATTTGACCCATATAGTTGTACAAGGCTTAACCTAAGGCTATAAATATTCTTTTGATCTCAATAGTAATTAATTCTCTCTTTTACCGATTACATGGTGTTAGAGCCAAACACTTCCATGTGAAAGAGAACGTATGACCAAGCTGCCACTAGGGCTCCTGATGGAGGGGCTATAGACGAGTGACTTGACAAAGCTGACAGCCTGCCGCCAAGTGTCGGCCTGCAAGATGCACCGCAACACCTTTTCTACCTCCTTACACAAAGTAAGTTGAGTGCTCTGCATTGGTTAGCCACCTGATCTCCACCTTACTAGTGGCCACTAACAAAACAATCTTGTAGGTGATCGTCTCTCTACTCTCTCTTTCCTCTAATAATAGTTTGGAATTAATCTACAACTAAGACATTCATCCATGTTTTGATTGGTGTTGAGTTCTTTTGGATGATGTGGTGATTGGATCACAAAGTTGTGCTGGTTTGCGTGAGATTCGTGTATGTTTGTGAGGTTTATTTTTTTGTCATTGTGATTTCCAACTAGTCGACTAGTTCTTAGGTAGTTAAATATTCGTGTGCAAGGGTAGCTTAAGTAGTCGACTAACAATAAGTCCAAGCAAAAATGTTTTTAAATCTCACCCTCTAGTGCTCTCAGTGTTATTGTGATAGCTTGTGGTGTTTAATTCTTGGTTTGTGGATATGTCTACTAGTTCGGCGAGCTCTCCATCTATTGGTTCGAGGTTGATTTTCCCTAATGTAACTTCTAATTTAAGATCCCTTGGTGTTTATCAGCTTATCATAGTGGTACTCATGGTGTGACAAGCTTACACACTACTTTGGCCAAGTTGGATGGTACCAATCTTACTTAGTCAATGGCTCTTTCTACTTTATTTATGCTAATTGCTAGTCCATATGGCTTAAAGCAAAAGCGCTTCGATCCAACTACTCTAAAAGAATGGAAGGTCATTGATGCTACATTACATACTCTTTTATGTAGAAGTATGGTTGAATCTGTCCGCCATCTTTTCATGGATTGCGTGATAGCTAGTGAGGAATAGGCAAAATGTACTCTACTCTATTATGGACATAATAGTATGAGTCTAGTTGTGATATGTAGGAGGCTTCATTCAAAGCTAAAATAGGTGATGCCGGGTTGGTGGAGTATTATGCTTGTTTTTCATCTTTGTATTAATGTCACAAATCATGTTTTCCATCGGCTACCATGGTTACTCAGATGCAACAATGAGAACAAATGGGGTAGTCTCTTCCTCTGAGGTCTTAGTCTAGACTATAGTGCTCTTTAGCAATAGGTTCTTTGTTTGTTGGATAAATTATTGCCTTGTGCCGAAAATGTGTATTTGTATGTTACTCTCGTATTCAAATGGGATATGTCTATTACAGTCCTTCTTGTCATTTGGAGTATAAGTCTGCCGGTGTGACTTTCTTTGAGTATTAGGCATGTATTGGTAATGTTTCTTCTCGGTGCTAGTAACAATGGATCTTCTGCCACCTTTATCTCTTTGTCGAGTCATTGTTGTTTTTCTAACTATACCTCCTCCTACCTCTCAGTCGAAGCCACTGCCTGTTCTTTCTACTCATGTTCCACCTGACATAGGATCACCTGCATGAACTCTTCTTCAAATCTATACACATGGTCCTCGCGATGTTTGGGGTCATGTCACTCCACCAACTAATGTCCCACCACCTCTTTTAGCCATGGCTTCTAATCCCTTTCCACCAACTCCCTGTTGATTCCCTTATTGTTCATTGTATTTGGTCTCGGTCTCAATATCCTCTTTCTCATTTTGTTTATTACCATAACTTAACCCCTTAAATATTTATCTCAAATATTTATCTTTGTATCGTCCCTTGCATCTATTGTTGGAATATAATACATGGAAACGATAGGATATTGCAATTTACGTCACCATAAAATCACCAGATAAATAAACGAGAAATAATAAGAACACCAGAAATTTACATGGTTTGGTCCGAGTATCGGTACCTATGTCCACGAGGAGAGTCGACAGCAAATTATCCACTATAATCGGAGAATCAGAGTTTACAATTGCTCACATGCTCGAGTGTTTCCCACACCTAAATTTAACCCCCAATCCAAAGTGTTTATAAATAAATAACTCACTTGGACATAAACTTACATCACAAAATCACCACACATTCAAGCTTAAATGAAATGCTCTACATACGCTGAAAAGAAGAACTCCGGCGTCTATTTTTTCTTTCACATACATGCTGCTTCGCGTTCTCCTTTTCTTGATTGCGTGGGTGGCTCCTCTTCAGCTTGACGTCGTGTGGCTTCTTCTTCTTTTTCTCTCATAGGGCTTCAACAGCTTCACGCCAAAGGAAGAATTCGTACATGTTCTTATACGTGTGCCTAGAGTCAACAACTTTGACTCGGGGCCCCAAGGTCTGATTCTTTCTTCAAAGAATTGGACGCTGCAGGTAACAAAGAAGAAACCCTTACTTTTCCCTTTTATTATATTATTTCCTCTTTTGTAAACCTTCAAGGAGTCTAGCAAAGCTTCTTTTGTTGATCGAAAACATCCAAGACCCAAAAGAATTTCAAATTTCTTTTCTTGTTCGTAATCTTGAATATTATCTTCATTATAAAAAATATCTTCACGATCAAATAATAAAAATTTTATCCAAGTGAATCGCGTTTTACAAACGCTCAAACTCAAGACATAATTTAACAATGCTCCACCTTGACTCGATGTTTGAAGCCAAGTTATAGTGCTTATTATCCATGCTACTCTCCCAACGCCCCAACGAGCGCTCACTCTCCACGAGACGCCAATAGAGCTCAAGCGAGCTTGAGCTTCGCCGAAGGAACAGACTTAGTCATCATGTTTGCCGGGTTATCTGTTGTAGCAATCTTTTTACAATAAAATTACCCTTAACTAAGACATCTCAAATAAAGTGGTACTTGATGTTGATATGCTTCGTTCGCTTATGATAAACTGGATTATGCACTAAATATATCGCACCTTGGTTATCACAGTGTGTATCCACACTTTTCTGTTCTAACCCAAAGTCCAAGAGCAAATTGCGTAACCATATCGCCTCTTTCGCTAGAAAGGCTAGTGCCATGTACTCTGCCTCAGTCGAAGACAAGGCAATATGATCCTATAAGGACACTTTCCAACTAACTGCACCACCTGCTAACGTAAACACGTACCTTACTAAAGATATGCGATCATCCAAGTCACAGGCGTGATCCAAATCCATAAAACCAGTGGTCTCACTACCATTGCTGTCTCTCTAGTATACTATACCCACATCTGTTGTCCCTTTAAATATCTAAGGATCCACTTCACAGCTTTCTAATGAGTTTTGTCAGGATGCTTCATATAGTGACTAACCACGCTCACAGCTTGTGAAATATCAGGTCTAGTGCACACCATAACATACATAATATTACACATGGCACTAGAATAAGGAACACAGGACATATGCTCCTCCTCCTCCTCCTCGGTCTGCGGTGATAATTTATTTGAAAGTTTAAAGTGCTTCGCTAAAGGTGTACTTACCGATTTTGCTAACTGCATATTAAAACGTACCACGATCTTCTCAATATATTTCTTTTGAGATAGATGTAAAATTCCTGCAGCCCTGTCACGCAAACTCTCCATACCCAGTATTTTCTTTACAGCACCTAAATCTTTCATCTCAAATTCAGTGTTTAACCGCCTCTTCAACACATCAATATAGACATATTCTTAGCTGCTATCAGCATATCAACATATAAAAGTAGATAAATCAAAGAACCATCCTCAAATCTCCTAAAGTAGACACAACTATTCATTTGACTTTTCGTGTAGTCTTGACTAGCCATGAAAGCATCAAAACATTTATACCACTGCTTAGGAGACTGTTTCAACACATACAAAGATTTCTTCAACAAGCAAACATGATCTTCCTTACCGGAATAGCAAATCCCTCTGGTTGCCTCATGTAAATCTGCTCCTCCAACTCACCGTGAAGAAACACGGTTTTCACATCTAGTTATTCTAACTCAAGATCTCGCGAAGCAACTAAGGCGGAGTAAAACACGAATAGAAGTATGTCTTACCACAAGAGAGAACACCTCATTGTAGTCAATGCCCTCACGCTCCGTATATCCCTTCGCCATAAGTCTCGCCTTATACCTCGCGCCTCGACACCGAGAATGCCCTCTTTCCATTTAAAGACCCATTTACTTCCGACAATCTTCGGCTATTGGGTACTTTGACCAGCTCCCATGTCTAATTTTGATGGAGTGATTCCATCTCTTCACTCATAGCCCCTAGCCACCTGCGATGACTCCGAACTAGCCATCGTCTCGAGTAAGACGAAGACTCATCTGTCTCCACCTCATCACCTATAGTGAATGCATAAGCAATATCTATATAACCATAACGTACCGGTGATTTAAATTGTCTTCTCTGTCAATCTGTGGCTATAGTGTGTTGCAGTTTTGCTAGTTGTTCACTATCACCGACTTCAAGAACTGCGGCTTCATCTGCGAGTCTCAACATCTATTACCTTCGACGTATCTAGAGTCTCCACCTAAAGCTCCACCTCACTAATGACACCATGATATATCTTCTCTACTGGTTGTGTCTTAGAACCCCTCTGTTGAAACATTGCAGTCTCGTCGAAGATCACATCTCTGCTAATTAGAAAACCAGGTAATCTAGGATCAGTGCACCACAGCTGGTAGTCTTTCACCCCATGTACATAACCCATAAATATGCACTTCTTTGCCCTCGGCTCAAGCTTACCATCACTCACATGAGCATACGTAGGACATTCGAATATACGTAATCTGGAGTAATCAACAAGTTTTCCCGACCATAGTTCCTCGTGAGTCTTCCACTCTATAGTAGATGATGGAGATTGATTAACCAGGTAACATGCCATGTTCACTACTTCGGCCCAAAATTTCTTACCAAGTCCTGTATGCGAAAGCATACATTGAGCTCACTCAAGCAAAGTTTTGTTCTTCCGTTCTACCACGCCATTCTGTTGTGGTGTCCCAGTACCGTGCGGTGTCTCATAATACATTCTTTCTCGCAAAACTTGGTAAAATCTTTGCCATAGAATTTCATGCCATTATCAGTTTTCAGGCACTTGATTTGTTTATCTGACTACTTCTCAATCAATGCCTTAAATTTCTTGAACCGATCGAACACATCATATTTGTGCTTCAAAAAGTATACACATACTTTTCTCGAATAGTCGTCGATAAATGTCAACATATATCGAGCATCTCCTTTCGAAGGAACCGAAGATGAGCCCTAGACGTCTGAATGAATATATTCAATTGGTCGTTTGGTCGAATGAATAGCTGTAGTAAACTTAACTTAGTGCTACTTCCCAAAGATGCAGTGCTCACATAAGTCCAGCTTCCCTGTCTTTTGACCCTTCAACAATCTCATTTCACTTAGTATCGCCATACTTGCCTCGCTCATGTGCCCTAAATGCATATGTCATAATTGAGTCAAGTTAGAATCTGACTCACCTAATGAAACTGCAGCGGTTCCGATCACGATCTCTCCCAGTAGATGATAGGGAGTATTCACTTTCTTCCATTTCATCACTATCATGGCACCTCGAGAGATCTTCAATACTCCACCTTCAGCGGTGTACCTACACTTGATGTTTTCGAGTGTCCCCAGATAAATAAGGTTTTTCTTGAGTTCTCATACACACCTCACATCTGTCAATGTGCGCACCACCCCATCGTGCATCCGAATTTGAATTGTCCCTATCCCCACAGCCTTACGCATCTGCGTTATTCCCCAAAAGAACTCTACCACCACCGGCAGTCTGGTAAGTAGTAAACCAATTCTTATGAGGCGTCATATGATAAGAACACCCCGAATCTAGCACCGACGAAGTAGTAGTCACACATAAAACAGCTTATGTATCACTATTGCTTTCCTCGGCAATGTTTGCCACACTACTTATGGCATTTCGCCTATCACCTTTATTCTTCCGTTTTGGACAATCTCCCCTGATGTGCCCCTCCTCGTGACACTCAAAGCATTTCACGCGTCCCTTGGCCTTTCTATGATGTGATTTCAATATGCTTTTACCTCTACTGCTACTAGGTCCTAGATGTTGTTCTCTACCCTGAATCATTAGTGCTTGTGCTACTCCTTGCGCTAGACTATCATCTCGCAACTTTCTCTGTCACTCCTTAGAGAATAAGGCGGACTTCACCTCTTTTGAGGTAATTGTAGTTAGCCCCTACAACGGTGAATCGGTATGACTCGGTAAAGAGGCTAACAATATCATGCCCTGTTCTTCATCATCAAGTATCTTACCGACGTTCTTCAGATCAATCATGAGTTTATTAAATTCATCCAAGTGGGTTATGATATATGTACCTTCGGTATATCTAAATTGAAACATCCTCTTCAACATTTATAGGCGATTGTTCAAACTTTTCTTCACATAGAGTGCTTGAAGTTTTGCCTATAATGCTACAGCATCCTTCTCCTCGGCAACCTCTATTAAAACCTCATCCAACAAATTTAACAAGATTGTGCTCTTTGCTCTTTCCATTAGCTCTACCCTCTCGAGGCTTTCATTATAATTGGCAACGCATCTTCACGATCTAGTGCCTTGGCCAAACCTTGGGTTGTCAATAACGTCCACATCTTGATACTCCATAACCCAAAGTTGTTCTTCCCGTTAAACTTCTCAATTTCAAATTTCCTCTCGGACATAATTGCAATAACAAAATTTTCAGATAATAATCAGACAAGCAAAGGCTCCAAATCACAATCAAGAAATCCGATCCCAAGCTTTAATACCAATTGTTAAAATATAATACGCGGAAATGATAAGATCTTGCAATTTACGTCACCACAAAATCACCAAAGAAATACATGAGAAATAATAAGGACACCAGAAATTCACGTGGTTTGGTCTGAGTATCGGTACCTACGTCCACGGGAAGAGCCAGCAGCAAATAATCTACTATAATCGAAGAATCAGAGTTTACAATTGGTCACATGCTCGAGTGTTTCCCACACCTAGATTTAACCCCAAACCTAAAGTGTTTATAAATAAATAACTCACTTGAAAATAAACTCACGTCACAAAATCACCACACGTTCAAGTTTAAACGAAACACTCTATGTAATCCGAAAACAAGAACTCCAGCATCTATTTTTCTTTCACATACGTGTTGCTTCCCGTTCTCCTTTTCTTGATCACGTGGGTGTCTCCTCTTCAACTTGACGTCGTGTGGCTCCTTTTTTTTTTTTTTTTTCTGTCGTAGGGCTTCAGCAGATTCACGCCAAAGGAAGAATTCGTATATGTTCTTATACGTGTGCCCAGAGTCAACAACTTTGACTCTGGGCCCCATGGTCTGATTCTTTCTTCAAAGAATTGGACGCTGCAGGTAATAGAGAAGAAACCCTTACTTTTTCCTTTTATTATATTATTTCCTCTTTTGTAAACCTTCAAGGAGTCCAGCGAAGCTTCTTCTGTTGACCGAAACATCCAAGACCCAAAAAGAATTTCGAATTTCTTTTCTTGTGCGTAATCTTGAATATTATCTTCATTAGAAAAAATATCTTCACGATCAAATAATAAAAATTTTATCCAAGCGAATCGCGTTTTATAAATGCTCAAACTCGAGACATAATTTAACAATGTCCATGCCAAGCAGTGTGCAGGAGGCTTTGGCCCATCTAGGTTCTAGTGTTGTGGAGGAGGAGATGATGGTATTACATCATAATCAAACTTGGGAGCTTAGTTCCTTTGCCTCTTGGTAAACAATTGGTAGGTTATCACAGGGTCTTTGTCATCAAGCACATTCCAGATGGTTCAGTTGAGCACTTAGATGCATGTCTTGTTGTGAAGGGCTATACTCAGACTTATGGTATCAACTATAATGAGAATTTTTGTCCAAAGGCCAAGATTCCTTCTGTCCGTGTTGTTATTTTTTTAGCTACCCGATTTTAGTGAACGGTTAACAATCTTCATGAAGAGGTCTACATGATGCAACCACCTAGTGTTTTGAATTGGATTATTTAATTCTATTTTCTTATTAATCCATCTTTGAATTGAATACATTTTGTTTCTCATGAGGAGAAGGTGTGCAACTTGCAAAAACCTCTTTATGGACTTAAGCTGTGACGTCCCAGTAGCGTCACGTACTAAGCGCAAGCGGAAATTATAAATATTATCATCTTACATGACTAAAAAAAATTTCCAATTGTTATCCTATAGTGTTCACTCTTGAAGGTTAGCATGTATAACATGGATTATTTAAAATTTACACTTTGTATTGTATGGTTATCCTACAATAGTCCTATCAATTCATAATAGACAATCCTATTAAGATCATATATAAAGATCACGAGAAGCTTCATTTCTAAACCTGTCAAGATCGTTCGGGCTTACAAAAATTCAACCTGGACTTCTTACAAGTACCTCGCCTATATACATCACATTTACATTTCAAAAGTAAGGGCGCAAGTAAACACCCAGGGATAAGGGTATGGGGTGTCTAACTCCACTACTCCCAAACCAGCCCACGTTCATCAAAAAGAAACGAAAGAAAAATCCAGCTTCTACATGATCAAAGGCATCTAGGCGCCATCTGTCCCAGCTCCTGGTCCATCATCGCTAAAAGGAATAGGGCCAAACATCGCTCCATCGTGTTTGGTGAACCACGCGACAAACTTCATCGGGATCGTCTCAGCTCTACCATCATCCATCCATAATGTAGCCTCATATTTGGAGAAAGTCAGCTCAACATCAGAGTCATACACATCAGTAAAGGTAACCTCAATGCTCGATATCACTCCATAACGAGCTATTGGCGGCACATCCATACTATCAATCTGAAAAATATAAGGAATGAGCAAAAACTATGCCCAGTAAAGAAATGATAAGATTCTAACTTAGACAATCCACAACCATCAAGTTTACAAGGGAATCATGACCAAACAGCTTAAGATACTAAGATAAGATTGTCACAAGTATAACCCAATGAATATTAATGCATCATATGTATAACCACTTTATATGAGACATACTAAACACATCCATATACACAAATATACCTATCACCTTCTCAATCTATATCAAGATGAAATGCAACAATAATGAATGAACTCACTCGCCAAGTAGAATTATATTTAGTGTGCATATAGTCCACCCTCAATCAGTTTACCCACCGGAACTTTGCTGGCCCGATCGAGTCACTTCCGAAAGTTCCCTTATCCGGACTTCCATAATAATCCTATTATGGGCATCTCACTCCGAGGCATCCCGGTATCACACAACCGAGGTCCTCCCAAGATCACTCAGCATGGGGCATCTCACTCCGAGGCATCCAAGTATCACACAACCGGGGCATCCTTGATCACACACAAGGGCATCTCACTCTGAGGCATCTCGGTAACACGGGACTGAGGCATCCAAGATCACACAACATGGGCATCCCAACTTCCGAGGGGCATCACCGGTATCTCGGTACCAATGGGTTCATTCACTCATTTAAGCACACATTTCACACCACCACACCTTTGATTAATGCATTTATCGTATGCAAAAGAAAAAGACTTCAAAGTATACAACTATACGTCTAACTCTCATGTACCTAGCACACGTGCGTGTCCAAATTATAAGATAAAACCCATTACGACATGTCCCATACCATGCCGAATAGATATTTACCCCATAATCAAGCACTATGCACCGCACTCATTGCACACGCATGATACTATTTGTGCCTATACCTCAAATGATATATGAGACTTACTTTTATACAACTAACATCTATTATGAGGCCACTAGGCTCTATGTGTGTCATGCAAGACTAATATAAGAGACACAACAACTATTGCATATTCTCAGGTCTAAACAGATTATTAACTATAATGAGCAGTTTTGATCTCAGACACAGAAAGTATGTAAATTTTTATCAAAATACTACGAAATTTTAGTATGTTAAATTAGAGACATAGATTGACATTTTCCGTGAAGAAACCTAAGTCTATATCTCACTGTATTAAGAGTAGTAATCGCTATAATCTTTACTAGCATCCTGTAATAGTTTCCAGATTTAACATCTACAAAGAAAATCGTCGTACTAACCAAATCTTGTCCATTTATTCTCAAATTTTGATATGTTATTCCTAAGGATGTTTCCTACAACTTTCATTAAGGATTAGAAGTCCAATTCTAACTAGATAATTACAGAAAATTTACAGAATCATCAAAGGTCATGCTGTTCTCTACGAAACAGTTTACTGATTTCAATAGATTCACTTCTACCTTCATGTTTCTACATTCATATGGCTATAGCTAGATGTCAAACTCAATCTAATGAATGTTATCTTAAGTAAAATGGTTCCTTTCCTTATTTTCATCGTTATAAATCAAGGCGACACAAAATAAAAGACTTCCTATCTATATTCCTCTAAAACAGAATCTTCATATACGGTTTTCTTCATTTCTAGCTCAATCAACCATTTGTTTCTCTACTAATCTATGTTACAACACTTCAAGACTCTTCCACAGCATCTAAGAATACTTTCAGCAGGTCCTTATTAACAGAGAAACCTTCCACAGCTCGGCTCAAAGCATATATTCATCCATAAGCTCACTCACCGCAACATATACCACATCTTTCCACTCGGCAACCATTTCCTCACCTTGCTCGATAATTACAGTTTACTCACACTTAGATTTCGAGACATGCAAGACTCTAATGCAACATGCAATGACTTATAGCCTCAATCTAGAACTCATCTAGCTCAATCCAACACAAAACAACAACATCACATCTAATCCTCCACCATTCAGCTAGATCCACAAGTTCCTTGACAAAAACAATGGATAACTTCTAGTTTAGAAACTTATCTTTCCTTACCTTAGTTCAGATACTAGATAACTCAAAGATTCTTCAAAAATCAACACCAAAACTTGCATGCAAAAAGGAGAAAATCGTTGAAGTGTTGCCGGTTCTTCACTGCTCGACCGAGAGAAAACAAGAAGAAGAAGAAGAAGATGGTTTTCGGTTTTGGAGAGAGAGAGAGAGAGGTTACGAGAATTAAGAGGGGAATAGATCTACAAGTCTAATCCCTAGGCTAGACTAATCATGAGATTTTGCTAATGATTATGTCTTCTTGAGTTGCTGGGTTTCGGTTTTCAGGGATGGAAAACCGTGGGTGATGAGGAAAACGCAAAGAGAAATGAGAGAGAAGTCGTGGCCTCCATGCACAACACTTTCGCCATTTGTCACTCGATATCAATTAGTCTCTAATCCGTGTCTTTAGTCAGTTCATTTGTATCTAATGTTTTTCACTTAATTCCCTTTCGATTCCATAAGATTTCAATCCTATTGTAATCATATAAAGTTATGAAATTATATGACATATTGACTATTTAGTGTTAGTCTATAGAGAATTTATCACAAGAAATGCTAAGCTTAGAAATTAACATTAGCATTACAATCACTAATCCAATTATCATAATTATAATCTATAGACTTAATTGAAAATAAAATCACTTGGGCCTAAATATCCGTCTCTGGCCCAACAGGCTCAATCTATAACTGTCACGGTCCACTAAACTATTCTAACAGATCCAAGCCTTGTCTCGCTCCAAGCCAAGTCCAAGCCCATAATCTCTCATTTGGCTTTTCAAGTCCAATTCGTGTGGCCCACTTACTTCTCAAGCCCACACATTTCTCACGGTCCATCGGGTTCACTTTCTGGCCCAATCTAAATTAATCTAAGTTCCTAATGATCTGATTACACTAATGAAGGTCGGTGAAATTTGGGATGTCACATAAGCAATCTCCTTGCGCTTTGTTTGGCCACTTTAGTGATGCGGCTATTACTTTTGGCATGCATCAGTGCTGTTATGATCACTCTGTATTTAGTATGTCCTCTTGTGAGGGGGTGTGTTATTCTTGTTGTCTATGTTGATGATATCATTGTTATTGAAAGTGATGTTGAAGGTATACAAGGACTCAAACAGTTTCTACAAAAGGAATTTAACATGCATTGTGCTAGGCCTAGTGACATACCTATGGACATGTGGATGAGGGTTGATAATGAACACGAAGAGCTTCTTCATGATTGGGAGAAGTATTGTTGGTTTGTAGGCAAGCTAAATTATTTCACTATTACTTGTTTCCTTTGCTGTTAATGTGGTGAGTCAATTCATGAGCTCTCCCCACACTACTCACTAGCAAGCCGTCCTATAGATTTTTCATTATTTGAAGGGAGTTTCGAGTCAATGGCTTGTGTTCCATGATCGGGGTCATTTTTTGATACAAATTGGGCCGGTTGTCCAGTGGATCACCAGTCTACTTTGGGATGCAATGTCTTCCTTTGTGGTAATCTCGTGTCATGGAAAAACAAGAAATAGTCCATTGTTTCTCGATCTAGTGCAAAGGCCAAGTATCATGCTATAGCTAATGTTACAAGAAAACTTCAATTGATTCATATGTTGTTGGCTAAGATCGGACTAACTATGATCGGATTTTTACTATCCATTGTGATAATCAATATGCCATTCACATTGCCGGCAATCTGGTGTTTCATAAGCAAATGAAACATATAGATGTGGATGGTCATTTCGTTTGGTGAAATAGGTGAATTGTGATGACTTATAGCTAGTGTAGATGCGTTCCGTGGAGCAACTGGCAGACATTTTCACAAAGGCTTTTCGATGTGGACGAGTTTCATACATTTGTCACAAGTTACGTCTTTTTGATATGTACACCCCACCTTGAGGGGGAGTGTCGAGTTTATTATTTAATATTCTATAGTGTTAGCAAGTTGAATCTATTTATGTTTTTTGCCCATGTTGTTGTAGAGGGCTTAACCTAAGCCTACAAATACTTCTTTTGATCTCAATAAAGATTAATTCTCTCTTTTACCAATAATAGGCTCAAGTGATGGAATGGGCATTCTAATTTTCCCAATTAGATACATAGAATATTCATCTATTTTAACCAAAGGCAACTTTAGTTTATAGAGACAATGAGAAATACAAAAATATGAAAGTGCCAAATAGTTCACTGTATTTTAAAAGTAACGTTTTAGATTAATTAAGATTCATACTACGTGCCAAATTGCGTTGTGTGTATAATAAATTGATTATTAATAACTCTCACTCAAAGCCTTTCACTATATTTCCTCTTTCAATAGAGGGACAAGTGCAATTTTATTTGATAGATAGAGCCAATGGAGGTCTTTGAATTTTTCGATTCCTTCGCTCGTATTTCAAAAAAAAATTCTTTCAATGTCATCCCTAAATTATTCTTCTATCTATAATTGCGTTAGCCCACCTATCAGAAAAGCTTGATGAAAATACTGACATGGCCGTTAAATGCCGCGCGAACTCATATATAGCAACCAAGTAGAGCTTATTTGGCTTAAATGTTGAACAAGAATCACATTGACCATTATTGGCCAAGAAAACTCTTCAAAAAAAGCCGATGTCAGCCGAAAAACGGCAGCGATGGCATCCCCTACGGTGGCTTGACCCTGGTCTTGCTTCAAATATCTCTCTCTTGCCGTCTCCTCATGAGCTCAATACGGCCTTGTGATCTAAGTAGCACCGACACGCGATGCAACATGACAAGACACGATACGCCGACATGTCATTTCTCAAAAATAGAGAATTTCGACATGTTGGGACACGTTGTATATTAAATAAATATTTTTATTTTTAATTAATTTGATTCAAACTCACAATTAAATAAATAATAACAAAAAGAGCCTACAATGAATTTATACTAATAATATTAATAGATCTATTCATAGGAAATTCAAAAGACATTCATAGTTAACGCGTATCTATATTTGGAGACATGTTTTTAACTCTAACGAAAATTATTGATGAAACTAATACTAATACAAATTAGAATTAACTTATTTAAATAAATCTATGATCTTCTACAATGATCAAAATTTATCATTATTCAACTTTTAGTATTTTTATTTTCCAAAAATCACTTTGTAACCTCCTTTATTTATTTTTCTGATAAAAAAATGCAACCCCCGAGAGGTCCACTCTAGCCCTCACGCCCCAAATTTATTTCACTCCCTCATTTCTTTCCCTCGTTCATTCCTTCCTTCCCTGCCCCTCCCCCCAACAAAAACCACCTGTCAGACTTCACTTCCTTTATTAAAAATTCAAGTCACCCTCTCATCCACCCACCTTGTAAAAAGAAAAAATCACGCCAAATTCCCATCAAAATCCCATTTTTTTTTCTTTTTGAGTTTTCTCCCTCAAAAACCCTAGTTGCTGCCTTCTCCTCCTCCCCCTCGCATGACCCTTTTTCTCTCGATCTCTACTCTCTCTCGGTCGCCTCATTAGCCATCACAATCACTCGCCTCCGATGCTTCCTCCTTCGTAGCCACAGCCTTGCCGCCGACCTTCCATTGCGGCATCACAATCGCGACCCTTCGGGTCGCATCAGTCTCTACTTTTCTTCTGACCCTCCCTTGTCCTCGCTCCCTCACCCTCACCTCCACCCTCCATCATCTTCAACAATTCTTTTTCCTAGACACGCGTGTCGGAACATGTCAAGAAGAGTTTACCATGCGTCGAAAAATTCAACACATGTTGACCGCGTGTCTGACTGTGTCCAAGCGTATCAAACACGTTGACACATGTCGCACACGACACAGAAGCTCCGGCAACGTGTTTGCGCTTCATAGCATGCCATCCTCGTTGTGGGCTAAGCGATGCCGCCACTGCATCTTTGAGGTAGATCGAGCCGAAGATTGTCTTTTTCTTTTCTAAATTTTTCTTTTTCTAAATCATCAATTTTATATCTTTTTGAATTTAAATTTGTAATGGTTACATAAGAGCTACATGGCTATCAGGTGGGGACTCACGTGGCTATTGTGTAGTTTACCAATGAGGCACTTAGAACACAAATGATAACCATTCTGTTTTGGAAATCAATTTTTGACTAGAAATTAATTTTTCTATTTCTATTCTCCGAACAAGTTTCTGAGCAAAAATACACATTTGATAATCTTATAAAATTTCTATTCCTGAAATAGAAATTTGTTTGATAACGACATAAAATTTCTTTCTCCCAAGTAGTGGTGGGTGTTTAGTGCTTGGTGGTTGGCCATCAGCAATGGGAGGTGGGCGAGCGGCGATGGGTGGTGGGAGCGGGTGGCATGTGGTGACTGACGGTTGGTGGTGGGAGGCGGGTGGACAATGTCCGGTGACCAACGACAAGGGGGTGGCGGGCGACAAGTGGCATCGTCGGCGAGCGGGCGGTGGGCGGTGGCGAGCGGCGCGGTGAGCGGGCGACAAGCAACAACCGAGGGTGGGTGGGCGGGCGGCTAGCGAAGACCAATGACCAAGAGTGGGCGGTGGCGACCGGCCTGCGCGGTAGGCATCCGGCGACCAACAACAACAATTAGCGGCGGTAGTGTTTGGCAAGAAGCGGCGGGTGGGTGATAGGTAGGAAATGGAGTGAATGATGAGAATATTATTCATTTCTCACTTTTATTTCAGAAATATAAAAGATAAAAAAATTTAATTTCTTATTTATGGTTCAAATCTATTTATAAAGTAAAAATCTATTTATAAAGTAAAAATCTATTTCATAAATCAAAAAATGAAATTGCGTCATCAAATGGATTTTTGTTCTAATATTTTGGGGAATAGAAGAATAGAGAAATAGAGAAACATAATAGTCATAATTCACGCCATTAACGATCATGTCACCTTTTTCTATTGGTTGTTTTAACTTAATGACCAAAACTATAAAATAAAAGCATAATTTAGAGATGAAATTGTACAAAAGTTCGGGGCGAAATTTGTAAAAAGTGAAAATTTTTACGGACTTGAGGTGCCTTTGTCCTTTTTTATTTAATAAATTAAAGAGTTAGGAGGAGTGACATGCATTGATGGCCTTTTGAGCTTTGTCATAGGAAATTCACATAATAGGAGTTATTCGACTTGAGTTATACTATTCAGCACCAGTGCAGGCACTTAATATTATTAAAGTGCGTTTAGTAACCTCTAACTAAACGCAAATAAATTGATTCTTTTTAAGTTAAAGTTAACTTAATGCGGCAAGTAAGGAAAAACTTTTTTAATTATTTGTTTAATTCGATATTCAATGAAAACTAAGATTTTGTTATATCGTCAAGACCTTCAATGTTCAATAATTAAAAAAAATATTATCTAAATTCAATGTTTATCAGGTAATTCTAACAAAAAACTTTATGGTCTTTATTTTAAGTAGGCTAGTAGCAATTATGATAGAAAAGACCATTGATAGTGAAATATTAATTGCTTGTTGAACTTTGTGAATTGTGTGAAAGTACGATATCTCAAAAAAAAGAAGATCAAAATTGATTAATATACTTTTCGTAAAAAAGTAAAAAACAAAAAGAAAAATTAAACATAAATCATTGGTCAACTAAGCCCTTTGAGGAAAAGCTCTTGTTGTGATGAATCCTTTAATGTATAAGTGATGAGTAATAGAGTTTTGTGCTATAAACACATAAGCTGGTAAAAAGTACATGTGTTAAACCACCAAATAAGTAATAACATCTAGAAAGGTTAGAGCTATACCTAACTGTAAATAAGTCAAATCATTAATTGTGTCATAAAGACATTTATGTCCACACCCCCAATCGTCACCCAAGGAATATGCAACCCTTCTCGAGAAGGGGAAAGCAGACCATTAAAAAAACATAAAGGATCCTCGATTCATAAATATCATAACAAATTAGGAGAAACTTCATGTTATACATGATAAACTATTTCAATATGCAAATTGGATTTGAAATTCCTGATTTGTGAGAAAGAAAAGAAAAAGGTAGGTTAGTTTATATCATTATTACTTACATTAGGTGATTCTTGTATCGCCCCTACGGAATGAACCGATAGAAGTTACAAAAGATTTTGTTTTCGGTATTCAAGGGCTTTGGAGAGATCTTCAAGGTTCGAGGTTGCCAAGTTTGAAATTGTGTCTTTTTTTTTTCTACACTAACTTTTCTAATCTCTTTAAAGAGGATGAGAATCAAAACTCATATTTAAAATTAAATCGTCTTTAACTCAATTTTTGGGAATGTGAGGATTCGAACTCCTTATCCTCTGTTAGGGTGGTCATTAGTGCAAACTCTAATGGTTAAATCACGTCTCCTTCGCTCGTCAAGAGACCACAATTCTTCGAACGAGACAGCAGCGTCCAAGATCATGAACGGGTCCGAGGTTCGCTTCCGATGCACAACCCTTACTCATTATCATCATTCCACTTAGGTGTCGGTAAATTTGTAATTCAAGTGGAGCGGGCGGGGGTTGCATGGTAACTACGCCCGCTATGTCTATTGTCTCATCATCGCCTCGGTTACCTTGTCCCTTGGGCTCGCGCTCGCACGTGCGAACCACGAAGAGGTGTCCTGTCCCGAGTTAACCCAGACTCGGCAGCGAGAGCGGAGCGACCTGGATTTGACTCGACGATCCGAGAGCATCAACTCAGCTCTCTCTCTCTCTCTCTCTCTCTCTCTCCCTCTCTCTCTTCTGGGTTTTTTTTTTTTTTTTTTTTTTTCCTTAGGGTCAAGTTGGCCATTTGTTTAGTGTAAAAACACACTAACAACAACACTATTTGACTGGAAAAGCAGTGAAGGTGGGGGAGTAGATCTGGAGAAGCAAAAGAACCAGGCCAAAAAAGGGAAAAGAACGAAGTGGGTGTTCGAAAGAATCGTTCTTGGGGGCGTGCGAAGCGCGGGATCGGCTTGGATTGCAGAAATTTCTGCTGGGTCTCCTCGAGAAGCCCAAGAAATGCCACGCCCTTATTTCTACAAGCTGGTGCTTTCCTCCACCATCCAAGACAAGCGACTGGTGAGGATTCGCTGTCCTGGCCTCGCTCCTCGTGGGCGTTCGTTTTGACGGTTCCCTTGCGGCGATTCCTCAATTCGATTGCGTTCCCGTCTGTGATTGTTGGCCTTGCCTTTTCAAGTGCTGTTTTTTGTTGGGTTTGTGTTTTTTTTTTTTTTTTGGGTAGATGGTGATTTTTGTAAATTCGAAGCGGCGATGACCTAGATTTGATTCATGGGTCATTACAATTGAGACCCAGAAAATAGTTTTGGTCATATATCTTGGTGGAAGGGAAACAAAGATTGACGTCTGTGATGATTGCTCTGCAATTTGGAGGCAACAGATATACTTGATTTAGGGTGGTCGAATGGTATTAGAGCTCGATTTTCCAGAGGCATTTTCTGGTCATCTGGCTCATAGAGAATTCAAATTGGTGAATTTGTGTTATGTCTTAATGTGTTACCCGCTTGTTTTGTCGTCAGGAGAAAATTTTGGCCAATTCGATAAAAGGGTTTCATGAAGTGACAAAGCGTAAGACTTCCCTCTGTGCTACTAAACAGTCATAAGATGTGGAGGATGGCGAATTTTTTGTTTTTCATTTCAGTCGGAACTAAGGGTGAGGAGGACAAATTGCTTTGTATGAGCGGTTGCAATGGTATCTGCTGCATGGAAGGCTTTAAGCTCAACTTCTCCATGCAGCATTTGCTTTGACTTTTTTGCATTGAAATCCGTGGGAAACTGGTATCTGTGTGTCTTTGTAGCTTCACCTGAACAGGATAGATGCCTTTGTATTCTTGATGGCAAAGTCCATTAGCTTGACATGCATGCAGATGCGTGCACATGGGCTCACCCATGCACATAGTAAGTTTGCAATATTGCTTGTGTTAGGTCTCCATGGAACATTGTCATTTTCTTGTAAAGGTTTGGCAACGTGACTTTCTAATTATTGATAAAAGATGTTAGGAGGATAAGATGCATAATGTTGGTATCATAATCTGAAGGACAAAGTGCAAGTGTGTGACTCTTAATTTAGGCTTGATCTTGGCATGGGAGCAAGCTCTTGATTTGGGGGCAAACTTGTACTGATCCTCCATGTCTGTATTTGTTGAATGAACTATTCACACTGCCATTTTGTATTGTTCTGATTTTCTGAACTTCATTGTGCTATATTGGACTATTAAAAACAATTGATTAAAAGTAATTTGAGAATTTGTCAGGATACAATCAAAAAGCTGCTGGATAATTTATCTTTTTTTATTTCTTTTTCTGAAATCATTTTTATAATTTATGTGGACATTGTGATACTGTGGACTTGTCTTTCCAGAAGGCATGTTCTTTTGAGCTTTTTTTTCGCATCGACTGAAAGCAATTTGCTTGCAGAGAATCCCAGAAAATTTTGTCAAGAAATTCAGGGATGAGCTTTCCTCTGTTGCAACTTTGAATGTTCCTGATGGTCATGTGTGGCACGTTGGAATCAGAAAAAGCGAAAGCAAGTTATGGTTTCATGAAGGTTGGCAAGAGTTTGTGCAACACTACTCCATTGGTATTGGGTACTTTTTGGTCTTCAGATATGAGGGCGGCACAACCTTTCAAGTGTTTATTTACAATTTAACAACGTCCGAGATTAATTATCATTCCAATGGCCGCGTTCCTTCTGAAATGCCTCATCACAGCAGGCAGTACCATGTTTTCAAAGATATGGAAGATGATGATGCTGTTGACATATCCAGTTCCTCAACATATTATCCTTCTGGTGATTCTTTGAAAAGGAAGGCTGTCAATAGTAGTGTGGATCAACTGACTTTAAGCAGGGGTTATAACTCTATGCACTTGCAGAATTTGTTTAACGGGACCGTGCATCAGCAAAAAGGTGGTGCCAACTCACATGCGGGCATGCGACCTATCGAAGATATTGTCATTCAAGCAGGTGGGATCAAGTTCAAAAGTGAAGATGAAGTGAAAGTGCAGAGCGCAGATCAATCTACACGGAAAATCAAGAAAAGCTCTAAGAAAAAGCGTAAGAATGATCCTAGTAAGCTCTCTAAACTCAAGTTTCTTAATTACTAATGGCCTTTGATTGCGAAGAGGGTTTTCTCATTCATAGCTTCCAATTTTAGATGAGCCAATGCCGTCTGCTCTACAAGAAGAGGATGGTGAAATGCGGTTTCGGTTTTATGCCAGTGCTTCTACAAGGAAGCGACTTGTAACGGCTGAAGAGAGGGAAAAGGCCATTAATGCAGCTAAAATGTTTGAGCCTCCTAATCCTTTCTGCAGAGTAGTCTTGCGTCCATCCTACCTATATCGCGGTTGTATCATGGTAGTTGTAAATCTTTTAATGCATTACTAATCTCTGTGTGCACTGCTTAATGAGGATTCCTTTTGCCTTTGCAGTATCTGCCATCCTGCTTTGCTGAAAAGCATCTCAACGGGGTCTCGGGATTTATTAAGCTACAGAGTACTGATGGCAAACAGTGGCCTGTTCGATGCCTTTATAGAGGTGGTAGAGCCAAACTAAGCCAGGGGTGGTACGACTTTTCTTTGGAGAACAATTTGGAAGAAGGCGATGTTTGTGTTTTCGAGCTGATGAGGGCTAGAGAGGTGGTGTTACAGGTCACTGTCTTCCGTGTCGTAGAAGAAGGTGGTCTGTTGAGCCATCATGGACGGTAACATCCACGGGGTCTAATCTAACTAGAGTCGAAATGTTGTACTTTCCAGATGGTAGCTTCTATCGGTTAACTGTTTTGTCTCAGTCGGTGTTTAGTTTCTGATATGGTTTTTCTTATTTTCCCTTGTGTGGAGGTGGGGTTGCAATTTCGTGTCCATATGCTCTTCAGTACAACTTAGTGGAACCTTTTGTTAGATTTAATGTCACATTCTCTCTCCCCGTGTTTTGGTAATTCCCCTCTTTCTTTGGTAATCATTGTGTCATGGCTAGGAATGTAAATATTCTGTTAATTTAAGTTGGTAATGAAGTGGGCTGAACTGCTGTCCTTGTTCATTATTCTGTAGTTGGCCAGCTCGAACTCAAAGTACCGTTACTTTTTTCTTTTTGGCCAGCTTGAAGTTGATGTTTATGTCTGCTTTAAGTTGCAGAGTTGAAGGATGGTAGAGTGTAGGACAATATCATGCGAAGCCCTTTAGTTTCTGCCCCTACTGAATCCTGGCCCTGCTGGTCTCTTCCTATGTAGAAGCTGTGATGTTAGGACATGAGATGGTGTCTGAGATTATCAGCTCGGCCAACACTGGCTCTCTCTGCCTTTTGTTCTTTTTCTTGGCATCAAGTTGCATTTATCTTTCTTGTGATGAAGGTTATTCATGGAATGAAAACGCTTAAATTTCATTCTAGGTCTCAAATGCATATGTTTTTATGAGCAAATTTAGATTATATTCATGATCATTAACCGGTACAAATGAGCTGATTAGGGTCACAACTGAGTCTTAAATTTTAGTTTTATGGTAACATGAGATGAGAGTTTTGGTTTTGTGCTGTAGCCGGTTTTGTTTTCATGTTCCTTGTGGTACTGGTTGACCTCCTATGAATGGGTTTTACTCCTGAAAGTATGACCAGGTGAAGATAGGGAAGAGTTGATTCAGACATCTGAACAAGATTTTTGCATACGGATATTAGCGTGCTTGGGAGAACGAACTGAGTTGAGTGTCATGGTTTGATGATCGGCTTAATTTCAGTTATCTTTGTTGTCCCTCGAGATAATAGGATGTCTTCTTCTCAATATGTCCGTCTATGTCGCTCTCGGTTGTTTCCATGTTGCCATGTTTGTTTTAACTTTTGGTGGTAGAAATCGAGAGAATTACAATTATGCTCCAAGGATCCATGGATCATGTGTTATCACAGTTTGTCCATGGTGTGGGTTGCCAAATGAGTGGCTCACATGGCCTTGTGTGATAAACGTTGTGATCTATACAGTGCATGTGGATCCGTACCTAGATAAGTACATTTGTAAAGTCAGAAATTTGGGATTGCCTGAAAATGGTGGCATGATGATTTTTATGGATTTATCATTGGAGAAGAAATGCATGGTCATTTGGTTCCGGAGGTCATCTTCACTCTTTTTAAGTATTTCATGTCAAACTTATATCAAGTCGTGCTCTGCTTTACAGCGTCCGTCAAAATAATTCTTATATGTAAGCCAATTCAATTCTAGCCTTTAGAAGATCATATTGACTCCATGGGATATTTACATCATTAAATGATTGAGATAGAGTGGATTCATATGCTTTAGGAGCATGCAAGGCTTGGTTGCATCCATCCTGCGCTTAATTTTATATCTCACTCTAGTCAATTGCCCCGCTGTCGTCATGAAAGACACTTTTTTCTGTATTCTAAGACAAATAGGTTACTATTATTATTTTTTAAAATTATCAACTATAAAACCTCATTTTTATGGCTATAGAGTTCTTATATAATTTGAATATTTAAGAGTGTATGATGTAATGGAGATAGCCATTCGAGAATAAGGTACGGATGAATGATGTTTCAGTCTATGATAAATTATATCAAGCATGTGTAAACAGCAGGTAGTTTACTCTTTGACATTAGTAGCAAGATCATAGCATCTAAAATGATGCTTTTGATCAATGGCTCACGATTGTTAGGACACTGCTCTGCAGAAGGACTTATGATGAATCTTAGAAATATAATGGAAAGAGAAATTTATAGTGAAAAAAAAAAAAAAGCCATAAAAAGTGAAAAAGGCAGACTTCTTTCGCTGCTCTATATTTTCGTTCGCAAGCTAATCTTTATTTGAAATTCACAGCATTGAAAGTGGGGAAAAAACAGAGACGTTAGGTAAGAAAAGGTCTATATAATCCAACACTTCGACCATTTTCAACCTTTAAATTAATGAGCCCTAAAAAAACCACTCAGAAGTTCTTCAGTTCCATGAAAACATGTCAAAGCTTCGGTTAATTTAAAGGATTTTTATTAGTCTCGGTATAAAAGATAAGTTACACATCATACTCTCTTCATATTTTACTCTCATCAACCCAAAAATAAATAAGTATGTTAGGTTTAACATTTAAATTAGCAATCAAGTAAAAATAATAAACGCTTAAAGGCTTGAGCATTTACCATTCTTTTTTTGACTTTTGACACCCCGTATCACCTTAAATTAGCCACAATGTCCTTGTAAGTCCAGATTTAAGAATATTTCTTATCTTATTTTTTTAGTTTCTTTCCTTGGAAATTCTAATGCACATATAGAATTGACAAAAAATATTTATTTGCCAATGGTTTAAATAGACTGTCTTATAATGCAATTGCAATTATCGTAATTTTCTTGTCGACAACTAATTTCTATTTAATCAAGGCAAGTTAATATTCAATGTAATGTTTTAAGGAGCATTTTCTTTTGAATTTGCATGATAATAATGGATGTTTAGAATTTTCAATGAAGTTATTTGCCATTATTCAAAATTTTTAGAAAATATCCTTTTAAAAATCGTGCAGTGGAGGCATGAAAAATAAATAAAATTTGGAATATTGGATTTACTGAATAAAATGAAAGCTGATTAATTATAATACACGGAGTATAATGTAATCACACATATTAACATTATAATTAAACCGAATGCATTTATTAAAACTAGTAGATGATTTTTTTCACTTTTACTTGTACTTTGGTTATTTCTAGAAAAATGGTTTCCTAGTAAAAAGAAAAAAAAAGAGCTATACAACTCATTAACACAATAGATTGTTAGTTATTTGCCAAATAATTTTTTTAGGGAAAAGAGTGACACTGATTTCATGCCAAATGGAAGAAAAAAAGAAAAAGAAAAAAGAAGAAAAAAAGTAAGAAATAATCTTATATCAAAAGATAGCCCCACTTTGACCTTAATCTTCATAGTTTGAGTTGGATATGGTAGATTTATCTTTTATAAGTTTGAAACCAAAGAAAAATTATAAAATATAAAAAAATAATCTTAAATAAAAAATGAGATCCATAAGGGATAATTTTATAAATTCAAGGGATACGGAATGTCAAAAGCCAAAAAAAAAAGGGTAGAAAAAGCATGAGCAAAGCATAAACTACAACTACAATTTTATGACAAATAAAGTGAATCGTAGAATTGGAGGGAAAAGTGCACTGAGGTCCTAAAAATTTATGTGCAGAGTACGATCAAGCTCTAAACCTCTTAATTGGTTAAATAAAGTCCTAACCATTGTTTTAAAAAAGTGCAATCCATTCACTTTCATCCTTAAAGTGCACTTTTCACCATAAGTTTTACAACTTAATAACTTTTTTCAATAAAGATTTAGGATTTAATTGCACTTTTCGGCAAATTTTTAGGACTTAATCAAATTAGTTAAAAAGTTAAAACCTTGATTGCATTTCATATCTAAGGTTTAGAAGTGGTGGTGCATTTTCCTATAAAATAAAATTTAAATATATTGGAGAGACTAAAACTTAGTTTTTTTCCTTTATAATATTTGGAACAAGTCAAATAGTTAGTATATAATGGACTTTCTAAGTTTGATACTAATATTTGAAGATGAGATTAAAGTTTAGTCATTCAGATTTTCTCATGAGACTAACTAGAACAAACGCGCGTAGCGTCCATTTGTGATTTTTCAAAGTTTACTTATGCTAATTATAGATGTAGAGAAACTGTAAGGATGAAGATCCTCTGGCCCGCGAAGGGGTTCTCTAATTATACAAACAAATATGGGATTCTGTATACTTTTTGCTATTCTTTTTTCTATTTTCTTTAGTTATCTTAGCATGCTCCGAATAATTTACTGTGGTATTTTTTTTTAATTGTTGAAATTTTGTTGGCACATGTAGTTCGATAGAGTTTAGTATATGGGAAAGAAATGAAAGTCAAAATTCATTGTATTTCATTGTTATATATATGCTTTTGGATTCAATTGATGAAAGCTTCAATATCTCCCATAAATTCTATATATTTATTTTCTCACCCTTAAATATATCTCGCGAGTTCAGTTCGTCCTAAATACGTGCAAACTTTTTAAACTAAACAAATACTTATTTGGGTAAAGGTTCTATGACAAGTGTGTTCGGAAGAGCAAGACATCAATACACATTTGCACGTGCCTTTGGCTTTCTCACATTATTACCATGCACTGTGCGAGCTCTAGAATCATTTCAGATGCAAAGAAAGATGTCATAATATATTTCCGATAGAATTAAAATACATGCAGAAGAAGATAAAGAGCCAAAATTAATAAATTACATGAACCAATGTACTAAATCTTGAGACAAGCGAGTCTTTCATAAGATCCGATAAATTAATATCGATTTGATCGCAGCTAAGAGATGGAGATTATGTGTCTTATTGGGCCTTTCTTGGGACGCGAGAATTCACATTTTGGCCCATGATACTTGGCAAAGCTTTATGAATTAGAAAGAAAACTCGGTTAGAGGAGAGTGTTTGAACTTGAACTAGAATATCAGAAAATCACAAAGCATTTCCTCATTTGGTAAGCCATGGCATTTCCCATCCTTTTCTGGAGTCATACACACAGATAAATATTAAATGAACTTGATACATAAATTAATATGAATTTGGACCATTAAGTCCGATTTAATTCAATATTCAATAACTCAAATTTAGTATTTCACAAAAGAAAATTCAATTAATAGTTTCTCCTGCATCAAGTCAATGTCCACCTGCAATGCTACTGTTGGCCTGTCAAATCAAAGCCTTGTTCCGTGTACACTTGTCTTGGTTTCCTCAGAGGGAAAGTTCATCTCTGCAAGGCAATCAGAAAGTGGGGTTCCAAATCCAAATAAAGAATCGTGGGGGAGAGAGAGAGAGAGAGCAAATCTCTTTCAAAAAATAATAATAAAAAAGGTGAGAAAAACATTTCGAGTTTTTCCCAATATAGGTAAACTTTAATCCAACAATATCTATATGTCCTATCGAAATTCGAATTGCCACATTAAATTAAAGTCAAATTCTGTTATTACTAAATTCACACGTCAAAAGGACATTTTAAAATGATCTTAAAAAACAGACAAAAAAGTACGATTTTTCTAATTCTTTGAGTGGCAAAATATATCCAGCAAGATCAAGAAAGACTCCTTTTATAACCGGGGCACGTCAAATCGTGGCCTGAGGCTTGCAATTGAAGCATTGTGGATTTTTTTTAAATGATATTATTTACAAAAATAAATAAATGAATTTTTTTATCATTTACAAAAATAATTAAATATAAATTATTGTTGATGATGTAAACATTTTCTATTGATTAATTATTCAAACAATATAAATGATTATTTTTAGAAAAATATTTTTTAAATCATTCATTTTCTACAAAATAAACAGAACTTTAATGTTTAACTACCTTGTACTACAATTTATCAATAGTATCCAAAATTAAGCCACCTTTGTCTAATTAAATTCAAAACTACAATTTTTTTTAGGGTAATAGTCATATTGTTACGAGGCTATACCACATCAAGATATTTGCATCATATGCCATAGTGGACAGAGTACTCCCTCTTTGCAGTATATGGTTACTAGACTAGTCAACATGGGTCATATACTTATTTCCTAACCCATATTTAATAGGCTGAGTTGTCATATTTAGTAAAGAGGTCATAAATGGGTTTACGATGGTAAAACCAAAATAATATGGGTGATAAATGAGTTTATAACTTATTTAGACCCAACTCACCTCTATAATACTCTTATACTTGCTCAGTCTACATTCTCACCTTAGTATGTGTATGAATTTTTCTAAATTGAATTAAATATGGAAATGTTTCAACAATATGAGTCGGATCGGGTATAAGTTGAGTCGGGTTTGGATTATTTGATATGTATTGTATGAAAATTGGTCAATTTGGTTTGAATCATTTTCGACCAAACCCAAATCCAAGTCCACTCACTTGTTTGGTAGGTCTGAAATTGGTTACTTGGAGGATTAATAAAGATACCATCATAGATGATATTGATGCTAATGCATAGTGGATGGTCACAACCAAAAATAGTAAAGTTACCTTGTTGCTATCAATTTTGTTCTGCAAATATTTGTAAGATGAAGTTAAATATTTTATTAGTTAAGTATACCATTGGAGTTTATATGCTTTTTATATACAAATGATCTCTCTCCATGTATCAGCTTTCGGATTGTCTTTCTAACAATATTTATGTTCTCTTGTATATTCGAAATGTGAATAACTCTATTCCTTATAATAAATCCTAAACTAATATGATGCCATGATAATGTCATGGATCAAATAGGACGTAAGCTGAAACCGATAAGTGACCCAAACATGAAAATTAGCAGACTAACATACGTGAATGAGAGGTGATGATACCTGACTCCTAATTGTATTTCTTCAGATTTATTAAAGAAAAATGCCGTTCTTCTGGTGAATTCTTGCTTGGAACGGGGTCTACATAGGTTGGATTTATTGCAGCATAGCAAAAAAGTCATAAATTTATTGCATTTGCGTTAATTCATTCTCAAACATTTCAAAAATTGTATTAATAGAGTTCTAAACTTTTTTACGATTTGCTAATGTAGTTTATTCGGTTAATTTTAGCTGGAAATCGTTGGTGTGGCTACTAGTTTTCTCATGTGGCACGACTGACGTTGAAATGGATAATTTTTTAATTTTTTTTTTTCAAAATTTTACTACTTTTTTAGGTCATTTTCTTTCCTTTTTCCCCAACTATGGGCTAGCAAGATTGCAGTCTAACCCTCATCGTCCATAGGCAAGGGCATTGGGCTCTTGTCTAGATCTAGGAGAGGGTCGTGATCCTTGCCTCTTGGTTGGCAAGGGCGTGGAGACCCTCACTCGTGGCTAACAAGGTGGCGACGCCCTCGCCCAGCCAATAGGTGAGAGTGTTGTGGCCCTCATTAGCCAATAAGTGAGGGTGTTGGGCCTCGCTAGCAAACACAAGGGCATTGTGGCCTTGCTAGCCAATAGGTGAAGGTGTTGACCCTTGCCTAAATCTAGACGAGGATTTGACGTTCCCACTTATGGCCAATGAGGGCATTGTGAGGGCTATGACGCCCTCGCCTAGACCAGGCTAGAATTACTAGCCCTCATCAGCTTAGAATTGTGAAAAAAAAAAAAGATAGAGAGAAAAGAAAAGAAAAGATTAAAGTTCGGATTTTTTTTTTTTTAAATGTGTAAAATTTGTTCATAGCATTGCCAATTATACCACATTGGCTAGTGTCCATATCAATGATTTTCGGTCAAAATTGATTGGATGGATTATATTGGTAAATTGTTAAAATGTTTAAAATTTAATTAGTACAATTTAATCATTTACAAATGTAATATATTGAACACTTTTTTGGTATTTATTTATTTATTTATTTATTACAAAACCAAAATCAATTGCTGTAATTTATTGTGGTCCTTAGATCCGAGTAAATGCAAGACTCGCTCATCTTTCCTGTCTCCTTCACATTCAGATTCGGACATCAAACTTCGCATCCGGCCTCTCACTCACTCCATAACCAACATTATAGAGACCCTCCTTTCTCATCGCGACGGAAACTTCTTTGCTCGTTTTTGCTTGCTGTCATCCATGAAATGACGCCGAATGAAGTCTGATTATCCGTCCCGGAGTAGCCGGCAATCCTACGCCATAATGTGGCATTCAGTCCTCAGAGAACAAAACTGGTACGTTTTGAAAGTGACTTTTGTTTCCATTTTTCAGGGACCTTTTCTGGGTAATTCTTTTTTCGAGATATTGCGTACCGTGAATTGAAATGGTTGGAAGCGAGAGTGGAATGGTGGGTTTTGTGTTTGGCAGTTTTCTTCTTGGTGAAATTGGAAATGCCTTCTTCTTGTTTGTATGTGAAGTATTGAGAGATCTTCATGTTCCATTTGTTTGTGCACTCTATACACTTAGGATGTGTTTGATAACTATTTTATTTCTAGGAACAATTTCTTTGGCCATGGTAAGTGACTGGCCAAGCAAGGGTCAGGGACCTCATAGGCCTCGGGGAGTCGCACCAGCCACCAGCGAGGGTTGACCTCGTTAAATCTAGGTGAGTCGAGCCTCGCCTAGCTACCATGAGATCGACCTCACCATGGCAGGTGAGGCTTGGGCAAGGTTGCTAGACCTTGTTTGGTTAATTGTCGGCCATCACCATGGCCAGCAACCGGCTAGATGAAGAAGTAGAGGAGGAGAAAAAGAAAGAAAAGAAAAAGGAAAAAAGAAAAGATAAAAAAAAAATTTTGATTTGAGTTTGATTCTTGAGTTGTTTCCGGAAATGAAGAAGTAAAATCTTTTTTATTTCTCGATTATGTTCCAAATATATTCTTGGCAACAAAAACTTGCGGTCTTGTCAAATGAGCGAATCATCAAACTCACAATTCTATCAAATAAGCAATAAATAACGTTAAAATTGAATAACACACTATCTCAATTATAAAACAACTATATTAAGCCTAAACGCTAACAAAACGACAGTTACGCGCTAACAAATGGCATACCCAAGACAATTATTTAAACCTAAACACATGTGGAATTTGAATGAGAAACCCTAAAATTTTGCTTCGATTAAACCGTTATTTCATAATGATTCATGTCAAACCCCATAGCTTCACAACACCATAATCCATCATTTCCACGAATATAGCTTGACAATTAAAGCATTAGATTTTGCAGCTCGATTTTCACTAAATTTCAAAATTTAGCCCTAACCTTGGAAATTTCTTCGATTGAACGAATGAGGAGTGCAAGCACTTATTGAGTGTTGCAAAACTAATTAACTTCGGCTTGACGAGCCTTTCATGACGTGTACATGCAAAACCATTTCTTCTTCTTAGTATTGCAAATCTAAGTAACTCCGACTAGACGAGGCTTCCGCAAGGTGTACGTGCAAAATCGTTTCTTTTTTCCCCTTCCTCTTCTTCTCCTCATTCTTCACCTCTTCTTTTTTCTCCCTCTTTTTCTTTCTTTCCCGCATTGCCCTCGGTCTTCTCTCTCTTGCTTTTATCTCACGGATGTCTCTCTCTCTCTTTTTTTTCTTCTTTTTTCTTTTCTATGGGTCCCACTCTTTAAAAATTAAAATATTACAATTTTTAATCTACAATGATACCTTCACTATTTAACCGGCCTAAATTAATTCTAATAATTAAATGAAGAACAAAGAATCTCAAATTGCTAGTAGCTCTAATTACATGATGAGAGAAAAATCAATATTGATGATGACAATGCAGAGAAGAAAATAATATATAGGTTTTTAAATAGTAGACACCTATGGTAATGTGGCGCTAAAGTTTTCTCGATAATCTAAAATTAAACATAGTCAAATATCCATTTCTGATTATGAAATAATTTTTTTCGCTATCAAGATAATGGATTATTTGGGAATTTTGTTTTAGAAATAATCGATATCATTCATAACCATCCCAAATTGTGCTTTTATGTAATATATATATTGTTAGTTCAAAAACAGATTTGGACAAGATTGGGACTTGTCGCACCTGCAGCTGGAATGTTTAACTTAAGGCATCAATGACGTACTAAATGCCACTAGGCGAGGCACAGGCCCATCAAATGCTAGTGAAGAAACTCGGGACTCAAATTGCAACCCAAATCTTGGACCACTCATCGAACAATATGATTGGTCAGACAAATTATTTATGTAAATGTCACCAAACCACCTCAAGTAATTCCATTTTGTGGACACCATCTCCCAGTCGTATTTATCAAAATATGTATAAATTTTCATTTATGAACTTTTCCAATAAAGAATTTATGAGTTTTCATTTTTGAGACTTGAGATAGGGGTGGGTGCTGGGCAAGGTCGGGATGAGGATATTAGTGGGTTAAAAAACTTGCGCTGCCATCACCCCGCGCCCCATCAGGGCCGGGCCATGGGCCGAGGGAGTTTTTCCCCCACAAGGCACTGCCTATATCGTATGAAAAGTATTTGAAATTGTTTATTGATATTGTAATATAAAATTACATGATAATGAGAAATAATTTCTTGGTTGGGTTTTGACAATAATGAACTCATGTTCAATCTCCCAAGTGAAAAAGTTAATTGATGTTGGACGACAGTGAATGGAGTACATGGAAAAAAAAAATTATCCCGGACCATTTACATAGAGAACTTTCAAGCTTTATCTCCCACTAAAGGAAAACTTGTACGGAAACGTTGTTCCTAGAGCCTTTTTGTTTTTCAGCAATTCACAAAATAACTAATGCTTTGTTCATTTCACCGAAAATAACTTAAAAAAAATTATTTTTCAGATTTTCTAGCGTTCATTTTATGGAAAATAAACTAATTAAAGAAAATATTTATTGCCAATAAAAAAACTTCAAAAATAGAAAAAATGTTTTTCGCTTTTTAGAAAGTGGAAAACATTTTCCATCCTATTTCTTTCACTTCTACACTAAGCACTTTCTTTCACCAAGCACATTTTCCATTTATTTTTACTTTTTTTGTAATTTTTGTTTTTTAAAAAATTAACGTTTTTAATTATTTGAATTTTTTTTCCCCTTTCTTCTTTAGCCAGTCATCAACCGCAGTCAAATATCAGTCATAGTCAAGCTTGAGTCTTACTAGATCCAGTGAGCTGGTGATGCTTGAGCCTTGCCAGAGATCACTAGAGGTCTAGCGACCTTGGGCAAGGCTTGAGCATTGCCTAGCTGGTCAGATTCGGTGAGGCTAGAGCTCACCCTTGGCCAGCGATCGGCTAAGGAGGAAGAAAACTAAAAAAAAAGAAAAGGAAAGAAAAGAAAAGAAAAATTCTAAAAAAAATAAATAAAGAAATTTGTAATTTTCCCTAGAAAATCAAATTAGATATCAAAAGGAGGAAAATATTTTTTAGTTCATTTTCAGGTTCGGTCGAATATCGGAAAATATTGTCATTCTCCCGAAAAATTGCTACTTGGAAAATATTTTCCAAAAACTTTAGATTCTTCGCAAAACGAATGGACCTTAAATGAATGAATAAATAGTCTTTCTAAAACTATACAAAGGGGATGCACTCGCAAGGTGGGATGGTGGGGGCAGGCCTAGAAGCCCCCCGGGGCGCCTTGCCTCGCCACTCCTTGCCCAATTCCCACTACAGATTTTTGGTGGCCCATGTCCATCTCTGGCATTAGTCCAAGTGAGTTTTCATGTTGGCTCACTTTAAACAATTCGATGTATGCAAGCCCAATTTACATATATAGTTAAATGAGGTGGATTTCACATGAGAAGCACACGATCCAACGCCACAAACGAGTAGGCTTCACATACCCTGAACGTCCGAGTGACAACTGCTCCTGCTCTAATAGTTAAATTTATTCTCTCTCAACAAAAATGAACCAGAAAAAGAAGGAGGAAATCATCTGATCTCCACGTGAGCCAACCAAATACTTCCCCACCTTATCCTCTTCCTCTTCCACTCATTCCCCCACTCCACCTCCCCCAATTCCTTCGTTCCCTCCTTCCCTCCCATCCTCACTTTCTTTCCCCCGCTCTCCACAAACTCCTCCAATCCCTCTTCCCGAAACAAGGTCTGCTTGTTCTCTCCTCTATTCAATCAATAAAACCATCTTTCTGCACCATTTTTCTCACTAATCAAACGCCGCTGATCACCACTCTGTTTTTCCTTCTTCTTTTCAAACGTTCCAGGTCGTGGTTGCGTCTGAGGAGCAATGGCAGCAGCCTCCGCCGCCGCCCGCCCGGTGACCCTCGCCGCCTCCGCCTCCACCGCCGCCGTCCCGCGGCAGCGGAAGACCAGGGTGAACTACATCGCGGGGCTCAACTCTTTCGGCGGCTTGAAAGCTCACAACGGGGTGGCTTCGCTCGGGGTGGCCGTCTGCGCTGACCAGTCGTTTGCGAAGATCGTGAGCTCTCTCCGGTCGCCGGGCAAGTCGAGAAGAGGCGGCGGCGGGGCGCTGTCTTCGACCTGCAGCGCGGTGGAGGAGATTTTCAGGATCGCGGCGATCATGAACGGGCTCACCCTCGTCGGGGTGGCGGTCGGGTTCGTCCTCCTCAGGATCGAAGCTGCTGTGGAAGAGGCTGAGTAAGAAGAAACTCCATGGCAAAAATGTCATTTACATATTTCCCTTTTTTCAAATTTAATATATGTATTTTGGGCAGGATTAAGATTATGTCTGTTTTATTTGTTGTTTGATGATGTAAGAAGATACACTGCTTCGAAACCTGAAGGGGGCAATATTTTTAGCTGATGAATTTCACCTGAAAGAAAAATGCATGAAATTTTAGCATTAATCAAGTAGGCAAAAAAGATTTGAAGGCAAAATTGGTAGCATTAGACGGATTATCTGGTTCTTTCTAAGTCGTAAATTATACCCAATCATTACGAAATTACGTGACAATGACCATGGAGTCCCTGGCGGGTTTAGAGGAGCCGGGGAGAAAAGAAAAGAAAAAATAAAAAATCTATTCGAATGGGAGAAAGTGAAGCTAAGTTCACTTAATCAGATTATTTAGTTTAAGATTTGAGGAGGCCTTCTCAGTGCGATGAGTCACTCGATAGTTTAGGATTTGCGCATTTGACCTTTGCTCCTTCAAACATCAAAACTCTGGTTTTAGCATATATTCTCAAAACAAATAATGACACAAATAATCCATAAATTTTGGCGTAGCGTGTAATTCAATCCTGACTCTTAATTTGTTCAACGTAGTTCTTGAATTTTAGTCTAATATGCAATGTTATTTTAGAACTTTTAATTTATTTAATATGATTATTTTATTTTTGGTACATATTTAACTTAGTCCATAAACTAAATGAAAAATTCCATATTGCTATTCTATTAATTCAAATTCAAGGATGATATTGAACAGTTTATATTTTAGGGATAAAATTGGATATGAACAAAAAATTTGTGGGACCACCGTTCTCAGCGGCACAGCTGGCTTGGGCTCTCTTCCCCTCACAAAGGGGAGAAGTTCGAATCCCAGCGGCGTCGTTAGGGATTCTTACCTGGAGTACTGTGGTGGTGGGTCCTGCAGTCGCTCCCCCAGGGTTTGCTCGCTGGCTGTCGGCTTACGGGGTTCCCTAGGTTACCAAAAAAAAAAAAAACAAAAAATCTGTGGGCCACATTGAATAGATTAAAAATTTAGAAACAATATTGTACATTGAGCTAAAGTTTAGAAATTATATCGGATAAATTAAACGTTTAGAGACTTTTGAACTATTTATATCATTTTGTTTTCTCAAAACCATTTGATTTTGTATGCATCATGTCAATGTTTTCCTCGATTGGGTTAGCTTGGCATTCATTTACCAATCTTATGGCTGAAGGAAGAGGGTTTAACCTTATGTTCAATTGTCAAAATTTAGTCTTATCATTTGAATTTTATCACAAAAAAGACCCTTACCTTTTTATTTTGCTTCGGATTTAGCCAACTATGAACTTAGTACTGCAAAAGACCGGTCATCTTCTCACAACTCAGCACCAACTTGGCACTCGTGCGGTGCAAAGCTGGCAAAATAATTGCTTAAATTTATCATTATTCACTAATCTTAGGTGGTGTTGGTCATATAGCGGCTGAAACTTAATTTCTATCACCTAATTTGCGTGACTTTTGGATCATTTGGCTTGAGTGCGATCCATTTTTCAATGAGATGTTGACATGGCGTACAAGTTGTGATGTGGGGTGCGTGTGCCATGTCGGCCCTAACAGAAATAAAATAAAATAAAAATCTAGAAGTAAAATCGAAAAATATGACCAAAAAAAGACAGAAAATAGGAAAAAGAACAATGGGTTGCCGGACCTCTGCCACCGTCACAAAAGGGCTAGGGCTGCCTCTACGACATCGGCTAAAGGCCATGCGGACCCTCAGCTACAACCGCAGAGGGCCGCGCGACCCTTTGCGGTGGTCCGGGGGGCGTCTGCACCTTCCTCGACAGTAACATATACTCTTGCAGCCCTCTACCGTGGTTTGCAAAGGGTCACGCCACTCTCCGCAGCTGCAAGAAGAGGGTTGTTGTACCGTGCAAAGGGCAATGCGACCCTCTGTGATGGCGGTGTAGCGCTGGCGACCCTTCATCGCCGGCGACCTTCATCTGAGGTATGAAAGGGTCTCCGCCTTCTGCCCCCTTTTATTCCCCTTTCTAAAAAGTTTCTTTTCAATTCTCTTAGGATTGATATGGTGCACGTTTTGACGTCCGCGTCACGTCTTCACGGTATCAGCATTTGGCCTGAAGGTTTTACCGCATTTTCAACCAAAATGCATCAATTACGAAACGAAATAGAGTTTATCGCATTGGGTGATTGAGAGCATAAGTTAAATATACCGTAACATAATTGAATTATACTCGAGTCAGAATGTATTGAAGAAAGTTTCATCCAATCCTCTAGAGTATGAAGTGTAGTTATTTTATAACTATGCTTGAGAGCACAAGTGAAATATATATTGTTGTTTACAGGTGAACTTGTAAGCTATGCTTAGCATTGCGGATATCAAAATGGGATGATTCGAAGTTTCAATTTTAGAGATGAATTGGTTAAGTTTGACCCTCCAATTAGTTCAAGTGGCTCTCGTATAGAGCAATTTATATGTAACTGATGAGACTTAAACAAGTGATTTCCATTTATTGAGATTGAATATTTCCTGATGCCGCCTCACCAAATATGCCACTCCAAAAAGCTTATAGTTTAAAGCAAGCTTCTCAACTAGATCGATTCCCACAACACTTATGATTTAACGAAGATTTCCCCTATAATACTTTTTACTTCTCAATGATGAAAGACCAATGGTCAAAGCCTCACAGAATTTGGCAATCTTTACAGCTTGACTGCCCAAATATTTGGTCCCTAGAAATGATCCTTTTAGAGGGAAACCTGCAGTTTTTGTTATTTTGGATAACAAGGTTTGATTTATGGGAAACCAATAACAAGACATGAATTATCTTTGGACATCATAGTGAGAAGAAGAGGAGATCATGTGACTCTTCAAATTATCAGCTAAACAAGTTATTCATGTCTTCATGCACCAATGATAAAGACTTCTCAACGACTCTTTAATAATGTGACCATGATAGATTTTGCCATAATATTGACAATACCAACATGCGCATCTCAATCCGCCGGCTTAAACATTGCGTGACTTAATTTTCTTGGAGGAAATAATCCTCATACCGAATTTTACAATCAGTAAGTTGAACTTGAGCACCAACGCTCAACGTGCATAACTCTAGTATCTTTTGCTTCGCTGCACTCAAGCACCCATCGCAGTCTGGATGAGAGAGGTGTCCGTTGCACGCTCCATGGCCAAAGCAAGTTTTGGTCAGGAACTCCTTCCTCTCAGTGTAATAGTTGTAGAAGCCGGAGTTTGATGTATTGTCAACGATATCTTGAAGGAGACCCTTGACTGAATCATTGCAAGCGAAGGTTGTATCCTTGTCTCCGTTGCAGATGTTGTATTGCACAGATGTGTCTGGATCGCCTTCTATAACCTTGCACGCATGAATGAGCGCAATCACTACGGCTGCTGCGATTCTGGGGAGTGAAGCCATGTGTGTATCTGAGCTCCTTTTCTTGCTGCTCATCCTTCTTTAGTTTCGCTTTCTTATATAAGAGCCGTAGCTGTGTCCATAAGCATCATTTTTCTAGGTTTCTCCGCTCTTTTAGATGAATTTCTTCTTTGATTTTGCTAGTTACGAACTTCACTTCTAGAAGTTATCAATTTTCAACAATGTTTGAACAACGAAATTCTTGGTCTAGAAAAGGTATGAAATCTTGGCTTACATCAATCTAAGAAGTCCTTGTCGTCTTATTTTATAGGGGTACATCAAATGCGGTTCCTGCTATTGCAATCTCTCTCTCTCTCTGCACCTTGCACTTTCGATCTTGACACTTCTTTTATTTTTTTCTTAAATTTGCCCTGAAAATCACTTCTTTTGCTAGACAATAATGACCGGTCCAAACAGCAGGAACTTTTACAACTTTTCGTGATGAAATTGGACAACCTAATTACCTAACTATCAGACAGCATTTTGTTGATTATCATATCTACTCATTTTTTAAACTGTTGACGAGCATAATTAACTTTTGCCGAAAGGGCTTAGAGCATGAGATTTTATCCATAATCAATTGAGTGGGCAAAAAGCTGAAAGCCTCATGTAGGGGGTGAAAGGCCCATAAATGATTCTCTTGCTTACCTTTTTAAGATAAATGAAAAGTATTGTGTTCAGAAAACCCCAAAATTATTCGTGACAAACTTGTCAAGAACTCTTTAGTAATGTGACCATGATAGATTTGTCATGGTTTTGGCAATACTGAGATGCATGTCTCAATGCGCCTGCTCAAGCGTTGTACGACTTAATCTTTGTTGAAGAAGTAATTTTTGCACCGCATTCTACAATTCCTGACTTGAACTTGAGCGCACACCCTCTCCCAGCATGTTTGTTGTAGGGGTTGCTGAGAGGCATGCAAGCACGCATTGCAATCCGGATGAGAGAGTGTCCCATTGCCCATTTCCGTGGCTGAAGCAAGTATCGGTAGAGACATCGTGCATCTCATTTTAATAATTGTAGAAGCCAGAGTTTGATGTTCGGTTGACTAAATCTTGAAGGGTATACTTCATCAAACCAATGTACGAGAGGATGTTTTCGCGTCTCCCTTACAGATTTTGTATTGCCCAGATGTGTCTGGATTGCCTTCTATAACGCTGCGCACAAGAAGGTGCCCAATTACTACAGCTGGGTGTGATCATGGGGAGCGAAGCCATGTTGGTTTTTAATCTCCTTTTCCGGTTACTCATTTTTCGTTAATTTTGCTTTCTGATACAAGAGCCATAGCTTTGCTCACAAGAAGTGGCATTTATCGCACCAGCAATTCTCGACAGCTCATTTGTTCCTGAATGGCGTATGCCCTTAGTTGCTTCGTTCAGGGAGAAGGGGAGGTCGTTTGGCTTACAGAACAAGCAGAATGGGGCATTCGCGTTCACAATTGAGAAGAAAACGGGAGCTCACAATTTGAGGCACGGAGGGGTAAAAAAGAAGAAGAGATCTTGAATTGCTTAGAGAATTCTGCAAGGAAAGGGGGACAACCGAGAGTCCAATATGCTGATTTGTCAATGGTGTCTGACGATGGTGATTCACCTGAGTGAGCTGAGGAGCTGAGTTGTTTCAGTGATACGCCTCAGTGAGCTGACCTGAGTTGATTTTTCGTTAGGTTTTTTAGCAAATGTGCTTAAGATGTCTTAGGTATGACTTTTCTGAAGTTAGTATACATTGCAAATTTTGTATACTGATTCTTTGATCTGCACGTATAGAGGAATGAAATTACTGTGACTGTAAATCTTTGAAAATGAAGCCCTGTGCGTCTTCGGCTTCCTTTTCTGGTCCTTTCCGGTTATGTTGCTTCTACCACAAAGAGCTAGAGCAATGTTCTGTAAAAAAGACTGCTTTTATAGTCATCGACTTTTCTTGGAGAAGCTAGAGAAACTCAAATGAAATAGATGATGAAATTCTTATTACCTCGACAAAGATTTCAAATCTCGTCTCGACAAACTTTGGAAGTTCAGTTGCCTTATTCTATGAGAGCATACTCTTTTTGACTCCTCTCTCTCTCTCTTGCACACACACTCATCGTCCATGCGGTGTCCTATGCATACTGGAGGACTCATTTTGCTGATGCCCATCTTATTAATAATGCTGACAGCTGTTTGGTTGAGTAGAGTGACACGCCTTTGATTAATAATGCCAAGTGGTGTTGGTCACCCCCGGTGAAGTTGTATCCGAGGTTGTATCTTTTTCTTATCTTTATATTCGTCATTTTTTGTATTGTCACGTGACATCCTTCTAATTCAACTATTAACATCGATTAATCATTAACTGATTCCTCATTGTAGGCGATAATATGTTTGCATCAATATGTGGATTGCACACGTTATTACACATTTACAATTTTCTCCAAAATAAATAAATACATTGAATAACAGTAACGATCGGAGACTCTGCTAATCAACGGCTAAGATTAACTATTGCGGAAAGGGTTGAGAGTATGAGATTATATTCATAGTCAATTGAGTACACAACATGCATAGGTACATAGAACAATAGAAAAGCAAAAGGCCAAAAGGCCTATGAAACGAAACGGCATAAGGCCTGTGCACGAAGGCCACAGGGCCCAAACACACAACCGAAGCTCAAAGCCTGAAGTGGTGGGAGAAGGCCCCATTAATTATTGTCTGGCTTACTTTTCAAGTTATTTAGGATACGATAGATTTTGCCATAGTTTTGATAATACTGAGATGCACATCTCAATGCGCTTGCTGATTATCATAGAAGAAGTATTGTTTGTGTTGAGGAAAATTCCCTTATTAGTTATTAACAAAACTTTATTTAATTGTTCTTTGATTCTGATGGTAAGATTTTTCAGGTGAAACTTTGATGAGATTTATCGGACGTTACTCATGGACTCACAGAAATTTGGTGGATTGCTTGATATTCGATACTCAGGGATATTGTTCAGTAAAGTAATCTTCATGCAATGGCCAGAAATTTGGTGGATTCCTTACTAAAATTATAAGATCTATCCAAGAAGGGAAGTATATCGAATCAAATCTTTCGATGTGGAATATAGCAAGATTTGGATAAATCAATCTACAAGAGGCGAAATATTCTTTCCAAGTGAAGCACTTTTCTTCTGGAAACTCTATCTACTGCATGGGTGATAGAATCATTGAGAGACTTTAATTTCGACAACCTTGAAGTAATCATATCTTTTGACAATGTTCAAATCCAATGGGTAGATTGGATGAGCGATCCTCTAAGGTTATGTCCAATGGTCAGCTTGGACAATGAGGATTATAAAAGAAGGTCGGGAAGCTGAAAGGATATAAGCAGCTGAAATTCTAAAGTTTATAATTCCTACGTCTTGTGTGATCTTTAATCATATATATTTGTTTCTGTAAGCTATACTATGTAATCTTTTAGAGATTGAGAGTGTGTGAGGAATTGTTCACACGAGCTAGAGTATTCGTTAATCAGATCTTGTATATTCTAAGAGATTTATCTAGTGAAATCCAGACAATCAACTTTCAGCATGGGAGAGTGAATGTAGGTTTGCCAAAACCAAACCACTGTAATTATTTGTGTGTAATTTTCTATCCCCATACTATCTTTATCTTACTTGTGAAAGAGTTAATTGCACACCGGTAAGATCTGATCATAGCATGGTTTGCCGTCTGATATGTTACAATAACGTTTTAAATTTATTTCATTCTTCACTATTAACTATTCACCACCCTTTAGGTGATCCATCTAGCCCTAATAGTTCATACTGTATTCTTCAATTGCGGAGTTGAGCTTGTGCACCAATGCTAATAGCTTGTTCATTGTCCCTTGAGCAAGTCGTTTCTAGCAGCTTCCTACCGCTTCTTAAGCACCAATCGCAATCCAAATGAGAGAGCATCCTGTTGCACAGTCCGTGGCCATAGAAAGTAGGGCTGAAGGGTTCCGACTTCTCATTAAAGTAACTGTAGTAGTCGGAGCTTGATGTCTGGTCGATTAGATCTTGAAGGGTATCGTCGACCAACATAGTGCCCCCTAATCCTGTATCAACATTTCCATCATAGATTTGGTATACAATAGATGTGTCTGGGTCGCCTTCTGTAACGTTGCACGCAAGAAGGAGCGCAATTACTGCAGTTATGATAATGGGGAGTGAAGCCATGTTTGTCTCCGCCTCCTTTTCTAGTTACCCGTCCTTGTAAGTTCTTGCTTTCTCATATAAGTCATAGCTGTGTTCATAAGATGCGTATTTTTGACAGGTTTCACCGCTCTTCTACGAGAATTTCTCCGTTGATTTGACCGTTTACCAACCTCATTCCCAGAAGTTATCAATATCCGACAATGTATGCGATATATCATATGCCGTTCCTGCTATTGCAATCTCTCTCTCTCTGCCTTCCACTTAGACGCGCCGTAAGTTTACTTTCCATATTTTTGCGATCTTTCGTCACTTCTCTAGTTTTCATTTGAATTTTTTCCCCTGATAATCACTTTAAATTAGCGGAATTGGTAGTGCTATTGAGACTTATTAGACAATTAATGACCATTTCAAACAGTTGGGAGCTTTGTAACTTTTCCAGATAAAATTAAATAACCTAATTATTGGAAAACTTTTCCTTGATTTACCATATTAATTTTTTTTAAAATTATTCTTTCTATTATTTTTTTTTTTTGCAATTTCTTTCCTAATCAAACAAAATTGAGTTATTTGTTGCCCAAAAAAAAAAAAAAAAACAACAACAACAACAAAAGGTTGTGATGTTGGTGGCGAACAATCTTGTCGGCTAGCGGGTGCAAAAGTTAGGTGCCATAATTGATCCTATTTCATATCATTAAATTTGCATATAGGTTGCATTGCATTTAAGTTATAATATAACATACATGTCATTTAAACTCCATTCTATATCATTAATGCATGTTAATTTAGAATTAGTATAATCATAGCATATTTAAATTAAGTCATGTCTATTTTAAACAAGAAAAAAAAATCAAAAAGAATTAATACATATTGCATTTAGAAATCATATTTAGTGCATGTATCCATTGTTTGGTCTTTAGTTAACATTGTCGTGACCTTCCCATAGGTGAAGGTCCAAGGGAAAGGTCGGTTAATAAATGGGAACGAAGTGTCCTCTCGCAAGGCAATCGCAATATTTAGCATGGTCTTTAACAAGACTTACTAATCATACTAGATTTATATAATGGCCTTTCAGTATATTTTCTCTTTATTTGGAAAAAAATTTTTGCATGTAGTTTTGATCAATTTTTATCCTATGCCACTAACATGCGAAGGATGGTCATGTGAATGCACAATCAATAATGAAACACTTAATAATCAAAACACTAAATAAATTATTAAAAAATTAAGGATCCTGAAATGCATGAGCAAGCAGAAATGGATCCCTAGGCAAGGGTTCTGCAAACTTAGACTTAAGAAACAAACAAGAAAGGATGAAAGCAATTTTTTTATGAAAGTTTTGATGAACATGACTAATGCATGACTTAAGCTATATAAGATAATTAAGATGCAATGTCAATTGATTATTTTGAGTTTTCGTGTTTGTGAAATGAACTCCCTACATAAAACATGGAACTGACTCAATTAATTCTATGATTACATGCCATGCATTGATGAACTAACATAAATTCTAAATGTCATGCATGTTTTGCTACGATAAATTAACTTTATGTAATGTTATATAATTAATTCCAAAAAAATATATAAATGAGATTCTATGAATTTAATCCTAAATTACGAGTTATTCACTAAATGTCATGCACCACGAAGTTCACAAAGAGCAGTTACCTAATTAATTAACAAAAGACCCCTAAAGTCTACATGTTTAATTGAACATGCATTAATGCCAAACGGTAAGAAGACAACTTCTAAATTTTAAAATGATGTATGTACGCAACCCTAAGTGAATTAGCATGCATGAATGACCTACGAGAAATCACGAACCAATTTTTTAATAAAAAATTAAAACATCGAATTTAAACCTATGACTTTACATGTGACAGTACAAACTAGCCATTAATTAACGACCACATAATGCAACACTAACTATATTCCAGGCCATTATTAACTAAAGTGGTCTACATGATACGCTCACTTAAATTAACCTAGAGATACATGATTATATGAATGATGTATATTATATGAGACTAATTAAATTCAAGTCTACGTGCAATCTAGATGAAATCTAAATGACATTTTTATTAGATTTTTATTTTTTTAATGAGAACTATGGACTATCTAAATGCATACTAAAACTAACATGTATTACCCTAAACAACAAGTTACGAATGCACACTAAGTTTTAAATGCGCATGAGACTGTACATGCAATGATGATTTATAATGTCATGAGGCATTAAAATACACGATTTTCCTTAGGATTCATAATATTATTAATAACTTGTTATTTCAAGGCAGTCAAGTTTCAACTAATCAAATCGATCATAGCAAGCCTCGCAAGGCAATATTAGAGTCCGAACTTAGTGCTTAAAGGTCTGAAAAACTAGTACGCCTTTGTTTATGCAGAGAAACAATCAAACTAAAGTTTTATCCGCTAAAAAAAAATGCAAATTGAAATTCTCTAATGGAACTGACTGTCCGCGAAGTCCTCACCTTTACTAGAGTGGACCCGAGACAATAAGAACCGTAATAACACTACGTAAGGGATGTGGCTGTCGGGTTTGGTAAAACCGGCGAGAGAGGAACGGCCAAGAAGAAGCAGCAGCGATTGGGAGGGCGATTGTAGTGAAAAACGGCTTGATTCATCGGGAACATTCCGGTCTGGGTTGGGCAGCAACGCGGATGGACAGGGCATGCCGGTGAGAATGGTGTGGCCGGGAATTCACTGAGAAAACCTGCAAGGAAAGGTTCGGTGAAGTCGCCTGGTATGTCAATATCGCCGGGATCGTCAGACGTCTGCGAAGGAAGTGGCCACTGCACAGAAAGTAGTCCGGGTCCCTGGACTCGTTTGACTTTCGCTCAACGAAGGCCGTACGTTGATCTGGAATGAGCAACGGGGCTATGGCGTACGCTGTGGACTCGCTAGGTGGTGAGGAGCAGTGACGTCGTGATGGCAAAGCGCAATGTACGTCTGGATTCAACGGAGGCAGCGGCACAACGTGGTGAATGTCAGGTCTTCATGATACGAAATTTCCTATCAGGGGACACATAAAATATCGCATCAAAATGAATTAGAATCGAACTAATCCGAATTTATGTAACTGGATATTCAAGGTGAACAAGTAAACTTGGAACTTACATAAATTGGAAAATCACAACCGATAGAGAGGGGGTGGGAGGTAACTGGGAAGGAAGGTCAAGAGGCAAGAACAGCAATGTCAAGGACTGTTAAAATCGCAATGGGATCTCTGGATCTTTGATGCTCAATTCCTTTGGTGAAGTTGAGGAACCATATGTCGTATAGGTCTCCTCAAAATTTCAATGCTTCAACTTAGAACAAACATAAAATGTTTTAATAAAAAGCATAAAATGTTTTATAGGTTTTTCCGCTCTTTTACACGAATTTCTTCTGTCATTTTGCTATTTACCAACTTCACTTTTGGAAGTTTCGATATTCGCCAACGTATGAGCAACGAAATTCTGATCTAGATCAAATTAAGAAGTTGTCGATTTCTTATTATAAGGAGTATATTAAATGCCGTTCCTTGGACTTTAGCGCTCCATTTGTTTACATTCCAAATATTTTCCATCTTTTGACACTTCTCTAATTCTTTTTTTGTTTTTTAAAATTTTCGAATAATAATCACTCGATTATAATTATTTTCAAATGATAATAACTTTGTCGACCAAAAAAAAAAAAGAATGAATGATAATCACTGTACTAAGCGTGATTGGTAGTGCTATTGAGACGTATTAGACAATGAATAGCCATTTCAACAATCGGGACCATTGAACACCCAAAAAATTAATTTGACCACCTAATTCTTCAATTTTTCTCTCTCGCCTCTGAGAGCTCTCCTCTACCCCTTTTGGTAGCTTTCCCCCCCAAAACCCTAAATCTCCAGTAGATTTCAACACCCAAAATCACTTTTATTTCCCTTTTGATCAATGAAACCCATCACGTAAAACCCAGAAACCCCTCTCCCTACTGCTTCTTCGCAGAAATGAGAAGCCTCGAGCAATGGAACAGTGCTGTTATCTCCTTTCCGATGGATTCAATCAACGCTGGGTGATCTTGGAGCTTTGGCCTCGCAAAAGGTTGGATTCCGTCACTCTCCCATGGTTCTCCTTTGGGCTCCCTGTTTCTTCGATGCAGTGGAATGGGATTTGACGATACCGACTAGATTGGAAAAATATAAGATAGATGTAGTCAGTTTTGCTGTTAAAAGAATGGGTCCTGCCTTTTACAATAAGATCGGGAGAAAGCAATGAGTGAATGGGAATTTTTTATCTGTGTTGGCCTCTTTCTTTGTCCTGAATTAAGTTCTTGAAAAGCATCCCCTGTTAATAGAAGAGATAAATCAACGAACCTGGGGTGGTGGTTAATTGCCTAGCTGTGGAGTCTTCCTCATTGTTTTAGCCCACAAACCTTCTAAAGTAACCTTGTGATCCTGCCATTTCCATCACAGAGCTCCCTTCAATCTGTTACCTATATAAACCCACCTCCAAAAAACTCGAATAACCCCACTCAGCGAGTTTATAGCCAGTAAACCTGCGGAAAAGATAATATGGAAGGTAAAGAAGAGAACGGACTGCGAATGGCTGCATTATGTAAAAGCCTGGGCCACCTGTGGTCTGAGAATGATGTAGTAGAAGTGATTAAAGAAATCCCCCCAGAAAAGAGGGAAGAATGCAACCACACCCTATTTGGGAAGCTATTTTCTAAACCTAATGTCAACTTCCCAGCTTTCCTTAACACAATGAAGAAAGCATGGAAAACAGAATCAGTGGCTTGCTCCCAAAAAGAACCAGGCTTTTTCACATTCGTTTTCCAATCGGAGGAAAAAGAGAGAGTTATGAAAGCTGGACCCTGGTCATTTGCCAGTAACCTACTCGTTCTTAAATAATATGAACCTGAAATTCCGGAGCATTGTTATGATTATTCTCGATGCGCTTTCCGGGTGCATATTGGAGGGATTCCCCCTGGATGGAGACTAGAAGAAGTATTCAACGACCTGGCAAAAAAAGTAGGCAAAGTACTGGAAATTCAAGTGGATTCAAAAGGCAACGGACCACAGAAAGGGGGAAAAGTGAGAGTGGAAGTGGATTTGACAGCTCCATTAAAATCAGGGGCTATACTGGATATAGGAAACAAGTGGTTATGGGTGGAATTTAAATATGAACGTCTACCGCACTATTGCTATTAGTGTGGAAAAATTGGTCACTATGCTACTAACTGTGAAGAAATTCCATATGAGCAAACAACATGGGTGGCAAACAAGCCAAGAAAATATGGCCCATGGCTTAAGGCGAAAGTGCGAGATCATAGCCCCCACTGGGAAGCGTTCTATGGAAAAATAAAAGAAGAAACTATTGTGGAAGAAATAGAACCAGGAATCCCCCCTCCAGCTTATGAAATGGACATAGTGGCCAGAGAAGAAATGGATACTAGGGTAGTCCCAAATCGCAACAAGAAAAGGGCAGACAGTTCAAATGAGCATGAGGCACTAGAAGAATCAGCAGTTCTCCTTACGAAAAATACAGATGATGGCAAACAGATTATGTGCTCCGAAGCTACTAAGCCGATCCTATTGAAAGTTGGGAAATGCAGCAAGAAAAGTATGAAGGTGCAGAGGGCAAAAAAAATAGAAATGCACAGCAGAACAAGTTCCCCCAATGATCGATGATATGGAGCTTTTGGAGACCCCAATAAAGTTGATCAAAGATGGTAATGAGTGGGCTTTGGTGGCTAGCCCTAATAAGCCACCAGCGGCGATATGAAAATTATAAGCTAGAACTGTCAGGGGCTGGGCAATCCCCTGACATTCCAGGAACTAAGAGCTCTAGTAGCTCTTGAAAGGCCCAATCTGGTTTTCTTGATGGAAACAAAGAAAAAAGCAACGATGGTGGAAGGAGTTAAAAGGAGACTTAAGTTCCAAAATCTGTTCATAGAAAACCCGGAAGGAATAGCGGGAGGCTTAGCCATTTTGTGGAGTGAGGAAGTGGTGTTAAAGGTGAATGCCAGCTCTAAAGATTTTATTGACTTGGAGTGCACAGATCCAGATAGTGGCTATCAAATGCGGATAACTTTTCTTCATGCACCGACGAATTTCGGGGAAAGGCTGAAGCTATGGCAAAAGCTACAGGATTTCCAGTCAACAAACCATCTACCGTGGACTTGCATGGGAGATTTTAATGAAATATTATATGTGTGGGAGAAGGTGGGGAAACGAGAAGCAGATAATCACAAAGTAGCAGCGTTCAGAGATCTTTTAAACGAGTGTTCCCTAATGGACATGGACAGCAAAGGGTGTGCTTACACGAGGGCGAATAACCAGGAAGGGGAGGCCCTTGTCAAAAAAAGACTAGACAGGGTTCTATGTACCATGGATTGGAGAATTACCTTTCCTAACGCTGAAGTACAAGCCCTTCCAACAATTGGCTCGGACCATAGCCCTCTTCTCCTTGTGTTGCATCCTGAAAGTAAGAAAAGGAAGAGAGAATTTAAGTTTGAAGCATACTGGACAGAAAATGAAGAGTATGAAGAGACCATCAAGAAAATATGGAACAAAATGCCACTAAGCTAGACAAGTTTCTCAGCGAAAGTCAATGATACTTCTAAAGAGCTTGCAAAGTGGAGCAAAGAGAAGTTTGTCAATGCACCATGTCGTATCAGGGAGCTCCACAAGGCATTAACAGAGCTAACTAACAAGAATTCCGAAAATTCCAGTAGGAAGGAAGCCCAAAACATTGTCGACCAGATAGAACAGCTGTGGAAACAAGAAGAAAAATTCTGGGGGATGAGATCACGCATTAAATGGCTGCAATGGGGAGATATGAACACTAAGTTCTTCCACGCAACTACAGTGCAGCGAAGACAGAGAAATAGGATTACAATGCTGCAAATGGAAGATCAAAGTTGGTGTAGGGATCCTTCGGCACTCAAAGAACACATAGGGTCCTTCTATCGGAACCTATACAAATCGGAGGATCCCAGGAACTATCAACCAATCCTAAATCAGTGTCTCAGCCCAGTAAGAGAGGAAATAAATGAAAATCTGATGGCCAACATTACCATGGAAGAGGTAAAAGAAGCGATTTTCCAACTGGGCTCATTAAAAGCCCCCGGACCTGCCGGACTAAATGGCCTCTTTTATCAATAGTCATGGGAGGACATAAAGCTGGATTTGGTCCTGCTAGTGTAGAAATTTTTCGAAACAGGTACCATCGACCCCCTTCTCAACAAAACGCACATATCCTTGATACCGAAAGTAAAAAATCCAGAAAACATAGGACAATTCAGACCTATCAGTTTGTGCAACTTCAGCTACAAAATCATCTCAAAAGTCATGGTTAATAAACTAAAGATTTGGCTTCCAGAGATTATAGAGCCTAAACAGAGTGCCTTTGTACAAGGTAGACAAATTCAGGATAATATATTAATCGTTCAGGAAGTACTACATCAGCTGAGAATTACAAAAAGGAAGAAAAAATTTCAGGCGATCTTGAAACTGGATATGCAGAAAGCCTATGACAAAATTGAATGGGATTTTTTAAGGGATTGCATGCTGAAAATGGGTTTCTGTGAGAGGTGGGTTTCTTTAATTATGCAATGTGTTTCGATGGTGTCCCTAAGTATGAAGATCAATGGGGAACCAACTCAATATTTCACCCCTTCAAGAGGACTTAAATAAGGCGACCCTCTTTCTCCATACTTATTCATCTTAACAGCGAACGTTTTGACCTGGTTGATGAACAAAGCCATTGAAGTGGAAGCATCAAGGGTATAACACTAAACAGGTTCTGCCCTACATTGACTCATTTACTTTTTGCCGATGATGCTCTATTTTTTCTGGATGGGACTATTGTCGAATACCAAAACTTAGTAAATATTCTCAACCAGTACTACTATGCAACGGGCCAAGCCATTAATTTAAACAAATCAGGGGTATTTTTCAGCAGTAATAGTCCTATCTCTCTGAAAAGAAATTTAGCACAAGAGCTCAGAGTCCTAACAATAGACAAAACAGGAAAATATCTCAGCATTCCAACAGAATGGGGTCATTCAAAGAAAGAGATGTTCGCTTGGATTCTAGCAAGAGTAAACTCGAAGCTAGAGGGATGGAAAGAAAAGTTATTGACCAAAGCAGACAAAGAAATTCTAATCCAGAGCGTTGTACAAGCCCTCCCTCATTACGCGATGTCAATCTTTAAACTTCCTATCTCTATATGTAAAGCTATAGAAAGAAGAATTGCTTCATTTTGATGGCAGAAAAGTGATTCAAAAAGAGGCTTGCATTGGAAAAAATGGGAAGTCTTAAAAACCAGAAAAGACGAGGGAGGTTTGGGGTTTAAAGATTTGATTAACTTTAACAGAGCAATGCTCGGCAAGCAAGCTTGGCAATTATCCAACTCTCCTTCAGCTTTGTGGAGCAGAATATTAAAAGGTATCTACTTTCCAAATGGAGACTTGTGGAAGGCAAGAAAGGGGTAGCGACCGTCTTGGGGATGGCAAAGCATTTTAACAAGAAGAGAAGCCATAGAATCAGAGGTTAAATAGTCAGTGGGGGATGGCAAATCCATCATCATACGGGAAGATAGATGGCTAAAGTCTGGAGTGATTGGAGGTCCAGCCAACCAAAATGAACTAGTTATGGTGACAGAACTTATTAATGAAGACTCGCGGGCATGGAAGGAAAATTTGATTCTCAACCTTTTTGAAGAACAAATCGCTAATGAGATACTTGCGATAAACCTTAACCCGAACCCAAAGAAGGATTGTCTAGTATGGACAGGGAACAAGTCAGGGATATATACTGTGAAGAGCGGGTATAACAGGGCCTATTCTAACACCACAAGAATAGAACCAAACAGGGCATCTTGCTCTTTCACGCCTCAAAGAACCCTGTGGACTAAAATATGGAGTCTAGCTATCCCCCCGAAAATGAGAACATTCCTATGGAGTCTATGTCAAAACGCGATACCAACAAGGGAGAATTTGTATAAAAGAAAAATGCTACCCGACCCCTTCTGCCCGTTTTGCTCTACACACATGGAAACAACTGAACACCTATTTCTACTTTGCAAGTGGACCAAAAAAATATGGGCAGACCCACGCATCAATATCATCAGCAACCCAAGCAACATCAAGAGGTTTGATCAGTGGCTAACGGATATCTTCGAAGGTAGGGAAGGTTTACCTTAAAAAGAACTAATCGTTGCTGTGCTGTGGAACATATGGAAGACCCGCAACAACCTTATTTTCCGAGCAAAGCCTTCGCAACCGATTGATCTTGTGGATCTTGCACAAGCACAACAGAAAAACTTCAGCAGATGGCAGAATCTAAAAGGACCAAAACCCACAAATCGAAGCTTACCGATTCGGTGGATGCCGCAGGACAGAGACGAGATGAAGCTCAATGTAGATGCTTCATGGATTCCGAGCGAATTCCTCTGTTCACTTGCTGAGATTGTGCGAGATCCGATGGGGCTGGTGGTCGAGGGTTTCGCCATAGAAGCTCGGGCGTCCTCTTCTCAGCGAGCAGAAGCCCTTTCCCTAATGCACGGGTTGTCGTACTTGAGGAAAAATGAAGCACGACACGTGGGAAGAGAGAAAGGTCAAAGGGGTTGCTGGGTGTGCGAAAGTGATAGTTTAAGTTTGGTTGACATTATAATAGGCCGGGCCGAATCACCATGGGATTTGAAGGAGATAATGGAAAAGTGTAAAGAAGAGTTAGCCCTTTGCAATTCAGTACGGGTAGTCTACTGTCCACGAGAAGCAAACCGAGTGGTAGATTGGCTAGCTAGAACACACCGAGCCAAAAACCTTCCTACAAATTGGGTGAATTTTCGTCTTCTCTCCCTTTCGGAAATTCTATGTTCGGAATTTTATCCATCGTTGTCTTGTAAGACTCGTTTATCTTCATGAATGAATGCAACATCTACTTTCGACCAAAAAAAAAAAAACAATCGGGACCTTTCTGTTGGTTTACCACATTAATTCAATTTCTTACGATTTATCCTTTCTAATTTTTCTGGCATCTATTTCGTAATTAAACAGATTTGTGTTATTTGTGGCCGAAGGTAGTGAGGGACCGTCCAGTGACAGCCCTGCTCTCTCTCTCTCTCTCTCTCTCTCTCTCTCTCTCTCTCTCTGTTAAGTTTATTTTTTACTAAGAACTCTTTTTAGTGTCTTAGTTGAAAATAGATATATGTCACAAACCTATTAAGTCCTATTTTCAAAGTTTAAGCAGACACATATAATTGGCTCACTAAATAAAAGCTAAAATTTGGTCCGATCCACTTTGCCACCTCTGAATGAAAGGAGTTTTCTTGAAAAAGAGACATTGCAAATTGTCATAATGACGTCCAATATGTTACTGATGAACAATGTGACATTCTTAAATGTACAAAATGAGCGCTTGTTTTCTTTGGTAAGGTAAGAAGTATATTGACTTTCAACCAAACACGACTATATAGCAAAAGAAGCTCAGCTCCAACAAAACTTGCACTCTAGATGACACATAAGTCATTAAAGGGTGCCGAGAGAAAAGAAACGAAGGGAAGACCAAAACAATGGTCACCCTTGAAACAACTTTGCAATGAAGGGACAATCACCTAGGAAGAAAATATAGAGGGACTTGGTCCCCAACTACGCTGAGTCCTCCTATTCCTTGGTGTGTCCGCAACCTGGCTGAACATAGAAGCCTTGTCCTTGACGACTTTGATGAGATGATTCTTCAAGGCAGACAAAAACGACATGGCTCTAAAAGAAGATATTGTTCATTGTCTTCCAAATAAGGTGACAAAGAGCGCCAAAGGCAAACCGAGCAATGCACTGTGAGAAGTCATTGCCAGAAATATATTTAATGGCCCAATGTAAGTTTTCCGCCCAAGACCTATTTTGCCAAGTGAGATTGCATCTCGCAGCCCAAAACAAAGCAAGAGTGGAAGTAGTAAGGCAGCCAAAAAACAAGTGATCAATAGAATCGGGTCTAGGATTGCAGAAAGCACATGAACCATCCACTATTCTACCAATAGAGAGTAGAAAAACTTGAGTGGGTAGCCGGTTTTTAGTGATGAGCCAAAGGTGAAACTGGTACCGAGGGGAGAGTGTAGCATTCCAGATAAAAGAGAACCAAGGGACAATATTTCGCTTCAAACTATTTGATTGCTTCCCATACTAAAGCAATCGAGAAAGCCCCTAATGGATGCTCCAGCCACAAAAACCGATCAGGGACCTGCGAAAGGGCTAGAAGAGGATGCATCTACGAGTCCAGAATGGCCTTGGTGGAACGGCCCTGAGGAGAAAAAAGGTCCGCAACAGTAGCATGCCTAGGAAGTCCAGAACGATAGATGAAAGCATATGAGAAAAAATAGTTCAAAGGACCCCTAGGGTGCTAGGGGTCAAACCAAAGGAAAACCGTAAGACCGTCTCCAACCCGCCAAGTAAACAGCTTCTGAAAGACCTTCCTAAGATCAAGGAGTTTCCTCCATGCCAGGAACAAAAGGTTGGCTTGGTAACAACCCATAAGTTCTTCTTCTTTAAGTATGTAGCATGTATCCACTTACACCACAAAGATTCTTTATCCGTGAAGAAAATCCAGATGTGTTTAAGCATTGCCGCAGAGTTGCAATCCCTAAGTTTGCGAATACCTAGTCCTCCTCCTTTTTTTTGGAAGTCAAACATCCTCCCAAGCAACTTTCGCACCCCCGCTACCAAGGCCAGGGCCTTTCCATAGGAATTGTCTAAATATCTGTTCAATACGATCCAATACAGCTCTAAGTAAGAAAAAGATACTCGCCCAATAGGCTTATATTGAGTGGAGGACTGACCTACTGAGCTGTAAGCGGCCCGCAAAGGACATAAAACATTGAGTCCTTGATTGCACTCTAGTTGTAATGATATTAACAAGAGAATGACAATCTGATTTGCTAAGCCGCATGGAGATGATAGGGACTCCCAAGTAACGGACCGACAAGGCACCTTTTTGGAACTCGAGGATGTGAAGAATTTGGGAACGGTAGATATCCAGATCACCCGAGAGAAAGACTTCAGATTTATTCATATCAGGTTTCAACCCATTCCAAGAGGAGAATGTTTCAATACCAACCTTAAGTAGCGAAACTAAAGCCATATTTCCCTCACAAAAAAGGAAGACATCATCAACCAAGAACAAATGAGATAATCGGGTTGCTTTGCACCTCCACTAGAACTTGAACTCTGGTTGACTGGATTGGCAGATAAGGATCCCCGAAAATACCTCCATAACCAAAGTAAAGAGGTAGGGAGACATAGGGACCCCTTGGCATAATCTTCGTCCACTGGAGAAGAAGCCATAAATCTCACCATTGATGGATATCGAGAACTTAGGTGTGCGGATGCAAGTCATAATCAGCCCAACCAAATGATTAGGAAAACCAAAAGCTTGAAGAGTTAATTCCAGGAAATCCCAATCAATGGTGTCATATGCTTTTTGGAAGTCCACTTTAATAGCACACTTCAGAGAGTAAGGTTCATGGTGGAAACCACAAAATAGTAAGGTTCATGGTGGAAACCACAAAATAGTTCTTGGGCTAGCAAGATATTATCACTGATATGCCGACCTTTAACAAATGCGTTATGAGAAGGACCGATGATGGTTTGGAGGGCCGATGCCAGTCTATTAGAAATAATCTTGGCAATACACTTGTAAATAGTGTTACAACAAGCGATAGGCCTAAAATCAGAGACAGCTGTTGCATTTTGAATTTTTGGAACTAAAGCAATGATAGTATTTACCTCACGCAGAAATCTTCTGGAGGTTAAAAAGTCCCTGACCGCCATTGAGACCGACGGTCCTATAATATCCCAATTACGTTTGAAGAACTTAGCATTAAAGCCATCCGGTCCAGGAGCCTTTCCAGCCAAGAGGGAGAATAAGGCATCATGAACATCCATCTCAGTTACAGGACAAGAAAGAGAGAGAACCTGGTCAGCCAAGAGAATGCTGAATCACCGCCTGTATCTCCTGAATGGAGGGGTGGGTCCGGGGCTCCGCAGAAGCCAAGATGTCTTGAAAATGGGACACAAAAAGTCGCGGCACCATTGCAGGATCACTTACTAGATTTCCAAAAGCATCAAAAGCTGACATGATTATGTTCATAAGTTGTCTTTTATTGACAAAGTGGTAAAAAAATTTTGTGTTATGGTCTCTTTCCTTGAGCCATAAGACCCTGGATTTCTGCCTAAAAAAAGATTCCTCCTGTAATCGGAGGTCAACAAAGATACGAAGCTGGTTCCTTTCAAGATCCGCGAGCATCAAGCAGGATGGGTTCAGCTGGAGAGCATCTTGGGTAGACCGAAGTGCATTCCTTGCATAAGATGTTCTGATGGATATATCAAAAAAGGAGTCTCTATTAAGCTGCTTGAGCCAACCTTTCAAAGCTCTAAGTTTGCAGTAAAGCCTGAACATTAGAGTTCCCGACCCCGGGTCCTCCCAAACCTGTGAAACAATGGAGTTAAACTTCGGGTGCTTCATCCAAAGGTTGAAAAATTTAAAGGGTCTTCTGCAAGTTGGAGGGCTCATGACTTTCACGACCATAAGGGAATGATCGAAGATACTAGGAGCAAGGAAAGAGGCTTTCGAGTAAGAGAAGTCTTGACACCATTTCATATTAACGAGCACCCTATCGATTTTCCTCATTTTTCGGTTGTCGCCCGAAGAAGTAGACCAAGTATACCGGTGACCAACATATCTGAGATCTTCAAGTTCAACCTGAGCAAGGCATCGGCCAAATTCATCATAAGAAGGAACCCAATTACCTGAGCTCCCTACCCGGTCAGAAGGGTCACGGATCGCATTGAAATTCCCTACTACCAGCCAAGGGGAATCCTGATTGCTAGCACTTGTAGAAATAATCTCTGCCCAAAGAGGACGACGGAGTATGAAAGTATGTTCCGCATAAATAACCGAGAGACAAAATTTTGACCCTGTTCTTAGAAGCTTGATCCTACCATGAATCGTTTGGGCGTTGGATGAAGTAACAGCAAAATTCACCTGAGCTGGGTTACATCCTACCCATATTCTCCCTTTAGGAGAGTAGTCATAATTAGCACTCTAGATCTAACCTGCCAGAAGGCTCATAGAGATGGACGGGAACAAAGAAACAGGGACTTTGGTTTCCAGCAAGCCAATACAACAGAGAGTATTAGAGAAAACTAAGTTTCTTACTTTAGCTTGACGTACAGGATTAACGAGACCCCTAATATTCCAAATACCTATGTACATAGATAAAATTTACAGAAGAGACAAAGGAATTACCGCCTCTTGGCCGAAAGCCGTCGACTAGCCACTGATTTTGGATGGGCAGCAGTGGACGGAGATGGGCAGGGGGCCTACATAGGCTTATCAAGCTGGGGCACAGGCATTGGGACAGCAGAGCTAGATTCTAGAGAGACTGGATTCTTGAAGCAAGAATGCAATCCGAGCCTTGATCTTCCTCATCCGAGCTACTTATAAGGCTAGCAGCATGAACCGAATCTTCCTCCGAGCTAGAAGGCGGAGTGATGGAACTATTTCCCACATGACTGATTTTGACGACCAAAGAAGAGGGACCAAAAGGAACACTAGGCTCAAGGAGTTCTTTTTTATCCTTTTGAGCCATCCGGGACGTGACGGGAAGCTTTGCAGCCGCCGGATTGGAGTCATTCAGCATCACCCCTTTGGCTTGAGTTCCTTCACATGGACTAGGAGTTACCACCTTGGGCAACAAAGGTTGTTGCTTCTTTTTGGATCCAACCTTTTTCCATTCTAACTCAGGAATGACTTGAGACATGGAGGCTTCTGGAGCAAGGGACGGTTGAGGGCTTCGGCTATCAGGGACAGCACTGGCCGAAACCTACTGAGTGGCCTCACCACTAGTCGGAACAGACTGATCCACACACTTGTGGCCAAAAGTTCCGCACTTTGAGCAAGATACTGGTCTCCATTCATATTCAAAAGAAACAGCACAGGTTTCTCCATTTAGAACAACATCCACCGAGTCCCTACGAGGTTGTTTGGCCGAAATCTCCATACATACTCTCACATAGGAGATCATCTTCATTTTCTCCATTTGGAGATCAACATATAAAGGTTTACCAACTGCGCTTGCTATAGCGCTAATCCCAGGGGTAGACCAGAAGGCGTATGGGATGTTTTTCAATCTTACCCTAACAGGTTCTGAAGAATGATGGTCCTTTTTCAGCTCTAGCATTGGGTGCCATTGCTGTAGAATCAAGGGAACCCTGGCAACTGTAAGAGGTCCTTCATCAAGAATTCTTCTACGAAACTCACGATCAAGAATGTGGAAGAAGTAGAAACCTTCTTCATTTGCCAAAACTTCAACAAGCTAGGCACCCAAGTGTGTTTAAGGGCTGCTTCAGTAAGTTTGAAGGCAAGCTGCTTACCGACATAGTATCCAATTAAGCATTCATGACACTTAGGATCAGTGGCTTCTAGAACTTCCTCAGTAAGCTTGACAACAGGCTTATCATCGATGATGGTTGGAGGCACAAAAGTTAAATCATAACCTTTTTCAGCCGATTTTGCAACATTAACCCAAGACCGGGTAGGTAGGGGAGCCTTTGGCTGCTAGCCTTAGGGCAGAGGACAACTTGTTGAACGCCTGCTACGGCTTCTTCCACGTCTTCCTTTTGGAACCTGAGAGGCCAAGCCCATATGGCCTTCACTCAAACCTGCAACAAGGGCTGTGGTTTTGGGCGAGCCCGACTGGCTATCTTCAACAATAGTCGAAGGGGCCAAGGAGGGAAGGGACGGGGGCTTAGAATGGCTCCTATCAAGTCGTCCAACAACAACCTGCTAGGCCTTACCCTTCTGGCCTTTAGGGATAGCAGATGTGGAGGCCATTTCTTTTGCAGGAGTATCCATGGAGACCCACGAAACCCTAAAAGAAATTAAGCATTTGCACCAAAGGAAAGCGTACCAGACGAATCTCTTCGGTGGAGATGAAGGAAGACGTTAGACGAGCCCACCCACCAAAAATCAAAGCCAACGAGCTACCAAGTCACTCAAGCTCAACAAATCATATGCCTAGGTGAACAGTAGCAAAAAGGCCCAGCTGGAGAGAAGAGGATGAACAGTAACTCGAGAAGGGAAAAAAAATGAAAGTTTTGAGCACTTGTTTGTTTAAAACTAAGTTTTTTTTTTTTAAGTATTAATTTTCTTTTCATGAAAACCGTATATTATCAAAGTTTCAAAAAATTATGAAAGAAAATATATATGAATCGACATGATGAATCAATGCGTCGATTATATATGAATCGACATGATGAATCAATGCGTCGACATATGTATATTGTTGAAATTTTATATCTTTATTGTAACGAAAGTTGGAGAGGCTTTTAGTTTTGATATCCATCTAAGAGCATTGATTTTACAAATGTTTCATTCAAAAGTGCAAGTTTTTAGTGTCTTATTATCTGTGAGTACATTTTATGCCGTCCCTCTGATCAAATTTTGTTTGGAGTCATTGGGCCTTTTCCTAATCAACCTCTTCGATATATATACTTGTGCACTACTCAAATTTACTTAGGGTCTGTTTGGCAACATTGCTATTTTCTATTTTTCTATTCATTTATTTTCTAGAACAGAAAGAAAACAAAAATCCGTATGTGTATATCAATTAATTTTTCTATTTCCTAAGATAAATCAATAGCTAGGGAATAGATTTGAAACGGATGCAATAAGTAAAAGAAACAAAATCTACTTTTCTGTCATTGGAGACAAAACAAGAAAAAATGTCATTTTAGAGAAACAAGCTTAGTGTAACCTAATCCTTGTCTTTACACAATCGACACAAGGTCCGGGTGAGATTCACATCCGAACTGAGTCTCCTAACTTGATCTGAATCTCCATTTTTCGAAAAAAAAAAAACAATCAGAAATTTAGGAAAAATTTAGAAATTAGATTTTGAGTAGTTTGACTAGATTTTATTGTTAATTCTAGTTTAGAATTAATTTGTCATAAATAAATATGGAAATCTTTTGATGAAAATTTGATTCAAATGAATAAGTTTTTATAGTTTTACCATATGGATTTTTGAACGCCGTTTTCTTTAAGAGCAACGCTAAGTCACGACAGTCAAAATAGCAACTCATTTCCCCATTTTATAAACCCATTTACAAGTGGATCGGAATATCTATTGGGGCCAAGTTCATTGTAGAACCATGCACGTGGAGAGATAGATTCATTCCAGGCATGACTAGCTGGGCTAGTTGTCCACGTTCATCCAGATAATTCTATTAGCATCCTTTCAATATCTAAGTAGTTGGTTGTTTATTGGAACTTAGACACACTCTTGATTATGCCGATTATGATCCTAAAAGTCTTTCAAAGTCACTAAGTGTTTATGGAATTGTAGTATTATTTTCATTAAAGTCTAAACTAAACCAAGCCTAATCTAGAAAGGATATTAACATATAATTTATTGAAAAGTGGTGCCAAAAGTAAACAATGAAGCTATTGAAGTGCAGTGTGGTAAATAAACACTTAAATATTTGAGAGTAATTATCTAATTGCGAGAAAGGAAAACCCAATGCAACATTGGGCAAAGAATAGACATCGCCTTGTTCTTAAGGGCACAAATGATAACCATTTTATTCTAGAAATCAATTTCTAACTAGAATTTGATTTTTCTATTTTTATTTCATAGATATTTAATAACCTTATAAAATTTCTGTTCCTAAAATAAAAATTTATTTGATAACGATACAAAATTTCTCCCTCTTAAGTGGTGGTGGGAGGCGTCTGGCATCCGGCGACCGGCCACCGATGATCGGTGGCAGGAGGCGAGCGAATGGCATCTGGCGATTGGTGCTCGGCGTCGAGGGCATAGCCAGCAGCTAGTGGTCGGTGGTGGGAGGCGAGTGCTAACAGAAAAATATGTGGCCACGAAATAGGGATTAAGTCCCATGGGTGGCAAGTAGGCAGTGGGTAGTGAAAAGAGTGAACGATGAAAATAGTTTTTATTTATCATTTTTGTTCTAAAAGTAGAAAAACTAAAAATTTAAACTTTTGATTTCCGGTCCACATCTATTTCTAGAATAAAAATCCATTCTAGAAATAGAAATATGAAATTGTGTTATCAAACAGATTTATCTTCCAAACATGTTTCGGGAAATAGAAAAATAGAGAAATAGAGAAATAAAATAATTATCATTTGCACCCTAAGTCTCAAGACATGAACTATCATAAGATTGATACTAAAGACTAGTCATAATCTCTAAAATTGAGTTAGATTAGGGTGAGCCTAATTCTATTCATTTCATTACATGATTAGACTAACCTAGGCTAAATTAACCGTCTGCCTAAATGTGATTCTAATGTCTACTTGATCTTATTTTTTCGAGCCTAATCTAATTAAGAGCTAAAGTTATAACAAACTAGTTGGAATGCTCTAAACCAAGCTACGGTAAGCTAAAGTTGCCTTTGGACCGCTATGGATCACCTTCGATCATCAAGCTCTCGGTCTCCACTTTGAGTCGTCAATTTCATCATCCCCTTTACATTCATACACTCATTCAAAGGAAACAATCAACAAAGTTCATACAAAATCAGCCAAGGAATTTAACTCCATTTGCTTTTGTTTCATGCAAATCGATTAAACCCACCACTTCCTAATTGAACTAGGAGTTCATTAATTATGGTTAACTGATCATTAACCCCTATTTGCATTCGTAAAGTAGTAGGCTAACATCTTCCACCTCTAATTAAGCTCTAATTACCTTCTTACCCACCGAATGACATGCGTAACCAAATGAAATTAAGTGTAACCGCTCAAAACATGCACAAGCAAAGACAATTAAACATGTGATTGGGCACCCAAGTCAACGGATGATCAACCAAGCAATGGCATGAATTACACTAAGAAAACAAGAAGTGGCATTTTCCTAACCAATTTTCTAATTTTAGATTTATGAATTTCGGATTTTTTTTTTTTGTAATTAAGATTTATGTTCTGAAAAATAAGGGGCTCAGGCTAGGCCCCAGGGCCCAGCCCGCGAGTATGGTCAGTGGGTTCTCAAGAAAGTGGACTATTGGGTCAAGGCGTAGGATATAAAATGCATAGCCCAGCTAAAATGGCCCAATTTGGGCTATGCAAAGGGCACTTGACAAGTGAGCATGTTAATCAAGACCACATCAATTGAAATTCCCCGACTCATTTATGAAAATAACCACAATCCCTAAACTTATTAGACCCACTTAAGCCCACCGAGCCACCTGCTCTTGATCTGTCTTGCTCGGGTCGAAACCCAACTGCTCCCTATTCAGCCGCCCAGACCAAGACCTGACATGCTCTTCTTGCCTGGCCAACTACCATCCTCGGGCAACATTGGGCTCTCGCGGATGACAAATGTTGCCAAACCATATGAGCGACTTGCCTCCTCTTACCCATCCTGGCTCTCGGCGACGAGAGATCTCCACCTTCGACCACTACCGCCAATCCATGGAAAGCTTGAAGTGCATAGTTTAAGGTTCACTAAGGACACGTTCCCCGATTTGGACCCAACTCAATTTACTTATTGCATTGAAATTGACTCGATTTTTTACCCGGTTTTGTAAAATGCAGGAAAATTATCAATTCAAATCAGAAAATTGAGCTTCTCTCTCGCTAGGCAGAGCTTTTCTCTACTAATAACGGTAGCTTCCCCCTAAAAACCCTATCTCCCTTTTGCCTTCCCATAAACCCCCGCCTCTTACCCCTCCTACATGATGCGTTTCATGATGCAAAAAACATCCGTAAACCTTATTTGGCCTACTTCAATCAGTGTTGACTAAATTTTTTCCTCTTTCACACAAAAAGGTCAGGGTGTCCCAATCTTCACTTTGAGTTCATTCCGGGTCTTCACCTCACTTTCAATTGTATAAGTCTTTCATCTTTATTCAACTTGATCGGATGAGAGAAGTCGGATACTAGCAGTGCTCAGTTGTGGTTGTGGATTTTCTCCCGCGATCTGGTCTTGTCTAGCTACACTTATCCTCTATCAAGGCCAATGGAAGAACCTGGGGGAGTGGATAATTGCCTGGCTGTTTTGTGCAGAAGATTGGGTAATCTGAGAATGGAAGTTGATGCCCTTCCATGAGACATAGTGATTTTTTAGGATATCCTGTATGAATGTAACCGTACAGTGTTTGGAAAGCTACATTCGGGAGCCAACATCAACTTTCAAGCTTTTCTAAATACAATGAAGAGAGCCTAGAAGGTAGATTCAATTAGCTTTGCGTAGCGAGAATCGGGCATACTTTCCTTCAATTTTGACTTTAAGATGGATAAAGAGAGTGTTAGTGAATAGCCATGGTCTTTTGCGAGCAATTTATTGATCCTTAAATCCTATAATAAACCTACCCAATATTATAAATTCACTAGCTATGCTTTCTGGGTTCAAGTTCATGGACTCCCTATTGAATGGTATTCCGAAGAGGTGGTATCCCACATAACTCAAATCCTTGGATGTGTTATGGAAGTTAAAGTAGACAAGAAGGGAGTGGCTTTCAGAAAGTGGGTAAGGCAAGGGTAGTCCTAGACCTTAATACCCCATTAAGCCTAAGAACATTATATAGCCTAGGAGATGGAAAAGCATGACTAGATTTTAAGTATGAAAGGTTACCTCACTTCTGCTACTCTTGCGGCAAAATTGGGCACTTTGCGACTAATTGTGTTGAAATTCCCTTTGATGAAGCCAAATATGAAGAAAAGAGTACAAACTGATTTGGGCATTGCTTAAAAGCCAAGGCCAAAGAGACCTGCCCATTTTGGTAGATTTTTTATGGTGATAGTGTGGAAGAAAATGAGGAAGAAAAAATAGCCATTGACATACCAGCCTAAAGCACACAAATAGTTATTTTTACTGGAGAGCAAATAGCAGGAGAGCATATAGCAATAGATTTAACAATAAACAGGGCACAAACTGATCTTACCATACTAGGTCACCAGGAGGAACACTAGCAGAACACTGGAAAATGCATAATGAGCGTTGAGGTGACAAAACAACAAATACTGTAGGCTGATAAATCTTCATCCTGGCTAAAGAAAGAGGGGTAAAAAAAAAGCAAGTGGGGCTTTAAAGTGTTCACCAGCAAAGAAATTAAAGAGGTACAACTCTTATAATTCTGTCCCTATATAGTTGTCGGATTTTGATGAAGCCAAACTACAAGGAAACTCCCATTAGTAGTTTTCGGATGTTACCATGGGATGGGCTTTAATGGCTAGCCCTAACAAGCCACCGGTTTACAAATGAGGATATTGTGCTGGAACTGTTAGGGGTTGGGCACATCACTAACAGTCCAAAACTTGTGAGCCATTATAGCTCACGGAAGGCTCGATTTGATTTTGTTAATAGAGACTAAAAACCAAGAAAACGTGATTGTTCGCATTAAAAGACAACTAAAATTCAAACACAACTTCATGGAGAACCCAATAGGAATCGCAAGAGGTTTAGCGGTTCTATGAAACGAGGGAGTGGCAGTAATAGTGGAATCAACTTCCTAGGAAAGGATAAACTTGTTATGTGAAGATTATGATAGCCAGAACAAAATGCGGGTCACTTGTGTTCATGCTCCCAATCTCTTTCGAGAAAGATTAAACTTATGGGAAAAAAGAGATAGATTAGTATTTCATATGCTTTACCCTGGGTTTGCTTGGGGGATCTTAATGAAATGCTCTATCATTATGAGAAGGTGGGTGATAGAATGACTGAAAACTATCGAATGTAGGCTTTCCAGAATTGTTTAAACAATTGCTCATTGATGGAAGTAGATTGCAAAGTGTGTGCCTTCACCTAGTCAAACAATAGAGAAGGGGTCTGTCACGCCCCGAATCTCGAGTGCTCGTACATCCCTCGGTGGTCGATAAATTTGCGACGTCCCAGGACACGTTGCCGACCCATTCATTTTATTACATATGTGGAAGCAAAACAAAACCCTTGACAGCAAATAGCATGGGATAGAAAAGGAGGATAACAAATTACACAACCAAGCCACGCTTTTATACACAACTAGGTTTATATACAGAACTAGTTTGTCTACTAAAAAGATCAGTCCTCAAAAGGAAACTGTCCTACGACCCCCTACTCGGATACGTTCACTGATCCTTCGGATTCCACAGGCTCCGGGTGCGCCAAGTACACCACAGCACCATCAGGATGGTCAGCTGTACCTTCGCCGACTGCTGCAACTGGGAACTCAAAACCCTAAAGAGGACCAACTTTGTTCCATTGAGCCCGTGGCAAAACCACACCCTAAATCGATGAGGCATCCTCTAAGGTAGCCCCTCATCGACCCAGACGGTGGTCACTACAAGCTCACAAACCCAGACCCCATGGCCTCCGGGAATAGGGAAATCAGTAACAACTCAGTCACCCTCCGAGGCTGACCATAACGAACTAGCGGGGCTGCTATCTAAGGACTTGAAAAGAATTGAGCCCACAATGGGGTGAGACAATGTCTCAGTAAGTTCAGCCCCTAAACTCTGACTAGGAAGGAAATACACCTAGAGGCAGTCTATGCACACAAGATAAAAGGACTTACCTCGCCTCAGTTCTCTCCTGCATGTCAGCACAATTCATGTACTCAATCCACTAATCGATCAATTCCATTCAATCCATACAATTGATCCATCAATCAATTAATCCATCAATTCAATAAATACTATCGATCATCAATCAATCAATACAATCGCAGGAGTCCCGATTATAAGGTCAAATTGTTATAGCATGTCCCATAATTCGGCGCAGCAATGCCAATCAATCACACGTTCCAATTCGATTACTGCCCGCACGGGCACAATATACTGACGCACATCGATCTCCTTTGAGCACGGCAACATCCATCGACACACATCGAGGACAGTATTCCGGAAGGAGCATCAGTCCAAAATCTAGTACGATCGGCTTCCGTTGTCCAGGGACATCCCATATAGGGGCAACATCCTACCGACGCACATCGGGGACGGGTTCACTTAGCCATCACATGATCAATCAATCCCAGCCAAGGATATTATGCTTTGCACTCAAATGTCCTAATTAAAATAATGTCTTGGCCTATTTTCTTCGTATTAAAAACACCCAATAAAAATAATCGTGTATGGGTACACTGTCAATTTGAGTCAAAAATGCGATATTTTCCTTTTCAAAAATTCCACTATTTAATATAGTACATAAAGACATTTTTGGCATTAAAAGCCGAAACCCGGGATTTTCTAATTAAATATCAAAATTTGATAATTTGGAATAAATAACCAAAATTCCAATCACCATTCAATTTGCACAAATTAACACTCAATTGCATAAACTAAGTACACCATTGCAATCAGCACGAAATTCCAGTCACCGGCTATCCCGGTATAATTTTCGGAAAATAATAAATAATTAAATAAATACCAAAAATAATTAAATATTTCAATTTAAATACAATAAATACCAACTTAGGATGGAAATGCTAATCTAACCACCTAAACGGGCCTAGAAAATTTTCAAACCTATCTAGATAAATAGTGCGATCTAATTAGCCCCTAATCAATCTATTCTAACCACCTAACATGCATAATTGAATAATTAAATCTCTAATCTACACTGACTAACCACATAATCTCTAATTAGCCTAAACTAATCACCCTTTAAGCATCATTAACTCCCTAAGCAGAGTTTAGCAAGTACACTCACCGGTTTTCTGATCTGGTGAGTTCATGGCAACGACGACGCGGAGGCGAGCGAAATCCAGCATGGAGCGACATCAACGGAGGTTCGAACGGGCCTAAAATAGGCCTAGAAGACCTCAGCCCACAGCTGGGGTTAGGCCTCTGCTCCTTGGGCTGAGAGGGCTGGAACGGCGGCTGGCTAGGCTGAAACAGCATAGGACGGGCGGTGGAGGCTGCTGCGGGGCTAAGCGGGCGACGGCGGCTGCTAGACAACGATGAACGGCGGCCAGGCAACTTCAACGGTGGCCTAGGCAGCTCGGGAGATAGCGAGGAGGCGCGAGACAGGCGAGACGAGCATGCGGATGTGTGGGCTGGCGCACAGGGCTCGGGCGGCGCGACAGGCGTATGACGGTGGTCCGGCGGCTTCAGGCGGGTGGTCAACGGGCAGGGGGGTCCTCTCTAGTTCTCTTTGTAAATTTTAGCTTCAAAAGTTGCTCAACAATGGAGAAAGCAGTCCCTAGGTTGAAGAAGAAGCCAGCTGCAGCAAAAGGGACCCAATGACCCCAAAAGTCCACCAAAAGATCTCCAAATGCTCATTGCAAAGGTCCACCACCTTCAGCCTTCAATCCTCAGCTAATTTGCACACACAAACCTCCCCTAGAAGCCATTGAAGAGTTCCAAAATGTTGTTGCACCCTTGGCCTACGAATTTTGGACCACTCGCATCCAATTTTGATTCAATTCCCCTCCACTTGAGCACAAATTGGCTTCCATAAAATCAACCAAGGTGCCCTCATCGAATTCAATATTTTTCCTCACCAATTGAACTAACGTGACGTCCAAAATTGCGACAGAAAACGGCCCTCTGATTTTTCCGGTCCAAAATAACCTTACTTTGATTTTTCGCCTAAATCTCGGGTTTGCAAAAAAATCTTCGGAGGATGAGTCGACGTTCCTAAGATGAATCGTGACATGATAGAACTTATCGGGTTTAAATTTGTGATTAATTTCAACCGAGCGCGATTTTAGCGTGATCTAGCCTACCGGGTAGCTTTTAGGAATTTTTAGTGCAATTGACCCGTGGTCGATTATTTTCGAGCCACATTATGCATTTTCGACACATTGGCGACTCTTGATTGTCGTGAAAATCTCAAGATTTCAAGTATGAGCACATGGTACAGAAATGACAGAAAAATCGATCCAGTGTCGTTCAATAGAAAATTTTGTAATTAGTTGAAATCACCCATACTTTAATCACATACCCCTATCGAATCGACCTATCTCTGGTCTCTAATCAATTTTGACGGTACCGTAATGACCCTTGCAGATTAGCACAGTCGAGCAGTCGATTTCTGGTCGAATTCTCAAGTCTATTGCCTTAAAATCCCTTAACGGCTTCCCCAGATAAACTAGTTATCTCATTAGTGATCAGCTCAGAGAAAAAGACTATAGGCATGTCGATGAAAAGCTCAACTCATTCAATTGAAAATAGAATTGGAAAATCATGATGTCACAAGCTCACCTGGTCAAGGAGAATTTGGACAGGGTGTTGTGCAATTTAGACTGGATGCTCATGTTCCTAAGCGTATCTAGCTATTGGGTCAAACCATAGCCCATTATTACTTGTGGGTAGTGCTGAACCTATAAAGAAAATAAGAGAATTTCGTTTTGAAGCCTTGTGGATTGAAGATGCTAAATGCAAAGAAGTAATAAAACAATCATGGCAATCTTATAAATCTAAGTGAAGCTGGTTTGAGGAACAAGATGAAGGCTGTAACCCATGCTTTTAGGGAATGGAGTAAAAAGAAATTCCTAATCAGCCATCTTCATATAAAGCTCCTCAAGTTGGAGTTACAATCCCAAAAAAATAATGTAAGCCAAACTCAAGACTCGAGTGGGGCTTGGCTCTTAAAGGAGGAAATTGAAACCTTATGGAGAAGAAATGAGATGTTCTTGGGGTTGAGATCCAGAGTAAATTGGCTAAGGTGGGGAGATAAAAATACGAAATATTTTCCTATAGCAACAATTTAGAGGAGACAAAAAAACAAAATCACTATGCTAAAGAATTCAGCTGAGCTTTGGATAAGGGACAAGCAACAACTTCAGAACCTCACAATCTATTTCTTTAGAGATTTATACACTTCAATAGGGCCTAGTAATTATCAACTAGTACTAGATCACTGCCCTACATTAGTTGGCAATGATATAAATGAATGTCTAGTGGTGGAAGTTAGGGGATAGCGCGGTTCCCAGTAGAACTGGAAACCGAAGAATTGAACCGGAGGTTTTGGTTGGTTCTCGATTCTAAAGGGACCGGTCCCGATTCCCAGTTCTAAAGGGACCAGTTCCAATTCTCGGTTCCCTTTTTCTGGGAACTGGCGGTTCCCGAATTCGGTTCCAGTTCCTATGGGAACGGAATCGGAACTAGAACCGGTTAGGGCTCCAAAAAAAAAAATCCCCAAATCAGTTCACCCTTAGACGACTTTTTCAGTCTTTCACGTCTTCTATTCTCTGAGTTTCTCTCATTCTTGCTCGACGCCACTGCTGCTCACCCTTGACGCCACCTTCGGACGTTGCTTGCCCTCGACATCGCCGCCGGACGCTACTAGATGCTAGTCGCCCCGCGTCGCCTCCCTCTTTCCTCCCTCGACGCCGTCATCCCTTGCACGCCTCGTCGCTCATTCGTTGCTGGAAGCCGGTCATCCTGCCGCTGGACGCCAGTTGGCCCGCACTCGCCCCACCCTTGCCTCCCTCAACGCCGTCACCCCTCGCTCGCCTCACCACTCAGCCGCTCGCCATCAACGCCACCGGTGGACGCCGCTCATCCCCTTGGTGGAAGCCGCCCATCGCTCGCTCAGCCGCCCCCAACACTGCTTGCCCGGTCACCCCCGAAACAGCTGTTGTATAGGAAGTTATGCATATATACAGAGGTTTTTGCTTAGTTGACTTGTTGCAATGTTTTCATATGATTTGCCTTTCTTCTGCCCTCATTGGACCTTAGCTATCATGTTGCTTTTTTTAAAAAAAATTACAATATCCCGGTTGCCTTATGTCTGACATCTTTTCCTCTTAATGTACTCTTCAGAGTTCATAAACCTTGTGTCATCTGAATCAAATGAAGTTTGTAATCGAGAGGAGAAAAGATTGATTGCTCTTGAGCGTGTACTCAAGGAATTAGAGGTGCTCTTCTTATTCTTGTTCTTGTTCTTGTTCTTCATTTAACACACTCCTAAGCATGTAATCGAGATTGAGTCATGATAGGTTGGAATTTTTTGATTCAGTAAACATATGTGTCGAAGGTTTTAAATAGAATGCACTGATTTCATATCTGGTGTCCCTTAGTTGTTATATATTGTCTAATGTGCAGGATAATGGCCTTGTGCCCATTTTTGAAACTGAGATTCTTCTTGATGGAGACCACCCTATTGAGAGGACTCTTGAAGTGGTAGAGAAGGTTTGGTCTGAGGTCTTTTTCTATTTGGCTGAGAACAATGTTTTGTTTGAGGGTATCCTGCTTAAACCCATCATGGTAACTCTTGGAGCTAAGCATAAGGAGAAGGCTTCTCCTAAGACAATTGCCAAGTACACTCTTACAATGTTGAGAAGGAGAGTTCCACCTGCTGTTCCAAGAATCATGGTATGTTTATGTTAACATTTATACATCTTTGCAGCCTATTGTAGTACATATAAGCCTAATGATTTGGCACGTTGGTCGTGTGTTGTCATGAGGGTTCCCTGTTCTTTACTGCTGCAATATGTCTAATTGTAATGTTTCTTTGCATGATAAAAACAGATGATCTTATGGGCCTGTCTACTTATTGTTATATTGTCTAGTCTTCTCATGCTTTTCTGTGCCGCAGGCTTGAGCTTCGGCGTCGATGCAATTATAGCTTTGGATGGGATGCTGTTGTTAGAAGAACTAATCCAAGCAAAAGAGGTTATTAGTTTTCTGTATCATGTTCTCTGTATTGAAGGGAAATAGGAATCACATTCTCTGTTTTGACTTCCTTCTTTTTACCTTTTGATAGGGTTTGTGTTGATTCCTTAACAACTTTGCATTTTGCTTCTTTGAACTGTTTATGGTTTGATGCTTGACAATTTTTAGCTTCCTAAAGAAAAAAAAATGGATTTCCATCAATTTGGTGGTGAAGGAACTCTAAAATGGAAGGAAAAAGAATATCCTTCTTGCGCAGGAAAAGGTATAGATAAAGCATCTATTGAGGAATCAACCTCTTCTTGCCCAACATAGCCCAAGAAAACAAACAGACTTGGAATCGCTAATGAAAATTTGCTTATATACATCTCTTTCCGTCTACTTCAAATATTAAATTGAGTTTATAAAAATAAATTTTAAGGCTTTCTATTTTGCAGCATTTGAGGAATCAATATGACGAACTTTTTCCTGCATTGTGTGAAGATCACCCTGACATATTTCCTCCAGAGCTTTATATGTGGGAACAATTTTTATGGGCTTGCGAACTTTGGTATTCTACCAGCATGAAAATTCAGTTTGCTCATGGAGCATTCAAGACTTGCCTAATCCCCATTGTTGGATTTCTTAACCATTTTGTATGTTGTTTGACTATTCTTATTTTATTTTCATGATTTCTCAAGTCTCGTGAGCATTTCTCGATATGTTTGTTTACCATTTTGATGTGGCTATCTTCCAATGGGTATCAGTTTAGTCTAACTGAGACTCTTTTCTTGGATCTGACCTCATCGCAGTAGCAGAATTACCATTGAGTAAACAGATGATGAACACCGACTTTATGATTTGCAGAGATTTCTTGAGCATGACTTTCTTCTTGAGAAACTATCTCGTGAAGCTCCAATATATGTCATAATGGAAGGAAGTGAACCACCTTTCTTCACACACTTCTTCTCATGGGACTCCGCAAAATCTGCTGTAAGTAATTGTAATCATTATACATATGAGTTTTTGTTGTCCTAGAATTCTGATTGATTTTTTTTTCCTGGTGAAGATGCATGGGAACTCATTCCATAGGAAGCTTACAATTGTTAAGCATGGTAGTACACCAACTATTGATGTAAGACTTACGTACTTTGAAGCTTCTAAACATGCCTGCTTGAATAATTCTTAGCTATTTAGGACTATCATGCATATCCACTTCTTGTCAGCTTGTTTATGCCTGTATGTGGATATCTTGACTCTTTAAGGAACTCATGCTTGGTCCAAGTTTGTTGCTTGCATCAGTGATTTTCTTATGTTTGTCACAACAAAAGTTGCTAAGTTGCCATCCTTAGTCTAATCTTGGCTTGACCTGACATAGAAGCTTTGGTTTGTCTCTTTCCTTCTTTGTTATAGTTCAAATTTGAAAATGAAAAAAAAAAAAAAGAACTTGTTTGAACTTGGAACCGACTCTGGAACCTGTGACAGGGTAAGTTCTAGGTTCTTGGTTCTAACGGGTAGGTTCCAGGTTCCAAAAAATGAGAAACCTGTACCCGAGGGTAGGTTTCAGGTTCCAGACGGAACCGAACCGGAACCGGGAACCGCTCACCCCTAGTGGAAGTAACATTGGAAGAAGTTCATGATGCTGTTTTTCAACTTGGTGCACAGAAAGCTCTTGGTTCAGATGACTTAAATGGAATTTTCTATCAAAACCATTGGGATATAATCAATAGGGACATTTTTGAAGAATTCAAGGGGTTTTTTTAGTCACGGGTATTAGAATTAGCCCTAAACAAAACTCATCTAATCCTAATTCCGAAAACACTCAACCCATAAAAACTTGACCAATTTCACCCTATTAGCCTTTGCAATTTCGCATACAAGATTGTATTGAAGATTATGGCAAACAGACTTAAAAGATGGTTGTCGTTGCTGATTTAAGGGGAACAAAGTGCCATCATCAGTGGAAGACATGTTTAGGATAGTATATATATTGTACCGGAGGAGGTGCTACACTAGTTGAGAATGAGGAAAAGGAAAAAGCATTTCCAAGCGGTGCTGAAATTAAACAGGCAGAAAGCCTATGATTAAGTAGAATGGGATTTCCTAAAAGGATGGTTGCTGAAAATGGGTTTTTATGAAAAGTGGGTCAATTAGATTATGTAATGTGTTACTACGGTCACTTTCAGCATCAAATTCAAGGGGGGAACCTCTTCCTTATTTCAACCCTTCCAAAGGTATTAGACAAGGGGACCCGTTATCACCCTATCTCTTCATTTTAGTAACAAACTGTTTGTCTTCTTTGATAGAAAAAGCTGTAAATGATGGGAGTATAAAATGAATCTAGTTAAATAAGTTTTGCCCCACCTTGACCCATTTATTATTTATGGATAACTCTATATTTTTTCTAGATGGGTCCATACAAGAATGCAAAAATGTCTCAGCTGTTCTAAATCAATACTGTTATGCCTTAGGGCAAACAGTAAACCTAAACAAATCAGGTATTTTTTTTTCAACAAAGATTGCCCTCAACTATTAAGGGACAACATGGCAAGAGAATTGAGAGTTCTAGAGCTAGATCAGACATGAAAATGCCTAGGAATTCCCTATGACTTGGGAGCCTCAAAGAAACATATGTTTGCATGGATTTTGGGTAGGGTAAACATGAAATTGTAAGGTTGGAAGTAACAAATTTTATTGAGGTGAGCAAGAAAATCCTCCTGAAATAAGTAGTGCAGGTGTTACCATAATATGCCATGTTGGTATCAATTTGTAGAGCAATTGAGAAGAAAATAGCCAACTTATGGTGGAAAAATAGTGAAACAAGAGCTGGTCTACATAGGAAGAGATGGGAAATTATGAAATTCAGGAAAGACAAGGGAGGAATGGGTTTCAAGGACTTACTTACTACAAACAAGGCCCTCCTTGATAAATAAGCTTGGAGATTGGTTAAAAAATCTAGAAGCTTTATGGGGCAAACTACTAAAAGGGCTCTATTTCAATCGAAAAGACTTTTGGCATGTTGAGAAAGGAGCCAAGCATTCATGGGATGGCAAAGTCTAATTATGGAAAGGGATGCCATATCAAACTCAATGAGGTGGTCAATTGGAAATGGACAAAAAGTCAACATCAGAACAGAGAAATGGCTAAAGACAGAACTAATCGGGATTGATGAACTTTGAAGAGGAACAATGGAATGAACAAATTTTAAATAACCTCTTTAATGAACAGACCACCAGGAGATCCTTGCAATTCCAATCAATTGGCAACTTACCAATGATGAATTGGTATGGACAAGGACTAAGAATGGGTCCTTTAGAGTCAAAAATGGCTACAACAAACTAAAAGAACATATGATAGCCAAGGCGGCAACTGAACAACCTTCTTCTTCCTACCAAACACCAAGAGCACTATGGAACGCTATATGGAATATGCATATCAGCCCTAAAGTAAAGATATTTTTCTGGAATGTCTGTCAAAACGCCATCGTATCCGAGAACTTATGGAAAAGAAATATATTACCTGACCTCGTCTACGACCTTTGCCGAGAAAGGGTGGAAATGGCCGAGCACATCTTTCTCCTCTGCCCCTGGGCCGCATAGGTATGGAACAACCCAGAAGTCAAAATACAAATAAGTACACACGAAGTTACCCGAATAGATGCGTAGTTGGCGCATTTTAAAAGGAGAAACCCCAGCTTACCCTCCTTGGAAACGATTTCAAACATCCTTTGGCAAATTTGGAAGAAGCGAAATAACCTTATATTTCAGGGAAGCAAGCCAGATGCCTGCAACATAATAGATCTGGCTTGGTTTCAGCAAAGAAGTTATGAAAAATGGGGCTTTCAACACTCTCAAGCAAGAAAGATAGGGGAAAACGAGATACCTCAGATATGGGTAGCTCCGGTGGCAGGAACAATAAAGATCAACGTCGACAGATCGCTTGGTGGGGGGCCGACGGAAGGAGCTATCTCCTGCATCGTCTATGACTACTCAGGCTACCTCATTGATAGTTTCACTAGGACGGTTCGATCGGCCTTAGTTGCTCAATTGGAAACCCTAGCCCTGTTAGAAGCTCTGAAGTACACCAAGAAGGCGAAGATGGGTGTTGCTTCTATAGAGTCCAACCGTCTAGATTTGGTATGGTCTCTCAAGTATGAAGGCTTCAACTAGGACGCACGTGGTCTCTGGACAGAGTGCAAAGATCTTCTACAGAATCTACCGTTTGTAGGCCTTGACTTCTGTCAAAGAATTGTAAATGTAGTTGTGGATTGGGTTGTGCACGTGCATAGGAAAAAACCATTACCGCCCAATTGGATCTCTTCTCCTCCCCAAGCCCTATGGGCCCAACTATGTAATGACGGCCCACTCTTGGGAGTTGCTGGATCTTCACCAGTTATGACATTAATAAAACTACTTTTTCGACCAAAAAAAAATCAGAAAATTTACAGATTGACATCCCTTAGTGTGTTCCACAACTTTCAAATTTTGATTTTTTACAGATTAGTCCTTGAAATATGTCAGACTTACAAGTTTTCCCAAGAACTCAATTGAAAGTTGTTATAGACGTCAGATTTGGAGAATGCGAACGAGGCACGCACCTTCTTTATATGTAGGAGAGAAGTGCTATCATGTTGCACATGGACCTTCTCAAACCCTACTTATAGGCCATTTTGAGAGAGACATTGACTTTGTGAGACATGATTATATTAAGTAATCTATTGGATTTATATTGGTACTACTAAGAAAATTATGGCAACCAAGTTGTGATTCACAAGCGTCTCGTCATCATCTAACGTTGTCTGTTCTCGTACTGACTCTGTGACTTCGTGAAATTTAAACGGGGAAGCGTGACTCTCGTTTCCGAGATATTTTTACGCAGTTTTATTACCCGTGTAAATAGAGGAAAAGGGTTGGAGCGCTCTATAAAACCGCCATTCCACTGGAGAACTAGTGCAATACCATATTCACCATCCTCGTTTCTACACATATCTTGAGAGGCAATCCAATCATGAAGGTGGAAATACAGTGGAAGAAGCTGGTCAAGCCGTCAGTGCCGACATTGAGAGACCAACGAAAATGGAAGCTAACATCAATAGATGAGCTTCAGTTGCCAAATTATGTGGGTGTTATCTTCTACTATAGAGATAATGCCGGGAACCCCAGAGTCGATATCTCTCAAAGGCTTCACCAGATGGAGGAGTCACTTTCCAAAACTCTGACCCTCTTTTATCCTATGGCAGGGAGATATATCGAGGATAACGACGGTTGTTTTATCGACTGTAACGACCTTGGAGTGGAGTTCGTCCATGCCAAAGTGGATGGCCAGATTGATCAGCTTCTCCATAGAGACCCCGACATGGATTTGCTCGAAAATTTGTCGCAATTCCCAGACAACCTAGTAGGCAATCCACTAGTGGTGATTCAAGTGAATACGTTCGAGTGCGGCGGAATAGCAATTGGCTTGCGCTCTACACACAGGATCAACGACCTGTACACCATGGGCATATTCGTTAATTCGTGGGCCACTGCTTGCCGAGGTAACGTAGATGTTACAGTCTGTCCAAGTTTCGAGTTGTCATCTGTATTCCCAATGAAAGTGTCGGCCGTTGCGAATTGGCCTCCGCCACGGAATATTTGCAGCAAGGAATTCACGGTGTCTAGGTTCAGGTTCAGCGGTGATGCTGTATTGAAGCTGAGAGCCCTAGCTAGGGATGATGCAAAGGAGTCAATGGCCAACAACTTCCAGCCTTCGAGGGTGGAGGTTGTTTCGGCACTAATAAGTAGGGCTCTCGTCAAGATTGATCGATGTAGACACGGCGAAGAAAGGCCTTTCGCAGTTTATATGACGTTTAACTTGCGCGATAAAGTCAAACTAAAGATACCCGCACATTCTTGTGGCAATTTATTCGGCATGATTTCTGGGCGCTCTGATCAACCCGCGGCCAGCAAAAAGAATCCGGAGTTCAATGAGATGGTGAATATAATCCACGATATGATATCGGACGCTAAAACGAAATATGCAAAAACAGTAAACAAGCAGGAGTTCTGCTCGACGGTGGGGAATTCTATAGCCGAATTTGTCAAAGTCGCGTCCTCAAGCGAAGTGTGCATGATTGTTTTTAGTAGCTGGTGCCGTTTCGGGCTATATGAGATCGACTTCGGGTGGGGAAGGCCGGTTCTCGTCAGCAACATTCATTGAACCTCAGATCGGTCTTTCTTATCGAGGATAAAGAGGGCAAAGGAATTGATGCATGGACAACCACCACTGGAGATGAGATGATTCTTCTTAAACAAGATCCGGATATTCTGGCATTCACTTCCTAGTTGGAGGTGGAGAGGTTGCACGAATATGTAATCTGCGAAGTCATCGTATCTTACTATAATGTAGACCAGGAAAATGACAATGGACTTGGTCTGTAGTATTTGTTACATCTGTTTCGTTTATTTAAGAAGGATGGTTCTTGTGGACAATGTTAATCAACTTATTAAGTACCTTAGAGCGAACTCCTCTATCGTGTTCAATTTCCTCAGGCTGACCCCCTCAATCCATCGTACTGGAGCGATCCGAGAAGAACGATTAGGGTCATATTCTATCCTTTCTACAATGCCCATAGGACTTGTTTGCTGTAAGCGCTAGCAAGACACATACGGGTGTAATCTTTGTCTCTGGATTGAAAATTTCTTTATAGTCCAGACCATACTGCTATGAGAATCCAATTTGGAATGCACAGAGATCTAAACAATTTGGAATTCCAGCAAATCACAAACTTCAACAAACATGTAATCAAGCCATTTCATGCATCTACACATCAATTTCCAGCACTTTCAAGCCATATTCAACCTTGTTCATCATTATTCAACAAATTTCCAGCAAGATTGAACTTTAGTCATCCATGATTCATCATCACTATCCTAAACATTCATTTAAGCTTGCTTTGATCACGATCAAGTTCAATCCCGAACATGATTTTCTAACATTCATTGCTTGAATCAACTGTGGTCATCGAAGATCGAACAGCAAAATAGGCAAAATGAGATTTGACAGAAGCTGCCTATGAAATTGTAACGCTCATCATCCTGTTACACAATATAAACAAATTGACAAAGCAACGCCGAAATTGACATCAAATAAGTTATAGACATGCTCGGCCGAAGAGGGGTTGATTTTTCCTACGCATGCAGTCTAATGATCATTTGATGAAATTGAACTAATTCTAGAACTAGTTTTCTATTTGATTTTTGAAATGTCCTCACATCCTAGCTCGGCAATGATCATGAATTGACATGATCAACCTTGAGCGTCATTGGATGATCCTCGGAGCAAACAACAAAAAATTAAGAGGTCCTAACTTGTGAATGAAGGTAGGCCAGTAATCAAGGAAAGTTGGCTTTATCGGTGGGCTTGCAACAGCGAATCGCCGGGGGGGCGGGCGGAGAGAATTTAAGCTTGCACCTCATTGGCTAAATTTAAGTCACTATGATAGGTGACATGTCATTATGCATGACCTAGATCAATTAGTGAAAGAATGGCTAGGATTTGAGCTCACGTAGATTGATAACTTGGCTTTAGGAGCATTTTGGTAATTCCTGAGGGGCATTTCGGTAATTCCCGAGGGGCATTTCGTTAATTTATGGGCAAAGGGAAGGGAGAGGATCGGCCGGCCATGGTGGCTTGGTAGTGTGACTTAATGGACTGACCTGTCGGATGAGTTTTGTGGATTTTGGTCCGATCGTATACAATCGAATGCAAATTGGAGCGATTTAGCTTGAACGGGTTGATTTGTGATACTCTAGTTATCCAATTTCACCCTCAATTTCACAATTTGACTTGACATTTTTGTCAATATGATTGAATGAAATTAGGTTTAAATTGGTAAAATTGATTTGGCCTGGTATAAATTATAATTGACTTATGGTGGGCGAAATGCCTTAAAGATACCCTAATTGCATTAATCTCTTTGAAATTTGACATGGCCATAGCCAATTCTGTCCCAATTGATTCTATTTAGCTTAAATTCATCCTTTTCTATTCATTTTTTAAACTTGAGTCCTTCGTGACATTTGATCTCAGGACTATGGGTCATTGAAATTTCAAATCCATTTTTGAAATTAAGCACAAGAGCCATGTCAATTGAACTGGGGGGGGCGGGCGGAGAGAAATTAAGCTTGCACCTCATTGGCTAAATTTAAGTCACTATGATAGGTGACATGTCATTATGCATGACCTAGATCAATTAGTGAAAGAATGGCTAGGATTTGAGCTCACGTAGATTGATAACTTGGCTTTAGGAGCATTTTGGTAATTCCTGAGGGGCATTTCGGTAATTCCCGAGGGGCATTTCGTTAATTTCTGGGCAAAGGGGAGGGAGAGGATCGGCCGGCCATGGTGGCTTGGTAGTGTGACTTAATGGACTGACCTGTCGGATGAGTTTTGTGGATTTTGGTCCGATCGTATACAATCGAATGCAAATTGGAGCGATTTAGCTTGAACGGGTTGATTTGTGATACTCTAGTTATCCAATTTCACCCTCAATTTCACAATTTGACTTGACATTTTTGTCAATATGATTGAATGAAATTAGGTTCAAATTGGTAAAATTGATTTGGCCTGGTATAAATTATAATTGACTTATGGTGGGCGAAATGCCTTAAAGATACCCTAATTGCATTAATCTCTTTGAAATTTGACATGGCCATAGCCAATTCTGTCCCAATTGATTCTATTTAGCCAAATCGAGGCTTAGTTCAATTGACATGGCTCTTGTGCTTAATTTCAAAAATGGATTTGAAATTTCAATGACCCATAGTCCTGAGATCAAATGTCACGAAGGACTCAAGTTTAAAAAATGAATAGAAAAGGATGAATTTTGGAATATTTTATTAGGGTTAATACCCTGAAAAACTCCAAACCGGTTCACCTGTGACAAATTTATCCCGACTAACCATAAAAAATCCTAAAGTGGTACATATATGACAAATTTACCCAAAACTAATTTATTCGACCACAAAAAACCCCAAACCGGTAAATTTATGATAAATATACCCTCCGTAAATTGGATTAATACCACAAAAAAATCTAGTGACAAATGGAGTGTGAAATCCCAAATTGGTATACCAGTCAACTATCACATGTCATTTAACTAAATAATTTGACAGTAAAATTTCACGAAAGCTAATAAAGGGTAAATTTGTCACAAGTGTCAGGTTGGGATAAATTTGTTTTTGGGGTTTTTGGTGATCAAAAAAATAGTTTGGGGTAAATTTCACACGTGTACAAGTTTGGGGTTTTTCAGGGTATTAACCATTTTTATTAAAAGCCCGAGTCTTCAATTTAGTTGAAAATGTTGACTCCTAATCATTTTTTTTTAAAAAAAAATGGTAATTGAAATTGAAACTATTTAAGAGAACAAAGCTATTATGAAGTTTTTATATTTTTTTGTGAAGAGTTGACCAAAAGTTGACCTTTCAATTATTAAAGCCTTAAAATCAATTAATGAGTCACACTTAGACTTAAAAAAAAAAAAAGAAATGGAAAATTGAAAGTACAGAAGTGAAATTAACTAATCTATGTCTTTTGATGCAAAATGCTAAATTTTGACCAACGGTGATTTTTCAATAAAACTTTGACAAAAGAGTTATTCTAAAGTCAACCTTTGACTTTTTAAAATCAGTGTACATGACATTGAGACAAACTCCTTATACAAGAAAGAATGTTAGACAACTCTTTTTTGTTAAGATCTAGGTTTTGTTGTGATCATGAATCCAAATCTCAAGTTTTTACCTTTAAATGATTGATTGGCTAAAAAATGACATATATATAATTTTCATGTTAAAGTAGAGAATAGACCTTTTCTACTTTTGCTAATGGTGTATATATAATTTGATTCATAAATGCACATAGACCTTATGATTAAACATACAGACCTCTCATAGAGAAAAAGGAACCAATGTTGGGCACTAGGGTGGATTGATGTAATCATATCGCTGTACTTTGAATGTATAGTTTGTATCGACCAATGGTTTAAGTCTAGGCTCGAGACGTTTCTACCACATTAGCACTAGATCCTGACAAGTACCTAACCGACCTTAGAATAGGTTAGTGGTGACTTCTATATAGATGTGCATTAAATTAAGCAACCTATTGGATTTATATTGGTACTATTAAGAAAATTATGGCAACCAAGTTGTGATTCACATGGGTTTCGTTAGTGGGAGTTTGGCATGTACAAGATTAGAATTGGCAGTTTGTAAACATTGGCCATTTGGAGAAAGAGTAGTAGAGGCAGTTACGCAATCTTGAGACGTGAGTATCACAGTATAATATGTGGCACATGTGGTTGGCATAAACATCGCAATAGTGTTCAACATGATGCGGTTAAAAGTTCAAGAAAATTGCGAAAGCCTTTTATTTTTAGGTGAAATGTCGGTTCTAAAATATAAAAGTGATGGCGATAGCGGTCGGACATGTGCCGGAAGTGGATTGGCATAGTGGAGAGGCGGCTGGCATTATGCCAAACCAAAGCTGGCACTATAGTCCATGGCAACAACCAAAACGCGTGGCACCCAGCCAAAACTTGAGGTCGACCGCCAGAATTGGAAAACGAGTCCTAGGATGTGAGGGAGACGGTCGAGGCTCATAATTATAGAAAGAACGTCTTAGGAGAGAAGAAGAGCACACACACTCGACCAACTCATAAGATTTTAATTATTTCGCTATTTCATTCCTCTATTTACTAAACTTTCGCAAGATCTTCTCATGTCAAAAATAAAGAATACAAGTCATTACATTCTTTATCCATAAAAAAAGAAATAGCATATTTTCGTCTAAAACAATTTGCAAATTATACGATTATTATTGGAAAAAATAAAAAGTTCATCAGCCTATGATCAGCTGACTCTACCCACGGAAATGAAAAGAAAAAGGTAATTGGAATAATTGAAGTGAATAGAACAATATTATTTTATGGGATAGTTGTGTGGAAAATTTTAAAACTTATTGTAAAAGTACAAATAAATTCTAAAATTTTCAAGAAGTGTAATTAAGCCATAAAATTTATCATGAGTACAATTGAGTTCTAAAATTTTCAAAAAAAAAGTAATAAAATCTTAAAATTTATCATATTAGTCTAATCAAATCCTTTCGTTGATTAATTTTTCTTTGAAAATTTTAAAATTTAGTTGTACTTTAATCACAAATTTTAGAATTTGATTGTACTTTTCTAAAAGGTTTTAGAATTTCGTGTGCATTTATCCTTTATTTTAATTAGAAGGAATTCTCTTCCCTTTTCTTTTTAGACTCTTCTTTACCAAATCATCTTCAAGAAAAGAAGAGACGTACAGTAGAACACACTACATACATAGATGCCATTTATGTAATGCACAGCCGCTTTGCACCCTTTTCTACTCCCACGGAAGTCGGAGAGGCTTCTCGCCTTCTAGTTCTGATAAATCATGAAAGAGCATTGAATTCGCGTTTGAAACGGAGATACTTAGCTATTCAACTTTTTATAACATGTTTACCTATATGGAGGCAATGATTTTACCAATGTTCATCTGAATTGAATTATGACAACTTTCAGAGTTGGTGTAATTGGTTGGAGTGTCAGGGATTTCGGTTCAACAACCAGAGGTCATTTATTCAAAATTTACGAATTCCATACAAATTATAATTTGAGTGTCTAGGCCACTTGCAAGGCTTCAAGGCCTGGACTTAATTGATTAATAGGCTCGCCGTGTATTTTATGGATGTCAAAGTAGACATGCCTCCATGCTTGTGTTCTTGGCTTATCAAAGTCATTCTCATACAACCCGAATCTGCACCAGCCACGAAAAGTAATTGCGTACTCTTCGTCGGAGGACTTTTTGTTGTGAATATAGACAAGCAAATCAGATAAAATAGTCAAAAGAAAGGAAAGAAAATTGGACATCGGATTTACGTGATTTGATAATATTAGAAGCTATGTTCATGAGGAAAGCTACACGAAATTTTATTATAGAAACTACTGATATATTAGAGATTGCAATAGCTCTAATACTCAAATACTCACACAGTTTTTTTTTAATCCTCAATTACACTCATATTCATATATAATTTCGCCCTTTTATAATATCTAATGAAACCTTACTTTAGGAATTAAACAAAGTTTACTCATAAGAATTTAACTAGTTAAATCACTTTGGGATGTAATTGCAACGGGAGATTGTTCACTCTGTCAAGAGCTCCCACAGCTTGCTTACGGAAAGCTCTAAGGCTACGCTTGGCAGTCGGGATAAAATTCGGGATAGGATATGATTTATCCTATCTTACGTTTGATGCTCACTTAGGATAGGATAAAGTCGGATATAAGGGGGATATAAACAAGATAAAATTATCTCATGGGGGAGGTGGGATAAAGGTTTATAGAATTTCTAATGTCCATAATAGGAAAGTTATTTTTCTCGAATAACAAATTAAATTAACAAAATTGAAATTATATTTCAATATAAATAATATTTGAATTCTAATTTAAGAAATTAAAAAAATAAAAAATAAAAAATTATTTTTAATTAATCTTATTTTAATTTATATATTCAACTTTAATTCTATCTTATTATAAACATTCAATCTATAAATTGAATATTTATATTTATTATATATTTCATGTATTTTTGTATTTTAGGTATGTTAGTACGGTTTGCTATTTGATAAATTTTTATTAAAGAATGATGAAAGGGGAAAAAGAAATAATAAAGAAAATAATATAAAAAAGAGGAAAAATAAAATAAATTAATAAATTAATAAATAGCGTTACGAGAGATTTTCACCATTTTCATTTATGAAATTAGGTTCATTTATAATGATATGCCGTTTATATAAAAAAAATGTATATGATATGATATGAACATATCCGGCTTTAATTATAATAGACAGGATATAAATAAATCCTAAGATTTCATATCATATCCTATCCAGTCCTATTCCGATTAAAAATTCGGACAACCAAACGTAGCATAAGAGCTCCATCCATACATGTCCCGTGTCGTTTGAAATAATCCTCCCATTATTTTATTTTGGTGTCTAATCGACTTACCATAAACTGATTAGTGGTGACTCCTAGTTAATAATCTCTTGCATGATAAATATTTGAACCTTAAGTAGCGAATTGGTAAGGGCTTGGGAGAGCCCGAGCTAAGTTTACAGACTTAGTAATCCATTAACCTAATTTTAGGTGGTGCACCCAAAAATTTAGGTCGTGACAAGAACAAAGCTATTATGAAGTTTTTATATTTTTTTGTGAAGAGTTGATCAAAAGTTGACCTGTCAATTATTTAAGCCTAAAAATCAATTAATGAGTCACACTTAGACTTTTTTTTAAATAAAAAAATTGGAAATCGAAAGTACAAAAGTAAAATTAACTAATTTATGTCTTTTAATGCAAAATGCTAAATTTTGACCAACGGTAATTTTTCAATAAAACTTTGACACAAGAGTTATTCTAAAGTCAACCTTTGACTTTTTGAAATCAAAGTGTACATGACATGGAGACAAACTGTTTATACAAGAAAGAATGTTAAACAACTCTTTTTTGTTAAGAACTAGGTTTTGTCGTGATCAGGAATTCAAATCTCAAGTTTTCACCTTTAAATGTTTTTTTTTTTTGGTTAGATACCTTTAAATGATTGATTGACTATAAAATGACATATATATAGTTTTCACGTTAAAGTAGAGAATAGACATTTTTTACTATTGCTAATGGTGTATATATAATTTGATTCATAAATGCACATAGACTGTAGGATTTAACATACAAACCTCTCATAGAGAAAAAGGAACCAATCTTGGGAACCAGGGTGGACTGATGTAATCATATCGCTGTACTTTGAATATATAGTTTGTACCGACCAATGGCTTAAGTCTAGGCTCGAGACATTTCTACCATATTAGCACTAGATCTTGACAAGCACCTAACCGACCTTAGAATAGACTAGTGGTGGCTACTATATAGATGTGCATTAAGAAATCACAAGTTATTATAGACGTCAGATTGGGAGAATGCGAACGAGGCACGCACCTTCTTTATATGTAGGAGACAAGTGCTATCATGTTGCACATGGACCTTCTCCAACCCTACTTATAGGCCATTTTGAGAGAGACATTGACTTTGTGAGACATGATTATATTAAGCAACCTGTTGGATTTATATTGGTACTTTTAAGAAAATTATGGCAACTAAGTTGTGATTCACAAGCGTCTCGTCATCGTCATCATCTAACGTTGTCTATTCTCGTATTGACTCTGCGACTTCGTGAAATTTAAACGGGGAAGCGTGACTCTCGTTTCCGAGATATTTTTACTCGGTTTTATTACCCGTGTAAATAGAGGAAAAGGGTTCGAGCGCTCTATAAAACCGCCATTCCACTGGAGAACTAGTGCAATACCATATTCACCATCCTCATTTCTACACATATCTTGAGAGGCAATCCAACGATGAAGGTGGAAATACAGTGGAAGAAGCTGGTCAAGCCGTCAGTGCCTACACTAAGCGACCAGCGAAAATGGAAGCTAACATCAATAGATGAGCTTCAGATGCCAAATTATGTGGGCGTTATCTTCTACTATAGAGATAATGCCGGGAACCCCAGAGTCGATATCTCTCAAAGGCTTCACCAGATGGAGGAGTCACTTTCCAAAACTCTAACCCTCTTTTATCCTATGGTAGGGAGATATATCGAGGATCACAACGGTTGTTTTATCGACTGTAACGACCTTGGAGTGGAGTTCGTCCATGCCAAAGTGGATGGCCAGATTGATCAGCTTCTCCATAGAGACCCCGACATGGATTTGCTCGAATATTTGTCGCAATTCCCGGACAACCTAGTAGGCAATCCACTAGTGGTGATTCAAGTGAATACGTTTGAGTGCGGCGGAATAGCAATTGGCTTGCGCTCTACACACAGGATCAGCGACTTTTACACCATGGGCATATTCGTTAATTCGTGGGCCACTGCTTGCCGAGGTAACGTAGATGTTACAGTCTGTCCAAGTTTCGAGTTGTCGTCTCTATTCCCAATGAAAGTGCCGGCCGTTGCGAATTGGCCTCCGCCACGGATTATTGGCAGCAAGGAATTCACGGTGTCTAGGTTCAGGTTCAGCGGTGATGCTGTATCGAAGCTGAGAGCCCTAGCTAGGGATGATGCAAAGAATTCAATGGCCCACAACTTCCAGCCTTCGAGGGTGGAGGTTGTTTCGGCACTAATAAGTAGAGCTCTCGTCAAGATTGATCGATGTAGACACGGCGAAGAAAGGCCTTTCGCAGTTTATATGACGTTTAACTTGCGCGATAAAGTCAAACTAAAGATACCCGCACATTCTTGTGGCAATTTCTTCGGCATGATTTCTGGGTGCTCTGATCAACCCGCGGCCAGCAAAAAGAATCCGGAGTTCAATGAGATGGTGAATATAATCCACGATATGATATCGGACGCTAAAACGAAATATGCAAAAATAGTAAACAAGCAGGAGTTCTGCTCGACGGTGGGGAATTCTATAGCCAAATTTGTCAAAGTCGCGTCCTCAAGCGAAGTGTATACGATATTTTTTAGTAGCTGGTGCCGTTTCGGGCTATATGAGATTGACTTCGGGTGGGGAAGGCCGGTTCTCGTCAGCAACATATCATTGAATCTCAGATCGGTCTCTCTTATCGAGGATGAAGAGGGCAAAGGAATTGATGCATGGACAACCACCACTGGAGATGAGATGATTCTTCTTAAACAAGATCCGGATATTCTGGCATTCACTTCCTAGTTGGAGGTGGAGAGGTTGCACGAATATGTAATCTGCGAAGTCATCGTATCTTACTATAATGTAGACCAGGAAAATGACAATGGACTTGGTCTGTAGTATTTGTTACATGTGTTTCGTTTCTTTAAGAAGGATGGTTCTTGTGGACAATGTTAATCAACTTATTAAGTACCTTAGAGCGAACTCCTCTATCGTGTTCAATTTCCTCAGGCTGACCCCCTCAATCCATCATACAAGAGCGCGATCCGAGAAAAACGATTAGGATCATATTTTATCCTTTCTACAATGCCCATAGGACTTGTTTGCTGTAAGCGCTAGCAAGACACATACGGGTGTAATCTTTGTCTCTGGATTGAAAATTTCTTTATAGTCCAGACCATACTGCTATGAGAATCCAATTTGGAATGCACAGAGATCTAAACAATTTGGAATTCCAGCAAATCACAAACTTCAACAAACATGTAATCAAGCCATTTCATGCATCTACACATCAATTTCCAGCACTTTCAAGCCATATTCAACCTTGTTCATCATTATTCAACAAATTTCCAGCAAGATTGAACTTTAGTCATCCATGATCCATCATCACTATCCTAAACATTCATTTAAGCATGCTTTGATCACGATCAAGTTCAATCCTGAACATGATTTTTTAACATTCATTGCTTGAATCAACTGTGGTCATCGAAGATTGAACAGCAAAATAAACAAAATGAGATTTGACGGAAGCTACCTATGAAATTGTAAGGCTCATCATCCTGTTACACAATATAAACAAATTGACAAAGCAACGTCGAAATTGACATCAAATAAGTTATAGACATGCTCGGCCAAAGAGGGGTTGATTTTTCCTACGCATGCAATGTAATGATGATTTGATGAAATTGAACTAATTCTAGAACTAGTTTTCTATATGATTTTTGAAATGTCCTCACATCCTAGCTCGGCAATGATCATGAATTGACATGATCAACCTTGAGCGTCATTGGATGATCCTCGGTGCAAACAACAAAAAATTAAGAGGTCCTAACTTGTGAATGAAGGTAGGCCAGTAATCAAGGAAAGTTGGCTTGATCGGTGGGCTTGCAACAAGGAATCGCCGGGGGGGGCGACAGAGAGAATTTAAGCTTGCACCTCATTGGCTAAATTTAAGTCACTATGATAGGTGACATGTCATTAAGCATGGCCTAGATCAATTAGTGAAAGAATGGCTAGGATTTGAGCTCACGTAGATTGATGACTTGGCTTTAGGAGCATTTTGGTAATTCCTGAGGGGCATTTCGGTAATTTCTGGGCAAAGGGGAGGGAGACGATCGGCCGGCCATGGTGGCTTGGTAGCGTGACTTAATGGACTGACCTGTCGGATGAGTTTTGTGGATTTTGGTCCGATTGTATACAATCGAATGCAAATTGGAGCGATTTAGCTTGAACGGGTTGATTTGTGATACTCTAGTTATCCAATTTCACCCTCAATTTCACAATTTGACTTGACATTTTTGTTAATATGATTGAATGAAATTAGGTTCAAATTGGTAAAATGGTATAAATTATAATATTCGATATTTACACATAAATAAATCGTTATGGCACGTCACATGCCATGCCACACAATTTTATCCCATAATCCGGCACATCTATCTTAATCAATCATGCATTCCAATTGATAATTACACCCCTCAAGGGTATGGCCAGTCTACTGGCGTAGCCAGGCATCGTCTCTTCCCCATTGAGCACGGCTTCATCTTTCAAAGATAGCATTCCTGAAGGAGCTTAGGTCCAGAATCTACTGCGACCCGTTACCCTAATGCATGGGTAACCCGAAAAGGGATTTAGTAATGTCCGGCATAATTGCTCGAGATGAGTTCTCTTAACCAACACACGAAAAATCAATCTTGGGCCAAGACACCGTGCATTGCACTCAAATACCTCAATTAAAAAAGTAACCCTGGCCTATTTTATTCGTATTAAAAATACACGGTAAAATAGTCATGTGTGGATACACAGTTAGATTGGACCCTAAAATTCATAACCTCCAATTTAAAACCTCATTGTTTTATATAGTATATGAAACCATTTTCGGTGTTAAAATTCAACACTCGGGATTTTCTGAATAAATATCAAAATTCACCAATTTTAGAATTAAATACTCAAAATTCCAATCAGCACTCAATATGCACAATTTAACATCCAACTACATAAATTAACCACATCATTGCAATCAGCAAAAAATTCCGGTCACCGGCTATTCCGGTCTAATTTCTGGAAATTAAATAATAATTAAATAAATTACCGGAAATTAAATAAATTGCAATTTAAATAAATTAAGGCACTTAATTAAATTAACCTAAACTATCCGGGCTAATTAATCGAACTAACAAATATATCTAACCATTCTACCTAGTTTAATATAATTACACTAATTATATAAACTAACTAATTCCTAACTAAATCCACCTAACTAATCTAATTGAACTAACTAAATAATAACTAAACACTTACTCTAACTAAATCATCCTAAGCTTAAGTAACCTAACTAATCCACTAAATCGTTGGGTTAACCTTCTCGAGATGATGCGGTAATGCTTTTTACAGTACGTTTTTGACTAGTTTTCATGTCCTTGACACATGCCAATGGTCTATTGATCAATAATTACATTTGCAAGCGCGGGACCCCATTCAGCGGTGCATGAATGCCTAGACAAGGTGGTTCATAGAGTTGTAATCGAGCTGAGTCAAGTCGACCCTGCATAAACGAGGATCCTCGGTGGTGATCTCGGCCGGGGTGTGAATATTGTATACGAGCAGTTCGGTATCTCCTTCAGCTTTGGTTGATGGTGTCTACAGTTACAAATCTGGGAGCATCTGCGCTCTTGTGATTTAGAGGATGAAGATGTAATTTGGAAATTGGAAATTGCTGTACATAAAGCTATATTGTAGTCGAATCCAGCACAGCTTGGCTTTTTATAAAGTGATTGATGCCTTCCATTTGACATAAGCATTCAGACAGCTTACATCCAGGCAATTCGATCTGCTGAATAATTTATATATATTGAAAATCAGTAGTTTCTGGGATCATCGGATGGATGGCCATCGTATGATGATGCTAGGTGAATATCATGATCTCTTTTATGTTGCTAGTACTTCCTTTCTATACTCGAGATATTCCATTGATGGAATAAGCATGCCTCATTTAATCATAATCATGTGCTTATACACATATTTGACATACAAAGTGAATCGACCTACTGAAAATATAAAAATTAAGTATGGTTCATTTCTCGCAAAAGTATTGGTAAAATCTTGGTGATGAACATTTTGCTAGAATGGATTTGGATCCCAATTTATATACAACGGATTTTGATGATGTAAATGAGGAGGGTGATGTAGCATTTGATATAACACGTTTACATGATCAAATAGCTATGAATTTAGAAAATAATTAAGAATGTTTGTAATTTTTAGGATAATGGGCTTCTTTACTCAAAGCATATGTTATCATGTTTTTATTGTAATGAAAGTATTCTTCTTGTAATTGAGAAATAGAGTATGTAAATTTTTTCCATTTGATGTTTTTTAGCAAAAAAAGAAATTTTAATTTTAATAAAATTATTTACACAACATCTTTAACATGGTTATCAAATATAAATTAAAAAAGTCGCAAATATTATTTTTAAAAATTTAAACATAAAAATTAAAATATTTAGATTAATCACCAAAGGAGCTTTGCAAATATGTTTTCTACTAAACAGCATTTTTCTCAAGATTGTTTTTCAAATCAGAATTTATCAAACAGTCTTTGTATTTCCCTCAAACCCTTTAAATTAAACTGCTTTGCATTTTCTCAATAAACTTTTCAAATGTTGAAGCAAACGCATCCTAAGAGCTCTATCCATACATGTCCCGTATTGTTGCGACTTTCTTGTTCTTTCTTTTCAAGAGCTCTGCATCAAATGCAGCACGTGAGGCTCCGCTTGTTCGTTCCTTTCGTCGGCCACAACAGAAGAAAATAGCGAAGGAAAGAAGCAAAACAAGCTAATGAAAGAGGACAAATAAAGCCCAAAATTTTTTACTTTGACAAATCCTGTCTCTTTTCTCTCTCGTCATGATGTCTTCCCTGCTTTTTGACTTCCTCTTCTTCCACTATCTTCATTTTCACATTCACATGGGTGCAGATATGAGTTGAACACAACAAAAGAAGCCTCTTCACGCTTTCGGCTCATAAACGAAATCCACATGTAATATTCTTCTTCGGATAATTTCGGCTGATCAATTCACATATGCGTTGACTAAAAAAAAATTCACATATGCCGATAATTTGACTCGCACATGATCGGGTTCCTATAATCTCATCAGTCCGAACCGCAGATATATTTCCTACAGTTTTGACGAAATCGGTGAAAGAATTGCCCACCGTCGGGCAGAACTCCTCCCCGTCTACTGCGGCGGCATATTTTTTTTGGCGTCCGATCTCATGTTGCGTATTACCTTCACCATTCCATCGAACTCCAACTTGTTTTTCCCAGCTGCAGATTGCCCGGGTCGCCCAAACATCATGGTGAATAGAATGCCGCAAGAATGATTTCTCGCGCAAGTTTTTTTTGATTGTTAAACATTGCATTGCATTCAAGTGGGTAAAAGGCTACAACCCATAGACAGGGCGTCGGTACAAAGTAAATCCAAGAGGATTTGGGGAGGAGTGAAAGCCCAGTTCGGGAATAAGGAGCCACGGCCATGGGCCTTGGCGGCCCAGTCAGCGACGGCGTTGGCTTCATGCCTACAGTGCTGGAGTCGCAGATTGGGAAAACACAGAAGCAAAGAAGCGCCGTCTGCAAACAAAGCTCTGCATTCCCACGCCGGCAACCGGCGGTGATTGGCAGTCTCCACAAGCACAAGACAATCCGATTCTAGAAGCAGGTGAGCATCGGCCATTCCTCTCTGGAGCAGATAGTTGAGGGTGAGTATCAAGGCTTGAATCTCTGTTTCCAGCGGTGAGGAAGCTTGGACGTTGCTGGAGAATCCGTCGATCAGTGTGCTTGAGTGATCGCGGCATGCACACGCGATGGATGTCGACGAGAGCCCTACTTATTGGCGCCGAAACAACATCCACCCTCGAAGTCTGGGAATCGTTGGCCATCGGATCCTTTGCATCATCTGTAGCTGGGGCTTTCAGCTTCAAAATGGCATTACTGCTAAACCTTAACCTAGTCATGACGAATTCCTTTGTGCCAATAGTCCGTGGTGGAGGCCAATTTGGAACTGCCGCCTCTTTCATATGGAATAGAGATGACAACTCGAAACTCGGACATATTGCCATGTCTATGGTACCTCCGCAAGCGGCTGCCCACGAATGAATGAACATGGCCATGGTGGAGATGTCGCCAATCTTTTGTGTAAAGCGCAAGCCAATCACTAACCTACAACACTCGAACGTGTTCACTTGAATCGCGACAAACGAATTGCTACTCACGTTGCTTGGGAATGTCGACAAATGATCAAGCAAATCCATGTCGGGGTCTCCATGGAGAAGCTTATCAATTTGGCCATCCACTTTGGCTTGGATGAACTCGACTCCAGGGTCATTGCACTCCATGAAACAACCGTCGTCCTCGACATATTTCCGTGCCATAGGATAAAAATTAATTTGAGATAAATGAAATATAAATGCACTAGTTTGGATTAAAATTGTATGAATATACCAGTTTGTGATTTTTGGATAAATATAGCATGAATGTACCAATTTGAGGTTTTTGACGGTATTAATCGTAATAATAATAAGCATCAGTTAGTGCTAGGCTTTTCTTTAATGCTACCACAAATTTTCTTATTAGTTTCCATATAAATATGCGATATATATTTATTATAACTCAAAATGAAGTAAAAAAAAAAAAGTCATCACCGAGTGTAGTGCAGTATTAGTGCAAAAATAATAATCAAATCTCACAATTAAATTAATGTGAAATCAACAGAGAAATAAAAATGAACAATAAAGAACACTGAAGATTTACTTAATTCGGTCCAATTATCGATTCATACTCCACAAGGAAAGTCATTAGCAAATAATTCGGTAATAATCGAAAAATTAGAGTTATAATCGGTCAAACACTCGGTGCTTTCCTTGCCTACGTTAAACCTAAACATGCGATTTTTAGAAATAAATAAATCAACTAGTTGTAAAGATCAAGTCACTGCGTTCTTTCTGAAATAAAGCTCTGAACGCGTGGCCCTAGTTTCGTCCTTTTGCGACTTTCCTAAGGGTTTCCTTTTCTTGTACGGATCTTTTCTCCACGCTTTCCATGGTAAGAAATGGGCAACAATAAACGATGAAGAACTTGACCTACTTTTAGCGAAAAAATAGAACCACCGACCAACAAGAAAACAAACCTAATTCGACTAAAGGCCGTCCCGGATCCCGACAAATCAAAATATTTCAGCTAACTCAGATCCCGAATCAAACTCAAGATATAATTTAATAAAATAAATATATCAAGAAAGATTGTTGCTCATCAAAATAACTGCAATAAGAAGAGCTCGATGTGTGGTCTGTCGTGTCTTGGAGAAGATCATTGATGCCTCGACCCCCATCGACACCCATTGCAGATGTCGGGCTTGAGCGTCTCCTCAAGATCGCCTCTAACAATCTCGCCCATAGAAAGGAGAGCAAAAACTAAAACCGCAACTCTTAGGGAAGAAGCCGTATTCTATATTAGCCTTTTTTCCCTTTGCTACTCTTTCTTTATTATGCCCACAATACAAGAGCCTTAGATGCACATACAAAAGACCTCCGGTTATATTGGTTTCCTTTGCTCATACAAAAAGAAAAAGTCGTTCTCTCTTTGATTAGATAAAGATGCTAGAGTTTAATCTTAACCCAAAACGTGAAAATATGTAACTTAGAAGGTCAATTGGTGCTCGGAAAATTTGAATTTATATGAAATTTTGTGATATTATCGCTGATTATTCTAAAAATTTAAGTTATTAAATGAGTATGTGATTTAATATCTTAATATTTCAAGAGATTAATGTCCATCGGACCACATTTTCCGCTCATCTCCATCCAGCAGTTTCTGATTTGGAGGTTTTCTCGAGATTTTTTCACCAAGTCGCGACCCCAAAGTCCACACGAGTCAATGTCTGGACCCCATGCCTAGCAACGAAAGCTGTTGGACAGCTCCAAACGGAGCCTCCACGCACTGAAACATCAGGAGCGTACCCGTGACCACAAGCATCTCGTCATCATTTAAGGTTGTCTATTGTCTCATCATCATTTAACGTTGTCTGTTCTCGTATTGACTCTGCGACTTCGTGAAATTTAAATAGGAAAGCGTGACTCTCGTTTTCGAGATATTTTTAAGCGGTTTTATTAACCGCGTAAAGAGAGGCAAGGCTTGAAGCGCTCTATAAAACCAACATTCCACTGGAGAACTTGTGCAATACCATATTCACCATCCTCGTTTCTACACATATCTTGAGAGGCAATCCAAGCATGAAGGTGGAAATACAGTGGAAGAAGCTGGTCAAGCCGTCAGTGCCGACACCGAGCGACCATCGAAAATGGAAGCTAACATCAATAGATGAGCTTCAGATGCCAAATTATGTGGGCGTCATCTTCTACTATAGAGATGATGTCGGGAACCCCGGAGTCGATATCTCTCAAAGGCTTCACCAGATGGAAGAGTCACTTTCCAAAACTCTAACCCTCTTTTATCCTATGGCAGGGAGATATATCGAGGATGACGACGGTTGTTTTATCGACTGTAACGACCTTGGAGTGGAGTTCGTCCGTGCCAAAGTGGATGGCCAGATTGATCAGCTTCTCCATAGAGACCCCGACATGGATTTGCTCGAATATTTGTCGCAATTCCCGGACAACCTAGTAGGCAATCCACTAGTGGTGATTCAAGTGAATACGTTCGAGTGCGGCGGAATAGCAATTGGCTTGCGCTCTACACACAGGATCAGTGACGTGTACACCATGGCCATATTCGTTAATTCGTGGGCCACCGCTTGCCGAGGTAACGTAGATGTTACAGTCTGTCCAAGTTTCGAGTTGTCGTCTCTATTCCCAATGAAAGTTTCGGCCGTTGCGAATTGGCCTCCGCCACGGATTATTGGCAGCAAGGAATTCACGGTGTCTAGGTTCAGGTTCAGCAGTGATGCTGTATCGAAGCTGAGAGCCCTAGCTAGGGATGATGCAAAAGATTCAATGGCCAACAACTTCCAGCCTTCGAGGGTGGAGGTTGTTTCGGCACTAATAAGTAAGGCTCTCGTCAAGATTGATCGATGTAGACACGGCGAAGAAAGGCCTTTCGCAGTTCATATGACATTTAACTTGCGCGATAAAGTCAAACTAAAGATACCCGCGCATTCTTGTGGCAATTTCTTCGGCATGATTTCTGGGCGCTCCGATCAACCCACGGCCAACAAAAGGAATCCGGAGTTCAATGAGATGGTGAATATAATCCACAATATGATATCGGACGCTAAAACGAAATATGCAACAATTGTAAACAAGCAGGAGTTCTGCTCGACGGTGGGGAATTCTATAGCCGAATTTGTCAAAGTCGCGTCCTCAAGCGAAGTGTTTACGATTTCTTTTAGTAGCTGGTGCCGTTTCGGGCTATATGAGATCGACTTCGGGTGGGGAAGGCCGGTTCTCGTCAGCAACATATCATTGAATCTCAGATCGGTCTTTCTTATCGACGATGAAGAGGGCAAAGGAATTGATGCATGGACAACCACCACTGGAGATGAGATGATTCTTCTTAAACAAGATCCGGATATTCTGGCATTCACTTCCTAGTTGGAGGTGGAGAGGTTGCACGAATATGTAATCGGCGAAGTCATCGTATCTTTCTATAATGTAGACCAGGAAAATGACAATGGACTTGGTCTGTAGTATTTGTTACATCTGTTTCGTTTCTTTAAGAAGGATGGTTCTTGTGGACAATGTTAATCAACTTATTAAGTACCTTAGAGCAAACTCCTTCGTCGTGTTCAATTTCCTCAGGCTGACCCCCTCAATCCATCATACAAGAGTGTGATCCGAGAAAAACGATTAGGGTCATATTTTATACTTTCTACAATGCCCATAGGACTTGTTTGCTGTAAGCGCTAGCAGAACACGTACGGGTGTAATCTTTGTCACTGGATTGAAAATTTCATTATAGTCCAAACTGAACTCTTGTGTCACTGGGCAAGCCTTATCTCTTTCAATTGTTTAACGGTTGATGTAATGGCATACAATGGTATGATAGTGGGTGGAAGTTCATTCATTTAATATTTTATGTGGATATATATATATATATAATAAATAAAGGAGTGGGACCCTCTAAAATTTTGTGAATGAATTGACACTTTAAATTTACTTTCTTAAAATGAATTGTGTATCAAAACATCAATTCATGATTCAGATTAACCCGGAATAATCAACTTACCAAACTCCCCTTGCCTTTGGTGGAAAATCACATACCTACCAAAAAGTCAGGTTCCTTCTCTCTCTTTTTTTTGGAGATCAAAAGAAAATTGTGTTCATCTCTCAAAAGGACAAATGAGAAGTAATAAAATTTATGACAAAGAAATTGAAGGAGATCAAAGCCTAGAAAACTACAAAACAAAGCCAAATCTAGAAATGAGGAGGATTAAGAGAGCACCATTAAAGTTAAGCACATAATCGATGGTGGATCACTGGATCTCGTATCCTTATTAATGATAAACACACATCAGAAATTCATTCTCCAATAATTATGACGTTACTAGTTAGCGGTGCGAGTCTAAATTTGACTTTCTTTACATCATCTCTGTACGGAGACAACCAAAACAAGTTGAGCAAACAAACATACATCTAACATGTGGAAGAGCAAACCATCTAGTTTGGCGAGATGACCATTGAAGCTAGAGGACCTATACTTGAATAGAGCACAGGGATATCGAGTTCCAAATAATAATAATAATAATAATAATAATAATAATAATAATTTGAAGATAGCTCTTAACTGTATAATCAGATCGGGAGAGCTCAAACTTAGATTTAGAACAAAATCAATAAGAGAGTTAAGGGAGGGTGAGACTAGCTCAAATCATTTCCTATGGCTAAAGGTTCAAGAAGATGAGCGAAAGAGGGAAGGAAAGGGAGAGAAGGAGAACAGAAGACTTTTCATCTCCCTATCCAAAATGGCTTTTTATGCATTGCCCTCCTTCCAATCCTCGTCCTTTGCGTCACTATCGGCTACTTCGTTGTCCGCGGGCCACTTACTTGGATGTCGCCTGCCTTGGAGGTCATAAATTTGTGGACAAACGAGGTGGGAAATCACAAGTCCGAGCTCGCGGTTTGTGACCTCCGTATTAGAGGTACCCAGCTCCATACACATAGAGACATACAGCGGTCACAGCCAAGGTCAATCAAAGATGATAGCTCTGGCAACTAGAGGAGTGTGGACGAGGACTAGCAGTGGTTGTGGCGGGCTGGCAACGGCACAATAGGGTCTGCTTTCGTCAGGTATGCATTATTCGAGGCTGCTGGAATAAGAAGGGAGAGGGAAGAGAAATAGGAAGAAAAGGTGAACAACGCAAATAAAAAGACTAGAAGAAATTTTAACCATGAATATTAGGGATAATCGGTTCCAAGGTAAGCCGGTTCCTAGTTTATGAAATCGGGAATCAGCCCCACCTAATTTTGGAACTAGATTGAATTGGATTGACCAACCAGTTTGGTTCTCGGGTGGGTCTGCGAACTGGTGGCATGGGAGGAAAGACAAGAGCCTCAAAGTAAAGTAATCAAGCCGCACAAACAAGCGGACATGTAGAGGGTGTCTTGGTCCTCCAAAGGCTAGATCTAAGTGAGTGTGAAAGTCAGAGAGAGTTACGAAAAATCACATATATTAGATGCAGATACACGGTAATTCTTAGCCTACACTTTGTATGAAGAATGACCAAAAGTAGAGCATTGATTATTTACATTGATGAGATTCGGTTGCGGTCACGAACGGCCAAAACCAGAGCAAGAGACGGAGAAGAGTGTCGGGACTCGAGATAAGACCGCGAGAGGGACGCAACTTAGATGAGAGGGACAAAGGGAGGCATCTAGTAAGAGGGAGGTGACTAAAGCGAGAGGGAGGCATCGAGGAGAGAGGCATGACTGACGAGCAAGAGTGAGTGACAATCACGGGCGACAAGCATGATTGAGACTGAAGACTAGACAAGTAGGGTTTTTAGCGTGAATGAGATTAAAGAACGGGCAATTAATTATTAGGGTTTTCAGTTTTGTAATAATAAGAATTAAACAAAAAAAATATCAGTCCAGTCCAGGTGGTACAAATGATTCGGTCGACACCTGAAATTGGCAATTGGATCGATTATTATTGGTTTCAGGTTCAGAAACCAAGAATTGGATCAGATCTAATGGGAATTGCTCAAAACACGTCGCAGTCCGATTCTTTTTCTCATCCTAATGAATAATTAATTCTTGAGGTGTTACTTACTCAGTAAACGGGGCAAAATTTAAGATGTAAATTGGGATCTCTATCCATATTTATATGGATGAATACCAAAAAAAAAAAAAACCCTCACCCTTCTCTCACTTAGCCCGTTATCACACACCTCTCTCTCTCTCTCTCTAACCTTGTGGCCATGGTCGCTCTCTGAAATTGCGTCCATGGCCACCATATATAAACTAAGTGGCGTTGGCGACAGAAGGAGAGAAAGGAGGGGAAGAGGTCGACGGCAACGGCGGACAAAGGTGTATGCTGGAGGAGACATGAGAGGTTGTTTGAGTGATAGAGCTTTAGGATTCATGGGGGAGTTTGGGAGCTTGGAGATTTACAATGTGGGGCAATTTGGTCTTTCTAGAGTTTAGTTTTATCCAGCTGCAGCTGGTTGATATTTTCAAAGTAAGTAGAGTTACCCTTCGAGCAAAATATGAAGTACGAAACCGGCACAATTTGTGAAGATATACCTGCAAAGGCTATGGATTCGAATGAAAAAACATATAGGAAAATACCGGCGCCAGTGAAAAATGAATAGTAGATGATTGTGTTTCCAAATGTAAAAGCTCAATATATGAGTCTAAAAGGATCTTTTAATGACATTTTTTGACACCGCATAAAAACATGACTCGAACCCTATATGAAATTATTGAGAGATTTCCGAACTTGAAGCCAACACAACACGAGTCAACTCAAAACCAATACAATTGACAAATTTGTACTTATATTTAAAGACAAAAAAAAAGTGTCAATCACATTAAAACCTTTTCATAAAGACAAGAATAGCATAGAGCACGAATTGCTAGCTGTTCTTTTCAGTGGATCTCAAGTGATTGAAATGATTGAAATAACCCATACGTGTTAATAATTATTTAAATGATTGAAACACTGTAAAACTATAGGAACTCAATAGACAGAATTTCCATCCATGATAATTGACTATCTTAACCGTTTGATACCATGGTATGAATACAAAAAGATAAATCCGCAATAACAGATGTTTATAATCCTGAATCAAGACATTTCGCCTCAAAATTTATCTTTAACCATGGGGATTTAAATTTTCAATTTAAGACAACAAATTTGTATCTTAAATTTACTCCCACTTAAAGAGGATGACATATCAACAAATTAGATTTTTACAGGGGAGGTGTGTTATGTTCTTTCTTTTTTTTCTCTCTTTTTCCTTAATTTTTTTATTTATATTCTTTTTTTTTCTTATACCTATTTCCTTATTCTTCTTCGAGCACCTCTTCTCCTTTGTCCGCTATACATCACGTCTGCCATCGTGTCGCAACTCTAGACATTGCCGACGCGGCCGCCACTCACATCGTAGAGAGAGAGAGAGAGCTGCAGGAACTTGATTTGGCGGTTGTGCATGCAATTCTTACTAAGGTTGAGCTTATTGGTGATGTGATTGATCTAGACTATAATTGATTTTGAATCAGTCAACTGATTAAAGAAGATGGATTTAACATGTATTCCTCCTCATATTTAGAGCATATGCTGGCCCATTTCTATCACATGTCACAATTGACATAATATCGTTGCTCGCATGGTTATAAAATTCAGAAGCTTACTAAGACGATGGCGCTGTTAAAATCACAGGGCTATGTCAAAGAATAGTCAACCGAAGGAGTTTTGGAAATTATGGAATGAATTTTTATTGGACTACGGACTCTCCTTCTTTTTTCCTCTTTTTTTTTTTTTTTTTTTTTTTGCTATATGACATTTTAAATATGATTATAGCAAACTAACTCGATCTCACACATTTGAAAAAGTAGTAAGTCTTTTATGTACTTAGTAAAGTCTCATGATATCATAAATTATAAAACATAGTATTTTACGACGTTTTGCCCTTGCCTATGGCAAAAACACACTAGTGTTTGAAAAATATATCATACTTGCAATTGCTCACAACTAAATAAAGTGATTGTATTATGACATTTTCTTCTAGATTCGACGGACAAAACGTCGTTAAAATTTTTCGCTTCAGGACTTTTCGAACTTGAATATAGTTAGATGTAATAAACACTTGTACATTATCATAAAATTAAAATTCTGTATTCTACGACGTTCTCTACTTCCTTACGACAAAATGTTATATAGTCTTTTTATGTATCCATAAGAAAATTCATGTTTCACATCTTGCACTTGATTACTAAGTAAAGTCGGTAAGATTTTGACACACGTTAGCACAATTGACCATCTTAAATAAGATGACGAGATATCAACACTCAAATGCAATTAATCTAATAATAATGTAAATTGTTGACTAGCGAATTACATATATATTGCACGGGTGACCGAAATCATTGCTGGCGACAAGATCGCTTCGACATGTTTGAGTGTTCCATGTACACCGCTCGAACTCTTTTTTTTTCCTAATAGATTCATTTTAAAAAGTAATTCCCAAAATGAATAGTCCCTTCTTACGCTATGAACCCAGTAGCCTTCTCACTGACACAACACTAATGAGGATTGTCTAGTATTCACACTCCCAATCATAGGCACCTTGTCTTTCTCTATTGAAATAATGACAAAAACTTAATTAAGTTGAAGGATTGGACATGTCCGGCCGCTATGGATAACAAATATTTTTAACCTCATTTTAGACTAATATAGCTCATATAGAATTATTGCGACCCTCCCAAAGTACTCTTTCAGGGTCTTAGGGAAGATTTAGAGATTTTGCTTAAGAAACAATCGTAATGGTTCATCAAAAAGACGGCTCAAGCACATCATCTAAATGACCATCCATAAGGTTCATTGATCAAGAGCATAGACTCTCCCAAGTTTATACCTTGCTTAAAGTTGTGCTTTTCATTTTAAGTTCTTAACAACCTAAGTATTTCTATAAGTGACTACTAGCCATTTGGGGTTGGCTAGAAACTAAACGAAACACGAGAGTGTCGTCTTGATTCCTATTCAACTATAGTTTCTAAGTCTAGGCTTGCTTACATTAATGTTCCTGTAAGCCCCATTTTGGTACCTAATTTGAAAATGTGTTATCTAAGTGGCTATTCACTCTTAATTTTACCATTTAAGATCCTAAAGGTATTAGTTCACTTTGTGATCATGCAATTGTTCTTGTGAGATTCCATTATGATTTTAGTGTGTGGCCTAACCATACTAAAAAGGAAAGAGCAACCAACATTTAAAATTGCAAGAATTAAAAACCCAAAAATTAAAAATAGCTAAGTAAAAGTGCTGGAAATGAGAACTCGATAACTATCATGTAAAGAATATACTTGGCCATGTTATATGACCTTGGACATTATCTCCATGAGCTAAATTCAAATCAATTTCCATCTTCTTCTAAGACAAAAGTATCAAGACTAAAGCCATGCCAAAGTAATTACTAGAACCCCTAACTTAAATAGTTTAACTAGGCTAAAACTAGTACTAAAGACACAACCAAATTAGGACCTATCTCCAAGCTATTTTCCAATTTTTATATTTTTCGGAAATTTTTATATTTTTATATTTTTTTTAATATTAATATTTTTTATTCTGAAGATGGGGGCTCGGGCTGGGCCCTTGGGCCAGTCCGGATATAGTTATCATCTAGGCTCTGCGGGTTTGGGCTCAGGAAACAAATTTGGGCCTCTGTTCCTGTCTCACTTTTAGCTGGAAACAAACCCAGCTCACTAAAGAGCAATTTCACCTTTACTAATTCTCAAAAGATTCGATACAAGTTAATAAAGAGTACATCAAAAGTGACGATAAAAACATCAAGGCAATCGCAAAATCCGACTAGGCCTCTTCAGATTCGTAACAGACGTCTGGGAACAAGAAGAGGGTTAGTAGTCTTTGCCGAGCCATTGCGGGTGACTTCGAAAGGCTACGGAAGAAACTTGCTACTTTCGATTCACTCGTCGCCGCTTCTTGCCCCTCTATGTACCCTTTCTTTTTCAATTTGACCCTTCCATGTTACATACCCGACACTGGAGGAGCATGGCTACCCCAGGGGGGCAGGCCTACCAACGAAGAGCTGGCTTACGGTCAAACCGAGGAACTGGCTCACGCCTTGTCCCGCTCCTGCTTGAGTTTCTCTATCTGTCTTCGGTAATCTTCTGGAGTAGGACGTACAGGCATGGTTGGAACGGTAAGCAAGTATTTGGCATCCATGAGCCGATTGATGAACTCCATAGAGGCATGATGCTCTTTCATTTCTCCTTCCAAATCCTTCGCCCGGATTATATTTTGTGAACGACAATCGTGCCGAGCGTTCTCAATGTCACTCACTTTCCTTTGGTAAAACTTTACTTGAGTCTTGCTAAGGCTCCTTTGCACGAGATCTAAATGGAATTCGTCCAACCTCAGAGGTGGTGGAATTTCTTGAAGGGCTGCATACCGTCGAATAACCCGGAGGGGATGGCAAGCTGTACTCCCGATGGATCCCAGAGGAGGGTCCGGACCATCTGACAAGTATGAGAGGCGTGCTACTCGGAAATGTGTCCATAAAACGCACCAAAGGAGTTTTTTTAGAGTTGATAGTTTTCAAAAAGCTTACCCGCTGTGAAAAGACTCTTTTGGGATAAACTTCAATATTTGTTTAAACTTACCAATCATATAAGAAACATCACTAAGCTCATAAATGCCCATGCCTTACCCAAATTCCTTGCTATGCGATAAAAATGTAATTTCTTATTTCATTTGTGGGATCCATGGCAGTTCAGGGGACTCTCCTCTCTTCTCAATGAATAGCTATCTCTCAAACATAGATTTAGATTCGGCCTCAATCAGAAAATACCGCAACAAACTTGACTAACCACATGTGCGACTAATGGGTTCATCAAATGCTTAGTGTGGGAGTGCTACAAAACCAAAGAACACCAAGAGAAACACTCTAGATGAATGCCGCATGTCTCGCTCTATTGGGTGTGCGAATTGGTTTGTCTAAAAAGTGAGCGAGCAACCCCCGTCGCGAGCCTTCAAGATCTTTCAGTTTACACAAACTTTGATTTTTCAAACCGGAGGGGGGTGGGGGGGGTTGTTGCTAGCGACCTTATTTACCCAAGGAAAATGTCGACGTTATCAGATTCCAGAAATGGGAGAGCGTTTGGATCAGATCGAAGTGAACTGGAACGGGGATCACGGGCACAAACTTGCCAACTTCGCTTTCTATAAAGTTGTGACTGCTACGATCAAGCCGCTTCCGCCACCCTGAGAGAACATCGATGGGAGCGGGGATGAAGGTGGCACATACTATAAGGCACCCACTTCGATGGGTGATGAAATCCCATGAAATGAGTGGGGTTGGTCCGGCCTACAGCCGTCTGCATCTCGTAGCCAGCCTCGTCCTTCTCAACGCCCCCCTAATTTGTCCTCCTAAGGTGCGATCCGAAGTTCTGGATTGCAGGTTGTGTGCGAGAAATATCGTGCTAAAGCGATTTAAAGGCATGCATTTTAATTTATATACAAAACACTGCTTCAAACACATTTATGCATCAATATATTTCTACACCAACCTGCAAATCAAATAGGCTAACAAACACTTCACCCCTTATGACTCCCTATCTATATCCACCATTTAATACCTTGTTAGTGGATGTACCTCATGATCCACATGATTTTGACATGCAACCTATCACAAAACAAGTTAGTAGACACTCAACGAGTTTATACTAGGCTTAAGTCCTCTAAAGTTTATAACTATGTCCCTAGTGGAGTTGTCAAGCTATTGCAATCCTCCCGAGGCGAATCACAAGGAGATTTGATGGATTGCCAAGCGAGCACAAACTTGAGACGTCGCTCACGCTTGGCGTGGGTTCCCCCAAATCCTTTTGGTCGCAACTTGGTTTCCTTGATTAATTATAAAAATTGTTCTTTTTATAGGAGTCGCCACTAACCCTTTTGGAGGCTAGTTAGGAGCCAAGTATCGCTTTACTTCCACGAACTAGAGATTCAGGTCCAAAAACTTAATTACAGTAATAGTCTAATTAACTCCCTTTCGATACCTGAACTTGATTTTGTTATCAAAAACGTGAATCATGTGGTCTTTCCACTTTTAATTCCCTAGCGTTTATGTGTTCATGCGCAATTGAGCTCAACATAGCAAGTCAAAAGTGCATATATCCACACTTATGTAATCAAACTTAAAGTATGAAAAATCAAAGTACGGTGATAACAAATATATTAAAGTGCAGTAAATAAAACTCGATACAAGTCGGATAAATAATTTGTTATAGAACTCTAGGATAGAATCTCCCGTGAGCTAAAGAAAGAAAAAAGATTAAACGTCCAACTACTCTAATTTTACGTGATGCAAATCAGTAATCTAAACGACCCCAGATATCTAGTCATGCTGGGACCAAATTGATTGAGACTTAAACAAAATCTACTCCTATATGGGATACTATTTGTCTTTTTTTTTTCTTTTTTATTATTATCTTTTTGACAAAAGGAAATCATTAATGAAACCCCACTGCCATTAACAAAGAACATACTTACCTCCAACGCCCACAAACCAGAGACACAGAATCCTCACATTGACGCTCCCGCCCCACCACAAGCATTGCAAAGGCACGACCCACACGACAACATGAAGATCAAGCATCCCAGACCACCGAAAGATGTCTTCTTACTTTTTCTCTGAAAAACAATCTAAATTGTCCCAGGTTTGCGACAGCTTAAATGCATTTTTTCAATTGGTTTCCAGTTGAAATCAAACATTTCATCCCTCTGGATTTAAGACCCCGTTTCACTTATTCGTAAGTTCTCTTATGTAACATAAAAACAAAAGTACGCAAGCCCAGAACAGACTCCACTTTTCATTTCGCAAGACCTGTGCTTCTCATTCGCTTTCTGGAGGCTAAAACAACATAAAACATACTCACACACCTGACACCAACATAACACAGCACGCGAGCTTATGCCAGACAACTTGCCAAAGATTACAATGTATCCCAGTGATTGACATCACGGCACTCGTACTTGTAACGCATACACACACTACACATACAAACACATCTAGGCATTGTACCTACCCAGCTTATCCTTACTTTCACCAACAACCACATTTTTTATGGCACACACATGCAAACCAACAGTCGCGATCTCTCTCCTTCCAGCAGATTTTGCACCAACCCGCATTCACAGCATCTAAAATGAACATGTACAACTCGTATGCACCCACAACAAGATACACTCCACTACGACACTAACAGCTCCCATTTTTTTCTGCAACACACGGGTGCAAACCAGCAAATGTACACGTGTAACGCACACTCGGTCCTGCTGCCAAGTTGGTTGATGTCCGCAATAGCTTTCACAGGTTTTCTGACTCATGATACACTCTCACAGTTCACTCAGTGAGTTCACATAGCACACACATACCATCTATGAACCAAAAACTTGCGGTAACTTGGACAAGCACACACTCACAGTTTGCATTCGGGGCTTGCGCATGATGATACCAGCTCAGACTGAGCTTTCTACACATAATAAACATCCTAAGTTCGTTTATGACGGGAGAACGGTAACAATTTGAACAATATCGAATTAACGAAGCGGAATAAAATAATCTCTCCTCTTGTGTAAATCTAATAGAAATCAATATAGTAGAGTAAAATAAATACTAATCACGTGAACACAAGATTTTTTTTTACGTGGAAAACCTCCTCGATGTGAGGAGATCAAAAACCACGAGATCGGAGTCCACCCGAAAATCCTTACTATCAACAAAATTAGGTGAATAATGTTCTTCTCTAGCAAATACTAGAGGTACATAGCAGCAAAGACCTCAAGAACATAATTCTTGGCAATACACATGAATTTCACAAGAGATCAAGGATAAATTTGATCAAAAACGCAGGTTTTGATCAATCCACGAAAAACTTGATGTAGGGAGCTTCAAATGAAAATCAACCTTTCAGATTTGAGAAGATTGCGCCACGAACATGTTGACAAAATTTCAGCTCAATCAGACCACGAATCAAGCTCCGATGCCAGCTTGATGTAAATCAGATATTGCCCCAACCTCAGATTTTCTGCTTTCTCTTTTTCTCTTGTTACTACGTCTTTTTTTGCGGCTACCTATTTAAAGATAGTGAGAAACCCTATTTCTCCATATGACTTATCATATGGGCTCAAGCCTTTTTTGGGCTTGCAACTCATTGGGCTTCCTCCATATAGGAGTGAACCCAGCTAACAAATCTCCCCCTCACGACAATGTGGAGGGATTCACCATCCTTGCTATTAATTGGCAATGTTCAACCTTCTCTCTTGATAGAGTCTTCGTCATCATATCAGAGCCATTATGATCCGTATGAATTTTCTCAAGTTCCAACAATTTTTCATCTAGAACATCCCTTATCCAATGATATCTAACATCAATATGTTTTGATCTAGAATGAAAAAATGAATTCTTACCAAGATGAATTGCGCTTTGATTATCACAAAATAGCACATACCTCTTTTGCTTGAACCCAAGTTCTTCTAAGAACTTCTTCATCCGTAGCATCTCTTTACTAGCTTTAGTCACTGCAATAAATTCAGCTTCGGTTGTAGAAAATGCAACACACTTCGCAATCTTGACTTCCATGACACAGCTCCACCCGCAAAAGAAATCAAATAACCAGAAGTAGATTTACGAGTATCATTATCTCATGCCAAGTCGGAATCTGTGTTTCCAACTAACTCAAGTTTCCCGGTCCCGAAACTGAGTTTTAAATTTAAAGTTACTCGAAGATACCTCATAATCCACTTTACTGCATTCCATTGCTCTGCCTAGATTTGACAAATAACAACTAACAACGCCAACTGCGTGCGCCAAGTCTGGGCGTGTACATACCATCGCATACATTAAGCTTCCTATAGCTGAGGCATATGGAACACTTTCCATATCTTTCTTTTCTTTATCAGTCATAGGATTTTGCTTCATATTTAACTTAAAGTGGGCAGTAAGAGGAATACTAACCACTTTAGCCTTGTCCATATAAAATTTCTAAAGGATCCTCTTGATATATTTCTCTTGCGACAAAAACAACTTCTTAGCATCTTTGTCTCGGGTAATTCTAATGCCAAGAATCTGCTTTGCCGAGCCCAAGTCTTTCATGGCAAAAGACTTGCTCAACTGTTTCTTCAATAACTCAATTTTTGAAGCATTCCTGCCAACAATCAGCATATCATCATCATAAAGCAAGAGAATAATAAAGTCATCATCAGAAAATTTTTGGACAAACACACAATTATCCGAGGAAGTCTTCTTATAGCCCTGTTCTGTTATAACTGACACAAACTGTTTGTACCACTGCCTCGGTGCTTGTTTTAGGCTATAGAGACTTTTCTTCAATTTGCACACATAATTCTCTTTCCCTTTCACTTTAAAACCCTCAAGTTGTTCCATGTATATCTCTTCCTCCAAGTCACCATGTAGGAGGGTTGTTTTGACATCCATTTGCTCAATTTCCAAATCAAGGGTAGCTGTTAAGCCTAGTACCACACGGATAGAAGACATTTTCACTATTGGAGAAAATATATCATCAAAATCAATACCCTTTTTCTGACCGAATCCCTTAACAACCAATCTAGCTTTGTATCGTGGTTGTGAAGTATGTTCATCTTGCTTCAACGTATATACCCACTTGTTCTTCAAAGCTCTTTTACTTTTAGGTAACTTCACCAACTCAAAAGTATAATTATCATAAAGTGACTGCATCCTATCTCGCATAACATCAAACCAATTGCTTTTGTGCTCATCTTCTATTGCTTCTACATAGCACTCTAGTTCACCTACATCAGTCAATAATACATACTAATCTTCAGAATACCTGGTAGAAGGTCGTCGGTCTCTAACGGATCTCCGGACTAGAACATCCAATGGAACATCTAATTGAGCCTCTGGTTCAGGAATAGTATTATCTGTTTCAACATGTTCATGAACATGTGCGTTATTTGGAACATTGACTTCCCGCTGCTCTTCATCAACCTGTGTAGGAATATTTGTAAAAGGAACTAGATCCAAATCAACCAAATTATCACTAACCTGTGGTGCTGTAATCATCTCTACTTTCTCAATATCCTCTATTATTTGATCTTCCATAAACACAACATCTCTACTTCTTATAATTTTCTTTTCAACCGAATCATAAAATTTGTAGCCAAGCCTATCCTATCCATAACCAATAAATATGCACTGTTATATTTTCACATCAAGTTTAGACATCTCATCTTTAAGAATATGCACAAATGCTTTGCACCCAAGGACATGCAAATAATCATAAGAAACATCTTTGCCTGCCCAAACTCTATTAGGAATTTCAAACTCTAAAGGAACGTATGGAGTAAGATTTAATACATGCACAAATGTACTTAAAGCCTCACCCCAAAAGGATCCAGGTAGCTTTGACTGTGAAAGTAAACATCTTACCCTTTCAACCAGTGTTCTGTTCATTCTCTCAGCTAAGCCATTTAACCGAGGCATCTTGGGAGGTGTCTTTTGATGTCGAATATTTTGTTATCTACAATATTCATCAAAAGGTCCAATATACTCTCTCCCGTTATCAGTTCTTATGCATTTCAATTTCTTTCCAGTCTCTCTCAACTAAAGCTTGAAATTGCTTAAAAGCATCTAATACTTGATCTTTAGCTTTCAAGATATGAATCCAAATTTTCCTTGAAAAATCATCTATGAAGGTAACAAAAAGAGAGCCACCAAGTGATTTTGTTTTCATAGGACCGCAAACATCAGAATGCATTAAATCCAATATACCTAATTTTCTTAGAGGATGGGAGCTTTTAAATGCAACTTTGTTCTCTTTTCCTGCTAAACAGTGAGCACACTTCTTTAGCGCCGAACTTTTCAATCTTGAAAGGAGCTTCTTCTTGGCCAATATTGACAAACCCTTCTCACTGATGTGACTGAGCCTCTTATGCCATAACTCAGCTGCATCTTCGCTGTCTACTGCATTAATTTTGTCTGTGGACAACTTTGCCTGCATAATGTACAACGAAGAATATTTTTCACCTCTAGCCACAACAAAAGAACCTTTGGTGAGCTTCCATTGACCATTACTGAAGGTGCTGCAATACCCCTCATCATCCAACTTGCTTATAGAAATCAAATTTAAGCGGATATCAGGTATATATTTAACATTATTCAATACTAACCTTGTGCCATTGCTAGTTCCTAGGCACACACCACCGATGCCTACAACTTGAGCTAGCCCATTGTTTCCCATCTTCACATATTCGAAGTCACCTGACCTGTATGATGTAAAAAAAAATCCCTATGAGATGTACCATGAATAGATGCACCACTATCAATTACCCAACTGGTCTCATGAGATACAAAATTCACCACATTACCATAAAAAATAATGAGAAAGTCTTCTTTAAGTGCATCAACACAATTGTCATCACTATCATTATCACTTTTCTTCTCTTTACCTTTCTCCTTTTGTTTCTCCATTTTTAACTGGTGACAAAACCTCTGAATATGTCCCTTCTGATGATAATAATGGCACTCAACATTAATAAATTTATTATACTTACCTCTGCTTTTATCTCGACTTTTATCTCTATTTCTCGAACCTCGAGACTCACTTCTTCCCATTTTCTCAACAACTAAGGCATCAGAATGTGAAGAGGACGATCCTTGTATCTTCCTTCTCATCTCTTCATTCAAAATACTACTCTTGACCAAATCCATGGTAATTGTATCATATGGGGCAGAATTAGACAAAGATGTTTGGAATGTCTCATCCAACCATCGAAAGGTCGGCTTCGCCCGGCCATAGTGAAACCGATCTCGCCCATACCTCATCTTTGGCCAGTTGCTAATCATTGCTAAGGCTCAGCAATTGACTAGAAGTGGAACAAGAAGGAAAAAAAAAAGGAAAGAAAGAAAATAACCTTGAAGAAGTAGGTTATTTTTGTTTCTTGTTTCTTGTTCCAAATCTATTCATTGACCTCTAATCTATTCCGGCGGATAGAAGAATCAGATAACATGACCAAATGAAGTTTCTATTTATATTTTTTTTTGTGTTCCGGGGAAATAAAATAGAAAAATAGAGAATTATAATAGTTATCAAGGGTGCATTTTGTAACATTTCTGTTCCCCAAAATAATTTTTGTTCAAAGTGTTATTTTTATTTTTGTCGAAGCATAAACTTAGATGTCCAGATTATTGTTGAGTTGTAACAACTTAGTGGTAGTTTATTTACTATTACGTAGATAGTTTTTCGATTTTTGATTGCGGAAAAAGTTTTCCTTTTGTATGAAAACATCATTTAGATTACTCTGGATTTATTGACAAGATGACATACAAGGCTCGTGTGAAACTCACATGGAACTCAAATGATTGACAATTTTACTTATATCACATTTACTCTAAACTGATAAATCCATGTCATATTTACCACAAATTATGGTAAATTTGTAATTATTTTAGAATAAATGTGACACGAGTACACCTATTTAAGGTAAATGTGGTAGGATGTAATAGTTCGGGATTTTTTTGTAACATAAAAATTAATTTGGGATAAATACAATATAAGTGCACTAGTTTGGGTTAATATAGCATGAGTGTACTAGTTCAGGGTTTTTGGGCAAATATAACACCGATGTACTAATTTGGGGCTTTTAGTGATATTAACCATAAAACATTTGGTGGCGGTAGGCTACTTTGTAATGCTACCACAAAAGTTTCATTAGTTTCCATTTAAACATTCGATATATCTTATATAACTCAAAATGAATAAAAAGAAAAATTCATCACCAAGTGTGTTGTAATATTATTGCAAAAGAAAAAAAAAATCGGATCTCACAATTGAATTAATGTGAAATTGATAGAGAAATAAAGGATAAATGATAAAGAACGTCAAAGATTTACGTGGTTCGGCCCAAATGTCGAAACGTACACCACAGAAAAAGTCAGTAGTAAATAATTCAATAATAATAAGAGAATTGATGTTACAACTGATTATACACTCGAATCTTTCCCTCATCTATATCAAACCTAAACGGACGATATTTACAAATAAATAACTAGCTTAGTTGTAAAGATCAAAGCACAAATTACCGCATACGGCTAAAATCAAGCTCTGAACGTGGGCCCCTTGTTTCGCCCTTTTGTGGCAACCACCATCCACCGACCAACTTTTAGCCCAAAAAAAAAAAAAAAAAAGAGAAAGAACCACCGACCAACAATTAAACAAATCTGTTTGGAATAATGGGCATGCCGGATTTCAACAAATCGAAATCTTTTGTTGGGTTGGATTCCGTACACGATTCAAACTCAAGATATAATATAATAAATCTAATATATTAAAATGTTTAAAGTGAATAATAATGATTAATAGTTAATTCATGATTTTTTCGACAAGTAATTTTTTTCCTAACACACACAAATATGTATTTTTTTTTAATTGGGCTAGTCACAAAGCAATGCATGCATATTCCAACTTTTAAAGTGCAAATTCAGCGGGTCCTCACTTGTGGGCCACGGAACCCAAGCGCTTTAGGCATGTTCCCCCTTATTGTGGCCAGTTCAAGACTTTTCGACGCTTAGGTTAGTGTACATTCTAGGGCAAGTATACGGGGTCTAGAGAGAAAAGTACCATCGGTGCGGTATGACTCATGTATTTATAGAGCAAATTTAATGGATTGGCTTGTAGACTTAAGATCTTTGTAGAGGCCTATTTGCCACTTGCCAATCCTAGTGAATTCCGGACCATATCCATAGCAAATACAAACACCCGAAATCTCAGCTTTGGGGTTGATCCCGGCATAAAGGTCGATCTAGTTCAGAGAATGATGCAAGGTGGTGTGGCCAAATCCATTAAGCTCGATAGCAGCTGTTACGCGAGGATTGCAAAGGTAAAAACTTGAGAAGAGAGAGCATGACTTCAGAATGTCAAAATGTGAAGAAATAGGGTGGATGGATATATACTGAAGTCCTTGGCAAGCACCACTACTTGCCTATGGCATGTATTACTCACTCGTGCATAGCTTTTACCGCCCCAAACTAGACAACTGTGGGAGATGATTCTCGTAGAGAAGGTACTATCCATACTTTTTTCGTTCTAGAGTCGAGGACCAACACAGCCTCAACAATCTTTCAGTATTTTCGCATCAGCATCGCATAAGCATTTCTCCCAATCCAGACGGGAGATTTCCCCATCGCAAGCTCTATGGCTGGAGCTCGTTCTACCATGAAAGAACGTTGCTCGTCGAAATAACTGAAATAAGGAGAGTTCAATGTGTGGTCTGTTGTGCCTTGGAGAAAATCGTTCACATAATTCATTGTAATAAATTAGGGTATCTCCATCCCCATTGCAGTCTCGCTTGCGAGTGTTTCATCAGGATCACCTCTAACAATGTCGCACATAGAAAGGAGAAGAAAAACTAAAATCGTGACTCTTAGGGATGCAGTCGTGTTCTATATTTGCCTTCTTTCCTTTGCTACTCTTGCTCTTTCTTTATTATGCTCACAATACAAGAGCCTTAAGTGCATATGTAAAAGACCTCCAGTAATATCGGTTTCTCCATTCTTGCATACTACCTTATTTACTTCCACATCTAGAATTTACCAATTCTTGGTCCATACAAAAAGAAAATGTTACTCTTGCTGTGGTCAGATGAAGATGCTATAGTTTGGCCTTAGCTCAAAGCGTGGAAATATGCAATTGAGGAGGCAAATAGGTGCTCGGAAGATTTGAACTCATGTGAGATTTTATGAGACCACTACCAATTATTCTTAAAGCTTAGCTATTAGATGAAAACAAGGCCAATTCCCTAAAAAATCCCAAACTTTAAGTCCAATCTCAAATATGTCCCAAACTTTTTTTTTTTGTCCCAAACTCCCTAAACATTGAACTAAGAACTAAAATCAAATTCCCTAAACATCAAAATGTCTCATTTTATATGCTTTTGGGAATCCAGTGCCTTGCGAAAGCTTTTTATTCTCAGCTTCAGTCATTTCCACTTTCCATTTAAGATGCTCAATCCGTGCTTGCTAAATTGGCTTCTTAGTCGCATTAGGGACCATTGCACGCAAGACGGCGGGAATCTAGTGTTGCTGGATGTAGAACGCTAATGCATGATGAATCTCCTCCTCTCCTTTCAATCTCTTGGGCACCAAAATCTTCTTTGGATGGCATTCACGTCATATGAATCTCGTTGAAGTAGTCATAGCCCATACAAGTAAAACGAACTAGGAACAATTCCATCAGAGGAATTTCTTGAAGAACTTTGTACAAACGAGCCACCCTATATGGGTGATAAGAAGTAGCACCAAAAGGCCCAGCAGTGGGATTAGTTCATCATACTTATGAGAGAAACAAGCTTCCTCAACATGGAACCATTCAACGTACCATAGCAATGCCTTAGGATTAGGATTTTTCAAAATAATTAATCTAACATGAGATTGTTTATTTGGAGAAAAACACTCTTAAGACCTTGAATTTTTGTATGCGATGCCCAAATTCATCTATCTTAAATTGTTTCATAAGGTGACCAAACCCTCTCATGTGGGAGAAAAACCATATTTGCAAAAGCTCGGGAGGGCACACATGGTCTTTTCTCCATTTTGTTTTAAACGGTTTAATGACAAAAAAATGTTTCAGCTAAAATCATATTAACATAGTTCAACCCATTACAAACTTGGCTAACCACCCATGAAATTGAAAGATTTACAGTATTTTTTCGATGAGGAAAAACAATTAGCTTGAAAAATGCTAAAATAAAAATCCTAGTCTTTGGAATTATTGGTTGATTTGCAAAACATTCCACCATAAATGAAAATGGGCATACATAACAGTTAGCCTTGACAACTTTCCTTACCATTTCAGCTTCGACTCTTAAAAACTCTGAAAATTTCATAAATAAAATTTATGTCGATAGGCTGCCCAACGAGCTCCTTTTCAAGAGGCATTTCAATGGCAACATTGCATTCCTCCAATGTTGGGGTTAGTTTGTACTCAACAAATAGGAAGGTGGAAGTTTGTGGACACCAAAAATGTGGTAATGCCTGCATAACACTGGAGTGGATGTTGATCTCTAGCAATGGGATAAGTCGGACGATCTTGGCTTTCACATATCTTTGGCCCTCCTAATCTAACTGGTCCAATCACAGTTTGAACTCTTTTTTGGGAGTGGAAATTAACTATATGTCGGTTCTCCCCATCGCATATGAGACTAACGACGAAACCTATTGTCATGGACCAACAAAAATGCAGTAAAGTAAGTAAATCGCAAAGTCAGAGTTTAGACAACTTACTTTCATCAGGTAGGAATGACAATCACATAGACACGTGCATGAAATGTGAGGCTCAATTTATAGCTATATGGTTTAACTAAGTGGAGCTAAGTGGATGATCTGATCATCATAGTCTCGCGTTCAAAGTGTTAGGTCCTCTTAACTCCAACTCAGTCGAAAGGAATGCCCTATATCACGCAGTTTCACTGATAAGGACAAACTCGTACGACACCATCAAGAACTTTGGGGAAGAGAAGGCCAACATCTACACAACAGTCTTGCTTTCGAGGAAGTAACATTCTCAACACCATCTTAAAATCCTATCGCGGCCCAAGCCCAATGATATGGTTGTGTGTGCAATAGTCTAGTGCGAAAGCAGTAAAACATGCAAAAGAATTTAAATGCTAACAACGCTTTTAATTAGGAAATATAAATCATTGACTCCAACACCTTCCTGCAAGACAAGGGTTAGCAAAGACTACTCCCCTTATACCTCCCATTTGCAATAACATTTAACACTTGATGTTAGGGACATACCTAATATCCTTGTTGCCAAACAAAATAATATTTTTTTTCAAAAGAGAAAATTGGCCTAAGTCCACTTAGATTTTAAACTTAAGCCCCCAGTAGAGTTGCTAAGCTGTCACCACCTAGCCACAGGTAGACCACCTAAGGTTTGGCTGATGAATTATAAAGCCTAGACTTAGCTCAGGTTCTCTCATGTCCATACCAATTCGCGACTTAAGATTTAAGTATTTAACATGCAAAAAATTATTATATAGGAGTCGCCACTAATCTATTTTGGTTGGGTCGATTAGAAAATCAAGTAAACTAATGGGAGTATTACTTCACTTCTACGAACCAGAGATTGTGGGAATGGGGATTTGATTACACTAGATTACTCTAATGCCCTTTCACTACATTTTTTTTTTTTTTTGGTCAAGAAATTTCAGTACACTTTTCTCTTTTAGTTTCAAAAATATTTTGAGAGGCAATCTGGATTGATTTTAACCTAAATTACTAACATGCAATGAGTGATCATGCGAGTGTGCAAACATTAAAGGTAGCACTCAATAAATCAAATAGATACAAGAAATTAAACACCATAACAACAATGATTTTTTTGGGTTTTCTCTCTATTATGGAATTAAAACTAGCCTATTGACACGCAATTAAATGAACCTAACATGAAGACTATATGACACGCACGTGATATTTTTGGTATTTTTATTAAATTCGAAAGAAATAATTAACGAAGATTAACTACCAACCTTGAAATGTTATCCTATTTAAACTACGAAATAATTTAGATTAAATCATATTTTAATCCAGAAAATTATCTTAAGCAAGTAGATTTTACCCTAGCATGCAATCCAACCTAAAAGACAAATCTAACTAGATAAATTCTAAACATGCAACCTAAACTATTTAGGAAACTATCCTATTTATTACACAATTCTATCTTTTGGGTGTTTTCCAAGACAAGCGGTTATCAAATATAAGCATTATATCGAACCCACTCAACATACTCGTCAAGAATTCAAATAAAGGATTAAAAAATCGAAAAAAAAAATCCATTGTCTTACGTATTAAATTAACAATTATTCTAGCCCTAGACATCACAACACGCAGAGAAAATCAAAATAATTAAAAAATTGATCTGAAGTTTCACGTATCAAATTAGTAATTATAATGATTTTTGAACATCTTCAATGCGCACAAAAAAAATGATTAAAAAAATGATTCAAAGTTTTATGGATCAAATTAGTAATTGTAATAACTATCTTTTAATAATATCCTATCGGATAATATCTAACACCACAATGGAATCAATATTAGCATCCAATTATCCAATTTAGGCAATAAAATATCAAGATGACATTTGGCTCAAGAAAATTACCTAGTTCGGATAATTCGTTTTCGCAGTGGGACCGGCACCAAGGATTCACGAACAGCGGTTTGCGTCAAGATGAGCTCAGCAATGGTGGGCTCACGACCAATGAACTAGCAAAAATAGAAAGCTTACAGAATCGACTCAATTCGAACATAAGCAAAAACGGTGGTTAGTGTCGAGGGTTCGAATGGCAACTGGTCGATAAGGCGGCGGCTGGTTTTGTCTTGGTTGTGGCAGTAGTGAGCAACAGCAGCTTGGGGGACTCATCGTCGAAGGGCCGGTAGACGTGATGGCAAGGGGGCGTGGTGACGATAAGAGTGACGAGAACGACAAGTACGTCAAGGATGGCAAGCAGTGTCTGATCGTCGTCGAGGGCAACGAGTGAATAACAATGGTGTCATGGGTCAAAGCTCATCAAAAGAAGGGAGGTAGATCTCGTCGGATAGTAGTCCAGCAATGCGTTGAGAGTAGGACAGCAACGAACTTGAGGTTGGTGGTGCAGCTAAGTTGAGCGGCCCAGTCATCACAGGTCAGCAGGCATGAAAGCGCTCGAGGCAGCCGCGGCAACGGCATTAGAGGCAGCGGCAACGGCAAAACAACTGTCACAGGTGTGGGTGGCAAGCGTCGGGTGTGCGAATGGCCGAAGAAGATGAATTCCAACTTTATTTTCTCTCTCTCTCTCTCTCTCTCTCTCTCTCTCTCTCTCCCCAACGTTACTTCTCTTCACTTGTCAAAGAGGAATAGACCTCACTTTCTCTCTTCTCACTTATGAACAAATGTGATCTCTCATAATTGTCCCCCCCTCGACGCTCTTTGTCGTGTAATGAGTCTCTTTTATAGAAAGGGCTTGAACTATCAAGGAAAGTCAGCAAATTTTATCTCCTCTATTAGACTCTTAAAATATTTTGTCCTTTCCTTTTCAGCTCGCGCTCGAAATCTCCCTTCATCACGCAATCTTTCTTGTTTTGAGCCAAAGAATATATCACTCAATATATGCACCACGTGCAATATTCCCTCTTATTATTTCGATATTTCATACAAAATCTTCCAATCTGTTACGAAATATATCACTCAATGTATATATTGCATGAATATATGAAAGATTTACTGAATATTGGAAGAATAATATGAATATTTTCTGAAAATATTAAATCACCATTCCTCATAAGTAAATTTTTGGTCATTAGAGAATAACGAGCTTGGGCCAATTCTCTCTTTTTGTGGGCTTAGTCCAACTTGTCAAATTAAAGCTCAGATTCATTAATTCGAACCCGTCAGTCACCTATCCAATGCAAATGCAATAATAAAAAGTAAATGAAATGCTCCAAAAACTACATGCTATACGATTTAATTTTAATATTTGTGTTTAGGATTTAAACATTAATCTCTAATTTTCTATACAATCAATGAATGATTGGGTCACCAAAATTTAGGTAGCGACAACTACCCCCTTTAAAGATGAGCTTGTAGAGGTTACATTCAAAGACAAATTAAGACCTAAATTTTGATCATGCGCATGCAATAAATGTTATTTTCGGTTGGACTATAGATTCCTTTTTTAATGCTAATACAAATGCATGATACATAAGACGAAAACATACTTGGAATTACTCACCGATTAGTGTGGTAGAGCATTTTGAGGTATAGGAGGAATTTTCAATTGCTCAATAAGTATCTAGTTTCACTGCAGATGCCTTGAAGAGTCTAATGTTTATCAAATTACCTAGATTCATATTGAGGCAACTGAATGATTTTAACCAACAAACACTTAATGTTAGGTGAGATGACCATTGGATTAAGATGACTCGAAATACCTACATTCAAACTAAGGTATAACGAAAGAGTTGGGGAAAAACATTCATATCTAAAATGAAATGTTTAAAACAAGGATTAAAGACATCTAGATCCAAACTGAAAAACATTCACATCTAAAATGAAATGTTAGGTGAGTCAAGTATTGGGTTGAGAAAAGTTGAAATACTCAAATTCAAACTAAGGTATAACGAAGGATAAAAAAATATTCATATCTAGAATGAAATGCTTAACGATAAGATTCGAGACATTCAGATCCAAACTGAGATGTCAAAATTAAGGAAACTTAACCAATAGACATTCGATGATGTCGCGACCTACCCTCAGGAGGAGGGAATAAGTTTAGGGGTCTTGCCTAAAGGACGGGCCTATGACCCATGATCAGGCGCGGGCTCTCCCAAGCCCATACCTCGCATGACATTGGGGTGTTCTTAAGAATTTCGCAAAAAGGGGTCGCCACTAGCTTATTGGAGTAAGCTAGAAACCAAGTAAGACACGGGAGTATGCTACACTTCCTACGCAACCAGAGAATCTGGGGTCGGAAACTTGATTACACTAATTGATCAATTAGTGCTCTTTCGGTACCTAATCTTGTTTATTTTAAAAGAAAGGATTTTTGTCGGGCAGTTTGGATTAATTTTACACCTATCCACTAACATGCGAGGTGATCATGCAGGTGTGCAATCATTAAAGTAACAATCATAGCTACCAATATCCTAATTGCAGTAAAATTGAGCACGTGCAATTAAACATCCACAAACATAATTAAATATGCAAATTAAACATGTAATATAATCAAGATGCAAGAAAATAAAGGTCTAATTACGCTAAAAAGGCAAGACATGGCAATTCCTAACCAAACCCTACATTTTTTTTTTTTAATTTTCGAAGTTTTTAAATAATTTTTAAAATTTTAAATAATTTTTAATTAAAAAATGGGTGAACCGGGTCGGGTTCGGTCAGCTCGAGTCGGGTCTGGTTTGACCAGGACCCGGCCCGGTGGGGAGGGCCAAATTCTGCAAGCCCCAATAGGGACCGGGCCCGAACAACGGGCCCAATCCGGCTCAAAAATGAGCCCACCTAAAAAAGAAACCTAAGTAAACTAAGCTTGGCCCAACACAAGAGAAAAAACTAATATTAAACCGGCCCAAAGGCCTTGCTTCAGCCTAGACGCAGCCTGCTCGAAAATCAAAACCCTACCCAATTTGCGACCCACGCTCGACCCGGTTTTTGGCCGAAACCCTACTCGGCCGTGACCCGATGGACATCCCTCTCTTTGTTCGCGGTTGAGGCATCACCGGATGGACGAATGGCAACGACGGGCTTGATGGTGGCAGCGGCGACGATGGCTTGATGGCAACGACGGCTTCAGCGACAAGTCGTGACGGTTGGGACGCAGCGGGTGACGGCACGAGCGGTGACTCGGCGACGGTGGGGACACGGCAAGTGACGGCACAAAGGACACAGGCGGGGGCTCGGCTGTTGCAGGTCGTGGGCAGAGGAGCGGCGATTGGCGGACGGAAGCACTGCAGGGGGGTTGTAGACGGACGGGCTGAGGGCGAAGGCGCTACATCGAGCTCACGGGTTGCTGCGGCGTCGCGGGAGGGACGAGCAAGTGGTGGCCGGCATTCGGAACTCGCCGGAAGGAGAAAGGCAATGGCGGAGTTCTTTGTGGCGTCGACGTTCACAAATCGCCGGAAAGAGGGAGTCGGCGGCAACGACGGGTGTCGTTGATCGGCACGAAGACGCAACGACCGGCAGAGGGCGCGAGTGCTCGCAACAGCGCGGGCGTCAGCAACAGCGATGATGGACATGGGGGTGACATGGCGACCGGCTCGGGCTCGGCGTCACGGGTTACTCACGGAGGTGCAGCGGTGCTCGTGGGTTGCCACAAGTTGCAGCAGCTGCGTTGACATGGCAGAGCTGGACGGAGGCGAGGCCGGCAGAGGCGGCATTGCGACTTCGGGGCGCGAAGCGGTGGTGAGGCTCGGTCTCGGCTGCCGGCGTTGGGTTGAAAGCGGTGGGTCAAGGAGGAAGAAGAAGAAGCCCTTTTTTTGTTTTTTCTTCTTTTTGCTTTCTTCCTCCCGGTCCCTATTCCCCTCTACCCCTCTTCGTGTTTCTCTCTCTTTTCCTCGTGTTCGCCCCTTTTCCTTTTCTCCTCCTCGCTCCCCCGTCCTCCTACTTTTTGGCTGTTTCTTTCTCTTTTTCTTTGCGCGGGTTCGTGCGAGACAGCCGGGAGGAGGACGAAGGCGGCATGGGCCGGGCCAAAAGGGAAACGGGCCTGGGCCCCCAGGGGAAAGAGAAGCAAGCAAAGAAGCGGGCAATGCTAGATCCGACCCAACCAGACCTCTAGGCATTTTTTTCTTTTTTCTTTTTTTTGTTGTTTTGTTGTTTGTTGTTGTGTTTTTTTTGTTTCTCTTTTTCTCTTCTCTTTTTTTAGTGACTAATTCCTAATTTTGTATGAGATTGAGTCATAAATAAAATAGTAAAATTTATGTGTCAACAGCTGCCCCTCTTTGAATGGGAGCTCGAAGAGATTGCATTAAAAGATAGAAGACACCTAAATTATTTCGACAAGAAATCGACCCTGGGTGCATAGGCACGCATCATGTCGATAGAAATGATTCAGGGCTATGGAAGTGCGTCGTGTTGATAAGGAAGAAAGACCCCGGTCTACAAAAGCACACTATGTCATAGGAAAAAGGAAAAAACCCCGGGCTATAGAAGCATGCCGTGTCATAAGAAGAAGAAAGAAATGAGGTCTCACTGTGTGACAACAAGTTGAAAATGCATGATTTGAGGAAAAACAATGAACCTTTGTAGATGACATGATTTAAGGTTGACCATGAACCTATTGAAAAATCGCAGTTTAAAGATAGACTCGTGAATATTTTAAAAGCGTGGTTTAAGGATAGACCCACGAACCGTGTGGTTTAAGGATAGACTCACGAACCGTGTGGTTTAATGATGACTCCCGAACCCTGTGGTTTAAGAATAGACCCACGAACTGTGTTGTTTAAGGATGGACCTACAAACCCTGTGGTTTAGACTGGAAAAAATGTCTCACCGTGTAAAAACGGGTTTCAATCGGATGTGATAGTCTCACCATGTAAAAACGGGTTTCGACTAGAAGAAATGTCTCACCGTGTAAAAACAGGTTTCGATTGGATGTGATAGTTTCACTATGTACAAATGGGTTTCGACTAGAAGAAATGTCTCACCGTGTAAAAACGGGTTTTGACTAGATATGATAGTCTCACCGTGTACAAATGGGTTTCAACTGGAAGAAAGGTCTCACCATGTAAAAACGGATTTCGATCGGATATGATAGTCTCACTGTGTAAAAACGGGTTTCGACTGGATATGATAGTCTCATCGTGTACAAACGGGTTTCGATTGGAAGAAATGTCTCACCGTGTAAAAACGGGTTTCGACCGAATGTGATAATCTCACCGTGTAAAAACGAGTTTCGACTGGATGATAGTCTCACCGTGTACAAACGGGTTTCAATCGGAAGAATGGTCTCACCGTGTAAAAACGGGTTTCGACCGGATGTGATAGTCTCACCATGTAAAAATGGGTTTTGACTAGATGATAGTCTCACTTTGTGTACAAACAGGTTTCGACTGGAAGAAAGGTCTCACCGTGTAAAAACGAGTTTCGACCGGATGCGGACAAGCGTGGTTTACGTATGAACCCACAAGCCGTGTGGTTTAGGAAAAGCCACCAACCCCGTGGTTTTAAGGATAGACCCACCAACCTTGTGGTTTAAGGATGATCCACGAACCGTGTGGTTTAGGAAAAGCCACCAACCCCGTGGTTTTAAGGATAGACGCACTAACCTTGTGGTTTAAGGATGATCCACGAACTGTGTGGTTTAGGAAAAGCCACCAACCCCGTGGTTTTAAGGATAGACCCACCAACCTTATGGTTTAAGAATGACCCTCAAACCGTGTGGTTTAAGAAAAGCCACCAACCCCGTGGTTTAAGGATAAACCCACCAACCTTGTGGTTTAGGGATGACCCACGAACCGTGTAGTTTAGGAAAAGCCACCAACCCCGTGGTTTTAAGGATAGACCCACCAATCTTGTGGTTTAAGGATGACCCACGAACCGTGTGGTTTAGGAAAAGCCAAACCCCGTGGTTTAAGGATAAACCCACCACCCTTGGAAATGGCACGGTTTAAGGCTAATCATGAACCTTGTAGATGACATGGTTTGAGGCTGACCATGAACCTTTGGAGATGGCATGATTTAAGGCTGACCATGAATCTTTGGTTTTTAGGGAAGCATCCGCTAACCCCTTGAAAACCGCATGACTTCACTGAGGAATCCTATCAAACTCAACTTGAGCAAATGTCATTAGAGACGTCATCAAGAGACGTATTGGCAATATTGCAGCATCAATTGAACAAGCTAATCAAGCGAAGTCTAACTACTTTAGAAGAACATTCAATGTCAATCAGCATCATGTGGCGCAAAATTGTCATCTTGCTCGGGGATATATCATTAATCAACAAATTCTCCGAGAGTCAAGTTCTTATCAGAACGGCTAGGACTCGTGAAAAAAGGCTCATTAAGCATGCCAAACTAAAGCTTCTTAGTCAGAAAGGGTTTCTCACACACTCTTGATAAAATGGCTGCTTGATCTCATCTATTCATGTGGGAAGTAACTGATTGCTGAGGGTATCTCACATAACCCTTGTCAAAGACTTTCAGAAACATTCGCGATGTGCACAATCGATTGATCAAAAGGTCTTTTGAAAGGACTGCAATATAAGCTCGGTTAGGGCTTACACAAAGGAATTATTGCTTTGAGGCCAATAAAGGAATATTTGTCGCTATCTTCATCGGGTTTACAAGTCGAGAACTTAGAAGATAAGACAAGATAGAATTACCTCCACTCCTTCAAGCAGTAGTTTCTTTGTGGCATTCTCATTTTCACTCAAACCATCCCAATCAGAAGAGACTTTGGAAGAGGGTTGTAATGTTGGCTTGGGAAAGGCTCGAAAGGCTTGAAATTTTCAAGAGGGTTTTTAAGAGTCAGTGATCATCATGGCATCGTGACTAGGTCACTCAATTTTTCGAAATCATTTGGCTTTTAAAACACAACGCATCTCGAAAGTCCCTTAACTAATCATTTCTGTATGGGAGCTTTGCTCCTTTTTCTAATTTCATTTGCACTTGCGATGATTTTTTACGCAAGCACTTGGACTTTGATAATTTTTTTTCATGTAAGATGCAGCCTTTTATCTCTTTTTCTTGACAGGCATTGGCCTTACTTTTATCAGGCACACTGCTTTTTCATGCCCCCTAATTTGCTGAACTTTTTGCTCTTTAAACTTTTGTAGCTCTTATGACTTTCGAGATGCTTCTCACATTTTCTCGTAACTGTCAATTGTATTTGGTCAATTCTTATGACTTGCCCCAGTGAAGGGAGATGATCACCGCTCGGGGTTCAAAAATGAATAATCATGCCAAAATTGGTTAAAGCAATGGGTATCAGTGTCTAGGTACAGAAGGAAATGCTCTTCTTCACCTTAGGATGAGTCAAGCTCTAATGAGAATTCCTCTGAAGCTATCACCAGAAGATTGATGCAAGTGAAAGTAATAGAATCTTTCTCAATCCTTCGCTCTACAACACGACTGTAACCTCTTATGCTACCCCGATGTAGGGTCGTTCTCGACATGGGTACTTTGAATGATCACCTTTATTCGGCCCAAAAGGGTAGCGAAATGTCAGCTCAGTGCTTGGGATTGATGAACAAAACGCCTTTATCATTTCGATCTATGCACTCAATGCGAATGAATCCTTCGTCCTAAGAGAATGTCGCTTTTCACTCAACTCTCAAAAGTGTTTGAAGGACGTGTTTGGAAATGGCTTACCTTTCTTCATCCTAAGCACTTCTCGTTTGTCATGATTAACATCTCCATTTCACTCTGCTGAGATCATCCGAGTAGATTAATCTCCATAAGGAATTTTGATTCAAAATGAATTATCCCCAAAACGAGAAAACATTATTGATATAAAAATGACGTTCAAAAAGCTTGTAAAAAGTTTTTTTTCTCAATTATTCATTTTTGTGCTTGTCTCTAGGAAAGCGCAAAAGGTTCTTTTTGTAATGGAAATTCTCCGTTTTTTTTTTTTTTAAGAAGAAGAGTACTTCGCAGCATGGTAACCCGGTAACCCTATAAAAAATGTGAAAGAATATGTTAGTGTAAAAATCTTTAGGGATTGAAATGTTGGAAACGATACATTATTACCCTTCACTTGCTTTTATCCTTTGGGTGCTAACATTTATTGGATTCTCCCTCGTGAATATTTGGTAACTCAACATTACCCTTCACTTGCATTTTCCCTTAAGTGTCTGATGTCTTCCTATCAAAGGAAAGAAAGAATCATGTCAAAGACGCTATCAAAATGAGCAATTGGAATCGACACCATTTACCCTTCACGTGTTTCCGTTCTTCAGGTATGAACTTTCCGTGAATTGGCTAGGATTGATTGAAAAATGGCTATGTGGCCCTGACTTTATCCATGAAAAACACTTCTTTATTGTATACAATAATTTACAAAGTTCAATTCCTGCTTTTTTCAAATACTCTTTTTGAAGAGACGTTTAATTGATAAGGGGCTTGAAAATTTTATATATGGATCATGAGATGTGTCTTTCAAGATTTTGCTTTGAAAGGAGAGTGGGTGCTCCCTGTTTCCACACTTGGGGACATTGTTCTTTAAATGCTTTTCCCCATTTATTGCCTTTTGTGATGAATTCGACTATTTTGTCCTAGCACACTTCATTGGTGGGGAAGGAGAGATGTTTTTCCTAAGTCAAGTGCTGCTCCACCGCGCTTTGTCTGAAAGTCTTTGTTTTGTTCGAGTCTATTCTTTTCCTTTTAGAGATTGTGTAGTTTCGGCCCAGGTTGTCCTCACGTAGTCTTGTTATTTGCTAGGTATTTGCCTCATGAAATTATGCACAAATGGAGAGACAAGTCATTCCTAAAATAAATCAAATTTAACTTGGAACGATTACCACCTTTACTCGAGGGCAACATTTGATGACCGATTCTCTTTTGTATACATCTAAATCTTGAAGTATTGTCTTAGTCTTACGGACCACCAATAATCATCTCCATGCAAAGATTGAATGCCCAGAAGAGATGAAGATGGTGAGTAGATAACTTGATGGTGACATTTCCAACACGGCTTCGACAAAATAGATGAGTGCAAAAATCAATCCCCGTCCTAGCTTGAAAGTCCTCTTATTTGTACGATCAAATGAGAAAATGTCAAAGAGTGGCTGTTATTCACATCCTGAGAGAAGAAGACAATGTCAATATATGAATGAGAGAATGATTTCTTAATGAGGTCGCCTCTTACAATTAAATCAAGGCGATGGTACATGCCCCATAGTCCTTATTACGGGTTTTAGTATTTCGCCAAGATTTTATCATAAGAGAAGGGGGCATCATTAAAAGATCGATCAACGGCTATCAATCGAATATCCACTTTATTCCAAAAGTTTCATATGCAAAAGTAACATTGATTTTTGAAAGATTGATTTATGATTTTACTTCTAGAAAAAATGAAGTGACTTTTGTTTTGAGAAATCAATACACAAAATGGAGAGAATTTGATTAAAAATGCAATTTCAATTTTGTGCCCCAATGTATAATTGCAACTCGAAAGTTTTTTTTTTTTTTCAAAATGTGATTTTGAGCTCATAACTAGAAATTTAAACAAAACCATGTGTTCAACAAGGCCAAATCAAAGTGTTTAGAACATGCATTCAATGTTCACTTCAAGAGTGATTGCCAATTTTTTAATCATAAGCCTACAACACCGAGGGCATTCGATTAATTTCTGCAAATTTCAAGATAAAAATTCAATTAAAAAATGAATAAAAAAGAAGAATGATACTTACAGTGGGGAACGACTATTCTCTCTTCTTCTTTTTTCTTTTTTAATTGCATAGACATACACATGGGATGTGGTTCGATTTCTAATCTATACAGTTCAAAATGGAGCCATAGGATCACCGGACCGAACCAGCACGATCGCGGCTAGGTCGTGTTACCCATGACTCCGGCTTCGTCAAAGAACCGACCCGTGTCTCATGATTGTAGACCAGGGTGGGGACCTTTGACATCAAGAAAAAAATTTCGGGTTGAGATGGGCGACTCGTACTGCATGGTTGTAGTCGGAGTGGTATCCATCTCGACACTATCCTAGGAAATCCTATGCGGCCCAGGTCCGATGGCAGGTTGTGTGTGCTAGGGTGTAGTGCAATGCAAAAAATACATGCACAACAATTTATATGCAAACAACACTACGTACATAAAAAATAAACCATACATTCCTACACCTCCCTGCAAGACAAATGTGAGCAAATACTTCCCCTCATACCTCCCATTCTGCAAAAACATTTAACACCTTTAATGCTAGGGGCGTACCTAGAATCCTCGCTGTCAAACAAAAATATTTTTGAACAAGATTAATTTTGGCATAAGTCCTCTAAGGCTTAAAACCAAGTCCCCAGTGGAGTTGCCTAGCTGTCGCGACCTACCCTCGGGGGAAAGGAATAGGTTAAGGGGTATTGCTTAAAGGACGGGCCTATGACCCATGATTAGGTGCGAGCTCTCCCAAGCCCATACCTCGTGTGACATTGAGGTGTTCTTAAGAATTTCGCAAAAAGGAATCGTCACTAGCCTATTGGGGTCGGCTAGAAATCAAGTGAGGCACGGGGGTATGCCACACTTCCTACACAGCCAGAGAATCTAGGGTCGGGGACTTGATTACACTAAGGGCGCACATGACAAAATTTTTGTTTCTCTATTTCTCTATTTTTCTATCCCCCGGAACAGGTTTGGAACAGAAATCCGTTTGGTAACGTAATTTCATTTTTCTATTTCTGGAATAGATTTCTATTCCAGAAATAGATTTTGAGCAGAAATCAGAAGTTAAAATTTTTAGCTTTTCTATTTCTGGAATAGAAATGAGAAATAATTTTTTTTTTCATCATTCACAATTGTCACCGCCCGTCACCCCTTGCCGGTTGTGGGATGCCGGACACCCGCCACCGGTTGCCGCCCGCCTGCCATCGGCCCCGGCCACTGGCCACCGGACGTCAACCGCTAGCCACCACCGCACTCTGGCTGCCTGTCGCCAACCGCCAATTGCCGGATGTCGGACGCCCATCGGTCATTGGCTGCTCATCACCAATCATTGGATGCCAGAGGCTCATCACCAACCACCGGATGTTCGTTGGCGATCGTCCGCCGCTCGCCACCGGCCGCCGAATGTCGGCCACCCACCACCCGCAGCGGACTCCGGCCACCGGCCACCCACCGCCAACCTCCTATCGCCGAACTCCAAATGTCGAACGTCGACATTGAACTCCGGATGTTGGACGCCGATTGCCGGTCGCCGCGACTTTGATATCGACTTCGGACTTTGGCCGCTCGCCGCCGATCACGGACTTGGCGCCGGACACCGAACGTCGACTTGAGCTTCGGGCCGCACGCCGCCGATCACCGGACGCCGAACGCTGGTCGCCAAACATCAGACTCCAGCCACCGAACGCTGATCGTTGCCACTCCTAGAAATAGAAATTTTATTCTGTTATCAAACGACTTTTTATTTCAGAAATAGAAATTTTGAATTGTTATCAAACGCGTTTTTTACTCATAAACTTTTCCATGGAATAGAAATTGATTTTGTTTCAGAAATTTTGTCATGCGCGCCCTAATTGATCAATCGGTGCCCTTTTGGTACCTAATCTTGTTCATTTGAAAAGAAATGATTTTTTTCAAGCGGTTTGGATTGATTTTGCACATATCGACTAAAATGCGAGTGTCGCGACCAATTTTTCGGGTGCGCACCACCTAGAATTTGGCTAATGAATTGTTAAGCCTAGACTTAACTCGGGCTCTTCCAAGCCCATACCAATTCGCGACTTATGTTCAGATTCTTAACATGCAGATAGATTTTATCTAGGAGTCGCCACTAATCTATTTTTTGGTGGGTCGATTAGGAACCTAAGTAAAGTAACGGGAGTTTTACTTTACTCCTACGAACCAGAGATTATGAGTTCGAGGACTTGATTACGCTAAATTTCTCTAACGCCCTTTCGATACATTTCTCTTATTTTAAAAATGTTTTTTGCAGGCAGCTTGAATTGATTTTAATTTATCTCCCTAACATGTGAGGTGATCATGCAAGTGCGCAAACCACCAATTAAACACCCAAGTAAAGCAATAAATAAATTGCAAAACTTACCTCAAAGCAACGAAAGCATCTGCGTTGTTAGATCAGAATTCACATCAACAACCCTATATATGATTTCTAATTAACACGCAATTTTTGTTTTCACTTAATTAATGAAAATCATGCTTTATGCAATGCAATATAATTAAATGACCTAATTCTAATGACAGGCAATCTCTAATTAAATGGACTTAGCAACAATCACTAAATAACATGCATTTCATGAATCTAACTCTATATGACATGTAATGACATTTTTTGTGTTTTCTTAATAAATGTGCAATCTATGGAATTAACTTATCCTAAGGCATTTTTTTATTTATTTTTTTTATGAAATTCGAAATTAGGAAAATGTGAAAATTATCTAGCTAGATTAAGATTCTATCCAACTTATATTAAGGATTAGGTCAGGCTAAACCCTAATTTAAACCAAGATATTATCTTAACTTCGCAATCTCTAACCTAAGATGTAGTCTATCTAAACTTATAAAATATTATCTAGAATTAAACTATCCTAATATGCAATGTCGTGCAAATAATGCCCTAATTCTAATTTTTCCTTTTTCTTTTATGAAATTCGAAATTAAAAATTGCCAAATATTTAAACGTGCAATTCAAATTTAAAACTAAATACTAAATGAATGCATCTTTTTTGGGTTTTTATTTAAGGAATTCGAAATAAATAAATTTCCTATTCTAAACATGCAAAATAACCCTAAAACGAGGAATATTCTAAAACGAACCTAATCCTAATTCAAATATAATTTTTTTGGATTTTTTCCTGTTTACGAAAACAAGATCGACTCAAACCACACGATAGCAAATCGGGCAAGATAAGATCGATATCCGTAAATTGACGAATCATATCCCGCGCATGGGATTAGATTGGTCAATTTTAAATAAAACCGCGAATTGAATCTCGAGCGTGAGATCGGATTGGCGATTTTCCGTGCGATTGCGAGTCAGATTTCGGACGCGAAAATCGAACTGTCAATCATATGCACGTTATGAAATTAGGGAATAAATCCCTAATTTAAAAAGATACTCGATAATTTGTGGATACGATAGAGTTCACTTAAAGACTCATACGAGATAACAATTTCACAAATTAGGCAATACAAATATATGAAGATCAATTTTATGAAAATTATTACCTAGATTGCAATATCGCTCGGATACTGTTTCCAAACTCAAATGGACAACAAATCATGCGAATTGCGGTGGGTGATCGGCTCCATGGTGCATGGACAGTCACCGGAAAACATTAAGCGAGGAAAACCACAACTTTTGCTGCCTTCTTCCATCTAAGTCTGGACAAAGACCAAAAGACAGCAACATCCTTCGTCTTTGCCTCCCTTTTGCAAGTTCACGTTGTGCGCCCACTATTCTTTCACTCGCAATTTGGCGTCTTTTGTTTGACCAAGTCTCAAGCTCCACTCAATCTCTTGAAGACCTCATCATATCCTCCCTTGGGCGTCCAAGACGTGCATTGCCGATGATATCTCAATTGCAGGTTTGTAGATAGCCAGGGATGTGCGGACTACGATTGTGAGAGTTACGTAACCTGCAAGGGAAACAAAGAAACAAAACTTGCCAAATCTAAATTGCGAGTCGACTGGTGGAACACGTTGAGGCACAGCAAGCTGCCGTTGCCGATCGTCGAGCGAGGACTGGACCACCACTAGGAACTGAGAGCAACTTTGTAATAAAGACAGGTGCAGTAAGCTGCTTGCATTACTGGACCTCGCAATGACTAAGCGGGCTACCGAGAAGTTGCTGTATTTTCACCAAAAATCTGCACGCAGATGGTAAAACATTGTATAAACTGGCCGCAAAAGAAAACTTCAAACTTGCGAGATAACTTGTAATCGTCAAGAGCAAAATTGATATTGCAAGGAAACTGAGAAAGTTTCACTCTTTGGGCGCCGGGTTGGGCAAAAGTGTTATAGACGCAAGGCTCAGCAACCCATAAGGCGTCAGGGATTGGTCGTCGCTAGATGGACCGCTCCGTGATGATTGAACTGGCGGATCTAGCTACAAGCATGGCTAAAGCTTCCTCATTGGGGAACCACAGGAAGGCTACTTCACGACTCGGATAAGAGAAGGGCAGCAGCTGCGTTGTCATATCGTATCAGTAACAACGGGAAGAATTGGCACAACAGTGGGGCCAGGAACCGGGGAAGCTCGCCAAGTTGCAGCGATGGTGATGAGCTTGCGGAATGCCGATGAGGATTCCCTGGACTTGATCGTGGGTCCGGCACGAAGAAAGGCTCGGTTGCCTTTCTTTCTCTTGACTTGAATCCGTAGCCTCCTTTTGGCTTTTCCTTCGTATTGTGGCCGAGAAAAGCTTGAATTAGTTGAACTTGACAGTGAGTGGGTGTCTGACTAAATCGGCAAACCACACTCACGAGAACGGCCACCAATGTCACCGCTGCATCACCATCTTCAGTTATGAAGGGCTTTCGCCATCTTTCTCCCTTGGCTACCCCTCACGTATATCGCTCTCTTCTCTGTGTGGCCGGGTGTTCTCACATATGTGGCCTCCCCTTGAAAACCCTACGCATTTTTCTTTATATAAGCCAAGAATTAGGGTTTTAATTTTTTCCAAATTCATATCCGTGAAGATTTCTTTTCTCATGTAATATTACTTTTTATTTTCCACATCTCCTACTAATTTTATCGTCTAAAGATAAGATTGCAACCCGATTTTCTTAAATTCCAAAAATCTACCGTAATATTATTTCAAATCTCCATTTAGGTAATTTTTGTCATTAAAAAAAAAAAACGAACAAGGGCCAATTTTTGTTTCGTGGGTTTAGTCCGGTCTGCCAAATTAAAGCTCAAAACCACTAATTCGAACCCATCCACCACCGGTCAACAAATAAACGAAAAAAATGCAAATTAAAAATAAATACACATAAATCTATATGCTATGCAATTAATTTTTTTTTTTTAGGGATAAATTAACCCCTAATTTTCTATACAATAAATAAATAAACAGGCCGCCAAAATTTAGGTGTCAACAGCGAGGTGATCATGCGGGTACGCAATCATCAAAGTGAAAATCATAACTACCAAGATCCTAATTGCAGTAAAATTGAGCACGTACAATTAAACATCTACAAACATTATCAAATATGCAAATTAAACATGTAATATAATCAAGATGCAAGAAAATAAATGCCTACTTACACTAAAAAGGCAAGACATGGCAATTCCTAACCAAACCTTACATTTTTTTTAAAATTTTCGAAGTTTTTAAATTTTTTAAAAATAAATAAATAATTTTTAATTTAAAAAAATTAATTAAAAAAAAATGGGCGAACCGGGTCAGGTCCGGTCGACACGGGTCGGGTTCGATTTGACCGGACCAGCCCGGTCGGGGAGGGCCAAATTCTGCAGGCCCCAATAGGACTGGGCCTGAACAACGGGCCCAGTCCAGCTCAAAAATGAGCCCACCTAAAAAAAGAAACCTAAGTAAACTAAGCCTGGCCCAACACAAGAGGAAAAACTAATATTAAACCGGCCCAAAGGCCTTGCTTCGGCCCAGACGCGGCCTGCCCGAAAATCAAAACCCTACCCGGTTCGCGACCAGCGCCCGACCCCATTTTTAGCCGAAACCCTACCCGGCCGTGACCCGATGGACATCCCTCTCTTTGTTCGCGGCTGAGACGTCGCTGGGCGGACGAATGGCGACAACGGGCTTGACGGCAACGATGGCGGCAGCGATGACTCAGCGACAGTTGGGACGCAACGAGTGACGGCACGGGCAGTGACTCAGCGACGGTGGGGACGCGGCAGGTGACGGCAAAAAGGACGGCGGACGGGGGCTCGGCTGCTGCAGGTCGCGGGCGGAGCAGAGGCGGAGGAGCGGTGACCAGCGAATGGAAGCGCTGCACGAGGGTTGCAGACGGACGGGCTGAGGGCGGAGGCACTGCAAGCGAGCTCGCGGGTTGCTGCGGCGTCGTGGGGGGATGAGTGATGGTGGCTGGCGTTCGGAACTCGCCGGAAGGAGGAAGACAACGGCAGGTTGCTGCAACGTCAGCGTTCGCAAATCGTCGGAAAGAGGGAGTCGGCGGCAGCAGGTGTCGGTGACGGGCACGAAGACGCAGCGACCGGCAGAGGGCGCGGGTGCTCGTGACTGCTAGCGTCAGCAGCAGCGGTGGTGGACGCGGGGGCGGCGACCAACTCTGGCTACTAGCGCCACGGGTTGCTCGCGAAGGTGCAGCGGTGCTCGTGGGTTGCTGCAAGTCGCGGCAGCGGCATTGACATGGCATAGCTAGGCGGAGGGGGCTGGCAGAGGCAGTGTCGCGACTTCGGGGCGCGGAGCAGCGGTGAGGCTCAGTGGCTCGACTGCCGGCGTTGGGTTGCAAGCGGTGGGTCAAGGAGGAAGAAGAAGAAGCCATTTTTTGTGTTTTTTCTTCTTTTTGCTTTCTTCCTCCGCGGTCCCTATCCCCCTCTGCCCCTCTTCTCGGTTTCTCTCTGTGTTTCTCTCTCATTTTTCCTCTGTGTTCTGCCCCTTTTCCTTTTCTCCTCCTCCCTCCCCTTGTCCTCCTGCTTTTTTGCTGTCTTTCTTTCTCTTTTGCTGCAGGTTCGTGCGAGACAAGCTGGAGGAGGACAAACGCTGGCGTGGGCCGGGCCAAAAGGGAAACGAGCCTGGGCCGCGCAGGGGAAAGAGAGGCGAGCGGCGGGCTGGGCCAATGCCAGATCCGGCCCGACCCGACCTCTAGGTGTTTTTTTTCTTTTTCTTTTTCTTCTTCTTTTTTCTTCTTTTTTTTGTTGTTTTGTTGTTTGTTGTTTTCTTTTTCTCTTTTTCTCTTCTCTTTTTTTTTAGTGACTAATTCCTAATTTTGTATGCAATTGAGTCATAAATAAAATAGTAAAATTTAGGTGTCAACAGATGATAGGTGAGATGAATATTGGATTAAGAAAGATTAACCAATAAATGCTCAATATTAGGTGAGTCAATTATTGGATTAAAATAATTCGAAATACCTAGATCCAGACTAAGGTATAATAAGAAAGATCAAAAAATATTCATGTCCAAAATGAGATGTTTAACGGAAAGATTTGTGACATTAAGATTCAAACTCAGATGTCAAGAATTGATTGAAAATTATTTGGTGAGATATTTGAATCACGGACTCTCAATTTTAGAAAATCAGGTGAAATGCTCAAATTTTATCTTGAACACTTGGATCTAAATTAAAGGATGAGTTACCTGAGTTTTGCCTCGAATACTTGGAGAGATTTGAGACTTACCTAGGGTACCCTACCTTAAGGGTTGATTGGGTTGCTAGAAGGTTGCTTGTTAGCAATGCTTTGGGAATCTTAGAGTGTTTGGACACGTCCTAATGCTTTAGAGGGAAAATTGCTACTTGATTTTTTTTTTTAGAACTTCACTTGTCAAACATGGTCAACAATAACAGGTATATGCATTCATCACACATTTCAACCTATTTATGATTCATGCATCATAGCTTTGATGTGCTATTATTACCAGAATTCCATGGAGAGAGTCGTAACCAAGACAATCCGTTCTTGCAATGTAAATATCTTGAAAATGCCAAATGAGAAACTTTCGATCTAAAAGAGCTTTAAAGTTGTTTCTCAACAATCGATGCGAGAATATAAGAATCACTCTAACTCACTATTGTCATGCCAAACAAGGGTCTAAGTATTCTCGCAAGTGGTATGATCTTACCATTCTGAGAGATTTTTAATAGGGACCATCACGCAGACTTGGTAAATGGCTCAACAAATGGGACTCTTCATGTCAAGGCTATTGAAAAAACAATACTTCACAATCATCTTCGAGTTTACAAGTCAAGGAACCTATGAAATGAGAAAAAAATAATCTTGCTCGCACTTCTTCGAGTGATACTTTTAAACATATGAATTATTACGTTCATTCAAGTGCTCTAATCTAAAGAGACTTTGTAAGGGACATAACGTATGCTAAGTTCATAGGCTAAGAAATGAGAGGATTGTTAGGCTTAAAATGTGTTTAGATGGGTGAGAGTTGGTGATCATCTTAATATTGCCACCAATCTTCTTCTTCACTATTGGGGATTTTTTTCATATCGAAGCTCCATTGACTATAACACATCGGCAAAATTTAGGTGTCAACAAAAAAAAAATTATCTTCAAAATAAAACTGTTCTAGGATATAAAAATTACAAACGACTAACCACGACTTTTGGACAAAGGTATTAGAGTAAAAATTGATGATTTTCTTTTTAACAAAAAAAATTGGGTAAATTTGGAATTTGACCTAAAGTTTGGGGCTTTTTCTAAGATATAAGAAAAGTTCATGACAGATTTGGGACTAAAGCTAAAGTTTGAGGTTTTTTCTAAGATGGAAAAAAAAATTGTGGCGGATTTGGGACTAGATCTAAAGTTTGAAATTTTTTCAAAGACAAAAAGAAATTCAAGATAAAATTGGGACTAGACCTAAAGTTTGGAGTTTCTTAGGGAATTAGCCAGATGAAAACATGATTTATTATCTAAATATTCCAACAAATAAATGTCCAATAGGCCATATTTTCTGCTCATTTCCTTTACTAGTTTCTGGTTTGGTGGTTTTCTCGAGACTTTTTCGCCATTTGCGATCCCCAAAGTCCACAAAAATTATTGTCTGCACCCGAGGCCCAGCAATGAAAGCTGCTGGACAGCTCCACAGAGGGCCTCCATGCACAGAAATATCAGGAAAATTGCCGTACGCGTGACGACGATCATCTCAGTATCATTAACGCTTGTTGTCTGTTCTCGTAGCGACTTCTGCGACTCCAAGAAATTTCCAAGAAAAGAGGAGGCGTGACTCTCGTTTACAAGATATTTTTACATGATTTTATTACAGGTGTAAATATAGCCAAGGGTTGGAGTGCTCTTTTAAAACCAGCATTCCACTGGAGAACTTGTGCAATACGATATTCACCATCCTCGTTTCTACACATATCTTGAGAGGCAATCCAAGCATGAAGGTGGAAAGATAGTGGAAGAAGCTGGTCAAGCCGTCAGTGCCGACACCGAGCGACCAGCGAAAATGGAAGCTAACATCAATAGATGAGCTTCAGATGCCAAATTATGTGGGCGTTATCTTCTATTATAGAGATAATGCCGGGAACCCCAGAGTCGATATCTCTCAAAGGCTTCACCAGATGGAGGAGTCACTTTCCAAAACTCTAACCCTCTTTTATCCTATGGCAGGGAGATATATCGAGGATGACGACGGTTGTTTTATCGACTGTAACGACCTTGGAGTGGAGTTCGTCCGTGCCAAAGTGGATGGCCAGATTGATCAGCTTCTCCATAGAGACCCCGACATGGATTTGCTCGAATATTTGTCGCAATTCCCGAACAACCTAGTAGGCAATCCACTAGTGGTGATTCAAGTGAATACGTTCGAGTGCGGCGGAATAGCAATTGGCTTGCGCTCTACACACAGGATCAGTGACGTGTACACCATGGCCATATTCGTTAATTCGTGGGCCACCGCTTGCCGAGGTAACGTAGATGTTACAGTCTGTCCAAGTTTGGAGTTGTCGTCTCTATTCCCAATGAAAGTGTCGGCCGTTGCGAATTGGCCTCCGCCACGGAGTGCTGGCAGCAAGGAATTCACGGTGTCTAGGTTCAGGTTCAGCGGTGATGCTGTATCGAAGCTGAGAGCCCTAGCTAGGGATGATGCAAAGGATTCAATGGCCAACAACTTCCAGCCTTCGAGGGTGGAGGTTGTTTCGGCACTAATAAGTAAGGCTCTCGTCAAGATTGATCGATGTAGACAGGGCGAAGAAAGGCCTTTCGCAGTTTATATGACGTTTAACTTGCGCGATAAAGTCAAACTAAAGATACCCGCAAATTCTTGTGGCAATTTCTTCAGCATAATTTCTGGGAGATCCGATCAACCCATGGCCGGCAAAACAAATGCGGAGTTCAGTGACATGGTGAATATAATCCACAACATGATATCAGACGCTAAAACGAAATATGCAACAATAGTAAACAAGGAGGAGTTCTGCTCGACGGTGATGAATTCTATAGCCGAATCTGTCAAAGTCGCGTCCTCAAGCGAAGTGTGCATGATTGTTTTTAGTAGCTGGTGCCGTTTCGGGCTATATGAGATCGACTTCGGGTGGGGAAGGCCAGTTCTAGTCAGCAACATATCATTCAATCTCAGATCGATCTTTCTTATCGACGACGAAGAGAGCAAAGCAATTGATGCATGGATAACCACCACGGGAGATGAGATGATTCTTCTTAAACAAGATCCGGATATTCTGGCATTCACTTCCTAGTTGGAGATGGAGAGGTTGCATGAACATGTAATTTGCAAAGTCATCGTTATCTTACTATATGTAGACCGGTAAAATGAAAATGGACTTTGGTCTGTAGTATTTGTTACGTCTGTTTGGTTTCTTTAAGAAGGAATTCTTGTGGACAATGTTAATCAACTTATTAACTGCCTTACTATTGTAGTTTAAGGGTTGATGTAATTGCATATGATGGTATGATAGTGGGTGGAAGTTCATTCATTTAATGTTTTGAGTGGGTATATATATAGTAAATAAAGGAATGGGATCCTCAAAAATTTTGGGAAGGATTGACAGCTTAATTTTACTTCCTTTAAATTTTGTTTTTTTAGTCGAATACTTCTTTTAAATGAATAGTGTATCAAAACATCAATTCAAGATTCAGATCAACCCGGAACACCCGACTTACCAAAAATGCCCTCGCATTCGGCGGAAAATCACATACCAACCAAAAAGTTAGTTTTCTTCTATTCTTTTTTTTGGACCGAAAGAAATGCGTATTCATTTCATAAAAGGACATATGAAAAGTACAAAAATTTCATAGCAAAGTAATCGAAACAGAGCAAAGCCCAAAAAACTACAAAACAATGCCAAATCTAAAAAACAAGAAGGATCAATAGAGCACCAATAAGGTTAAGCACACACTCGTTACACAAGAATGGATCAAGCAAGCAAAATAAACGACGGCCAATCACTGGATCCCGTATCATCATTAATGATGAACAACGTCAAAAATTCATTCTCCAATAACTGCGGTGTTGCCAGTTGGTGGTGCGTGTCTAAATTTGGTTTCCTTTACACCATCTTCATACGAAGACAACTAAAATAGGTTGAACAAACACACATCTAACAAGTGGAAGAGCAAATTATGTAGTTCAACAAGACAACCATTAAAGGTAGAGGGAGATGACTTGTACACAAACATAGCACGGGGGTATCAAGTCCCAAAAAATATATATTAGACTCCAAATCTAGGTTGGGAGAAGATAGCTCCTAAATGTAAAACTACATTGGAGAGTTCAAACTCATATCTAGAACAAAATCAACAAGAGAGGGAGGGGAGGGTGAGACTAGGTCAAACCCTCACCCATGCCTAAAGGTTGAAGAAGATGATGGATAGAGGAGAGAGGGAGAGGGAGAACAAAAGACTTTTGGTCTCCCTATCCAAAATGGCTTTCTATGCATCACCCGACAATCTGTTTCTTCGATGCTTGTTTTTCCTTTCGATCCTCGTCCTTTGTGTCATTCATCGGCTACTTCATTGCTTGCGGGTCACTTGCTTGGATATCGCCAGCTTTGCAAGTCATAATTTGCGGACACGCAATCATATATTCAGGCTCGCAGCTCGTGACCTCCGTATTGGTGGTTCCCCAGCTCCGGCGCGTGTGCATGTCACGGTCAACCAAAGACGGTAGCTCTGGCGACTTGAAGAGTATGGCCGAGGGACTAGCAATCGCCGAATATGCATTATCCAGGGTTGGCAGGAGATGAAGGAAGAGGGAAGAGAGATAGGAAGAAAAGGTGAACAACGCAAATAAAAAGACTAGAAGAAATCTCAACTATGAATACAATGAGTGATCGATTCAAGGTGGAATGGTTCTTAATTTGTGGAATCGAGAACCGGCCCCATCTCATTCTGGAATTGAATCGACCGACTGACCTGGCTCCTAGGTGGGTCCAAGACCCAGTGGCATGAAAGAAAAAACAAGAGCCTCAAAGTAAAGTAATCAAGCTGCACTAACAGGCGAACACGTAAAGGGTGTCTTGGTCTAAAGGCTGGATTTAAGTGAGAGTGTGAAACTCGTAGAAAGAGTTACAACAATCACATATATCAAACGCAGATTCACATCAATTCTTGGCCTATACTTTGTACGAAGAATGACAGAAAATAAAGCATTGATTATCTACCATGATGAGATGAGGTTGCAGTCAAGATCAGCCAAAAACAAAGCAAGAGACGGAGAAGAGAGTCGGGACTCGAGATGAGACCACAAGAGGGATGCGACTTAGGCAAGAGGGACTAAGGGTGGCGTCAAGGAAGATGGAGGCAACTCAAGCAAGAGGGAGGCATCGAGGAGAAAGCCATGAGCGACAAGTGAGATTGAGCAAGAGGTGTGAGCGACGAGTGAGAGAGAGCATCGTGGGCAAGCCTTGTCCAGCGCGAGTGAGTGACAATCATGAGCGACGAGAGCATGACTGAGAGTGAAGAATGGAAATGAGATTGAAGAATGGGCAATTAATAATTAGGGTTTTCAAAATTGTAATAATGAAAATTAAAAAAATATATATTGATATGGTCTAGGTGATATGAGCGGTTTGGTCCACACATGGAATTGGAAATTAGACTGATGATCACTAGTTCCAGGCTTTAGGAACCAAGAATTGGTCCATCTCCCATGGAAATCACTCCGAGCACGTCGGTTTGGTTTTATTTTTTTTCTCAGCCATAATAATTACTCAATTGTTAAGGTGTTACTTACTCATTGAACAGGGCAAAATTTGAGATGTAAATTGGGATCCCTATCCATATTTAAATGAGTAAATACCAAAAATAAACTCATCATTCTCTCACTTAGCCCATTATCCAACCCCCCCCCCCGGTCCCCTCCTCAAGCTCTCAAGCTCTAACCTTGTGGCCGTGGTCGCTCTCTGAAATCACGGCCATGGCGGCCTAGACTAAGTGGCGTCGACGGCAGAAGTAGAAGAGAGTGGATGGGAAGAGGTCGATGGCAATGGCGGACAAAGGTGTATGACATGGGAGGTTTTAAGAGTGATGGAGGTTAGGATTCAGAAGAGAGTTTGGGAGCTTGTAGATGCAATTTGGTCTTTCTAGAGTTTAGTTTTATCCAGCTGCAGCTGGTTGGTATTTTCAATGTAAGTAGAGTTGCTCTCTGAGCAAAATATGAAGTACAAAACTGTTAAAATTTGGGAAGATATACCTGCAAAGGCTATGGAATCGGACGAAAAAAACATATAGGAAAATGCTAGGGCCAGCGAAAAACGAATACTAAAATGATTTGTGTTTCCAAATGTAAAAGCACAATATATGAGTCAAAAAAGATCTTCCAATTGCATTTCTCAACACCGCATAAGAATAAGACTTGAACTCTATATGAAATCATCTAAAGATTTCCCAACTCAAACCCGACACAGTACGACTCAATTCAAAACTGATATGATTGACACATTTTCACTTATATTTAAAGGCAAAAAAAGATGTGTCAATCACATTGAAACCTTTTCATAAAGACATGAATAGCATAAACGAACGCAATACACAAACACGAATTACCAACCCTTCTTTTCAATGGCTCAAGTGACTGAAATGATTAAAATAACCACATTCACGTAAATAATTATATAAATGGTTGAAACACTGTAAAAAGATAGGAACCCAATAGACGGAATATCCATTCGCAATAATTGATTATCCACTATAACATATGTCTCCAATCCTAAATAAAGACATTTTACCTCAAAATTTATCTTTAACCAGCGGATTTAAATTTTCAATTTAAGACAACAAATTTGTATCTTAAATTTACTCCCACTTAAAGAGGATGGCCCATCGACAAATTAAATTTTACAGGGGACATGTATTCTGTTCTTTCTTTCTTTCTTTTTTCTCACTTTCTTTTTCCTTAATATCCTTATTTATGTACTTTTTTTATATATACATATTTCCTTATTCTTCTTCGAGCACCTCTTCTCCTTTGTCCTCTACACATCATGGCTACCATCAAGTCGCAATTCTAGACATCGCGGCCGCCGCCGCCGCCGCCACTCACTTCGAAGAGAGAGGGAGAGCTTTGGCGGTTGTGCATGCAATTTTTACTAAAGTTGAGCTTATTAGCGATGTGATTGAATCTAGACTATAATTGATTTTTATGATGCGTTTGGTAACGTTTCTGTTTAAAAATTGTTCCAGAAAACATAAATAGAAAAAAACTATTTCTATTTCGAGGAACAATTTTTTATCGAAAAACGCGTCAGTAAACTTATTCCGGGAATAAAAAAGAACATAAACACGTTTGGTAAATTTGTGTTCTTTTTTTGTTTCTTTTAATTTTTTAATATTTTTATTTTATTTTTCCTTTGTTTCTTTCTTTTTTTCTTTTTTCTTTTTTTCTTCTTTTGAACGGTCGCCGGCCTTGGCCATCGCCGGCGACCGGCCGATGAGGGCCGGCGGCCTTGCCCGGCCACGGCGAGGCTCGCCGGTGGGCGGGCGAGCTCGGCCTTGCCCGCACCGGCGAGGCTCGGCCTCACCTTGGCTGGGCAAGCCCGAGCTCGCCGGACCTCGCAAGGGGCCGACAACGCTCTGGCGAGGTCGCCGGCCCTCGACGGCCGGTCGCCAGTCATGGCCGAGGCCGGTGACTGGCCAAAGAAAAAAGAAGAAGAAAAGAAAGAAGAGAGAGAAAATTTGTTTATCCAAATTGTTCCAAAAACAAGAAATAAGTTTTTTGTTTCTTGTTTCTGTTCCAAATTTGGTTCCCGGGAACAAAAAAATAGATTTGGAACAAAAATGCAAACAAACGCGTTTTTGTTCTTTTTTTGTTTCCCGGAACAAAAAAAACAAGAATTCTGTTCATGAACAAAAAAATAAGAACACAAACAAACGCGCCCTTAATCAGTCAGCTGATTAGAGAAGATGGATTTAACATGAATTTGTCCTTATATTTAGAGCATATACTCGCACATTTTTATCACGTGTCACAGTTGACATAATATCGTTGCCCACATGGTAATAAAATTCAGAGGCTTACTAAGACGATGGCGCTCTTACAATCACGGTGCTATTGCAACGAATAGTCAACTGAAGGACGATGGTGGTGCCGACACTTAGGATGTCCATGCGGCGCGAGAGGACAATGGAGATTGTGGTCAGTGGTGCGGTGCGTGTCGAGGGCTCCATGCTGGATTTCGTGAGGCCTGACGAGGATGACGATGTGGCGGAGGATGATGATGGGCTAGCACTGGAGGCAATCGGGAGCGGAGCTAGTGACTGAGGATGATCATGAGCTGAGACTGGCGGGGGCTTTGCTCAAGAGCAGGAGTCATTTGCTGGAGATGAATTCTTTCTGGAAAAACGCCAAGAGGAGAAACAAGAGAGTGGGACCCACCGGTGGCAGGTGAGTTGGTTCGAACTTTGGGCATTTCATCGTAAAGGTCCAGGGTCGAAACTCCGGTTTGTTAACACGTCTTAAGTGGGGGCATGGTGGTGGGGTCGTGTCTTCTTCCCCAGGGTATTGACGATTGATCCGAAGTGCACTGCACACTCTACTGTCCGACGTAAGCCCAGCGGATCTTGGGCATCAAAAAAAAAAAAGAGAGAGGGATATTCGCGTTTGATAGGCAAAGAAATTTGTGGCTCAAAAGGCACATTATTCCTCTCTAGGAAAAACAGTGCCGTTATATTAGCATTACCCTTTTGGAAATTATGGAATGAGATCTTTATATTACTACAGACTCTCATTCTTCTTTTTTCTTCTTCCTTTTTTTTTTTTTGGCTATATGACATTCTAAATATGATTATAGCAAACTAACGTGATCTCACAAGTTTGAAAAAGTATTAAATCTTTTTATGTACTTAGTAAAGTCTCATCCTATCATAAATTATAAAAAATAGTATTTTATGACGTTTTGCACTTGCATATGGCAAAAACACACAAGTATTTGTAAAATATGGTAAAACACATAAAAGAATCATATTTGCAATTGCTCACAATTAAATACAATGATTGTTTTATGACATTTTTTTTTCTAGATTTGACGGACAAAATGTCGTTAAGAAGTTTTGCTCTTCAGGACTTCTCAAACTTGAATACAGTTAGAGGTAATAAACACTTGTACATTATCATAAAGTTAAAAATCAGTATCCTACGTAGTTCTCTACTTACTTACAACGAAACGTTATATAGCCTTTTTACCCTTACCAAAAAAAACATTATGTAAATTCATAAGAAAATTCATGTTTGATGTCTTGTAGTTGATTACTATGTAAAGTCAGTAAGATTTTGACACACGTTAACATAGTTGATCATCCTAAATAAGATGACGAGATGTCAACACTCAAATATGATTAATCTAGTAACAATGTAAATTGTTGGCTCGCGAATTATATATATATATATATATATATATATATATATATATATATATATATATTCCTTTTTTTCTTTGTGAAACCCCACAAAAATTTTTATCAGTATTTTGAGTGAAAGTCCATACTGCAATTTTCAACATATATCAAAATTCATTTCTCCTTAGAGAATTGAATGGCGGAGACGGATCGGTCACTCCATTGAAAGTGACAGAGCCGTCACATACCCAATCTCTTACTTAGACTCCATTATCATATAAAATAAGATACTTGAACTTCCCAATTTGATCGATACGACCAATGTAACTTTTACATAGAGAGGAAGACCAATTCAGTTCTCTATTGGTTGCCTCCCTGGATATCTTGCACCACGTACCTTTCTAAAATATACTAGAGAGAGAGAGAGAGAGAGAGATTATCGCAATCTTTACAGGTCGGTCGCAACTGCAAATGCAAAGAAATAGAAGCCAGTCCACTGAACTGATTCTTCACGCCTCCAGCTTATTACTTAGAGGGTCGCAAATACTCCAGACACCCTGAATTCACATAAATTGCTCTATCAAGCAGTTGCGCTAAATTTTCAAGGTTGAGATTGCCTGAATCCGTCATATGATAGCGGCAACTCAGCACCTTTACCCTGAAGTCGCTCGTACTCGGTATGCTGCCCACTCTCCGTGCATTTGCCGGCCAATTTCAAGCACAGGCTTCCTGTCAAAAACAAAATCCCAGCAAGTATCCAGCTGAACTGCAAGTTAGCAAGGGCTCGGGCCCGTGAGTCCGCATCGCTCGAGCCACAAGTTACTGCGCCGTGCACTAATTCTTTGCTGGCGTAAATGGACTGTGTGGTGCAACCCTTAGGCACAAATTCTGGTACCCAAAGAAAGAACCCCATGTCCGTGAACCAACAACCCTGAAAGGTCACAGATATGGCAAGAACAAGAGATGCCGGAAAACTGGTGGGGATACATATTGCTGCCAAAGATGAGACGAAAGATACGAGCACTATGAGCTGCAAGAGCCAGTGGTAGTGCCCTTCAAGTCCGACATGATCAGCGGAATGGAAATGAAGCAAGAGAAGTTCTTGACCAAAAACTGAAGCAGCAAGAACGCCTACAACTCCCGATAGAGTCTCTGTTTTATGGTTGATCTCCGCGAAAAGAGAGAAACCAGAGAATATAGCAAGGTGGAGAAACATGGTGGCGTGCTCAATACCATCGAGCTCAAAAGGAAGGCGGAGGAAAGGGAAGTCGAACACTTGTGCGAAGATCGCAAAAATAGAGAATGAGAACACGAGTAGGAGCTCGGAATGCTTAAATATGGGGACAGAGGCTGTGAAGGAATGCCAAAATCGAGATTTGAAGTTGCTCGATCCTTTGCCAAAGTAGTTTCTTGATATGTTTATGATGTGCCATAAACCAAGCAAGGTGAGGGCGAGTCCTGGCACTAAATGCCCAAGAAAAGTTCCCATGGAAGCTCCAGAGAAAGTAGAGAGTGGCTGTTAAGTTTGTAGTCTTGGACGATCTCAAGTTTTTGTGCAGATATAAATAGGCAGAAGATGTTCTTAAAGGGACAGGAGTCCAATCTGGTTTTTGTCATTTGCTTCAGTGCTTGCTGCATGTGTTTCCACAAAGTAAAGATTGCAGAAAAAGACGACCAAATTTTTGCACAGTCGAAAGCAGATGGTCGAGGAAAACGGGCTGAGAAACCTCTGCTTTTATTATCGTAAAGGGATGTCCATCTTCGAGCCGTGTCGAACTTTTTTAAAGCCGTGATTTACTGAAGTGCCCAGACTCGGCGAAAATCAACGGACACCAAGCTACGATCACAATCATACTACAGTAGATAAGAGGAGTCCCAGGCTTGTGCTCCCTTCACAAGATCTTGACTCGAGATTACAGCTATAGAAGGCTGAATCATTTCTGATTGACTGAGAATTTCAGGCTAAGTGGAGGGAACGTTGGATCCATTAAATTGCAGAGTTGTGGCAAAAGGAAGTCCCCACTTTTTCAAGGGAACCATGCCACAAACACAAAGAGTTCTTTAATGGGGATAAAGTTGCTGATTCCCCGGATGTGACCACGCCTACACTTAGAAGAGGAAGTGCACATAACTTTGGCAATTAAAAAACTGGTAGATTACACGAGATCCACACACTCACTGAACCAATCACCAATCCGTAAATAGACTGATGAAAGGTTTCCAGTGTTACTTCGGTCATGAAGGTTCGCCGGATATCCTCTTTATGATCCTACGAATTATGCCAACTTCACAGCAAAGTAAAACAAGATTCCTCAGCTTATCCCAAAACTACGGTTAACTTCACGAATGTACAAGATAGGAACCTCATGCCACACTGTGGTATAAATAGAAACTGAATAGAAGGTTTCTTCATACCACACTATGGCACAAACAGACACTTGCAGTCAAATCAACCTATGAAGTCCGAAAAGAAAATGCCACGCTGTGGTATAAATAGAAACTGAATAGAAGGTTTCTTCATACCACACTATGGCACAAACAGACACTTGCAGTCAAATCAACCTATGAAGTCCGAAAAGAAAATGCCCTTTGCGGTTTATGCATATTGCGAGCACTGTGAAAATCAAGTTCAGCTAATGTTGTCAGCGATTCTTCTTCACGAAAGTCATGAGACACATCTAGAAACAGAAAGCCTCTGGACACTCGGAAAAAGCTTCAACTAAATTATGGGGAACCCACATGCAAGCTTTTCTCCAGATATGATGCCGAATCATCTCATGTCTACTAGCTTTTATTCAAAATAAAACCTATAATTCAAGGCCTCCAAGTCGGATTTTATAATATTTAATTCAAACTATACAACATATGGATTAAAAACCGACATTCCTGAAGTATAGAAACACTGCCAGTCTATGTATGGCATATGATACTTCCAGAGGCCATGAGGTGATTCTTCTTGCATATTCAGCACAAACAGCCAATATACATAAAAGGTACTTCTCAAGTCAGGGATATATGCAGATAGCTTACTCAAAGAATTGCATGTACATCACAAACCACAATTGCACACTCACATACTTCAAATTTCTTATTTTCTCCTCCCTTGACGTAGACAGGTAACCACATACAGAAGCATCTACACATTTGTTCTATAGAGTGCATTTTAGCATAACCATGATGCAGCTTACAACAGTTGACAACGCTGGCTTCCATATATGGAACTTCAAAGCATGACTGAATCTTTTGTTCACCCTATCATAATAACGGGCTGTTAGCCATCAAGCAAGTTTCTAAGCTTGCACCTTTCTGGTCATACAATTAGCAGGTGTTAAGGTTCTAAGATATCTGATACCACGTAGAAAAAAAATGTGTTGATTTGAGGAAGAAGAAACCTACACAACACGCCTAAATTAAAAGAGACATTCTCATTAATGGCATAATACATCTGACTTCATGACGCAAAATGGCCAGAAAAAGACTTTCTGTCTGATACAGGATTTTAATCTACATTAAGAATTCCCTATTGTTGTACATCAGAACACGGCAGGACCAGAACTTCTTTTTAAAGGTAATAAAGGTTGAAATGAAAAATTGAAGCACATCATTTATGCAAAAGAATTAAAGAAGAAAAGAGAAGCAAAAAAGAAAGGAAAACATCCAAGACTCCGATAAGTCAGAGCAAGACATCCAAACCCGAATAAAAGAGCACAACATCGAAGCAACCCAAGATTCGAAATCTTCTTGATAATACAAAGACGGTCCACTGAACGTTATACTAGAGGTTACCATACTCATGATGAAAGACGTCTCATCAAGAATAAAACACCGAGGAAAAAAAAAAATAACAGGGGGTGCAGCACCATGATTGACTGAATTGAGAGTATAAATTACAGAAAATCGCACTACTCTTATGTCTGGACCTCACTAACATGCAGAAACAGACCCATGGATAAGCAATTGCAGGTGCAGGGTACGTAGAAGGAAAAAAACCGTGGAGATTGTGAAGGTGTAATGAATAACAGGTCTCCTGTTACACAATGGACTTGCTTATTACCTGCAACTAAAGATGAAAACTCTCATCAAAATCAAGATGGATCTCACAAACTATCTTCTTGAGCAAGATCAACGAAGCAGATACAAGGCAAGATTAATTACCACAGTCACTTCCACAAACAGAACAGCTATTCAATATTCTACATTATAGCCATAGGAGAAAGACCAAACGAGATAAATTCTCAACGGCAGCAGGTTCCACAGCAACAGAAGCTATCCCCATGGTTCCAAGTTTGCTTGCACTTGCACTGACCCCAACTGGATCTAAAGATCACGCTTTCCACATAATCACATCCCGAACCCGCCGATAAGAAATTTCTCGACAAGAGAAGCAGATAACGACACGGACGCAAAATCACATAACCGATATTCCCACTTCGCCGCAAGGATCAAGGAGGAAGCAACCGCAAACTCGTTCAATTTCCATCGCACGTAAACACCGAGCAAACCGAGAGCAGGACATATGGATCGATCGCGAAAGCATCCAAAACCATCGAAAAGGATTCATTCCGCGAACCTTTTTGTATATCTATCAATCAATCGGTGAGCTCTAGCCTCCATCATTCGGCAAAAATCAAGGAGGCTTAAACAATACACTACAACCTCAACTAACACGAACCCATCATCAACACCCAATAAAACCACCCCCGACCAAAAACCCAACCGACGTTACAATCGCAGCAGCTCCCGAAAATCGACCCGAAACTCAAGCGACGGCGACGGGCTGCTGCTTCGAGGGCTCCAGGCTCTTCTTGCCCGCGCCGCCGGCGAAGTCCTCGGCGTTGTAGATGACGGTGATGTAGAGGGAGCAGCTGGGGCAGCGGGCGACGTCCTCGCCGAGGCGGAGGTCGGCCCTGGTGATCTGGAAGAGGTCGCCGCAGGGGCAAGGGAAGGTGTACGCCTGGAGCTCCTCGCTCCACTCCATGTCCTCTATCTCCACGTCGTCGTACGACATGGCTGCTCGGCTCGGTTCTTCGTCTGCTTCTTCGGGGCGGCTAGAGGGTTTTCTGCCCGGCCGCCTGCTTCTCACTCGGGGAATCGGCGACGGAGATGCGGCCGGCCGACGGAAGGGCCGGCCGTCGGAGGGGCGAGGTTGATCAGGGCTCTTGAGAAGCAGGGGCAAAAGGTCGGTTCTCTCCTTGGTCTCCTCAGTTCATCCAAATTTCTTTTTCGGAAAAGATACACCAAAAGCATAGTTTACTATTTAAAAATAATGACACAAATAATATCTAAATTTTGGTTCGATAAATGTTTATTCAATAGGATTTCTAAGTTTTAGTTTAATATACGATATCTTTCATCAATTTGAATTAAACTTTTTATATATATTCAATTTAGTCATAAATTGTATAAAAATATTTAATATTATCCTTCCAATAATTCAAATTCAAAAACAATATTGGATATTTTTATATAATTCAGAGATTAAATTAAATATAAGTTCAGGAATAATATTGCACATTAAGCTTAATTTCAAAATCATATTAAATAAAATTAAGATTCATGAATCATGTTATATATTTGATCAAAATTTAAGGATCACTTATGTTCTGCTTACACATTGTAAATATTTTTTGATCACTTATAGTCCAAACCCTACCAAATTTCACCTCCTTCCAAATTGGTTTGTGGTTTGATTTTTAATTTGATTTTAGGTAATTAGGGAAAGTGTGGAAATTTAAAATTTAAAGTTGGCATTATTTGTTAAAGAAAATGGCGTCTTTTTAATTAGAAATATTCGGGTATGTAGTTAGTATTTTTAATAGTAAATGGGAATTGGATGACAGGCGATGTACATTTTCTATGTTTCGCCTTTTCCCTTTTTTGCCATAAAGAAGCAATTGAAGAAACATTTTAATCAATATGTAAGATGGTGCTTCCCACTCCACTTGTGATAGAAAAATTCAAATCTAACAAGCCCATCATCAGGAGCACTAGGATATTAGCAATTAAGAAGGATTTTCACTTGAGACATGTTACTGTTATTTGATGCATTATGAGTAGTTTAGAGATTCATTTGTGACGTGAATTGAGATCGCAATCTTGCGAAACTATGTCAATGATCCTCGTGTGGTAGCGATTGAAGGATTCAATGGCTGATTTGGTGATGTGAGTAGTCCAGTCTTATGCAATAAAGGATAGGAGCCTAGGACGGGCTGAGCCCACGATATAATGCAACTCCACAGGCATCAAGTTTCCAGGGAGAGAGCAATTGTTCTAGAGATTTAAACAGGAAAATAAAAAAGAGATTACCACCAAGCATCTTCCTCCGAACACTAGCATGAATTATACTCGTTTCCAAGTGTCCGACCCATATATGATGAATTGGGTCTTGCAATGGGTTGGCTGAATTTTGTTGATGGGTTTATATGGGTTTGAGTAATAAAGTCCAATAAAATGTGAGTTTTTAGTGTGTCCTAAGGTCAACTCGCTTGCAGTTGCTCTTCACTTGTCTTTAGGTTTGGGTTAAGGTTCTTCGGGTGTAGCAACTTATTTTTTAATTTTGTCTTTTACTTATGATCTTCTTCTTTTTTTCAATATTGAAAATTTATAAAAACTTTATGATCTTTTATGCTTTAGAAAATCATGAAAATTAATATATGATTTTAAATGTCAGGATTTATTGACTTATTGATTTTAAGAGATGTTGGATACTTTATTGTACAACTTGAAAAATTTGCAAAAAAGAAAAAGTCATTGCTAAAATTTTTATCTTTCACACACTATAGGCAAAACATAAAAGCTCTTGTTTTTAAATATTTATGTTTTAGTGATGTGGGTCAGATTGAGTATGAATTGGGTACGGGTTGGGTATAAGTTACTTAATATGTAGTATATATAAATAGGTTAAAATGGGTTAAATAAGTCAATTTTTGTTAGGTCATTTTCGACTTCACCCAGTCCTTTGACAACTTACTTGTATTTAACTCAAGATTAAGACTTGCAATTCATGTTCACATGTCATATCCTAGTTTCATAGTTGTGTCATAAAAAAATTACTTTTTCTTGTTAATTAGGCCATAAAACTCATGCACATTTGTTTCGTGTCATTTTTTCATTTAACAAATAATCGTGTCAAAACGTGTCTATTCCCATCTTCTAAACTCTCTTTCGGTGAAATCAAGCAGCGGTACGTTGATAAACCAGCCCAAGGATTGGAACCCTCCAGCATCTCTATGGGTCTTTGAAAAATTCAGTCACCCTCATCATCACGTGCCACAGAAAATGAAGCCACCTCAGTCCTTTTTCTAATGGTTTTCCCTACGTGATTTTTCAACCATCGGATGGACGGATGAGATGAGTCCTACCCACGTGAACTTCCATCAATTGAACGGTCGTGATGATGTGAATTTATTATGCATTGCTTGGCCCATGAGCACGTGCATCTTTTCTTTTCTTTTTTCGAGCGTTTGTCCTTGCCCCAAAGGTCATTCAACTTGTTTCCCTCCCAGGAATACTTTATTCATTAAATAGCACGTTTTTGCATTTTACATTAATGTTATTATGCTCTTCTTTTCTTTGCATCCATTTACTTTAGGGTGGCTATGATCTAGCATTTGACCATTTACCAACTTCTCAATTGTCCCTAGCCAAAACTTATTTTAGAAATTTCCATGCATCATCCCTCTTGCTCTAGTTTAGTACCCTCGTGTCTAAAGCGGCTATAATCAGAAGCAAACTTCTATCTATTTGCAGTAGAGTTTTAGACGTTATCCAACTCATTTTATAATATTTAGACATTTTTAGAGTTTTTAAAAAGTTGCGATCAGATTTATTGATTCTACAATAATAAAGAAAAGAAAAAAGAGAATGAATTATATGTTATTATGCTTTATTTTATTTTATTTTTTCGCATCCATTTACTTAAAGATGGCTGTGATTAAGCATTTGACCATTTACCAACCTCTCAATTGTTCATTGCCAAAACTTATTTAGAAATTTCCATGCATCCCTCTTGTTCTTGCTTAGTACCCTTGCATCTAAAGCAGTTATAATTGAGAAGCAAACTTCTATCTATTCACGATCGGATAGTAGACGTTATCCTACTCATTTTATATTATTTAGACATTTAGAAGATTTTTTTTTTTACAATTACGATTAGATTTATTGATATTCATGTTATTATGCTTTTTTTCTTTTTCTGTATCCGTTTACTTAGGGTGGCTATGATGAAACATTTGACCATTTACCAACCTTCAATTGTCCATTGCTTGATGCTTGAAAAAAAAAATGTCCATAGTCAAAGCTCTTTGTAGAAATTTCCAAATATCATTCTTATTCCAGTTTGGTCCCCTCATGTCTAAAGCGGCTGTAATCGAGAAGCAAACTTCTGTCTATTTGCGATTTCGGGTATTAGACATTATCCTATTCTTACTCTTTCTATTTTTGCACTTCTGTCTATTTGCGATCGGGTATTAGACATTATCCTATTCTTAATCTTTCTATTTTTGCACTTGCATGCGGTGAACTCCCGACGTGCTAATTGAAACCGAAATAGGTAAAAACTACGTTTACCGAGGTGTTCTCTGCCAAGGCTCCATGATGATGATACGTCTCTTTGAATTAACCCTTAAAAAGACTGGTCAACAAGAACGAATTGAAATTGACAAATACATCAACGTGACGTGCCTGAAAATGGATAATATTCTTTTAAATTGAGAAAGATGCCTAACCTAGAGCTCATTTTGAAATTTTCTTCTAAAGTATATAAACAAATAAAAGAAAATTTACTGTCGTTAGCAATATTGAAAACAGTCTTAACCCATCCCGCAATAGTAGTCTCTTCCGACTCATCTTGCGGTCAAATCTACTGTCGGTCATTCGATTTCATTGCTCATGAAACCGTTGTTAGGTGCACTTGCTAAAGAATTTCAACATTCATATTTTTAGAGAGCGGTGTGACCAATATTCATGTACCGAAAAATGTTATCAATGATCTATCCACTTAACAATCATTTGATCAACTCTATATGCCTCGTAAATTATACTCGAGATACTGTAAATAATAATATTTTTACAAATTAATCACGTGGGTAAGCTTAACACCAATCCGTTCGCAATTATTGATCACAAAACGAATAAATAACGAGTTGGTGTTGGGGGATGACAAGCAAATTTCGAGACTACTGCTTGAGGTGGAAAGAAGTTGCTTGGTTTGAACTGTCAACTTTAAGAAAATTCAACAAGACGATAATGCATTTTAGTCATCTATTTCAAACGTGCTCGCAAAGAAATCATTCAGCAAGGCAGCATGGAGGAACACTTTCCTGGGTTTCGACCCATCAAAATCAACAAGAGTGGGTGAGAATAGGATCAGACCGAAGGTCAGGATTAAGCTGTACTTCAAGAATATAATGGCGAGCGTGTGGAATGAAAAGCAAGCGTGTCAAACTTGTCGCGTCTTAATCAAAAGATGGCTCAGGAGTGGCGTTGACGATCTCCATGGACACGTTCAAAGGCTAGTCTATATATATACCCCGCGGTTTCATGTGATAATGCATCGACAAGCTTGATATATCGTGCTGATTTCAGTTGTTCTACTATATTGTTCCTTGAAACCCAACACTTCAACAAATCCCTCTTCATTTTTTAGCCAACAATGTCTTCGCCTTCTTCATCTAATCTTCCTCTGAAAGCAATCCCCGGAGATTATGGCTTGCCTTTCTTCGGCGCGATAAAAGACCGGCTTGACTACTTCTACCATGAGGGTACAGATGAATTCTTCCGGACCCGGATGCAGAAGTACCAGTCGACGGTCTTCCGGTCCAACATGGTTCCCGGCCCTTTCATGGCCCGGAACCCTAAGGTCGTCGTGCTCCTCGATGCCATCAGCTTCCCGATCCTCTTTGACACGTCTAAGGTCGAAAAGAAGGATGTGTTTGTTGCGACCTACATGCCTTCGATCAACTTCACGGGCGGATACCGTGTGTGCGCCTACCTTGACCCCTCTGAACCCAAACACGCCATCTTCAAAGGCTTATTCCTATCGACCCTTGCGACCCGACACAATAAGTTCATTCCACTCTATAGGAGTTCCCTATCACAGCTCTTCATTGAACTAGAAGATGAGTTCTCTAGCAAAGGCAAAGTATACTTCAATGACTATTGCAACAAAATGTCCTTCAGCTTCTTGGCCAACCTATTTTGCGACCGGAACCCATCTAGCACAATCCTCGCGACCGACAAAGTGACCAAATTCTTCGACTCGTGGTTGCTTTTCCAACTTGCACCGTTGATGACCCTAGGGTTACCAAAGATACTTAACTTTTTGGAAGACATAGTCCTACACACATTCCCATTGCCTTCACTGTTGCTCAAATGCGATTACAATAAATTTTACAAGGTGTTCAATGAGTACGCAAAATCGATATTGGATGAAGCCGAGAGCTTGGGAATCAAAAGAGACGAAGCATGCCACAACCTTGTTTTCCTCGTGTGCTTCAATTCTTATGGGGGCATGAAAACCACCTTGCCAGCTTTGATCAAGTGGGTTGGACTCGCTGGAGAAGAATTGCAACGACGGCTCGTGGAAGAAATCCGGACCGTTGTTAGATCGGAAGGCGGGGTCACAATGGCCGCATTGGAGAAGATGAGCTTGACCAAGTCGGTTGCCTGGGAAGCACTGAGAATCGAGCCTCCGGTCGCGTTCCAGTACGGCCACGCCAAGGAGGATTTGGTGATCCACAACCACGATGCGGCCTTCGAGATCAAGAAGGGCGAGATGATATGTGGATATCAGCCGTTTGCAACTAAGGATCCAAGAATATTCGAAAGGCCAGAGGAGTTCGTGGGCGACAGGTTCGTCGGGGAAGAAGGCGAGAAGCTGTTGAAGTACGTCTACTGGTCGAACGGGCGCGAGATCGATGATCCGACCGTGGGGAACAAGCAGTGCCCTGCAAAGAATCTGGTGGTGCTCTTGAGCAGGGTCATGCTCGTGGAGTTCTTCCTCCACTACGACACATTCACAATCGAGGCTGGGACGTTGCCGCTCGGCTCGACGGCAACGTTCACATCAATGTCGAAGGCCACGAGTAGCTGAGCCTCAATCATTTCTGGTTCTATCTTAGTTTTCGTGAAGTCATCTACTAGGAGCAGGTCGTGGTTTAGTTAGTTCGATTGGTTTGCTTGTGGAAGAAATTTCGGCGATTGTTTTATCCCCTTGACTCAATAAAATGTTGTGCGTAAAGATATCCAAGTTGTATCACAAGTGACAAAGAATCTAAGATCTTACATTAACTTAAAGCATAAAATAGGGCATAGTTGAGTTTTTTGTAAGCTAACATGGGCTTGAATTGACAAATTAGAGGAGTTCATTGTCCGCTAATTTTGCTTGAATAGTTTTACTTTTGGGGATAAGCGCAAAAGACTTTGCCCATCAAGGGCATTCATAGGATGCATTAGACTATCCATCTATTAGTTTGCTTTTGAAATTTTAGTTTGCCTTGTTGGTACATGAAATCAATGGTCAATAATGGCAATCATATTCATCATTCTGGTGATTGTTTTATCCCCTTTACTCAATAAAATGTTGTGCATAAAGATATCCAAGTTGTATCATTAGGTGACCAATGACAAAGAATCTAAAATCTTACATTAACTTAAAGCATGAAATAGGGCATAGTTGAGTTTTTTGTAAGCTAACATGGGCTTGAATTGACAAATTAGAGGAGTTCATTGTCCGCTAATTTTGCTTGAATGGTTTTATTTTTGGGGATAAGCGCAAAAGACTTTGCCCATCAAGGGCAATCATAGGATGCATTAGACTATCCATCTATTTGTTTGCTTTTGAAATTTTAGTTTGCCTTGTTGGTACATGAAATCAACGGTCAATAATGGCAACCATATTCATCGTTCCGGTGATTGTTTTATCCCCTTTACTCAATAAAATGTTGTGCATAAAGATATCCAAGTTGTATCATTAGGTGACCAATGACAAAGAATCTAAGATCTTACGTTAACTTAAAGCATGAAATAGGGCATAGTTGAGTTTTTTGTAAGCTAACATGGGCTTGAATTGACAAATTAGAGCAGTTCATTGTCCACTAATTTTGCTTGAATAGTTTTGTCTTTGGGGATAAGCGCAAAAGACTTTGCCCATCAAGGGCAATCATAGGATGCATTAGTCTATCCATCTATTGTTTGCTTTTGAAATTTTAGTTTGTCTTGTTGGTACATAAAATCAACGGTCAATAATGGCAACCATATTCATTGTTCCGGTGATTGTTTTATCCCCTTTACTCAATAAAATGTTGTGCCTAATCATCTCCAAGTTGTATCATCAGGTGACCAATGACAAAGAATCTAAGATCTTACATTAACTTAAATCATAAAATAGTTATTGCCTTATCGATTTTAAGAGATGTTGGATATATTATTGTGAAACTTGGAAAATTTGCAATAAAGAAAAAGTTGCAAACTTATTTGGTATCGTAGAAGACTACCAAAAATTTTATCGTTTACGCATTAAACGCTGATTATAAAAGTTTTTATTTTTAAATATCCATGTGTTTTAGTGATGCAGATTGGATTGGGTACAGGTCAAGTATAGGTCAATAAATTTGTATTGCATATAAATAAGTTAAAATGGGTTAATTAGGTCAATTTGGATCGAGCCATTTTTAACTCAACCCACTCATTTGACAACTCTATTTATAGCTAACTCAAGAATAGGACTCATAATTCGTGTTCACATGTCATATTTTAGTTTTGTAGTCGTGTTGTGCACATTTAATTTGTGTTATATTTGGATATATCAAATAATCGTGTCAAAAAGTGTATGTTCGCGTCCTCTCAACCTCTCTTTGCTTGTCAACTCCGTGTCCTATGCAACCATTGGGGTTTGCTCCAGTGGCCACCCTTCCAACATAAAAGGAGGAGGTGGGGGGTTCGAATCCTCACCTTCTCAGGGGGTTGGGGTGGAGACGATTTAGTTTCAGGAGTGAGTTTCGACTCTTATGCCTTACAAGGAGGCAGTACAAAAATTTGAGAGTGAGAGTTAGAATGGGAATAGAATATGACCAATAAAAAAAAAAAAAAAAAAAAACTCCGTGTTCTACGCGCCTAATTTAACACCTGAACCCAATGTTACCTTCTTTGGGCTGCTCATGATCCAAAACAGTTTGCACAATCAGATTTCTGCATGAGAGGCCCAGCAACGAAAGGTATCCCCACAGCTGCATCTACGGCCTCGATAAATCATCAATCCCATAACCAAAAAAATCTCCCCATCGTGCACAATTTAGTTCATCTTTTTCTTCCTTTCTCTTGTGGACTTTCTCTGCCCAAGATATCTTTGCTAACGTATGGGCTGCGCACCCTGTGGCTTTTTGTTATTCTTTCCATCTTCATCTATCTCTTCATAAGCAAGTGAATAGAGCCAAAAGCTAAAAATAGGCATGATGACTTTCTAATGATTGCTTGGAAACAAAAAGTTCAAACGAGGATATTTTCTTAGGATTTGGGGAGTGCTGTCCTGTTGAAATATCTTTCGTGGAAGACCATCGAATTTCCATTCGATTGGCTGTATTCATGTTAATGGCCGGCCCTTCTATCATCCGGAAAAATTTTTTTTGATGTAGAGAGCATGAATGCAAAAGTCTAGATTATTAAACCTTTAAAGATACGCATGATAATTATTTTATTTATCTTTTCTTGTATTTTTGTTTTCGAGAATAAATTTGAAATAGAAATCTATTTAATAACGTAATTTCATTTTTCTATTTTTGAAATAAAATTTCAGTCGAGAAATAGTTTTGGAATGTAATTAATAAGAAAAAATTTTCAACTTTTTTTATATTTTTAGAACAAAAGTGATAAATAAAAACTCTTCTCATCACCTAAGTAGCACCGACACCGACACGTGATGCGTGACATGACACAATACGACACTCGTTTCTCAAAAATAGAGAATTCCAACACATTATGACACGTTGTATATTATATGTAGATTTTTTTATATAAATTATTATTATGATTATTTCAATCAAATCATCCTTATTCAAATTCACAAATAAATAAACAATAATAAAATCCTATAATAAATTTACAATAAAAACATTAATTCACCATTTCTTAAATCCTTCATTGTTTCAATTTGACAAATTCAACTCCATTTCAATAAATCCATAAAACTTGGAAAGAAAAAAAGTAATTTACATTCTAGACTTGCGTGTTAGACATGTCGAAAGAAAAAATAAAAAACTTGAGGGTAAATTGTGTATTACAGAAAGTGAAATTCAAAAGAGAAAGAAGAAAATATTATATTTTTTTTTTTTCCTAATTTGTTATTTTTATTATTGATTTATATTTTTTTCACATATATATTTTGACCATTTATTTACTAAAATTGACATCGAATGTTGGAAACTCGTATGTCGGAATTTTGACTCAAGTGTCAAAGAGTGTCGAAAAAATTGACTGAGTGTCGGATTTTCCAACACGTGTTGATCGAGTGTCGGAAGAGTGTCCAAGAATGTCAGAGAGTGTCGGATACATGTCGAAAGTGTCCGACACGACACGAAAACTCTCGAAGAGTGTCGATGCTTTCTAGCTCATCACTTGTCTCACTATTAGCTAACTATCGACTTATCATCGCCCACCTCCTACCATTGGACACCCTTTAGGAGGAAGAAATTTTATATCATTATCAAACAAATTTTTATTCCGAAAATGGAAATTTTATATCATTATTAAATACGTATTTTTGTTCATAAATTCGTTCAAAAATATGGTTAAAAATTAATTTCTAGAATAAAATAATTACCATTCGTATTCCAAAGAGGCTATTGAACATCCCAAGAACTCCACCGAACGGGATAAACGAAGGGTTTCGGCCTGTGTGATAAGCTAGACCAAAAACAGTCTGCACGGAACTCGTGAGACTTGGACAAGTGTGCTTCGGATCCTGAGCAAGAAATCCTTGATTATCCTGAGCAACTGCACCGCTTTTGGGATTAAATTAAATAAATTTCGGTGAAATCAAGCGGCGGTACGTTGATAAACCAGCCCAAGGATTGGAACCCTCTAGCATCTCTATGGGTCTTTGAAAAATTCAGTCACCCTCATCATCACGTGCCACAGAAAATGAAGCCACCTCAGTCGTTTTTCTAATGGTTTTCTCTACGTGATTTTCAAACATCGGGGGGACAGATGAGATGAGGTCTACCCACGTGAACTTCCATCAATTGAACGGTCGTGATTATGTCAATTTATGCATTGCTTGGCCCATGAGCACGTGCATCTTTTTTTCGCACCATCTTGGGGACCAAAAGGGCCGTGCCAAATTACATGGAAATAAGTCTTGACTAACTCTGCCCATTCGAAACAGAGTGAGTGAGAATCATCAGATCGAGAGGGCAATTGCTTCACCATGTTCATTTAAGGGAGCAAAATAACCCGACAAGAGGAACCATATACATTCTCACGGGTGCGAGTTAATACACGAGAACATTGCCCACAATGAGATATTGTCCGACCGAGAAAATATTACATATAATAGTTATATCACGTCATCTATATACTTCTTTCATCATACAACATGTGTCGCATATATCTACATCTATCAAAATAAATTAAAACTCTCACGGACCCCTCTCTCTTGACTATTCTATTGTCGGACTCTCTCTCTCTCTCCTCACTTCCATTTTCTTAGAGAGAGGGGCCCGAAAGGGTTTAAAATTTTTCTCACATGCGACACGTGTCGCTCAATAAGTGAATTAGCGTATGAATGACATGGCACTTTGAGTGTGAGTAATATATTCTCGTACACAGCCAGTATTCTAGAATATTCTAACAATCTATTCTGTGGTTGTATCCCGTGTGCTTGTCCACACACTGATTTACTCTCTCCCACCTGTTTCCTAGAGAAACCCTAAATACCTCAAAACCACACCCCATTCAAACCTTGCCCTCTCCTCTCTATAAAAACCCTCCATCATTTCTCTCCTCATTCCACGGCAATTTCATATAAACAGTCCCACCCAAAAAGCCACAAAAAATTGTTTTAGAAGGGTCAAGACAATGTCTGCATTAGTAGAGATCTGGGAATCTGAACTTGCCAGGCTCAGAGAAAAGGTTGCGGTCCAGAAGTTACTCGGGTCGAAGTCGAAGTCCGAGCGAGAACGCGAGGAATCAGCCGAAGCCAAACCGAAGGATTCGTCCCCGGCCAAGAAGGAAGAGAGGAGGAGAGAGGTTCCGGCGGAGAGCACCATTTCGGAGGCCACCGTGTGCATGCTCATGGACCGGTTCGTGCCCTGGTGATGAGCCGGAGAAGGACGAGGCGAAGAGATCACGATCGGAAAAGAGATGGATCATGACGTCGTCGCTTTGTATATTCTCGAGCGTGGGCGATCCTTTTTGAATAGGGAAGTTGTGGGAAGTATGTGTATTGGCTTTCTTTTGTAATTATACCGGAGGTTCCTTTCACAATGATTTGACTTCCAACAAGGTTTACATCTCTATGCCAATATTGTTCATGGATCGTGCTGACAAGCAATTGTTCAACGTAGGGTCGATCGCTATTTAGAGTGCTCCTAACCCTTATTAAGCTTACTTAATTAAAAATAATTCAATAGTTAAAATCATTGATTTTACATGATATGAGAATAGTAAGCGCATTGAAAGTGGCAAAATAGTCTTACTTGACTTATTAATTAGTTTTCTAAAGCACTCGATTAGACCTTCATTTTTATAAACCAGCGTGTAAATTTTTGTTCTCCTAGGCCTAATTTTGTCAACAATTGTTTGTAAATAAGAATCTTATAGTACAAATGTTGAGAGTTAAAAAGAAGCTGGATTGAAATGTGTGCACGGCGAAAGCAAACAGCCAAAATTTTGCCTAATTGGACTGGAATTTCTGACTTTGAGCATGGCCGTTTAGATAAAATTAGGGTGCTTTTTGTGGAAATTCTGTGCGCATTGAAACTCCTATCGAGTTTTATTGCATTGAAACTGTCAATACCACCCCATCTTTTTTGGGATCTTTTATGAATCGACTATTAGTTGTTATGTTCTGCCTTTGAAATGTTTAGACAAAAAAAAAAAAAAATTCCTATCGAGTTATTTTTACATGGTTCCTAAATTACATGCGGTTTTTTACCTCTTCTTACTTGGGTTGGGTGCTCCTTTCGACGGCCACAGCTCCTTATTGGGCCTCATGGCGGTCCATGAACGAGCTAGGCTTGCGTGGGTCTACAATCACCTTCACTTCTCCAGCTGCCCCCCAACGATGCTGAAGGTAGGTAGAAACTGGGATAATAGTTTATCTATTAGATGTTGGCACCTGAATATTTGCCCATTGGTAATTTTTCACAATTTTTTTTTCCGAAAAATTGGAATTTGTTTTCCTCCTAGAAATATGTTTTGTACAAGGTTCATGTTGTTGTTAGATTATTTAGGCATTTCGTAGAGTTTCCGAATAATTGGAATTAGATATCTTGATATTTATTATCAGCAAATAATAAATAATAAATAAATAAATAGGATGAGTATTATCATGTCATTATAAATTAAGGAAGTTATGATAAAGGTCTATATCTAAAATTTTGGTGTGGGAGGTAATCAAGATATCATTGGAATTTAATATTAAATATATTGTCGATTTTTTTTATGCCTTTTCAGTTTTGGATACGATTCAATTTTGTTTTACTTTTTGATCTGTAGGATTCCATATATTGTTTAGTATTTTAGATGATATTATTTTGCAATCAATTATCACGCCTACTTTTTGAGTTTTTTAAGTTACGATATATTCATGTATGATGTAATGGAGCTTGCCCGTTGAATATATATAGATAAAATAGAGAGTTCTTCATTACCTTGCACTTTGTGCATGATTAAGATTTCACTCCGTGGCGCATTTCAATTCCTATTATCTTCCACCAGTAAGGTGGGTATCAAAGCCAACAAAGATTGCCGGAGAGCAAAGTCATGTCTGGTCTAACAGTAAATGGAAGCAACCGCCCTCCGGCGAAGATCTGCAACAAACTCTAGATATGCTTGTGGAGCGGTTCGGCCTAGGGGGAAACCGGCAAGTCGACCAGCAGGTCGAATAATGCTCGCTGCCAACTGTTCGAAGAACCCTCTGCAGTGGCTCGAGACGATCATCAACTGGCCTACTTAGAGGATTCTAATTCAGATGGGGATTGGAAGGAAGATGTTGTTGGTAGTCAGTACGGAGGTTTATCAGGACCGTCCTTCGCTCGGAAGGCGGAGTCACGATCGCCGCGTTGGAAAAGATGAGCTCAACCAAGTCGGCCGACTGGGAAGCGCTGAGGACGTGGTGATCCACGAGCACGATGCGGCCTTCGAGATCAGGAAGCGTGAAATGAGCTTCGGGTATCAGCCGTTCGGCACCAAGGATCCAAGCGTGTTCGATCGGTCAAGAGGAGTTGGTAGGCCACCGTTCGAATGGGCGCGAGATCGATGATGCGTCTGTGGGTAACAGGCGATGTCCTGGGAAGAACATGGTGGTGCTCTTGTGCAGCGTCATGCTCATGGTGTTCTTCCTCCGGTACGACACGTTCACGATTGAGGCTGGAAGGTTGCCGCTTGGGTCGACGGCGGCATTGCCCTCAATGTCAGAGCCACGAGCAGCCGAGTCTCGATGATCTGGTGTCGTATCTAATTTTGGTGAAATTATCCATTACCACCAAATTGTGATTTAATTTGGTTGATTGGTTTGATTAAGGTCATGGAAGAACTTCTAGTGATTGTTTCATCGATTGATTTATTCCATTTTTACTTGATAAATGTTTTGGCTAAACATCTAAATAACAGTCGTATTATTAGGTGGCAAATTACAAAGAATCTAAGATCCTTTATAAATTGTAAGCATAAAATGGGGCTATTTGAGAATTTAATAAGCTGACATGGGCTTAAATTGACAAATCAGGGGATTTCATGGTCGGTTGATTTTCCTTGAATATTTTTATTATGGGGATAAGCCCAAAAGGCTTTGCCTGTCATGGGCTCTCTGCCACCCGTTATTCATGAGTTCAACAAGATATACGACCTCAGGAGTTGGAGAACAAACCTATCAGAGGATGGGCCTAGCACTGACAAAATACCTTTGCCTTCAACTCTAGTCTAAATTCTATCATAAGCTTCTTCTTTTTTCTCATAAAAAACTCCGAACTTTTGATAGATTTTAATTATACTCTAAGTTTTTTTTATATCATAAAAATCCACCAACTTTAGGTTTAGTTCTAATTCTATCCTAAACTTTTTCCTATTTAACCGTGTCCAAAATCGCGCTTAGTGGCATGGCATTTCCATGTCATTTAAGAAGACGTTTTTGGGAGATGAATTTTTATTTTAGCCCAAACAACGTTTTATTGGATCTTGAATTAAACTAAAGCAATTAGGGATAGTTTTCTTCAATAGTTTTTACTCTTAAAGAGTTTTTCTTCCATCTCCTTCGGGGATCTTTGATTTTGCACTTAATCTTCAATCTCTCATACGTGGAAGTCTTCCATCTCTCAAGGTCGAAGAGCTCACACTCGAAACATTAGAACAGCTTCCACTCAGAAGCTTTCCATTTCCTAGTTGTTAAGTGAAATTTTGGACAGGGAGTTATTGAGAGTAGATTTGGGAGTTAAGTTAAACTTAGTGATTTTTTACGAGACAAAACAAAAGTTAGAGAATTGGGACTAGACCTAAAGTTAGGGTTTTTTATGGGATGAAAAAAAAAATTATGAGAGAACTGGGACTTGACTTAAAATTGGGGGTTTTTAAGGTATTAGGCCTAAATGTACAAGTAAACGAAGAAGGAAAGAAAGCAAGAAACAAAGAAAAAACATTACAAGACTATGAAGCGTTTGATAGACAAAATAAAATCTCTAGCATATGATAAGATTCATCATATTCCACGTTTGGTGCTTACTTAAGATAGGATAAAATTAGATGCAAGAGAGACATAATCTGAACAAAATTATCCTATGAGAGAGGTGGGGTAAAGTTCTATAGGATTTCTACTATTCATAATCGGAAATTTTTTTCTCTAACAACAGGTTTATTAAATTAATAAAATTATAATTATATTGCAATATAATTAATATTTAAATTATAGTATAAGAAAATTTAAATAACAAAAAATAACAATTTAGTTTTTTTAAAATTTAATCTTATTTATATGTATATATTATAATTTAATTCTATCTTATAATATAAATTCAATAAAAATATATATATATATATATACATATTTTAGGCATTTAGTATTTTAGGTATATTAGTACAGTTTTACTATTTAATAAAATTTTATTAGAGAACAATCGAATGGAGAAAAAGGAATAAAAAGGAAAATAATTGAAAAAGAAAGGAAGTTTAAAAGAAGGCAAATAATATTAAAGTAAGCAAGAGTGCTGCAAGAGATTTTTACCATCTCCATTTTGAATTTTTACGTTCATTTATTATATCAAATAATGTATATGATGTGATGTGAATATATTCGATTTTTTTACTACGATTCATCAAATAATGAATATGGTATAGTAAAACTTTGAATTTCATAATTTATTATATTCAGTCATATCCTAATTAGAAATTTAGACGACCAAAACATAGCTTGAGAACTCAAAACAAATATTCAAACCCGAATAAAAGAGTATAAGGTATAAGTAACCCGAGATTCTAAAATTGTTGATAATATAAAGAGGAGCCGTGATTCTGCTAGGACCATAAAAACATAATCAAATCACGACTGAACATTACACTCAGCGGTTACCACATGCTCATGACCCGAGGTGTCTCAGCAAGAATGAAACGTCAACAGAAAAAAATAACAGTAATGGGGGGAATAAGCAGTGGCAGTTGCAGGGTATGCAGAAGGAAAAACCACGTAGATTGCCAAGGTCTAAAGAATAAAGAGTCGCTTGTTACACAATGGATTTGTTTATTATCTGTGACTAAAGATGGAAAACTCCTATCAAAATCAAGACGAATCTCACAAACTGTCTTCTTTAGCAAGCTGATAATGCACAAACAAAGCAAGATCAATTACCCCTAACGTACCAGCCATCACATCATTTTTTACATATCCTACATTGTAGCGAGGGAAAAAGACTGAATGGGATAGATCCTTAACAGTAGCAGGTCTTGCGGTAACAGAAGCTATCGTCACGGTTCCAAATTTGCTCGCATTGAGCCCAACTGGATCTAAAGATAACACTTTCCACATAATTACCTTTCAAACCCACTGATAAGAAGATTCTCCACAAGAGAAGCAACTACAGCACAGGCGTGAAATCGCATGGCCGACCTTTTCACTCCGTCGCAAAGATCAAGGAGGAAGCCACCTCAAACTTGTTCCATTTCTATTCGTATGCAACACCGCGTGAACCAAGAGCAGTTCGTACTACTAATCCATCTGATCCCCATGATCCAAACTTATTCAGACAAAAAAAAGCGTCCAAAACCATCGAATGGAAGACACAAAGGACGTTCCATGAACCTTTTGCATATTAATTTCACGCAAAATCACCGCGGCACAACAGCACTCATCAACCACAATTAACAAGAACCAATCCTCGTTACCTAATAAAACTACCCTGACCAAAACTGACCTTAAAACCAACTGATATTACAATCACAACAACTCTGAAAATCAACCTGAAATTTAAGGGATGGCGACTGGCCGTCGCTTAGAGGGCTCCAGCTTCTTCTTACTTTTACTTGGGGTTTTGGTGGTTCGATTTTTATTTAGTGTTAGATAACTTGGACAGGTATAAAATTTAGGATTTGGGGATAGGCATTCTTGGAAAGAAAATGGCATTTTTGTTGTAAATAAGAACAAACAAATGATTGATTTGAAAGTGCAAAGTGGTCTCTAAAGGTAAGACTTAATTATGTATTCAGTATTTTTAGAAGTAGAGGTATGTAAAAGATTATTGGGTAAAAAGAGATGCATATTTTTGAAATTTTCCTTTTTTTTTTGGTCTTAAATAAGCAATGAAGGAATTTCCTAAATTAATAAGTTTAGAGGGCGTATCCCAATCCATCCATGACTCAAAAATTTGGAACTAAGGTTGCGTTTGGTGGTCGAGATAAAATTTAAGATATGATAAGATTTATCATATCATGCGTTTGGTGCATGTATAAAATAGAATAAGGTTAAATATAAAGGGGATATAGGCCGGATAAAATTAACCCATGGGAGAGGTGAGATAAATGTGGAAAAGATTTCTAATATTCATATTAGGAAAGTAACTTTTCTCAAATAACAAACTTTTTAAATTATATTTTAAAATAAATAATATCTGAATTCTAATATAAGAAATTTATAATAAAAAATAGATTTTTTTCAATTAATATTTTTTTATTTATATATTTGAATTTAGTTTTATCTTATAATATAATTTCAATAAATAAATATATTATTACATATTTTAGGTATATTAGTATAGTTTTCTATTGAATAAAATTTTATTAGAGAATGATGAAAGGGGAAGAAAGAAATAAAAAATTAATTAAAAAATAGAGGAAAATAAAATAAAAAGCGAATAAAAATAAAGTAGATAGGAGTGTCATGAGAAATTTCTATCATTTTTGTTATAAACTTTATGTTTCATTTATATTGACATATCGTTTATACCAAACAATATATGATGTAATGTGAATATAGGATGTAACAAAATCCCTTGGATTTCATATCATATCTTATCTAGACTTGTCTTGCTTAAAGATTTAGATGACTAAACGTAGCCTAAGTGTCATTACCTGGAGACCACTTAGAAGTTAAGTTCACGTGAGATATATTGTTGCTAATTAATGCAGTACAAGCAATTTAGAGGTTTGTTCTCGAAATGGATCGAAATTGCGATCTTATAAAAATGGAAAAGTCGAAGTTATTTTCAGCTAGGTGTATAGGATGGGCTGAGCAAGCCCATTTTGGCTTTGCCCGAAAAATCGAACACGCCTGGAAATTGAGTTGGTTTAAAAACTCATTCGACATTAAGGTATGTAGAACCTATAATATCTCGTGGGGACATGATTTGAACCGACTTTTGCCTTCCAAGTTGATGAACTTGAATCGTTCGGTTTCACTAAAATGACTAGCAAGATTGACTTTAACTTTTGAACAACTTTATCAAGTGTCCAGGGAGAGAGCAATTATTCTAGAGATTTTGAAGGGGGAGAGAGAGAGAAGATTACAACTAATCATCTTCCTTTGAACATTAGAACCAATTACACTTGTTTCTAAGTATCCATCCCTCATATCTAGCTCAAGATTAAAACTGACAATTCGTGTTTACGTGTTATATTCAAGTTTCGCAGTCGTGTCATTTAAAAAATACGTTATTTTTGTTGATTAGGCTATAAAACTTATGCATATTAAGTTCGTATCACTTTTGGTTCAACCAAATAATCATGTCAAAAGGTGTCTATTCTCGTTTTACACTTACAAAAGAAAATAAAAAGAGATTGTGAGGGAACCGATTCAAGCCTCAAGTGTGATATTACCTTTGTCTGGGCCGGTCTTGCTCAAACACTTTTTACACAAATGAATTTGTGGACGAGAGGCCCAGCAACGAAAGCTATTCCACCGCTGCATATACAGCCTCGAGGCCCATAAACATCGTGAAAAATATCTCTAAACCATTCACAACTTTGTGCATCTCTCTCTTTGTTCTCTTGCGGACTTTCTCTGCATAAGATATTTTTGCTAACATACTACCAAAGATATATGATCCGTATCTAACCCTTTTTGCAACTTTTCAGTTGGCTCCACACCCTTGACTCTTTTTGCAACTTTTCAACTTCATCCAACTCATCATGAGCAAGTAGGGCAGATATTTTCCTTGTTTTCAGGAATTGGCAGAGGGTGATCTCTCATTTGCAAGATATTTGTACATGGGAACCCCCGGTGTGAATAGAGCCAAGAGCTAAAGTAGACAGGATACCATACTCATTATTGTTTGCCAACACTTCTAGTGAAAAGCTCAAACGAAGATGTGGTGAGATCGCTTGTGTTCTCGCACGTGCTGTGCCCTTGAAATATCCTCATGGAAGTTTGCTAAATATCTATTCAGTTAATTGCGTCCGCGTTCAGCACTGGCCTTTCTATCATCCGAGAAAATTATTCATGCCCCAACGATGAATTGGTTATCTTTTTCATTGATATCTAGGGCACAAGTGCAAAAGCCTGGTCATTTTGTGGTTTTTGAAACACCATGAAAACCATGCCGTGCGAGTTAAATACAAGGTTTTAGGCCTGCTTAATGATCCTGACTCAAAATAGTTTATATGTGGTTTGTGTGATTTGAACAATTTTACTCCAATTCCTGAACGAGGAAATTCACTCACTGCTCTTACCAACTGTGCCATTTTTTGGGGCTTAAACTAACCTTTTTTTATTTTTGGCTATAAGCGACTGATTTCCAAGGTCCTCGCAAAACGTTGAACGCAAAGTCGGCAAGTAAAGGAAGACATTCAGAAATCTGTATGTGATAGAGGAGAAAACAAGTGGCCGCATGGTGATAAAGCAGCCCAATACTTGGAAGCTTCTTGCATCTCTATCGCATGTCGATTTTCAGCCACCGGTGGATGGATGGATGAGATGGTTTTTGACCCACGTGAACAAGATCAGTTTAACGGTCGTGATGATGTTAATTATGCATGGCTTGGCCCAGGACCACGTGGACTTTTTTCCTCGCGTTTGTCCTTGCACCATCTTGGGGACCATAAACGAGGAGAAAATCCTCCATACTTATTTAATTAGATAAAAGAGTGAGAATGGGCTATTAACATCAACAGTTTCTCCCATTTCCTCTTGATAAGATAATGAATATTCAATTTGAGGCATATTATTACTCATTTTAAGTAAGCTTGCCAGCCTTACTTAATTGAATATGAGTTGAAACGAAGTGCGAATGATGCTACTACTTCTTACATCCAATCATACCCATTTGATTCGATCTAGACGAGAATCATCAAATCAAAAGCAACAGTTCCATTACCACGTTCATCGAAGCGAAAAAAAAAAAAAAACCCAACTAGAGAAACGATTTTCCAAATCGTATAGAGCATACACGATTGCGTGCTCATCATTTTTTTAATGGCATTATACTCAAGAAAGCATTAGAGGAAGAAGCATAAGTGTGCCATAAGTACTTTTCAGTCGGTCAGGATAAAAAGTGAACAACCTCAAATTGAACTAAATAATGATTAGAAGGCCTAAATTCATTTTGGGTATGAACCCGACTCAATGCAGAAACTCCCTCATGTGCTCTATTTCAATATATTGCTAAAAAGTTTTGCATCCATGCACCAAAGAAGAGGCAAACCAAAATTAAGCATTTCATTGGACATAGTTTCTTATGTGGACATGATCCCATGAGATTGCATCTGTGTCCGAATCGAATCTGATAGGAATCAGAAGGCATATGCATTCTCGTGGTACGAGTAACTACACGACAATATTGCCCCCAATGAGACGCATAGCCAGTATTGTAGAATATCCTAATATTCTATTTTCTGGCCGTATCCCGGGTGCTCGTCCACACACTGATTCACTGTCTCTTTCCCAGTTGTTTCCGTAAGAAACCCTAAATACCTCAAAACCACACCACATTCAAACCTTGTCTTCGTCACCTCTCTATAAAAACCCCATAACTTCTCTCCTCATTTCCACAGCAATTCCGTTCATAAACTCCCGTCAAAAGAAGAAAAGGTAAAGTTTTTCTCCCAAAGTAGAAGGGTCAAAAGTATGTCTGCATTAGTAGGGATATGGGAGTCTGAGCTTGCCAAGCTCGGAGAGAAGGTTGCAATCACGAAGTTACTCCGGTCCAAATCGAAGTCCAACGAAGAACGCGAAGAATCGGTTGAAGCTGAACCGAAGAAGTTGTCGATGGCCGAAAAGGGAGAGAGGAGGAGAGAGGTTCCGGCGGAGAGCACGATTTCGGAGGCCACCATGTGCTTGCTCGTGGACCGGTTCGTGCCATGCTGATGACCCAGAAAAGGAAGAGATACAAAGAGAGCGCAATTAGAATGAAGATGTATCACTTTGTATATTCCCTAGCGTGGGGGATCTTTCTTGAATAGGGAGGTATGTTGTAATTGGCCTTCTTTGGTAATTGTAGTGAAGGTTTCTTTGGACAACTACTTGACTATCAACAAGGTTCTGGTCTTATCTGACCAAGTGCTGTGGAGATGCCTATCTCTATGCTCTGCGAGAGAGGTGTCTTGCTATAATTATTTCGTGAATGGATCGTGTCGATGATCGATGAGAGCCTACTCAACATGAGTTGGATTGTAATTCAAAGTAATTATAACACTTACTAAGCATACTTAATTAAAAATAATTTGATCTAGTATTTTTGGGACACTCAGCCACAAATCATATTTATATATAAGCAAGAAAGGTTTTATTCTCCTCAGCCTCAGGGAAATTATTTCAGAATTTTAGCATTATGGTAGAAATTTTTCGTTAACAAATGTTAGTATTTAACGATTTTGTAATACATTTTTTTTTTGGAATTAAATAGAAAATAGAGTGAAATGTGTTCACTGTGAAGGCAGCATTACCGCCAAAATTTTGCCTAATAGGACTACGTATATCCTGACTCGAAGCATGGCCCCCAGGGTAGAATTAGGGTTCTCTTTTTGGAAATTCAGTGCACATTGAAAATCCTGTTGAGTTAATTTTACATTGCACACCGTCAAAACTCATTTTCAGTTTTTCGTAACATTATGTCATGCGTCAAATTAGAGGTAAGTGGTTCTAGGTTTCACTTGAAACCTAGAACGTGCTCATTAAAACCGGTTCCCTATTTTTGGGAATTTGGATACTACATTGCATATCCTGAAACCTAAAATCTAATCTGTCACAGATTCCAAGGTCTACCTAGATTATTTTTAGTTAAACAAAATGACAGTGAACAAAACAACAAAAATGAAAATTTTGGCCAAGCCCATTTAAAATCTTTATGACTGAAATTTGCATTATAAATGCCAAGTTGGAAAAATGATTTATTGAGAGCAAACTTGATGAGTAATTAAAGAGTATATTGTCAAATTCAAATCATAAAGGTATAATAGAATAGTTTCCTATAGTTGATGATAGAGCACATCTCTTAAGAGTACAACATAGGAAAATAATTTGATAGAAAGCCCTAAGTTTGCTCTTATAAATAGAGACTTTGGTTCATAATTGAGGGGGACGGCCATTCATAAAAAGAGAGTGGACAATTACAATACACGGCCACAAAAAAGGAGAGAGACGAGAAAGACAAGGGCAGGGGGGGAACATAGACTCGCACCAAAAGTTCACCTACAAAAAGCCCTCGGTTGAATTGAGCAAGAATTCTCGGTACAAAAGACACAGAAAATTAATAAGTAGAGGTCTGGCTCCTTCGTTGTTTGAGTACGAAGGAAGTTTTGAAAATAGTGAAGTGGTCGAAGCTTTGAGAAAGAGGAAGATGCGGTCGAGCAAATTCAAGAGCACTTGAGACTGACACACCAAAATGGACCGAGCAAAAGAAAAAGGGGATCCGTTGGAGCACACTGGTAGATATACAATTCAAGCATTCAGAGAAGGTTCTGCACAATTTTCTATGTTCTTGGTTCGGCTCACAATCCGATTTCTTTGGGACTCGGAATCGAATCGAGAATTACAGGTTTCTAAAAAAATGAAATGGGGAACCGGGGCTTATCAGAATCTAGAATCGGACTAGTTCCTGATCTACTGAAATTATGCTTAGCTTTGATCAAATTTTAAAAAGAAAAAAACTTTTGGAACACAAGTTCGAGTTTTCTCAAGGTATCTTTTTTAGGTGATCTTTTACTAATTTATATGCCTGGGAGCTTGGATTTCGCATCTTCTTAGTTGGGTGTTCCTTTGGGTTGCCACTTCTCCCCATTGGGCTTGGCCCTTATTGGTGATTTTCAGTATTCAGCCGGCGAGGGTAGCTTTTCTTTGGCAAAGCCATAAGGGCCCGAAGACAACTTCAGCGGGCTTTGACAAGGGCAATCAATGAGACGCATCTTTTCTTCTTGATGGGCAGGCCTAATAGATATTGGATGTTGACACTACAAAATTTGCCCAAAAGGTCATTAAACTTGATTCCCTCCCAGAATTCTTTATTTAGTAGAGTTTTGGAAATTTTTGCCATTAGATTTCTTGATATTCATTGTGGGCAATAATAAAGAAAAGAAAAAAGAGAATGAATGTTATAATTGTAGTGCAGGTCCCTTCGACAACTACTTGACCTTCAACAAGGTTTTGGTCTTATCTGACCAAGTGCTGTGGAGATGCATATCTCCATGTTCTGTGAAAGAGGTCTCCTGCTATAATTATTTCATAAATGGGTCGTGTCGATGATCGATGAGCACCTGTTCAACATGGATTGGATCGTTATTTAAAGTACGTGTAACACTTACTAAGCATACTTTATTAAAAATAATTCAATCTAGTATTTTTGGGACCCTCATTCACAAAATCCTATTTATGTATTAGCGAGGAAAACTTTTATTCTCCCCAGCCTCAAAGGGAACTCATTTCAGAATGTTAGCATTTATGGTAGAATTCTTTTTTCTTTCTTTTTAACAAATGTTAGTATTTAACGAATTTGTAATACCATTTTTTGGAGTTAAATAGAAAATAGAGTGAAATGTGTTTACTGTGAAGGCAGCATTCCAGCCAAAATTTTGCATAATAGGACTACGTATATTATGACTTGACGCATGGCCCTCAAAGTACAACCAGGGTTCTCTTTTCGGAAGTTCGGGGCGCATTGCCTGTCGAGTTATTTTTATAATGCAGACCGTCCAGTTCTCATTTTCAGTTTTTATTAACATTATTTCATGCATCAAATGCGGTTGGACAGGGAAGAACACTAGGCTGTGCTTATCTCCGATCGAAAATAATTTATGTATAAAAAACCATTTAGAACATAAGTTTTTGTTTCTCAAGGTATCCTTTTTTAGGTGATCTTTAACCAATTTTATATAGTGATAATGACACCACAAATACTATAACCTTTGTGCATGCTAAGTTGAATGTTACAACTTTTCTTTTTTCAACCACTTAAATACCATAACTTCTAAAAAAGTTCATTTGAGTATTATAATTTTCAATCAATCACTTAAGTATAAATAGTTTTTTTAAGTCGTTCACCTAAGTGCCGGAAATCTGACATGGTATAGCATTTTTGGTGATTTTTTTTTTTTTGAAATTTTTAATATTTAAGTGATTGATTGAGAAGTTTTATACATTCAAGTAATTGGGGAAAAAAACTCTGGCCATCAAATGGGTGTCGTACATAATTTATGACTCTCAAGAGATCGGAGAAAAATTATGACACTCAAGTGAGGATCGTTTTAAAGTTATAGTACTTGTCATATCTTCTCCCCAATTTATATGCCTGGGGAGCTTGGATGTTGGGTGCTCCTTTAGACGGCCACATCTCCCCATCGGACCTTGAAGGTGATTCCCAATCTTCGGCCGACGAGGGTAGCTTTCCTTCATCATAGCGGCCCTTGGGCCTGCCTAGGCCTGGTCCAAGCCATAAGGGCCGGAAGACAACTTTAGCGGGCTTTGACGGGGGGCATTCGATGAGAAGCTCCACCTTTGACCCGATTAGCCCCGTCCAAGTCCGGCCGGCTCCCAGTATTTTCGGTATATAAAAATTTTAGGTCCAACCTTAAGATTTGGCCTCCAAGCCGATCGCCTCTCGACTTCGTGACCTTAGCCTCGTGTCGCGGCTTTAGAACCCTCAGTTATAGCCTATGTAGCACCAACACGGACACGCGACACGTGACACGATACGACACGATATGCTGACACGTCTTTTCTAAAAAAATAGAGAATTCTGACACGTTCCGTATATTAAATATATATTTATATATAAATGCAAAAATAAATAATAAAAAGAGCATAGAATTAATTTATATTAAAAATATTAATTTAACATTTGTTAATATCATTCATTGTTTTAATTTGATGGAGATTGAATAAGAAATTCAAAAATTACAGACACAAAAAAGTAAATTTGAAGGAACATGTCATGTTTTCTTACACTTGTCGGAAATTAGTGATATTTTTTTATAGTCCCAGACAAAGTTCGGAGTTCATGATATAGGCGGCTTGGAGCTCCTCTACAAAACAAAGTTCGAGAAAAATGAAAATTTAGGACAAGAACTTTCGAAGTACAACCAAAGAAAAAGGAAATAACTAAATTTGCTATGGAAAATGTAAGAGATAACTCACAAGCTAATGACATAGACCAAAAGAGATGATTCATAGGCGATGCCTACGAGAGGCGGAAAGAAGCAAAAAAAAAAAAAATCACAACTTTAGTCTACGGGGGCGGCGGAGCGACGCCGGCAAGAAGAGGGGCGTTCCATCATCACTCACGATAATGTCAAAACTTATAGGTGAGAAACTTGAGAGTGAGAATTTTCTCTTTTCCCTTTTATTTTTGTCATTTTCATTATTTTTTCATATATTTATATTTTGACCCCTCAAGTATTGAAAATTTTTAAAATTGACCCCATGCATGTCAAAATCATGTGTCGAAATTTCAGACTCGCGTGTCGGGAAGAGTTGACCACATGTCGGATTTTCCAACACTCGTTGACCGCATGTCGGAACGTGTCGAAGCGTGTCAGAGCGTGTCGGACACATGTCGGAGTGTCAGACACGACACGAAGGCTTCCGGAGAGTGTCGGTGCTTCTTAGGTTATAACTTCTTGTATAAGGCGAGATAGCTCTAGCGAACCTAATATATCGCTCAAAACTAAAAGGCAACGTCGGTCTATAGAGTACCCCTCTATTTCCTAATTGCCCCCTCTGAATAATGTTTTAAGGGAGGCAGAAATTGAGGTGATATGTATCTATTGGATGTTGACACCTAAGAATTTGCCCCAAAGGTCATTCAACTTTTTTCCCTCCTAGAAATACTTTATTTATTAAATAGCATGTTCTTGCGTTTTATATTATTTAGACATTTAGTAGAGTTTTTAAAAAGAATTGCGATTAGATTTCTTGCTATCCGACATAGGCAATAATAAAGAAAAGAAAGAAGAGAATAAGTACTTTAATGTTATCACGCTCTTCTTTTCTTTGCATCCATTTACTTAAGGGTGGCTATGATCTAGCATTTGACCATTTACCAACCTATCAATTGTCCGTTGCCAAAACTTATTTTAGAAATTTCCATGCATCATCCCTCTTGATCCTATTTATTACCCTCATGTCTCAATTGGCTATAATCTAGACGCAAACTTCTATCTATCTGTGATCGAGAATTAGACGTTATCTTACTCATTTTATATTATTTAGACATTTAGTAGAGTTGTTTTAAAAAGTTGCAATTAGACTTATTGCTATTCATTGTTGGCAATAATAAAGAAAAGAAAAAAGAGAATGAATGATATAATGTTGTTGTTATGATAATTATCATCATCATCATCATCATCATTTTGCATCCATTTTCTTAAGGGTGGCTATGATGAAGCATTTGAACGTATACCAACCTGTTGCCAAAACTCAATTTAGAAATTTCCATGCGTCCCTCTTGTTCTTGTTTAGTGCCCTCGTGTCTAAAGCAGTTATAATCCATAAGCGAACTTCTATCTATTCGCGATAGAGTATTAGACGTTATCCTACTGATTTTATATTATTTAGACATTGAAAGATTGCGATTAGATTTATAGATAGTTATTATTGACAGCAATAGATAAAAAAAAGAAAAACAATGAATGATATCATGGTGTTATTGTTATTTTTTGCATCCATTTACTTAATGGTGGCTATGATGAAGCATTTGACTATTTATCAATCTCTCAATTGTCCGTTGCCAAAACTCATTTTAAAAATTACCATGGGTCCCTCTTGCTCTTATTTAGTCCGTTAGTGTTTAAAACAGCTATAATCGAGAAGCAAACTTCTATGTATTTGCAATCGGGTATTAGACGTTATCCTATTCCTACTCGTTCTATTTTTGCACTTGCTCGCGGTGAACTCCCGACGTTCTAATTGAAACCTAAACAGGTAAAAACTACAGTGGCCGCAGTCTTCTATACCGAGGCCCCGTGATGATGATATGTCCCTTTCAATTAATCCTGAAAAAGACCGGTCAAAAACAACGAATTGAAAAGGACAAATACATCGACGTGACCTGCCAAAAATGGACAATATTTCTTTTTTAATTGAGAAAGATGTCTAACCTAGAGGTCATTTCGAAATTTTCTTCCGACGTATGTAAAGAAATAAAATAAAAGGGGGGCATCGAGAGCTGCCCGCACGCTAGCTAGCTACGTCATCCTAGATCTGACCGATCAATCGTTAGCAATTTTGAAAGCAATCTCGAGAAAATATTGGGTGGGTTCAACCCTCCACGTAGGCGAAATGTATCACCACACAAAAGCCGACACGTGGCAAATTTGGGCCCACCTGTCAGCGCCCACTTCTCCGTTAACGCTCCGTCTCTCTCCCCTTTACTCTCTCTCCTCCCCTCCGTTTCTGCCCACGCCTCTCTTTCCCTCTTCTCTCTTTTTTTGAGAAAATTTCCCTCGTTAGTCTGACACACGCAAGGGAAAAGACAAGAAAAGCAGAGAGAGGGGGGTGGGAAAGAAGAAACGAAAGCGAGGGAGGGAGGAAGTCTTCTTCTTCGGTCATCTTCGATCGAGTATCCCCCACTCTCGACAACGCTGCTTCCCACCTCCTCGATGAGCCGCTCCTGACGCCGTTGTTTTTCTCGGCACGCCGCCGCCGCCGCTGTCCCGAGCGCCGCGGCACCCTTGCTCGCCACTGCGGACGTGACCCGACGTTTGCAACTTGTCACCGCCTCCCCTCTTGTAGTCAGATCCGCCTCCCTCGACGTTCTAGCCGTTCCGTCACCAACGTTGCTGATTCTATTCCACCATCGACGACGCTGCTGTTGTTACGCCACCGATGATGCCAACGACGACCTGGTCATTTGTCTCGTTTGTCCAAGCGGCTGCCCACAACGTCTTCGCCACTGCCCGCGACCCTCTCTCTCCCTCCTCTCTTTGCTTCTCTTTTCTCCAACCGCCACCACCGTCACTGACTCTCCTCCTCCTTCTGTAATAAACCGCTCCAAGTGCCGCCGCCGGACTCGTCATCTTCCTCAAGCAAGACGATCGTCAAGGCAGTGGCGGCCACTGTGGCCAACTCGCTAGTCATCGCGGTGATCGGACTCGAGCTCAAGCCATGGCAGACGCAAGAAAAAAGAAAAGAGAAGTGGAGAGAGAAGAGGGGGAGAAAGAGTTGTGGGCAGAAACGGAGGGGAGGAGAGAGAGTAAACGGGAGAGAGACGGAGTTAATGGAGAGAGTGGGCGCTGACAGGTGGGCCCAAATTTACCACGTGTCGAGTTTTGTATGGTGTTACATTTTTGCCTACGTGGAGGGTTGAACCCACCCAATATTTTCTCAAGCAATCTCAACCCATCTCGCAGTAGTAGTCTCTTTCGACTCACCTTGCGGTCAAATCTACTGCCGGTCATTGGATTTCATTGCTCATGAAGCCTTTGTTAGGTGCACTTGCTAAAGAATGTCGGCGGTCCTCGCCCACTGCCGACAATGGGTGTCCAGCCCTCGTCGGCCCTTCCCAAGTCCAATCTTCTTGATTTGGGTAAGGGAAGACGAAGAGGGGATGAAGAAGATGATGAACAGTGCAACTATAAAAAAAAAAAAAAAAAAAAGAGAAAAGAATAGAACAAAACGAAAATAAAAAAGAATTTTTTTGGACAAAAATACCCCTGATCAGGTTACCGAAATATGCATTGGAGATACATCTGTTCACCGACCGGCAAGTGAGATCCTTCTCTGGAATTAAATGACCACTTTGGGTCCTTATCTGAGACAAACTCTATTTTAAATCCTCTTTTGAGAACAAGTATGCACTTTGGATTCCTATTTGAGATTTTCCCTATTTTTAGAGAGTAGTGTGACCAATATTCATGTCCCAAAAAATGCAATTAGTGATGTACCCACCTAACAATCATTTGATCCACTCTATATGCCTTGTGGATTATATGTGAGATACCAGAAATAATGATATTTTTACAAATTAATCATGTGGGTATGCTTACCACCTATCCGTTCGCAATTATTAACCATAAACCGAATAAATAACGAGTTGGTGTTCGAGGTTGACGAGCAAATCTCGAACCTGCTGCTTGAGGTAAAAGAAATTGCGTGGTTGACCTATCTACTTTGAGAAAATTCAACAAAACGATCGTGCATCTTATTCATCATTTTTAAACGTGCTTGCGAGAAAATCGTTCAGCAAGGCGGCATGGATGAACAGTTTCCTTGGTTTCGACCCATCAAAATCAAGAACAGTGGGTAAGAATAGGACAAGACCGAAGGTTCGGATCAAGCAGTACTTCAAGAATATAATCGCGAGCGTGTGGAATGAATAACCAAGCGTGTCAAACTTGTCGCGTCTTAATCAAACGATGGCTCAGGAATGGCGTTGACAATTTCCATGGACACGGTCAAAGGCTAGTCTATATTTATACCCCACGGTTTCATGTGATCATGCATCGCAAAACGTGATATATCGTGCTGGTCTTTGAAACCCAACACCTTGACAAATCCCTCTTCATTTTTGAGCCGACGATGTCTTCACCTTCTTCATCAAATCTTCCTTTGAAAGCAATCCCCGGAGATTATGGCTTGCCTTTCGTCAGCGCGATAAAAGACCGGCTCGACTATTTCTACCACGAGGGGACGGATGAGTTCTTCCGGACCCGGATGCAGAAGTACCAATCGACGGTCTTCCGGTCCAACATGGTTCCGGGTCCTTTCATTGCCCCGAACTCTAAGGTCGTTGTGCTCCTCGATACCGTCAGCTTCCCGATCCTCTTTGACACATCCAAGGTCGAAAAGAAGGACGTGTTCGTCGCGACCTACATGCCCTCGACCAACTTCACAGGTGGATACCGCGTGTGTGCCTACCTTGACCCCTCCGAGCCCAAACACGCCATCTTCAAAGGCTTATTCCTATCGACCCTTGCAACCCGACACAATAATTTCATTCCACTCTATAGGAGTTCCCTATCACAGCTCTTCATTGAGCTAGAAGATGAGTTCTCTAGCAAAGGCAAAGTATACTTCAATGACCATTGCAACAAAATGTCCTTCAACTTCTTGGCCAACCTATTTTGCGACCGAGACCATCTAGCACCATCCTTGCGACCGACAAAGCGACGAAATTCTTTGACTCGTTTTTGTTTTTCCAACTTGCACCGTTGATGACCCTAGGGTTACCAAAGATACTAAACTTTTTGGAAGACATAGTCCTACACACATTCCCATTGCCTTCACTGTTACTCAAATGCGATTACAAGAAATTCTACAAGGTGTTTAATGAGAACGCAAAATCGATATTGGACGAAGCTGAGAGCTTGGGAATCAAAAGAGACGAAGCCTGCCACAACCTTGTTTTCCTCGTGGGCTTCAATGCCTATGGGGGCATGAAAAACACGATGCCAGCTTTGATCAAGTGGGTCGGACTTGCCGGAGAAGAATTGCACCGATGGCTCGTGGAGGAAATCAGGACCGTTGTTAGATCGGAAGGCGGGGTGACCATGGCCGCATTGGAGAAGATGAGCTTGACCAAGTCCGTTGTCTGGGAAGCACTGAGAATCGAGCCTCCAGTCGCATTCCAGTACGGCCACGCCAAGGAGGATTTGGTGATCCACAACCACGATGCGGCCTTCGAGATCAAGAAGGGCGAGATGATATTTGGATATCAGCCGTTTGCAACTAAGGATCCAAGGATATTCGAAAGGCCAGAGGAGTTCGTGGGCGACAGGTTCGTCGGGGAAGAAGGCGAGAAGCTGTTGAAGTACGTCTACTGGTCGAACGGGCGCGAGATCGATGATCCGACCGTGGGGAACAAGCAGTGCCCTGCAAAGAATCTGGTGGTGCTCTTGAGCAGGGTCATGCTCGTGGAGTTCTTCCTCCGCTACGACACATTCACAATCGAGGCTGGGACGTTGCCACTTGGGTCGACGGCGACATTCACGTCAATGTCGAGGCCACGAGTAGCTGAGTCTCAATCATATCCGGTTCTATCTTAGTTTTCGTGAAGTCATCTGCTAGGAGGAGGTCGTGGTTTAATTAGTTCGATTGGTTTGCTTGTGGAAGAAATTCTGGTGATTGTTCTATCCCCTTTACTCAATAAAATGTTGTGCGTAAAGATATCCAAGTTGTATCATTAGGTGACCAATGACAAAGAATCTAAGATCTTACATTAACTTAAAGCATGGAATAGGGCATAGTTGAGTTTTTTGTAAGCTAACATGGGCTTGAATTGACAAATTAGAGGAGTTCATTGTCCACTAATGTTGCTTGAATGGTTTTATTTTTGGGGATAAGCGTAAAAGACTTTGCCCATCAAGGGCAATCATAGGATGCATTAGACTATCCATCTATTTGTTTGCTTTTGAAATTTTAGTTTGCCTTGTTGGTACATGAAATCATCGGTCAATAATGGCAACCATATTCATCGTTCCGGTGATTGTTTTATCCCTTTACTCAATAAAATGTTGTGCGTAAAGATATCCATGTTGTATCATTAGGTGACCAATGACAAAGAATCTAAGATCTTACATTAACTTAAAGCATGAAATAGGGCATAGTTGAGTTTTTTGTAAGCTAACATGGGCTTGAATTGACAAATTGGAGGAGTTCATTGTCCGCTAATTTTGCTTGAATGGTTTTATTTTTGGGGATAAGTGCAAAAGACTTTGCCCATCGAGGGCAATCATCGGATGCATTAGACTATCCATCTATTTGTTTGCTTTTGAAATTTTAGTTTGCCTTGTTGGTACATGAAATCAACGGTCAATAATGGCAACCATATTCATCGTTCCGGTGATTGTTTTATCCCTTTTACTCAATAAAATGTTGTGCGTAAAGATATCCAAGTTGTATCATTAGGTGACCAATGACAAAGAATCTAAGATCTTACATTAACTTAAAGCATGGAATAGGGCATAGTTGAGTTTTTTGTAAGCTAACATGGGCTTGAATTGACAAATTAGAGGAGTTCATTGTCCGCTAATGTTGCTTGAATGGTTTTATTTTTGGGGATAAGTGTAAAAGACTTTGCCCATCAAGGGCAATCATAGGATGCATTAGTCAATACATCTATTTGTTTGCTTTTGAAATTTTAGTTTGCCTTGTTGGTACATGAAATCAGCGGTCAATAATGGCAACCATATTCATCATTCCGGTGATTGTTTTATCCCCTTAACTCAATAAAATATTGTGCCTAATCATCTCCAAGTTGTATCATTAGGTGACCAATGACAAAGAATCTAAGATCTTACATTAACTTAAAGCATAAAATAGGGCCTAGTTGAGACTTTTGTAAGCTAACATGGGCTTGAATTGACATTTTAGAGGAGTTCATTGTTTGCTAATTTTGCTTGAATGGTTTTATTTTTGGGGATAAGTGCAAAAGACTTTGCCCATCAAGGGCAATCATAGGATGCATTAGTCTATATGTATTTGTTTGCTTTTGAAATTTTAGTTTGCCTTGTTGGTACATGAAATCAACGGTCAATAATGGCACCCATATTCATCATTCCGGTGATTGTTTTATCCCCTTTACTCAATAAAATATTGTGCCTAATCATCTCCAAGTTGTATCATTAGGTGACTAATGACAAAGAATCTAAGATCTTACATTAACTTAAAGCATAAAATAGGGTCTAGTTGATATTTTTTGTAAGCTAACATGGGCTTGAATTGACAAATTAGAGGAGTTCATTGTCCGCTAATTTTGCTTGAATCTTTTTATTTGGGATAAGTGCAAATGGCTTTTGTTTTTTTGTTTTTTGTTCTTTTTTGGTCGAAAGGATAAAATTCATTCATGAAAGTTAAGAGCACAACCGGCAGCCAAAGCATCTGAATACAGTATGTCTAACAAAGCAGAAGGAGGTGAAACGGGCCAGTTAAGGGGAAGTGTGCCATTTTTGTGGGCCTTTGCAGCCCAGTCGGCCACAAAATTAGCCCCCCTTCGACAAAACCTAATTTGCAGATTGGAGAAGCCTTGAAGGAGAGTCGCCGCTTCAGCGAAGATGGATCTGACCTCCCATGGTGTAGATCTTAAACCTTGGATTGTTTCCACCAGAATTTTTGAGTCAGATTCAAGCACCATCCGATTGTGTGCCTTGCTCTGCTCCAGCAGGTAGTGAAGAGTGATTGTTAATGCTTGAAATTACGCCTGCAAAGTCGACGATGCGACAAAACTCCTGGTAAGGCCATCTACCAGTTGCTCTATTTGGATGTGACCAAATAGTTGCTGTCCATGAACAAAGTAGAAATGCATGTATTGCAGTCTCTGGTGCGTTGGTAGGACATATTGGGCAGATTGGATATGAGGTGATGTGGCGATGAAAAAGATTAGCTTTGGTTGGTAGAGCATCATGGCTTAGGGACCACAGGAATAGCCGTATTTTTGGGGAAATCTTTGGCTTCCAAATTTTCTTCCACAGAACATCTGGGACTTGAATAGAAGTAGTTGCTCTGTTTTGAGTACTACTGAGGGCTGTTGTTCTAACTGATTGGTAGCCACTTTTTATGGTGTATTTGCCGTCTGTGGAGTCAGTCCAAACAATTTGATCATTTGTGTAATTGGGTCTTATTGGAATGGTAAGAATTTCACTAATAGTGGAGTCATCAAAGTACTTGTTTAAGAGAGGAACGTTCCATGTATTGTTGTTGGGGTCAATATAATCAGCCACCAGCTGGGGTTCATCTCGAAGAGCTGGACCGCCCAAAATTCCTTTTGGTAACCGACGATCTTCCCTAATTCTGATTTTGCTCCCATCACCCACCGCCCATTGCAGTCTTGGTAAAATTAAATCTCTTCCTACCAACAGGCTCTGCCAACCCCACGACGGTCTAGTTCCTTTCGCAGCATGTCTAAATTCACATGAATGAAAATAAATACCTTTTGTTGACACCTAACTTTTGGCAACCCATTTAATCATTGATCACATTAAAAAATTAGGGATCAACCGCAACCCCTAAGCAAAAATATAAGTTAATTGCATGGATGTTAGGAGCATTATCATAACAGTGAGTCCACGTAAAGTTGCAGTGCATGGATCTCGTGCGAAATTCGGACCGCATTCAATATTGCGGACAGGGAGCCCATTCACGTATGAACTTTAAAAATTGGCTTGGGCACAAAAAAAAAAAAAAAAATCCAAAGGGCTGACCAATGTTTCTGCTGAGGAAGATAACGAAGAAAAATGAAATTTGGAGATACTAAATGTATATTCTCTTCACACATATCTATAGCAGTATATTTGGTTTGTCTTGAATAGAATTGCAAAGAGGGCAATTGAATAATTCGGCAAGTGCAAGAGGTGCGGGAATCGTGAAATAAGATAATAACAAATTATGCTTCCCACAATTCAAGATAAATTCACGCCGATAGAATGTGAAAGAGAAGCAAGGCGGCGACAAAATATCGCCTACTCTTATTGATATTTCCAATTCGGTAACGCAAGGAAAAATATTGAGGAAAACACAGGATACGCATGCAGAGGTAATGGAGGAAATGTGTATTTCAACGATTCTTTTTCTTATATAAATTTCCTCTTTTGCAATACAAAGTAGGCAGCATAAAAGGGGAGGCCACAGAATTGAATGGGGATTTTTTTTTTTGGCATTCTTGATATGAGAGAGAGAGAGAGACACGTGAGAGAGTAAAGAGCGTGGGTCTTCTTGGTCAATTCTAGGCCAAGACTCACGCCGACGCTTCTACCACGGTGCTTTCATCGTCCGCGATACATTGTCAATGAGCTGCCATCCTGTTGGAGTTATTACTCGACCGCTTGACGACGCCACCGCAGCCCCTTCGTCGATGACGTCACTGCAGCTCCGCTCCTCGTAGTTGCTGTTTCGACTATTTCCCGAACGTTGCCGTCGCTGCTTTCCCCTCGTTGTTGCCGCGCGCTGGCGCCATTGCTCCCTGGCCCATTGCCGCTGATCCTCCACCGACGAACGCTGCCTGGAGCTACCCCTCCACGAGGAGATTGCTGCCTCATCGAGTCGGCAATCTTATTGTTCTTTCTATTTTGCAGCAACTCTCCTTTTTGCCGTTCTAGTCTTCTTGTGGCTGCCCCCCTGCTGTGCTGGTCATCCTCGTTGACTTTGTCAAGCCAAATCAGTGAAGCATCAGCCACCACTCGAAACTTGCTATTGCTCACTGAGCGAGACACCATCCTTGAGCAGCACGTCATCTTGAGCTGCCGCCTGTGAGTCATCCCGCCGTCCGTTGTTTGACCGAACTCGACAACGTGGTCCACGTGACACCAAATATTAGGTAAGAATCTCGTTTAATTCAATTTTCATATATCCTTATTGCCTAATTTATGGGATTATATTGTATGAATATTTGAATGATGCCATCATATCCACAAAATACCGATTAGCCTTTTAAATTGGGAAATCTTCCTAATTTCGCAACGTACATATGATTGACGGTCCGATTTCACGCTCGAAATACGGCCCGCAATCGTACGGAAAAATCACCAATCCGATCTCATGCTCGAGCTACGATTCGTGATTTTATTAAAAATTGGCCAATCCGATCTCATGCGCGAGATACGATTCGTTAATTTATTTCTTGAAATTAAATGGACATGGATGATATCTTGCCTGATTTGTGGCTGTGCTGTTCTGGATGCCTTTATTTGATTGCTCCTGTAAAGGAAAAACCCAAAAAATATTTGAGTTAGATTAGGTTCATGTTAGAACATTACTTGTTTTAGGTTTATTTTGCATGTTTAGAATAGGAAATTTATTTATTTCGAATTTCTTAAAAAAAATACCAAAAACATTAATTTAGAATGTTAGATTTTCTTTTCATTAATCTGGATTGCATGTCTAATTATTCGGCAATTTTAATTTCGAATTTTATAAAAAAAAAAACACAAAAGTCATCATACATTTGTCATGTAGAATTAGGGCACCTTTTGTACGTCATTGCATATTAGGGCAAAATTGCACTTAGTTTAATTCTAGATAATATTTATCTTAATTTATTATAAGTTGAGATATGAGATAGATTACATTTTAGGATTATTTGGGTTAACATAATATTTTAGTTTAAATTAGGATTTGGCTCAACCTAATTCCTAATACAAATTGAATAGGATCTTAATCTAGTTAGATAATTTTCACATTTTATCTAATTCCGAATTTCATGAAAAATACAAAAAATGTCTTAGAATAAATTAGTTTTATTTTCTAGGATAGATTGCATTCTTTTAGGAAAAAGAAAAAAAAAAAAAAAAAGAAAATGTCATATGCACGTCATTAGGATTAGATTCATTGAAATGCATGTCATGTATTAGTTGTTGTTAGGTCCATTCAATTAGAAATTGCATGTCATTAGAATTAGGTCATTTAATTAATATTGCATTGCATATTGCATGATTTCCATTAATTAAGTGAAAAAAAAAAAGAAATTGCGTGTTAATTAAAAATCATATCTAGGATTGTTGATGTGAATTCTGATCTAACAACGCAGATACTTTCGTTGCTACGAGATAAGTCCTGCAATTTATTTACTGCTCTACTTGGGTGTTAAATTGGTGGTTTGCGCACCCATATGATCGCCTCACATGTTAGGGAAATAGATTTAAAATCAATTTAAGCTGCCTGTAAAAATATTTTTGAAAATAAAAGAATGATACCGAAAGGGCATTAGAGAAATCTAGTGTAACCAAGTCCCCATACCCAAAATCTCTGGTTCGTAGGAGTAAAATAATTCTCCCGTTATTTTACTTGGGTTTCTAATCGACCCACCAAAAAATAGATTAGTGGCGACTCCTAGATAAAATCTATTTGCATGTTAAGAATTTGAACATAAGTCGCGAATTGGTATGGGCTTGGGAGAGCCCGAGCTAAGTCTAGGCTTAGCAATCCATTAGCCAAACCCTAGGTGGTTCACCCAAAAAATTGGTCGCGACACCTTTGAATAGCATGCTCCAAAGGGAGGAGGGTCGCTGGATTAAACGCCAGGCTTGCTTCGCAAGCATTGCCCTATTAAAATCCATAAGATCTCTAAAGCCGAGTCCTCCTTTACTCTTACTATTTTGAGCTCCTCCCAACTCTTCCAGTGGATATCAAGTTTTGTACTATTATTCTACCACCATAATTGAGCAATCTTCTTCTATGGATTTGCAAATAGATTCGGGAATTTTAAAGATAGACATAGCATACTGAGGGATCGCTTGGACAACAGACTTAATCAGAATTTCTTTGCTGCCCTTTGATATTAACTTTTCTTTCCATCCTTCTAACTTTGAATGAACTTTTCCCATTATCCAGGCAAACATTTCTCTTTTTGATCTACCCCAGTCTGAGGGATCCCTAGATATCTGCCGATTTTAACCATCAGAGGTACTCTAAATTCATTGGTCAAATTTTCTTGTAGGCCAATAGGGCAATCTTTATTGACAAATATTCCAGATTTACTCCTGTTTACTTGTCTTGTTGCCAAACAGTATTGATTTATAATGTTGGAAAGATTTTGACATTCCAGCACCTTATCGTCTAAGAAAATTATGGCATCATCTGCAAAGAATAAATGAGATAGGGTAGGACACCACCTGTTGAGCTTGATGCCTCTAATGTTTCCCATATCGAGAGCCTGATGGATAAGGTTGGACAGGACATTTGCCAGCAAAATTAACAAATAAGGAGAAAGTGGGTCTCCTTGTCTTAAGCCGCGTGTTGGATGGAAGTAGTTTAAAAGTTCGCCATTGAATATGATACTGAAAGAGACTGTTGTGATACATTGCATCATCCATCAGACCCAAGTGGTGCGAAATCCTATCTTTAGGAGATAATCTTCAAGAAAATCCCATTCCACTATGTCGTATGCTTTCTTCATATCCAATTTCAGAACTGCCTTAATATCCCTTTTTCGTTTCCGAATCTGTAACTTATGAAGCACCTCCTGGACTATGAGAATATTATCCTGGATTTGACGACCACTCACAAAGGCGCTTTGTTCAATGAAAATTAGATCTGAAAGCCAGGGTTTGAGCCTATTAGCAAGTATCTTGGAAATAATTTTATAGACATAATTACATAAGCTTATAGGGTGATAATGATCTAAATGTTCTGGATGTGGTACCTTGGGAATTAGAGCGATGATGGTCTTATTAAGCTCCGTTGGCATAACTCCCCTTTTGAAGAAATCCTGCACCGATAGAAAAATATCCTCCTTTAAAATATCCTAGTGCATTTGATAAAAAAGGCCATTTAAGCCGTCTGGTCCTGGGGCTTTAGTTGACCCCAATTGAAAGGCTGCTCTTTGAACCTCTTCCTGAGTTAGTTCCGTCGTCAAACCCTCATTCATCTCTATCGTGACCACTAGCGGGCATTGATTAAGGATAGAGCCATAGTTGCGATGACCCGTTGATTGATAAAGGTTGGAATAGAAGCTTACCATCATTGCCTTTAAACCACTTTCGTCGTGAACCCAACGATTGTCATCAGTCTGAAGCATTCTGATTCTATTTCGCTGCCTTCGTTGGAGAGTAGCTGCATGGAAAAATTTGGTATTTTTATCGCCCCACTTTAGCCAATTGATTCTGGATCTCATCGCCCAAAATTGTTCCTCTTGTTGCCATAGTCTTTGAATCTCTACCTTTAGATAGTGGATTTGTTGTGTATCAATATTTCTATTTGGTTGATTAACAATTGTTTGAAGCTGATGCTGTAAATGGGAGATTTGATGACGAGCTGCAGAAAATTTCGATCTACTCCATTTCGCAAGTGCTGTAGAGACTATTTGTAGTCTTTGAGGTAGATTGAACCTAGATGTCTGGACTGAATTCCAGGATTCAAAAATAACCTCACCGCATTCCTTATCCTGCCACCAGAACGCCTCGAAAGAAAAGCGCTTAAGTCGACGCTTTGGAAGAGCTTCAGTAGATAGAAATAATGGGCTGTGATTCGAGCCCACTGTAGGTAAAGCTATAACCTCAGCTTCTGGATAAGTCACCTGCCAGTCCAAATTACAGAGGACCCGATCTAACCTTTCTTTCACCAATTCCTCTCCCTCCCGATTATTCATCCAAGTAAAGGCGCAACCCTTATAAAACGTCTCTAAAAGATTGCATTCTGTTCGGGTCAGCTAATCGTTTACCTTCTTTTTCCCAGTGGTAAAGAACTTCATTAAAATCACCGACACAAATCTAGGGTAATATGTTAGATAGTGCGATTTGTCTCAGTTTGTTCCAAAAAAGTTGACGTACTTGATAGATTGAAGGTGCGTGGATGCAGGTAAGATGCATAGTCTTACCAGTTCTTGTATCCATACAAAAGTAATCAAACATGTTCCGGTCTGACCGATTCATCAGAATATTGATGTGAGCAAGCCAAAATAAGGCCATACCTCCTGCTAGGCCAAGTGGGTTGAGCACGAAAGAGTTCTGAAACTTAAGACGATACTACAATCGTTGTAAAACTACCTCTTGCTTTTTGGTCTCCATAAAAAAAAAAAGATTAGGCTCTTCTTTTGCCACAAGGGCCTTTAGGGCTCGAACTGTCACGGCCGAACCCAAGCCCTGACAGTTTCAACTAAGTAGTTTCATTTGTCACTAGGTGGCTATTGAGGGCTAGCCTCCGAAGCCCGCTGCTCTACTTCCTCAACCAACATAACAAGTGTTTCCATTAGCTGTCTTTCATCTAGATTTTCCACTATTGTAGTAGGCATCTCATATGGAGTGTATCTTTTTATTTTCTTTGAAATGCTTGCCTTGGTCGATAGTCTAGTGTTCTTCTGCTTCTTGGGATTGAGATTGACTCTCGTTTGTCCATGTAGGTGCTTGTGCTGCTCAATACCTGAATTTAGGTTGCCCTTCAGTAAAGGTAAAGGGAGAATACCTTCAGAACTGATAACAGGGGTTGCTGCTTGTTGCTGAATTCTTCTGTCCATCTCGATGTTGATGTCTACATCATACTGAAGACCCTTCATTTTTAACGGTAACATAGTCTTTGCACTTACTGATATGTCTGCCCGTTGTGTATTATCTGGGATGTGGTGCTGAAAAGGTTGCTGCAATTCTTCCATGTTTGTTTCAATGCAAGGGGGAAGTGCTGGGATCAAAAGGGTAGAAGAAGTTGACGTCTCTGGTACCACCTCATCAGTCTGTTTATCCTTGGGCTCATAAAAGGTAATCCAATAGGGGCTATACTGTTTTACCTCTGCGCGCAACCACTGGCTATACGCCATTTTTTTCCTTTCCTTCCATCTTAGCTTCTGTAAATGGGATATCCTTGCAATACGTTGCATAATGGCCAATCTTGCCACATGAATAGCAAAAATGAGGTAGTCTTTCGTATCGAAAATCCAACCAGATTACTTTGCCTTCTGTACGTATGAGCTGTCCTGTTTTCAGTGGCTCTTGTAAGTTGAATTCTACACGTACCCTGCCTGCTTTAAAGGTTGAGTTTTCTTTGGTGTCAAGCTTGACTTCCATCACCTTTCCCACATTCTTAACAGCCTTACAAAGCATATCATCGAAACACCATTCCAGCGGCAAGCCATATACTTGCACCCAGAGAGCACAAGTGGAGAACTCGTAACAATGCAGGGGGTATTTGGTTTCCAGGGCTTAAATATGATCAAATGACTAGAAAACAACCAAGGTCTGCCCTCTAAAATCCTATTTTTCTCGCTTTCCGAATCGAACTTGGCTACATATATACCTGCTTCTCGTTGAGTAATTTCTACTTGCTATGTTCTCCAAGCCCGTTTTAAAGTATTCTGAAGAGCCTGTAAATTTATGGAGGGATTTGAGAATATTTTACCTACTAACATGAGTTTACATTCTTCCACTTTTTCAGGGGCGGCGAATCTTCCCAATCTTCAATTTCCTGTTCAGACCAAAGACGCCCCATCCTATGGCAGAGAGCAGCAAGTCGGGAGCTGTCTTCTTGGTCTTGGGTATCCATTAATGCAAAATCCAGAGTAATTGACGCTACAAGTTGAGGTTAATAGAGACAAGGTAGTGCATCTATCAGGTATAGGCGAGCCATGCAGGGTTCTTCGAGAGGGATGTAAGCCTAACCAAAGTTGGTGAAATAGGGTTCTGTATATAGACCATATGCATGTCGAGAGAAGGTTGGAGTTTAGAAAGGGTGATGGAAGAAGCTAATTTCCTTCGCAATACTTGAAAGCCTATGGTATTAGGGTTTGATTGTATGGGTAATTGTTGTATACTGGAATTGCGATGGAGAAGACAGGGATGAGCAATGGAGATTAAATAAGTTATCTCCGAAAAAACTGAAGACAGTTCCGAAAGAAGATACGGAGAAGGAGAAGGAGGGGAAGTGAGGAGATTGGGATGGAGGATCATGAGAATTATGGACAATTAGGGTTCAGAACAGGGGAATCTACACAATTAGGGTTGAAACCCTGGACTACCATGGTGGTATGAAGATCAACGGTCAACTATGGCAACCATATTAATCGTTCATGGGTGACCCTGATTAAATTCTTTATAATGTTTCATATATTTCTCTTTACATAAAAGTCAAATAAAAGACTTACGAGATTCACAAAAGTAAAAGATAAGAGTAACCCCAAATAAATAATTTGGGAAGGTCAATAGGTCTTAAGAGGCCAGTTGTATTTTAGGGGCATTATCAAAAATCAATAGTAAAACATGTTGTGGAAGCAAGCGATCGAAGGAATAACATAGAATATATAATTAAATTGGACACTAGATTTACGTGTTATCTATGGGGAAAATAGCAACGAATTCCACTGTAAATCAAACGATATAATGAAAATTACAACCATATTCTAATCACTCATATACTCTTAGTGTTTCATAGTTCCTAATTATATCCAATAACTTATGCAATATTTAACCACAATAATTTCTCGCAAAATAATCTTTCAATCTCACAACAAAATTAAACAAATTTTAAATTCATAAAATTTAATCCGCTATGAAACACTAGCGGATCTTCACGAGGATGTAATCGCCACAAACCCACGTTGAAAATCTCCTCTGCCCATCAACAACGGCGTATGGAAACAAACCCCTGATATCTTATATATGAGCCAAGCCACCGCCTAAGAGAAAGTGAATATTGATTGGATCGGTCAAAAAGTCGACACCGAATTGGAGAAGGAACGAAGTCCAACTGGACTTTCCTTTTTCGTTGTTTTCTTGTTTTGATTTTACCAGAGTTGCAGACTCTCTCCAAATCAACGAAATCCAAATTCAAATATGGACTTTCCAAATTGAGGCACGTTCAACTGGATCGGGTTTTGTTTCTGAGCTCAAATTCGAGATATAAGTTCAACAAAACCAATAAGCCCACTCTTTTAATTTAATAGTATACTATAGATAGTATAGATAGATAATACATGATGTTAGCCATTGAGATACGAAACCTCCATTCTAAGGTGATTTTACTGTTTCGTGCATGTACAATAAGAGTTTTTTCTTGTTGATAAGCAACTTGCTTGGCCTGTCACATGTGAATGACCTATCGATACATTCAAAAAATTACCGATATTGTTTGAATTTTTTTTCATATTACCAACTACTCCAAAAATCAACAACATTTCTTTCATCACCAATGTATGTTATAGTTACTGATTTGTGTACAAATTTACCTGCCTTAACTTCAATCGCTTACCATGTTTACTTGATTTTTCCAAATTACTCAATATTTAAATAATTTACCAATATCTACATGAGTCAGTTACCAATGTATTAAACTTATAAAATAAAAGTTGGTAATTTCGTATAAGAGTTAGTAGCTTTATTATATGGTAAATTATCAGAACAAGTGGCATCTAGGAAACAATCAAATTGCTATTCCAATCAAAAACCTATTTATAGATTTCATTATATCCTAAATCTTTCAATTGGTCATCTATAGTCCTAAATCTTTGAGTGAAATTTCAATCAAGTCCTCTTGGTTAAAATTTATATGAAATTGCTGAAGCAACAGTTTAGTTATCCCTAACCATCCTACATGAAAGTTAGTGATCTTATGTGACTCTTCTAGTTTGTTTCCTTTTTTCCCTTTCTTTTCATTTTCCCCATTTTTTTTTTCTTTACCATTTCACAGAGGGTGAAGGATGACCAAACCACTCCGAACAGTAATCTCTTGTTCGTGCACAACTCGATTTCACATTTGGAATCACCATGCGATTTTCAGTTACTACAACAAGTCACGTTTGGCATACGTCTTCGCCTTCTTGTAAATCAAGTGTCTTTAAGAAAATTTGTTCAAGAGATTGTTGCGTGAGAAAATCCTAATTAAAGATTTTGCCAGTAAGAGATTAATGGGATTGCAACATTATTATCTTTAATGATTCTAGAACATGACGATATGGCCTATTGTACAAAATATTGTGAGCATACAATAAAATAGAGATTGACATTCTTTTCAGGATTTGGTTCATTATATAGAGATGATAACTTGCTTGTATTTTGTAATTCAATTCAAATGTCATAGCCTAAGTAGCACCGACATTGATACGCGACACACGACACGACACGACACGACAAGCCGACACGTCGTTTCTCAAAAAACAAAGAATTCTGACACGTTGGGACATGTTGGATATTAAATATATATTTTATATATGCATAATAAATTATCATTTTTATGTTTATTTCAATCAAATTAATTTGATTCAAATTCATAAATAAATAAATAAGCCTAGAATGAATTTACACTAAAAACATTAATTCACAATTTATTAATATCATTCATTATTTTAATTTGACAAATTCAACTCTATCCCAATAATTCATAAAACTTGAAGAAAAAACAAGCAATCCACATTCTGGACTCGCATGTTAGATATGTCAGAAGAGGAGGGAAAAAAATTCAAGAGATGAATTATATATCACAGGAAGTAAGGGTCAAAAGAGAAAAGAGTACTACGTTTTTCTTCTTTCATCATTTATTATTTTTAGTATTGTGTTTTATTTTTTCACATATATATTTTGACCTCTCATTCATTGAAAATTTTTAAAATGGACCTCGATTGCGGAATTCACGTGTCGAAAACTTGTATGTCGGAATTCCGACTCGAGTGTCGAAGAGTGTTGGGAAAGTTGACCAGGTATCGAATTTTTCAACATGTGTTGACCAAGTGTCAGAGAGTGTCCCAGAGTGTCGGAGAGTGTCAAACACGTCTCGAAGTGTCAGACACGTGTCGAAATGTCCGACACGATACAAAGGCTCTTAGAGAGTGTCGGTGCTTCATAGGTCATAGCGCCTTCAAGTGATTTGTACACCTTTGAATAGTATTTACTCTTTTGATCTTATTGTTAACATTAAACACATAAATAAACAAAATCAGATAATGGAATGTTTTATATTTGTAGATCTCTTGCTAAAAAACTCGACTCCTCCTCGTTGTTAATAATCGTAATTAGTTGAATCAAAGAAAGAGATATAAACAATGGAAAATACTAAGTTTTGATTTGGACTGCTAATATTGTCTTTTATTTGTTAATTATGCTTATTAATTGCTATATACACAGTAGATTCCTGTTAGTGACTAACTTGGCTCATTTAATCAATTAGGTTATCCATCATCCTTTTTTTTTCTTTAAATAATCTAGGAGCACATACATGGAGATCTAGTTACTTAGTGGCTCACAAAACACCCAACAAACCCAATAAACCAGTTAATTTTAGGTGTTATACTAGTACAAGCGGTGCTAACCTAAAGCAGTGTGCACCCAGTCGGTGGGATTGTGATGGTTGATCTCCCATTCCTTAATTAGAAATCATTTAAGGCATAATTAGTAAAGACTATGCTAAAGTCATGTTCCTACCTAAGGTAATGTTGTCATTTATTAATTATTATAGGTCTATACGTAAGGTCACGATCTTGGACAGGAAGTGTTAGCCTCTTGGATCCTCTCAACAAACTGATAAGTACATAGAACAAATACAATAGATTAACAAAATTATAAGGAAAAAGAAAATCATTGAAAATTGAGAAACTCAAAGCAATTTGTTTTACTATATAACAACTTCTCGAGGATGGCAAGGACATACTAAATTATAGATCAAAAAAGTTTTTTTAAACACGGAAAATAAAAAGAAACGGTTAGAAATAATTTATACTTTTTTGGACGATGATTTTTTCTTTTTTTACACTTCTCTACAAAAATTTTTGTTTTAAGCTGCTATATTGCCTTAGAGATTTATGTATTGGTGCTAGACTGATACTAATATTGCGTGTTTTTCACATATTTTAGACAAATTAAATAATTATCATGATTATTATTAATTTGATATAACCATATTTTTTTTAGAAAAGTTTGTCTTTAAAAAGGTAGGTACATATGAACGTGCATCGCCTGATCCCCAGACCAAAATGGATAACTAATTCACCAAAAGCAATAATTCAAACTTTGTCCGTCATACATGTAATTTATCTTGATCCCCATCTAAAGTGGCTAATTAATCCACCAAATTTTGACATTTTTGCCTCAAGACACCTAGTCCGAGTCCACAAAGTCACATGAGGATTGCTCAAACCATTTTGCATGGGGCCATTTTTTCCTCTGTTAAAGTATTGAAGGCTTATTAGTAACATTATATTATGGGCAAGTTTCACCCCAAATTTATTTCAGCTACGAGGCTCCTTGGTTCGTCAGGTTCACGTGCCGTGTTTTAATCCTATTTGCACGAGAGGGTGTATACAATGATCTCACAGCTCTTATCTATAAGGCTCCAGGAGCTTTATATTTCTGGAATCTCTCTATACTGAGCGTTTTAGACTCATGAGTTGAACTTTTTAAGTTGTATTCCAGGTAAGTTTTGCCACACACTCCCTTCAAGCGTGAGGCTTCTCGTTCGCCACTTTTATGTGTTGTTTGCAATTCTTTCACCATGTGAGAGGGGGTATTATAGTATCCCGCATTGCTTGTCTAAGAGGTTTTAATGAGCTTTGTAATCATAAAATTTGCTTCCACTTAATGATTTAAATTTTTGGATTGAACCTTTTAACTTTGATCATCCTTTTTTTTTAATGTTTTTTATTGGTGGGTCACGAACATTGACACCGTCCACACCTAGTTATGATTAAATTGGTATGTGATTAATAATCACTATTTGTAACCCGTTAGTAAATTATTACAGGAGGAAAACTTAGCCAGAAAAGAAATCTGCTGCCGGGCTCTTTTGGAGTTGGTGCCCTGGGGGGTCGGGGTCTTCAAATTCTTCGTGTTGCTCGGGTAGACTTTCGACAAATAATTTAATTGATCAATCATGACTCTATCATTCTCTCAGGCTTAATTATAAAAATAAATACTTACTCGCCGTGTAAGAGACAGTGATTCAACTATTGGCATTTTAAATGCGTGTTCAATAGTTGCTCTCGCTCAATCATGAAAGCATTTTGGGGGAAATTTTTAATTCAATTCGAAGAGACCTTGCTTGAATCATCCATCAACATTTTTCCCCTCAATTTTCATGTGGTTGTGTACTGGGTGATGTTTATGAACGTGTGCATTACACATAACGATTTAAGAATAGATTACAAAGATGATAAACTGACATACTGGATTTTAGGTCAAAGATTAAACCAATTAATCATATTTAACATCAAATTAGGACCAATCAAGCCACCTATTGATGTAAGAATGAGATACGGGGAAATATAACAGGAATCAGAATGAATTTTGAAGAAACTAATTACGAATTAGTTCTTAAATTACTGCATTTGACAATGAGCAAGGATTTTTTTTTTGTCTAACTAACTCACTCTTAGATTTTTGTGCCACCTCTTTGCAAAGCATGGGAATCGAATCCTACACTTGAAATTAAATATCCTCACCCTCGACCTCCATGAGAAGGTGAGGAATCGAACTTCCCATCTCCTCTTTCCCACATGAGAAGGCTAACCACTAAGGCAACCCCAAATGATTCATGGCAAGATTGGAATGTAGCTTTCCATTGGTTTGACTTTTGTCATTTCAAGTTGCTATAACAAGAAAAATTAATGTTGTTGTACACACAATAATGATTTTTTTAGGCCTAATTCCCTTAAAAAAAAATTATTGTTCTAGTCCCAATTATGTTATGAACTTTTTTTTTTATCTAGAAAAAAACCCCTCAATTTAGATCCAATCATAATCTCCTCCACTTTTCTTTGTCTAAAAAAACCTTAACTTTAAGTCTAATCCCAAATCTACCATGAACTCCTTTTTGTCGAAGAGAAAAACTCTCTACTTGAAAATCACCATAAGTCATCCCTAATTTTCTTATCCTAGAATGGTTTCATTTTGGAGATAATTTTCCATGTTACCTTACTGATATGGATTTGTTATCGATGTAGAAATGCCACGTCAAGTTGGGACTGGACCATGAGGGTAGATTTGAGAATAGATTGAAAGTTTATGATTTTTTTTTGACAAAACAAAATTTGGGACTAAACCTACAATTTGGGATAGATTTGGGTCTGGACCTACAATTTGCATTTTGCATAGACAAAAAAGTTCAAGATAAAATTGGGACTAAACCTAAAGTTTGGAGTTTTTTAGGGAATTAGGCATTTTTTTTATGGAAAATAATATATTTATTTGCCACCATCCTATTTTCACTTTCAATCACCTTCCCATCTCTAAACCATGTCCAACAGGGCAGTGCCTTTGATGATGGAATTATGGTCCTAAATTGAGCAAATTGGGCTTTATCTCTGCTTTTAAACATATCAATCAACTTAGGGTCACATGATGATGATGATGATGATGATGATATCACTCAACTTTCAAACTTTTGTCAATTAAGTGACTTGATTTAACTTTCATTTTCAATCTAAGTCTCTTCGCCCAATTAACCGGAGAGTTCTATGACCAAAAAACCAAAAGCAAAATGCTATGAAAAACATGCAACCAAAAGAACAAAATAACATAATAAGGAAATAAATAGAACATCCAAACACATGGTTTAATCTAGCAATGGGCATCGGTCCAAGGTTGACCCTAGACCGATCCAGGACTAGCTCGATTCCCAAGGGCACTGGGTCGGTCCTTGGTCTTAGGATCCTTAGACCTCGCATCGTGTGAATTGATCCTCGATCCTGAAAGTTTAGGATTGGTCTGGATTGGACTAATCATGTACATATTATATATTATATATCTAAGATATTACATATTATATGCTTTTGTCTACTCTAAATTTTAGTGCATCTTCCCATGTTCTTCTCACTCACCTCACTAGCTTGCTTGCCTCGCGGTTAACCTCTCTCTGCTCGCCTTCCTTCTCACCTCTATTCCCTCATCTTTCATATTTGTTTTTATGGTTTGTTGCTTTTAGCAAAGTGTAAATTTATGCTGTTACGTTATCTTATATTTATGTTTGGTGGTTATAGTTTGATTGTCATATAACATTGTTGATGGATATGTAATTTGAAATAGCACGTTTGTTCTTTTAATGAAAACAAAAAATGAAATAAAAAATGATCGGTTGGTTTAAGGTTGACCCTAGAATTAGACTGAACCCATAAGGTCGATTTAGTCATTTGTCCCAAGCTCAATAGAGTCGGTTCTAGGTCCCAAAAATTAGGGATCGACTTTGTGCAGGTTGGTCCTTGGGTTAGGTGCTAGACTAACCCAACCCAGATTATGCTCACTTCTGTTTAATCAGTTGGACCTATTGAATTGGGAGAGGAGAACAAAATTTTACTTTAGCTTAAGCAATATAATAATGATTTCAACCACACTTGAGGCATCATCCTTGTTTTCTGATCCCAATCACTCCTAATAACTCACATAGGTTTTAGCTCTCATAATGCCTCACAAGACATTAATCTTTAGCTCTCATAATTTCTTGCGAAATAATCTTTCAATGTACAAAAGAATTCACTAATCTTACCACAAGATGGGCAATTTCTTCGCAATGGAATCACCACATAATTGATAGTTATGGCCAAAAGCTTCTATGCTCTCTTAGAGCAAAAATCCAAAATCCACCTCTTATATATGCAAAATTTGGATCCAAAGTACTAAACCCTTTTAGGACATTTCTGCTCAAACTAGGAATCCAATTCAAACATGAAAACCACCCAAAATAAGAATCCTACTCAAATTAGGATACCTACTTGGATTGGGTTTCATTTACAAGCTCAAACTTGAGATATATTCTCGATGATCTCCACGTTGGCTTGACCCTTGACTCAAGTCACAATCGCTTTGCTAAAATCTTAGCTTTTCGCTATTGCCCATCATGGATTCATTCAACCACCACAAAGATCTTCCAAATCCAAGCCATATGTGAACTTCCTAGTAATCATGGACTTCATCAGAACGCCAACTCTACTAGCATAAGAATTTTTAGACATAGCCCCTTTTATTCTTCTTGAGATTTGGTTTATAATATAGTGACGATAAATAGCTTATATTTTGTAATTCAGTTCAAATGTCATATGGCCTTCAAGTGATTTGTACACCTTCGAATGTTTTGATCTTATTGTTAACATCAAACAAATAACTAAACAAAATCACATAATGGAATGTTTTATATCAATAGATCACTTGCTAAAAAACTTGACTTGTCGTTGATAAAACTCATTAATAATCTCAATTAGTTGAATCAAAGAAAAAGATATAAACAATCGAAAATATTTGGACTGCTAATATATATTTTTTTTGTAATTATGCTTATTAATTGCTATATACACAGAAGATTCCTCTTAGTCACTAACTGGGCTCATTTTTAATCAATTAGCTTAGCCATCATCCTTTTTTTCTTAATAATCTAGGGGCACATACACGGAAACCCAGTAGCTTGGAGGCTTGGGCAACCCCCAACAAACCTAATAAACCAGTTAAATTTAGGTCTTAGGCTTGTATCGGCGGTCCTAACCTGAGCAGTTTAGGCCCAATCGATGGGATTTAGACGGTTGATCTCCAGTTCGTAAATTAAAAATCATTCAAGGCATAATTTTTAAAGGGCTATGCTAAAGTCATGTTCCTACCTAAGGTAATGTTGTCATTTATTAATTATTATAGGTCTCTACGTAAGATCACGATCTCGGGTAGGAAGTCTTAGCAGATTCTCTCAACAAACTGATAAGCACATAGAACAAATACAATAAAATTAACAAAATTATAAGGAAAAAGAAAATCAATGAAAATTGAGAAACTCAAAACAATTTGTTTTATTATATAACAACTTCTCTAGGATGGCAAGGTTGATATTAGATTATAGATCAAAAAGTTTTTAAACACAAAATTAACAGCTAGAATATAATTTATACTTTTGTGGACCATGGCCTTTTTTTTTTTCTTAACAATTCTCTACGTAAAATTTTTGTTCTAAGCTGGTACATTGCCTTAAATATTTATGCATTGGTGCTAGATACTAATATTGTGTAAGTTGTATTTCACATATTCTAGACAAATTATCATGATTATTATTATTTTGATATAATCATATTTTTTTTGAAACGTTGTCTTTGAAAAGGAGGTGTATATGAAAGTGCATCGCATGATCCCCACACAAAAATGGCTAATTAATTTCACCAAAAGCAATAATTCAAAAGTTGTCCATCAGACGTAATTTATCGTGATCCCCAGCTAAAAAGGCTGTTAATCCACCAAATTTTGACATTTGGGCCTCAAGACACTTTAGTCCGAGTCCACAAAATCACATGAGGATAGCTCAAACCATTTTGCATTGGGCCATATTTTCCTCTGCTAAAGTATTGACCTCCTTATCTACGGGATTTCAACAGGCCTGTTCTTTAGACCAAAAAAAAAAAAAAAAAACAGGCCTTGTTCCATGGAATCTCCCTTCACTTTTTCTTGTCCGAAATAAAATCTCTCTTCACTTAAACGCTTTACCTTTTGGGTATAATTTTATAACATCATATTATAGGCAAGTTTCACCCCAAATTTATTTCGGCTATGAGGCTCCTTGGTTCGTCAGGTTCATGTGCCATTTTTTTAATCCTATTTGCATGAGAGGAGGTATACAATGATCTCACACCTCTTATCTATAAGGGTCCGGGGGCTTTATATTCATGACATCTCAGTGGTTAGAGACTCCCACGTCATCTGCTGACTTAGCATACATGTTTTGGTCTTAACCACTCATTATTTGGCACCTGTTCACTGACGTGGAATTAAATAAAAATTTAAAATTTGCCAAAGATCCATTTAGCCTGAGCCATGGAAGAACTTTGAGCAATCAAGTTGCAGCACCGCTCCTCATCGTGGCAACCAGCGGAGTCGCCGGCACCGCTCCTGCGTGTCTAAGACGAGCTGCCCCTTCTGGCATCGCTCGACGCCGACGACGGACATGGACGAGCAGCGCAACGCCTGAACGCCTTCCGCCGTGGAAGACCAGATCTTGAGATTTTGAGAGCGACGCCGACAAAGCGACGATGGCCATGGGCGAGCGACGCTATATCCTAACACGATTCCGGATCTGGAGGTCATTGCAGAAGTACAAAAAAAGACGGGACCAGAGGTAGCTCGGGCCGACAACTAGTGACGCCGGAATGGGTTGTCCATCATCCATGGCTTAGATGGGTTGCTTGCGCCTGGTTTGTGGCCTTGAGCAAAGTGGGTCTCTTGACTTGACCTCAGCCAAAGGTTATGGGGCTTTAGAAGACATGGCCACAAGCTTCCAGTCTCGAGTTTTTAGCCTTCCTCCTCCTCCATCATCCGTGGCCACAAGCTTTGCTTTTCCATGGCTCGCAAGATGGCTCGGCTTGGACGGGGCCCCGACGACTCCGCTGGTGGCGATGGCGAGCAGAGGTTCTGCAACACCGACAAAGCATAAAAGCTTCGGTCGTCGGCGTCGTTCATCCTTCAAGAGGCTGCGGGAGGGAGGAGAAAGAAAGGGGAAAAAAAATTAGATTTTTGTTTATTTCCATGTCAGCTACTGAAGTGGCAACATGAACATGTGTCAAATTGTAGTGGTTGGAAGTAAATGACATACATGCCAGGTCACCAGATGACATGACAATCCATCTCTAACCACTGAATATCTTCTCGTCTTGCCTTGCGGTGATCGCCATGACTCAAGCCAGAAATGTACCAATGAAGGGAGAGGGGACAAAAGAGACGAAAAATTATGTTTGTATTTTTTAATTACAAACCAGTATACATGTGCCAAGTTTTAACTGGGTATGAGTAAAATATGCAAGCCCCGTTAGCAATTGAACTGGCGCTTTGAAACCACTGGTGAGAGAGAGAGAGAGATCACTTTTGCTGATGAGACACTAACTTTGCCAAACCAAAGTCTGCAAGTTTCACAGATCCACGCGCATCAACGGGTATGTTTAACAGATTAAATATCCCTACTGAACGAAGGAACTGGAAGCATGAGGAACCAGCATAGCTGTGAGTAGAATATATAAAAGGTTATAATCACCCTCACAGTCACGAATATTGCAAATTTACATTTCCACCTTCTAGCATCCGCATAGTAAATAATCTTGTCTAAGCTAAATATTGCTGCACGAGCTCATATTATTACTTCATTGTTTGCTGATTATCACAAGAAATCTACTTCTCATAACACTACATTTTGGTTCAAAGATTGGACGACTCCCTTGTTTCCAGAAAAGTATAAAGATAAGTAAAAGAAGTATCATCAAAAGGCACCAAGGGAGTGTGCCATGAAACAAAATATATAAGTTTTAGCGCGCTTGTTGTGATCTCTTTCCTCAACAAAATCAACCTTCCATCAGAAATGCGAAGTGTGAATCACTATTTCAATTAGTAAAAACTACTAAGGCAAAGTCAAGCATCTTTCCTATACTTGCGTACCACATTCTGGTCATGAAGATACTTTAAACCATTTAAAATTTGCCTAGTGTATGCAGAGACATGTGAACCACTCAACTTGTATTTGTCATAATGCTTTGCAACTTAACCTTTGGTCATGAGCTCAAGGAATATGTAAAGCTTCTCATCATCCAGGAGAGAGTAAATAAAATTATACTTAACATATATCCAACCCAAAATTTAAGTTATCAAGCGGTGGAAGAGAAATGTATATAAGGCACATTGAAAACACATCAATAAGCACTGCTGAATACTTTAAGACCCTGTCAAGTGAAAACTGTTTTGAGAAGTGCACACGGAATAGATGAAAAAGAGCCATGCACGGAAATAAATTAAGGTAGAACATAACTCAGAAACCATGTTCAAATGCAAAAGATTAAGCTATTAGATGGAAGGAATCTACAACAAATATAAGACCAATCGAAACCCCATAAGTTAATGACATGGGATATTTTAGCAAGATTCATTAGAGACAACCATACCAAAAAGCAAATAAAATGAAACAAACTATATCAGTGAAGTTAACGTTTTATTCATCCTAATGAAGCTGGAAGTCTAGGCCTCACATCTTAAACATCTAACAAATCAATGGATCATGACAACACCCATCCCATAATGTGCCAAGACAAGAATCCCCTAATCAAGGCCCTGAGGTTGGTTATGCTTCCTGAAGTGCACTTCGGAATTAGAGTACCTGCTCAATAGCCAATCAGTGTTTTCAGTGAGAATCTGTCTGATTGGGAAAAATTTAGCAAAAGTTTACATCAGATCACAATTTAAAAGCAATTTTGTGAACTTAAAAGGAAAAGATAAAGCAAGAACGCATGGGACCGAGCCCTTCTTTTTGTTGGTTTCCTCACACAACACAAATACCCAAGTTTTAAGTGTTCACCACTGTTTTAAATTGCAGCAGCGCCAACAAAAGCAGTTGCATAGTGCATTAATCCCTCATTCCCACAATACAATGTGGTGGATTGTAGGTGTAGCAAACCAAATTTTGTTTGACAGCAACAATCTTTTGCACGTTTCATCTCCAAAAACAAGTCACGTCATGGCACTTTCTTAGAATCTGATGCTTCTTGCAAAACTATGTTTCGAGAAAAATTAACGGGAAGGTACTACTCGACCTTTAAAGCCACTAAGATAGGATATACTTCCCTCCCTTGAATAATGATCATTTCCATTTTCAGTTTTCTCTACTTGCAGTGGCAAAGAACTATATGATGTTGCATAAAAATGTGTAACAAAATGACGCTGGACTAGAATCGATGGAAAAATTTAGCTGGTGGAGGAACTACATTGTTGTTGCCACAGCCATGACCAATTATAGACGAGGGAGGGACGCTTGGCGCATTAGTCATGTGACTGTCAGATGGTCAATTAAAGGATATCTAATGAACTAAATGACTTCACTTTCTATCCTTGTTCCCCCCTTTATGTTTTATTAGTCAGGCTGTCGTTTCTTTAAGCCTCAGATTCCTGTTTATTAGTCCTGAGAGTTTGACCTGAATCTTCAGTTTGCAAGATGAAAAATTCATAAATTATCCACAACTGGAAAAAAATGAGTTGATTACATTACAGGCTCTCTTTAAATGGGAGCAAAAGAATTGCTTTCATATATATATAGAGAGAGAGAGAGAGAGACTCCATAAACTGACGTCTGCTCTGCATATTTTCTTTACTCATATAGTTACTATCTTCAGTAATTGTCAATTCATCACGAACTTTTCCTGTGGTGGGAGGGTACCTAAAATGTCTGTCTGTTATGAGAGGCTGTTACTGCTGACAAACCGCAACTGCTGTGATCTTATTCATGCAGTGATGATGACGCTACAACTATCTCGTGGCTGCAATCACTGCCATGTTCACCAAAACTTTTTGCTCAGCTCTGGTGATATCATAATCGATGCCAAGTGAAAGATACTGCAGAAGGCAACTTAGAAAGAAGGAAAATACCTTCTTAGTGCCGTGATATGGAACTACGTTCTCATGTTGAAGCTGACTTAAAAGAGAAACTTCCTCAAAAGAAAAGAAGGAAAATACCTTCTTAGTGCAGTGATATGGAACTATGTTCTCATGTTGAAGCTGACTTAAAAGAGAAACTTCCTCAAAAGAAAACAGAGTGTAATTTAAAAAAAAAGAATCAAAATAAAATCTATTGAACTCAGACCAGATTTATGGTTGTATACAACGGCAGTCTTATGAATTATTTTTCTATATAAATCAGCTTGGCTGTTATAAAAAAGAGATTAGTCAAGTAGTCATGCCTAAGGACCAGTTGACACGATACAGAAAGAAAAAAGCTATCACCTGCTCAATATGCAATAAGCTCTGTTTCCCTTGGCTTCCTTGATCTAACAAAGATACCTCCTTCACAGCAAAAAAGAATCCATCACTGTGGAAACAGAGAAGCATGAGAGAAATACTTAGAATATAAATGCCAATTCTTTCGTGAATGCTTCCTTGACCAGACATAGTTAAGCTACTTCTTGCTCTGCAAATGATATAAAGAATTAAAAAAAAAAAAAAAACCATAGTTGCTCTCATCAATATAACTAAAATAGTTCCCTAGCTTTCAGCATTTGATTTTACAAACAAATAACGGCTTCTAAATCATGTTTTCCATACATGCTGATTTATCACACTATCCATTCTTCAATAAAAGAAAATTAAAATTACTCACTATTCAAGCTAGTAACGTTATAGAAAAAACAATGGACAGCTTAATTGACTTGATTTTTTATATACTAGATCTGTACTTCATCAATTTGTTCGATGATAAAGAATGGTCTTCAATAAGGACAACACCAATCATGTTAGAACTCCAATTCCAAATATGAAGATCAAGCACTTTTAAGCAATTGGATAATTATTTGTCATGTTCGTTTAAAGATGCCTCATGTCAACCAAATGATAACATGTTCTAGTGTATACGGATGCCATCCTATTTCCAACCCCAGAATGCATCACTCAGAAGCGCAACGAAACTTCAAGTGAACATCATATTGGGTGAACGCCGATTGTGATTCGCCCCAGAAGATGCTTATAGCAAGAATGACTTACTGATTATCAAGCAAAAAAGCGAAGGAATCTTACTCGGTGAAGGCTTCGTAGACAACTCCAAATGACCCACTTCCTAACTGCTCACCCTTTTGCCGTTGGGTGATCCTTCGTCTGGCACTCCCATCGTCTACCCCCACCAACTTGCTGTCCAGAGGCCTTTTTTTTTTTTTACTTACTTCAAGCTTAAGCAGAACCTCTCTCACAATGAGATCAATAACTTCACCGTGGTTGCCACAAACCAAACACTTTTACCAAGAAAATAAATAACAATCTCACTAGTACTTCCTAGCAAATCGCATTTGATTTGGATCACTATTGCAAGTCTCAGTTAAATTCTATAAAGCCAGAAGAATTTTGGTGTAATAGACTTCGCAGGATATGATTGGTGTTATGAAATTAAATATACAACATCCCCCTATTTCTGAGAAAGAAGACGTTTTTTTGGGGTTCAAATTTCAGACATCATTCTGGAATTAGATGAAATTCACTCATATAACTATCCCTAGACAAAATTGCCCCGCTTATGTATGAGAATTGGCGAATTGTCTCTGTTTTTTTTTTCCTTCTTTTGGGTGAGACATGAAACTTACTACTCGTATACCATAAAGCCATTTGTATATGACGCATTGACCAATATATTTCATATTGAACTTTTTAACCACTCCATCTAGTTTTCACTGCCATAAACCAGAACCCTAAGATTTCATTCGTTTCGTGGAAAATGTGATAATTCTAGAATATATTTTTTAGAAAGTCATAAGAAGTTGACAATATTTTCTCGTGTTTGGCTGTAACGTGAAAATGAACTTGAAAATATTTTCCTTCGTGTACTCCTTTTTATAATTTTTAATTTATTTTTCTTTTTTTTTAAATAAAAAAATTATTTCTTTTCTTCTCTCTTTTCTTTTCCCTTCTTCTTCGTTTGCTGGGGACCGACCATAGGTGAGCTTGAGCTCACCCAAGGCTGGCAAGCTCAAGCCTTGCTAGCCTCGGGCAAGCTCGTCCCTCACCTCAGGCCAATTGTTGGCTATCGCTGTGGCCGTTGACTAGCCGAAGGAGGAGGAAAAAAAAAAGCTAAAGATTTAATTTTTGCTTTTAAAAGAAGAAAAGAAAAAGAAAAGGAAAAAAAGAAAAAGCAATTGAAAACAAATAAAAGGAGTGTATGGAGGATAATGTGCTTAATTTGGGTGGAAAAAAGAGGAGGGAAAATGAATTCCTCTTTTTGAATGTGTTTTTCCATTGATGGAAAGTGTTTTTGAGCAAGGATATTGATCGTGCGTGTTTGTAAATGTTGACAGATTTTCAAGGAGCTTTTGCTAATTTGATTTTGATGATCAACAGTCCCAAATACCGTCTATTTCCAGCTTAATTGTTTCTTCATTTTTATTTTTATTTTTATTTTTTTTATTTTTTGCATTATTTAGTTATTCGAGAAACCTTGGCAGAACCATTAATCTACCAAAAAAAAAAAAAAAAAAGAAGGAAAAAGAAACAATGCCTTGATGTACATGACCAAAAAATTAATAACAATTACAGCAACTGACTCTGAAGTACTGAATTATATGAGAATTAGCTAATCTTCCTCTTTAACTGTTTAAAAATGACTTCCTACATCTTAAAAAAAGAAAAAAAGAAAAAAGAAGAGAGTGGCCTATGGCATAAAAATTATAAGTTGAACATACAGATACCTAGAGCTTGTCCTGGTCTGAGTATTTTGATATTGCTCACTTCGGATAGAAGTATCATATGCATTGGAAATCGACGTGGCACACAATTGGGTTTTCACAAAATGGAATTAATTACATGGGACAAAGTGACAATATATTTCGTCTGTGATGGACCTGGGACAGGGGGGGACATGTCCTCAAAGAAGAGCAAACTCCATTACTTCTCGCAATTTCACCAGATTTCCAAGCTCGATCACATTGTGAATTCATTCATCTGTCTATGCTTGAATCAGTCACCTTTTGTTTATAGAATTGAGCACGAACACTTGGAAACATCCGAAGATGCGTTTCGTGGAGGAGACTGCACGAAAAGTTTGTAGTGTCAAGGTAAGCTACTAGATGATATCGTATCCAAACTTATAATAGTAAACCATCCAAAGATGTAGTTCAACTCCTGTGAGTTTTTGTCGTTTTGTTAAGCTAATAGATGTCAGTTTTTGTGACAAGATGATAGTATATTCCTTCTAACAACAGTGACTTACTTCTAGAGTGGAGCTCAATGCTGGATTATTGAGACCCCATAGTCAATGGTGAGTTCTGAGAACAATCGAACGTCTAGATCACTATTTTTTCTCCATTCTACTAGTATTGCAACGTAAGAAAATTTAAATATCATCCAACCGATCCGCTATGAAGTCTGATCATTACAATGCTTCGCATCGTATTTAAGGTACAATATATCTTTTTATTTACTTACGGATTATGCAGAAAATTAAATGAACTGGTCATAATTAGTTTGTTGATAAATAGTAGAAATGAGCGCAATAAATAGTAGAATATGATTTTATAATAATTTACTAGTCATATGCCTCTTTGTTTCATTTTCATAGACTAGTAGGACACATGGATATTTGGGTTTAGGTAAGCTTTTTTTTTTTTCTTACTCCAGAGATATTACTTAAACCTAGTAATAAATGTACGGGTAAGATCGATTCCTTTTATTTGAACAAGTGATAAATTTTTTAATCTAACTTAACCTTCTTGATCCAAAGATTTTCATAACTTATATCATTTTCACATATGTAAGTAGATTAATACCTAGGTTCGCACATCACTTTAAAAACTAATTATGATAATACAAACAAGTGCTAGCATATCTAGCATAATCCATAGCTTTACTAATTTCTTAGAATCCATATGAAGGAACTTGATGAATTCAACTTAACTATCCATCAATTCAGCATAATGATTGTAACTATCCATTGATTTAGCATAATGATTATATACTATTACCTCTGGACATATTTCACCTACATTTTGGCTACTTCATATTTCACTCTAATCAGATTCAGCTATTAGGATAACAAAATAGTATGTTCATTGTTTGAATAAATAAATATGAAGGTGATATCATGAACCTTATGTTTTGAACACATCTTTTTTTTTTTTTTTAACGAACTCTTATGTTTAATAAACCTTGGCAGGAGATGAATATCAAGCAATATTTAAATTTGGACAAATGATATAGTTGGAGTGTCACGCCTTGATCCTCCGAGCTCGTGCTCATCCCTCAGCGGTCGATTAAATAGCGAAGTCCCAGGATGCGTCGCCGACCCATTCATTTTAATACGCATGTGGAAGCGAATAATTAATCTCCAGACAACACTCAAATGGGATAGAAAAGTAGGGCCATAAATTTTACAAAACCAAACCACACTTATATACACATATCAAACTATGTCATATACAATACTAACCGATCTATATACAATGTCTGCCAAAAGAGGGAGGGGTAAAGACTACAGGTCCTCAAACATTCGAGTCCTCCTCAGAATACACCGAAGACTCTGGATCTGACAGGTTTGAGTCCACCATCGAACCACCTGGAGGGTCGACCATACCCTTTCTAAAAGCTACTTCTAGCATGTACATGGGGACCTCAGATTCGGGTATAGGACCCTCTCTCTGTCCATTCCGCTTTTGACGATACCATGATCTGTATTGATGGGGTGCCTTTCTGGGTAGACCCGCATCAATCCAGACCACGGACTTCATGAGTTCATATACCAATCCCCTTAGGTCTCCATGAAGCGGAATAAAACACTTCTGCTCGGTAACCTTCTTTGGCTATCCAAAATGCTCGGGAGGAGCTGCCATCTAAAGACCTGAAATGTTATCTCACAATGGGGTGAGACGACGTCTTAGCAAGTTCACCCCCTAAGCTCTAACTAGGAAGAAAATATGCCCTGAGGGCTGCCTAAGCACAAGCACAAATCAGAGGACTTACCTTGGCCTCAGTCCCTTCCTGCAAGTCAGTACAATTTATAAATTCAACGAACCACTTCAATGCATCAAAGCATCAAATCAGATCGGGTCATCGATCAATCGACTCAGTCGATTCTATGTCATCAAGACCATCTCTCGGCCAATCCAATCAACACTATCTATCAAGTCCGATCACATCAAGGACTACTCACCCTAAGCTAAAGATAGATAGTTAAGCTACCCATGAGTTGATACCCACGTATACTGCTCACCCTAAGCTGATATATCGAAGCCCTCAGGCTGATAAAGTATATGGCTAATGCTCCCCAAAGCTGTGCGGTACTTAATTGCTCACCAAAGCTGTGCGGTACTTAGGGTATATTGCTCACTCTAAGCTGATGTATCAAGCCCGCAAGTTGATATAGTATACCACTCGAATCAATCCACCACTTCACCATTTTTATCATACCCAATAAAAATAATCGTGTGTGGGTACACGATCGGCCTCAGCCAAAAATATAAAATTTTTGCTTTATAAATTTTCACTAATTATATAGTCGATAAAAACATTTTTGACGTTGTGAACCGACGCCTGGTAATTTTCTAATTAATTACTGAAATTTATAAATTTTGGGATAAATACCCAAAATTACAATCAACACACACATCCAGATAAATAATCCAACCACACCATTACAATCAGCATAAAATTCTGGTCACCGGCTATCCTGGTCTAGTTTCCAAAAAATAATAATTAATTAAATAATTACGAAAATTAATTAATAAATACCAATAAATAGCAAAAATGCACACTTAGGCCAGAAAAGCCTAATTAAATACCGAATGGGCCCGGAAAAATTTCGAACCTCGCTAGATAAATACTACGACTTATCTACTTGCTAATTGCACTATTCTAACCACCTAACATGTAATAACGGTTAATTAAATTAATAATATATTCTAATTATCCATATAATCCATGCTTAACTTAAACTAATCAACCCTTAAGCATAATTAACTCCCTAAGAGGAGATTAGTGAGTAAAATCACTGGATTAATGATCCAACGGGTTCAGTTCAACGGGAACGCGGAGATGATCGACAATCTTCAAAGCGGGAGCACCTTTCGAGGTCGGAAGGGCTCCAAAGCGAGCCAAACAGCAAGCCGCAAACCCGGGAGCTTCGGTTTTATGGTGGGCCGAACAAGGCCGGACGGTGGCTGGTTGGCGCCGAAACGGGCGGGGAAGAGGGAGACAGGCTGCAGCAGTGCTCGGCGGGCTTCACGACGGCGGAATGACGACGATGGAGCTTCGACGGGCTGGATGGTGACTTGAGGCAGTTTGGGGATGGCGAGACCAAGGTGGACGATGCATGAGGAGGAGGGACGACGCATGAGGAGCTCGCGGCTGGTGTGCGGCGTGCGCGGCGAAGCGGTGGACCTGGCGGGCAGCAGGGGCCGTCGACGGTGAGGAAGGGTGAACTGCTAGTTCTTCTCTGGACTTTGAAGCTCTCTCTCTCCCTCTGGAAATGGGGGTTGATGGCAAGGGAGAAGGAGGGGGACAACCTTAGCTTGGAGGGTCCCATTTGCTTCAATCTATCATTTTTGTTCCCTTGGCCCTACCCCACCATGGCCAGCTGGCTCCTCAACCACTTCCAGCTCACCAAGCTACCTAGAGAAGCTATTGAAGAGGTCCAAAAAGTCATGGACCAAGGGGCATACGAATTTTGTACAATTTTTCCACAATTGGATCGATTCCTCTTCGATCAGACTCAATTTCAGCCTCATAAAATCCACCAACGTGTCCTCGCTTAAATTGGCATTTTTCCTTGCCCTTAGAACCAACTTGCATCCGAATTTCGCAATAAAAAACGGTCTTATGAATTTTCCGGTCGAAAATAGCCCTATTTTGATTTTTCTCCGAAAATCTCGGTTTGTAGAAAAATCTTTGAAGGGTGAGTCGACGTTCCTAAAATTTCTCGTGACATGACAGAACTTTCAATTTCTGAAATCGGATTCAAATTCGGCATTAATTTCAATCTGGCGCGATTCTAGCGTGACCTAGCCTATCAGGTAGCTTTCAGAAATTTTTAATACAAATGACCCGTGGTTGATTTTCTTCGAGCCACAATAAACCTCTTCGACACATTGGCAACTCCCGGTGGTTGTGAAAATCTCGAGGTTTCAAATACGGACACAGGGTACCAAAACGATAGAAAAATCAGTCTAGTGCCGATCGACGAGTATTTTTCAATTTGGTGGAATCACCCATGTTTAACCACACATCTCAATCGAACCGACCTAACTCTGATCTCTAATCGATCTTTACTGTGCTGTAATGATCTCTGCAGATGAGGACGGTCGAGTAGTCGATTCCTGGTCGAATTCTCAAGTCTAATGCGTTAAAATTCCTTAATGACTTCCCCAGATAGTCTAGTTATCTCATGAGTGATCAGCTTTGAGAATATCACTATAGGCGTGTCGATGAAATGCTTGATTTATTTAATTGAAAACAGAACTGAAAATTTTAGGATGTCACATGCAATATTTCACGTGATTGCCTTCAAAGGTGAATTCCAAACCATACAGTTATAATTTGCTATGATTTATATATGTGAAAGATTTGAGGGGTTACAAATTGGGAGCCATGAAAATGGAGAAAACGTGAAAAAAGGTATACCAAAACTGAGTTAGTTTCATATGATTTTTTCTATATGTTTGTTCTTTTAATGTTAAACTTCAAAGAAAAAGTGTAGTTACAAAGAGAAATCTATTCCAACAACCAAGAGAAATTGAGCTTCTATTTCACCCCCCCCCATGTGATTTATCTTTAGTTGATGAAATATTGATATGATTATTTTCGTGTTTTTATAAAGGATCTTTGTTATATCCACTACTAGCGCAAGAAATAATTTAGACACTTCATCATTGGATGATTGACATGTGAAAAAACTTATTACAAAATTAAATCCATACACATATGTTGACCATCAAAAGATGGATGGTTTTTTTTTTTTCCTTTTTTTCATTGATGGTGGACCTAGCAATAATAAGATATGTATTCTAAATGAGTTAATACATGAGAGAGAGAGAGAGAGAGAGAGAGAGAGAGAGAGAGAGGCAAACGGAACAAGAGAAAATAAGGAAAAGTGATGCCTACTACATGCGTTTCTGAAAAGTAAAATTAGGGATAAGTGTACATGATGTTATAAAACTTGTCACAAAAATGCAATTAAATTCTAAATTTCATAAAAAGTGCAATTAAGTTTTAAAATTTATTAAATTAATGCAATCGAATCATTTGTTAACTCCATCCAACTTGACTAACGGAAGATGCCAATGTGTTTTTTTTTTTCTTTTAAATTTCTCTCCTATGTGGTGATAACGTGACTAAAACATGAAACATAAGCTAAAACGGCATCATTTTTGTCTAGACAAGATTTTTTATACAAATTTTATTTAAAATAAATTTAAAAATAATATATATATATATATATTTTTTTAAATATGGGATGAAAAACCAAAAGACAAAGGCTTAATTTACCTTTTTAAAATTTAATTTAAATAAAATTTGTATAAAAAATCAAGTTTAAACCAAAACAATATCATTTTGGCCACATCATCATCACATAGGATTGAAAAAGAATAAAAAAATGTAAATTCTGCATTTTCCATTTACCAAGTTAAATGGAATTAACGAAATAACTTGATTGCACTAATTAGATAAATTTTAAGAATTGATTGTACTTTTTGTAAATTTTAAAACTTAATTGTACTGTTGTAAAATTTTTTAAAACTTTCACAGTACTTATTACATTAAATATATAACATATATAAAGTCAAGGGTAAAGGAAGGCACACCTTGTTGAGTGTGTTCATTGTCCTGCAAAGAATCATTTCTTTGTAATCTCTATATGTCCCCTCATATCTACTTAGTTTTGCGCATGTCAATACTGCTATCATTCATTTGGTATCTTTGAGTTGGATACATTAGTCAATGTTTCCAATGATCCACACTCTTGAGAAGCCAAAAATATCCGAGCACTCCAATTCTTCAAGGCCCTCAACACCACGTAGCCCATTGCACTTGTAGATCCATAAAGTCTTCAACTTCTCTGAGTTTGATAAACCACACAATCTTCCTAGGGAATTGCACCATCCAACTATAAGTTTCTCTAATGTTTCCATCATACTGAGAAATCGAATTTTAAGTAACTTTGGGCAATCTAAAACTCTAATTTCACTTAGCTTCCTCAAGTTTGATGAAATCATTGACAATTCGCATTCTATCACAGCCAAATCTCTCAATAGCTCAAGTCCATCGAGTTGAATTTCCCTCAGTGAAGAGTGATAAAGACGCAATTTGGTCAAATTTTTGAAGTTGGAAAATTGTGGTCCATGAGTTACTGAGTCAAACATGCCAAATAGAGAGAGTTCTCTAAGTCGAGGTAGGCAACCCAACTCCATTAATGGCATAGGAACATTTGAAAGGCCCTAGTTCAACTTCTCTAGCTTAGATAACTTTCCAACCCATTGCAATTGAAGAGTCTGAATTGGGTTTGATGCCTAAGCAAGTGCTTGTCCACAGTCGTTAGACAAATCCAATTCCACTAGATTTGGGAGGTTATTGAGATTCGGAACTAATCGCAATGATGTCGATCGAACACGTAGACAATTCAAACTTGAGGGAAGTTGTGGTAACTCTTGAAGCTCATTACAATCATTTAAATCTAGCGTTTGGTCACGTGAGCGAATTGATTGACATCGGCACTGAACAAACACAGGTATACGATATGTCTAGGTTACTTAGAGACAATAGTCCACCAATTTTAGTGGGAATTCTGCCTACAAGTTGTCCACAACCATAGGCATGGAGCTTCTCCAACCTCTCTAGCATTCCAATACTAACAGGTAACCTCCTTATTGGACTATATTTTATACTCATCACCTTCAGTTGCTTTAGATTTTTTATTGAATTAGGTAACTCAATAATGTTAGTCCCAGAGAGATATACCTCTTGTAATGATGTCAAGTTTCCTATTGATTTTGGAAGCTCCGTCAAACTTTGACATCGATCGAGTGAAAGAAACTTGAGTTGCATAAGCTCTTCAATAGAAATTGGAAGTTCCACAACTGGCGTGCCTGATAGATCAAGGAATGACAGGTGTCTTACATTGCCAATAGAATCAAGTAAACTTGTAATTTTTGTGTTCGCTATATTAAAAACCGATAATGATGCTAATTTCCCAAAAAAATATGGAAGTTTCTCCATTTTGTTGCACTCTTTCAAAGAGAAGTGCTTCATATTCATCAGTACTCCAATCTCTTAAGGTAAAAATTGAAGTTCTTGACATCGAGGAATGTAGAAGTGAGTAAGCCCTTTTAGCATCCTAATAGTGTAGTCAACTTCTTGTAGCTTTGAACGTTCATGAAGAAACAAACTCTCCAAACTTAGGCATCCAGAAAAGTTTGGCATTCGCTTCAATCATTCACATCATGAGAGAGAAAGAACTTTCAATTTGTTTGCCATCTACATAAGTCGCCGAAATATTATCAAAGGGGATAAAAAAGAGAATACTATGTTGAGAGAACAAAAGTACGAATTCACACCTTCAAAATGTTCCATCCACCCCACTTTTTGGTGTTTTCATTGTCTGAAAGTTTGAAAACTACTATACTTTTCAAGTGCAAATTGGCCATTTTACAATCTAAAGGAGGAGAATCCCAAGAAAGCCATCTTAGCTCCTGGAAATAATTGTTGATGTCTCCAACAAAAGTCATTGGTCTTAAGTTGAGTAATTTCAAATTCAACATCCTCTCAAGTTCTTTACCCACAATCCTGACGGGACTCAGGTGATGTTTAACTAGATTGAGTGCTTGAACTTTATCATTTCTCTACCAATAAAGACCATCAATGGGTATGAGCTTGCAAACCTTAAATTCGTCCTTTACAAGGGCCAAAATGAAATTTTTAAATGGGAAGTACAAAAAAAATTGTACATTTGTTAAGGTATGGATCTTATTTTTACTTTACCTCTTTCGACCTTAGTACTTCCAGAGCTTCTTCGCCATTCCACAACCTCCTACGCCCTATTAGATTCCAAGGAGATTCTTGGCAAACAATGTATCTTCCAAGGTCTCTTAGTTGATCATGCATTTATATAACTTTGCCATGAAGAATTTTAGTTAGACACAAATCAGTAAGTTCTTTTAATGAGCTATGTGGGTATAGATTGCAAGTTTCCCATAAATAGGTTGCCCTCAATTTTTGTTCATTTATGAAGAAGCAGGCGATATCGAGAAAAATTTCTTTTCCCACATTTGCTAATGCATCATAACTTATCTTCAACTTATCCCGTACTTCATCATAAGGTACATTTTTCAATCTTTTTGGCATTTCTTTCCATATTTCCTCTTTTTTGTGACGAAGATAAGAACCTATGACCTCAAGAGCCAATGGGAGTCCCCCTGTTGTAGATACAATTTCTCGAGAGAGAATTTGATAAGCATCGGGAGGAGAGACATTGTTAAAGGCATGCAGACTGAAAAGTTCTAATGCTTTATCACAATCCATTTGCTTTACTTCATAAGCTAAGATTCCCATCTCTTCATCCAAAATCCTCATATTCCTTGTTGTAATGATAATCCTACTCCTAGAACCAAATGTGTTAGGCCCCCCACTAGTTTCTTAAATTGTTCTTTCTTGTCTAAATCGTCTAGAACAAGGAGAACTTTCTTAGAACCAGTTCTCCTTCTTATGTTATCTAATTATCCATCTTGGTCTAAAGTTGTAGAAGTTTATCTTCTACCACTAGACAATATGATTATCTTACATCTATGATCTCCTCAAATAAGAGTAAGATAGATGATTGGGTTGCGAGAGATGCAATGATCTATACACTGTCATGGAATAGTATGGATCCTAAAATCAGTCCTCATTTCATTCAATGCAATTCAACTAAGGAAATTTGGGAAAAATGTGTTGTGCTTTACTCTTGCCAGAATAACATAACACAAGTATGTGACACATGGGAGGCTTTGTTTGATCCTAAGCGTGGAGATCGGTCTCTATTTGAATATTATGTTTGTTTTACCATTCTTTGCCGATGACTAGATACTTATTTTTTAGCTTTAGCTAACCTGAATGTTCAAAGACCAGGAAGATCTTTGAGTGATACTATATCCTAAAATTCTAGGGCTTTAATATTCCTTTCTTCATTAGCAAATTGCGTTTGAGAGCTCTCTTCCTTCAGTTGACGAGGTTTTCTCCTTAGCCCTTTGCTCAACATTTATAGACAAGATCTCAACTACAACTTTAGATACAGGTGCCATGATTTCTCATGGCTCTAGTGGACTTGGAGCTAGTGGTCATGGTTATAGAGGTCGTGGATGTGGACGTGGTTTTTTCAAAGTGAAAGTCATGGCGATCAAGATAGAAGTATTAGTGGTCATGGCTCTTGCTATTGTAATCATTGTCAGAGGGCTAGACATACAAAAGCTTGATGCTATACACTTCATCCTGAGCTTCAGCCGACACTTGTTGCATTTGCAGAGGTGGACAATTCTTCCTCATCAACTCAACTAGATTCTATTAGTGTGTAGAATGGAGAGATTCTATTACATTGACACGTGTTGAGTATGATGCTTGGATTCGCTCTTGATAAGTGACAGGAACTTCAACTCCTACTACAACTTCGGCACATACCTCTAAAGGTGGTTCATCTTATTTTCTTTCTACTATGTCCAACTCCTTGATTATAGATTCTGGAGCTATAGCTGGTAACTCTAAATTATTGTCTTCGTTACACTCTACACCTCTTGGGGTGTCAAACTCTATTACATCAGTCGATGGTTCACTTTCAATGTTATTGGTACTGGAGATGCTCGGAGATGCACATTTGAGTTCCTCTCTTTCTCTATCATCCATCTTTCTTCTAAAATATCCATATAATTTGATTTCTGTTAGTTCATTAACTAAAGAACTAAGTTATTCAATAACGTTTTCTTCTTCTCATTGTGTCTGGATAGATGATTGCGGGGCACATGAATCAAATGGCTTATACTATCTTGACAAGAAGGTGATAGTTGCAATAGCTATGAAGCACACATTTCCTATATTTATAAGATGCATTGTCATGCTGGTCATCCACTATCGAGCATTCTTTGATATTTATTTTTCTAAGTTTGAACTTGTGAGTACTTTTCAGTGTGAAACCTGTCAGTTTGGTAACACCATAGAGTTTCTTTTCCTTCTCGCTTTTAGAGTCGTGTGTCTAGTCCCTTTGAGCTGGTTTACTCAGATGTATGAGGTCCGTGTAGTGTTTCTAATACGTATGGTTTTAGATTTTTTATTACATTCGTGGATGATTTTTCCTGAATGACCTGGGTATTCTTAATAAAGGACCATATTGAGATTTTTTGTTGCTTTCGTCTATTCTATTTTGAGGTGCCGAATCAATATAAAACTTCTGTCAAGACTTTGCAATCAAATAATGCCTAAGAATATTTTGCTGTTGCTTTTGGTTTTCAACCTTTTCATGATTCTCATGACATTATTCATCAGACTTCCTACTCATACACACCACAACAAATGGTGTAGATGAACGCAAAAAACACAATCTTCTTGATGTTGCTCGTTATCTTATTTTTCACATGCATCTACCGAAAACTTTTTGGGTGATACCATTCTTGCAGCTTGTTTCTTAATTATTTGGCTTCCCACTTTCGTTCTTTAGGGGGAGACACCATTTTCTATTTTACATCCAAATTGTCTTCCTTTTCCAATACCTTTACGTGTCTTTGTTTATGTTTGTTTTGTCCATTCTCTAACTGCAGGTCTTGATAAGTTGGACTTTCGTGCCGAAAAATGTGTCTAGGTTGTATACTCTCGACAAGGGCTATATATATTATAGTCCTCCTCATTGTCATGTGTTTATGTCAGCCGATGTGACATTCTTTGAGGATCAATCATATTATAATACTCAGATGATCCCTATAGCGCCTTCTAATGACAACGAGTGTGTCTTATCGACACTTCCACCAATCTCACTTCCCTTAGCATTGTTCACAGGATTTCAATTTGCTAACCATACTTACTATAGATGTGGAGCAGTTCCACTACAATAGTATGGCCATCAATTGATTCATTTGTTCCCTTATCGGTTGCTGTGCCATCCTCTGATCCTGGTCCACTCACTACTTCTCGAAAAAGGGTACACGTTCTTGCGTTGGTCGTTCTACGGATTGTTATATACTGTACTCTGGTTTGTCTGATTGTCTTTGTACTCATCATCCTATTTTTAGCTTTCTGTCCTATGATTATTTATCTCTTACTTTCTCCTCCTTTGTCTCATCTTTGTCCTCTGTTTCTGCGCCTAGCAGTGTTACTAAAGCTCTTGCTTATCCTAGCTAGTGACAAATCCATGGAGAGTGAAATGAAAGCACTCATTGAGAATAGCACGTGGTAGCTCACTACTTTACCTGCAAGGAAGTAACCTGTTGGTTGCTATTAGGTTTTCACTGTTAAGGTTCGCCTCAATGGCATCCTTGATTGATTGAAGGAATAGTTGGTTGCCAAGGGATAAACACAAATGTATGGTGTTAATTATAATGACACTTTTTCACCTGTAGCCAAAATTCCATATGTTCAAGTCTTTGTTTCTCTGGAAATGTTTTGGATGGTCTCTTTATCAGTTGGTTATAAAAAAAAAAAATGCATTCTTACATGGTGATTTCGTTGAAAAGGTGTATATGGAGCAACCACCCAAATTTGTTACTCAGGGGGAGAACTTAGTATGTCATTTAAATAAGGCTTTGTATGGACTCAAGCAATCTCCTGATGCTTGGTTTGGTAGGTTCATTAATGCTATTATCAAGCTTGGATTAAAGCGGTGTTAAGTAGATCATTTAGTCTTTCATTAGGTCTCCTTAGCTAGTTGTATTCTTCTAGTGATATATGTTGATAATATTATCATTATTGATAGTAATTCAAATAGTATTTGATGACTTAAATAGTTTCTGCACACACAGTTTAGTACTAAGGATATGGGATGTCTGCGATATTTCCTAAGTATCAAGGTTGCCTACTCGCATACATTATCATTTAACCACACGAAAATATGTACTTGATATTCTTGATGAGTTGGACTTATTAGAGCAAAACCGGTTGATACTCTTATGGAACCCAATGTAAAACTTGATGTCGAACATGGAAAATTATTGCATGATCCCTTGAAATATAAGAGATTAGTTAGTAAGTTGAATGATCTTACCGTCACAAGACCACATAAATCTTTTGCTGTCAGCGTTGTAAGTCAATTCATGACTTCTACTCGAACTACTCACTGGAATGCTATGCTTCAATTATTAAATACTTGAAAGGAGTGCTAGGTAAGGACTACTTTTTCAAGAATTATGGCCATCTGAATATCACAGGTTTCTCTGATGCAGATTGGGCCGGATGTCCTACTAGTAGGAAATCTACATCAAGTTATCATGTATTTATTGGAGGTAATTTAGTTGTGTGGAAAAGCAAGAGATAACATGTGGTTTCTTGATCAAGTACTAAAGCAAAATATAAAGCAATGGCAAATGTGACAAGCGAATTGCTCTGGTTAAGGATGTTCTTGTCAAAAATTGGGATGCCAATAGCAGAACCATTGATATTATATTATGATAACCAATTAGCAATTCGTATTGCAAAAAATCCTTTTTTCCATTTGCGAACCAAGCACGTTGAGGTTAATTGTCACTTTATACAAGAAAATTCAGAAAGGGGAGATCATTTTTCAACATTCAAGGATGGAGAATCGGTTTGTAGATATTTTTACTAAGTCTTTACGGAGGAATAGAGTGAATTTTTTATGTAACAAATTAGGATTGTTTGATATTTACATCCCAACTTGAGAGAGTTTGAAAATAATAATCAAGGTAGAATAGTCAATATTTACTTTTAGGTTGAGAGGATTACTCATATATATAACTATATATATTATTGTAGTCCGTTTTGATTAAGACAATATCGTACAACAATTTATCTCTTTCAACAATTAGAAAGCTCTTTGAGTGAAATTCCACTCTCTAGTTGAAGGTTTTGGCTAGTTTTAACTAGAAGTTTGTGAAAATGTCGTTTTCTCTTAATAGTATGGAATTATTGGGTTAAAACTGGTTTTTTCGAGTTGCTTCTCAATATGGAAGTCCTAACCCCCCAACCCCCTTCTGTTGCGACTCTACCGAAATGGGTAGATCACCTAAGGTTTGGCTAATGGATTATTAAATCTAGACTTAACTCAAACTCCTTCAAGCCCATACGAATTCACGACTTAGGGTTTAAACTTTTGGCATGTAGATGATTTTCAATTAGGAGTCGCTACTGATTTAGTTTTTGGTAAGTCAATTGGAAACCCAAATAAAGTAAGGAGAGAATTATTTCACTTTTACGAATAAGAGATTGTGGAGAACGGGGATGTGATTACTCTAGTTTTTCTATCGTCATTTCCATATCTTTTCTCTCTTATTTCAAAAATATATATTTTGTAAGCACCTTCCATTGATTTTAGCTTACTTCCTACCATGTGAGATGATCAAGCAAGTGTGCAACAATAATTTAGAACTTAATAGATGATGACATGGAAGATGATATGACATGATGACATGTAATTTATACACCTAATTTATATGACATGCGCCTAATTTTTTTGTATTTTTCATTAAAATTCATGATTAGAAAATAATGCAAATATATTATCTAGACTGAGATATTATCTAACTTAATCTAGGAATCTAATAAAGTAAAATCCTAATTTAAAATAGAAAGCTATCATGATCTTCTAGAATCCATATCCTTGCCAAAGCTGTGCTAATTTATTCAAGGAAAGTAATCAAAAACATATCCTATACATACAATGTTATCTATAAAAATCTACTCAAATTCTGTTTAATCTTTTTTGATTTTTTTTTTAAATGGGAACAAAATCTATTCAAATCAAGCAATCAAATAACAATCACATCAAAACCAAAGAAAATATCACAAAAGATATTATCCATATCCATTCAAATTTGGAAATAAATCGACAAATTGTATGTCAAGCATGAGGATCGGATTGGCCAATTCTCTATGCAATAGTGAATCATATCTTGTGCATGAGATTGGATTGACGACCATATCTTGGAGTTCTCATGGATATGGTAATGTATTTTAAAAATTCAAATAAAATTGCAATTTCACGAATTAGGTAATAAAATATATGAAAATCGAATCAATCAAAATACATACCTAATCCACAATATCGCTTGGATAACGTTTCCAAATTTGGACAAAAGACAAATCATGGAATCATGAACCGAGGAATGGCGGAGGCTCATGGACAGCGGTACTCGTCTCAATGGATGGCCGATACAACAGGGGCTTGCGGCTTACGAAGGACCACCGCAGTGTGGACTCCCCGGACTCACGGTGTGGACAATGGGCAAGGACAGCATGAATGGCTTGGCGTTGGGGAATACCGGTCGGCTACGGGATTGTTGGGCCGGTATTACCGAAACTGTCAAGATACAAACAACATCGCCGAAGGGTGGGGCACCGGACCTGCTGGGTTTTAATTGAGGACAGCACGGCGATGACTGTGGATGCAATGCGGGGCAAGATCGATTCAAAACCTTCCAAGAAAAGGAAACTCGCTGGATTTCGCCTATGAACGAATGATGGTGCGGGTTCTGTTCATAGTAAGGATTGCGGAGATGTTGCGGTTGAACTTGCCGGAGTGTCCGCTATGATCGCTCTGAAAGGTAGCAGGCTTTGCTGCAAAAAACAGGTTGATTTCTCTTCGGGCGTTTTTCTCGGTGCTCCTTTGTGTTACATTGTGCCCAATGTCCAGCCTCGCCTTCCCTTTTCTTTTCACAAAGAATCTGGGCACATCAAGGCATATCTCACGGCTTCCTTCCCTATCTTTCTTTATATCGTCTATGTGAAAGAGGAGAATATGTGCATGATTTTATGCATGGAAAGGCTCCAAAATGTGTGTCCTGCTCAGTCGGCATCAAATTGACTGCTTTTATCGCAACAATATCCCTGCATGGCAATCAGGCATTTGGGTACACACCAGCGTCTCGCTATACTTGCTGGAATTGGAGTCGGATATGCAGGAGCTTGCCCAGATTGTTTTGATGTTTACTGGATTCGCTAGACATCGTTGGGTAACATTGGGATTGCTGAGTTATTGGGCTGACTCGGGACAACTGGAGTTGCTGAACTGGCAATGGCTCTATAGGTAATTCGCGGCAATTTGTTTTGCGTGGAGCTGCGTCGGGCATGAGGCGGAACGGCGCGTGGTCTTGCGTGGACAAGCTGCTCGCGGGGGTCTGCAATGATGAAGAAGAGAGAAGACCACGCTTCCTTTTTTTTGTCAGCCTTGTCACCCGATTCTCTCTGCACATCTCGCGTATTGCCCATGAGTTTCTAGGTTGCACAAATGGAAGTCTTCTCTCTCTCTCTCTCTCTCTCTCTCTCTCTCTCTCTCAACAATGTGGCCGTGTACCGTGACTGGGAGCGCCCCAAGTGAAGAAACCCGTATTTAATATAGCAAACCTAGGGTTTTTATTTCCTGATCCAATCGTCCGAATTATCTTCCAAGTAATGCAAAATTTCGGCTATAACGTGTCCATGGTTTTGTCTTGTAATTCTTGTGGGCTAATCTTCAACCACATTAAAATAATAATGGGCTCTATTAACATTAAACTCAGCCACTTATATGGGCTCGACCCTATTAATTAAATTAAGCTCAAAACCCATATCCATTCACCTATGTGATTTTCGACCACGACACTCGCTGGGCTTAGCCAAATTTTGCTTCTTAACAAGCCTAGTCCACATAATTCAATTAAGCTCGATCACCATTGCCAATCCAATTAAAATGCAATACATGAATTAATCTATATGATTAATGTTCCTAAGGCTATATGTTATGTAATTTAATTAAAATATTTTTCGTTTATGAGTCAAATATTAATCCCTAATTTCTATGTAAATATTAATAAATGGTAAGTCAAAATTTAGATATTAACGACTTTCTTTTTGTTTCAATGATGGAGAGTAGCCCCCCTCAAATGGTGAACCAAACTCCCTCTTTTGACCTTTGAATCGAAGCCCCAAGCTCTGACATTAGCCTAGTCAACTTAGCTGAAGTTCTCTTGTTGAACTTGCATTTACCTCTTGGTTTCTTTAAGCTCAACTGTCGGTCCCTTGAAGTTTCTGCCGGTACTTTCCTCTCCTTCTCGTTAGAATAACTCCAACCTTGGCAATACTCTTTTTCTCTCTTTCTTTCATGATTCCCATCTTTAACACAACCTGCGGCTTGTCCTTTTCTACCTATTTTCATCGCAGCCACAACTAGGATGAGCATGGCTTGGGTGAGCAATTCTCATCTTAGAATCAAGAACCGCTCATTAAGGACTAGTTCTGAAAAATTAAAATCGAGAACTGCCTATTGGTTCCATGAATCTATTCGGAAAACACATCACCAATTAGGTCCACTTCTCAAGTGAGTCCACAGAACTAGTCCACAATCTCTATAAAATTGCATTCATCAATTAATATCATGGTGAACCTAGTTTCTACAAAAGTAATCAAACTTTTTCGAGTTTAAATATGGGTTGAATTGTGAGTCAATGATTTTGATTAAGGATTGAGAACTATAAGATAGAATGAATCGACAATACTTGGTAGCTAAGAACTTAATTTCTCTTAAGGTTATGGTATCGTTGTCTTAGGTTTTCCTGACGCTGGGAACATGTGGAAAATGAAACTCTATGTTAGAAGTCCTAACCTCCACAGAAGTGAAAACATTAATTGTTTGATCTATCTTTTTTCAACTTCGACCTAATTATGCTTTTAAAACAAACTATTGGCTCTTAATTTCATAACATGACGACAAAACGTTGCAACATTTATGGATATGTCCAATCAGTCTCCTCTATCCTCTTCATTTTGTTTACTTTGTTTTGACTGAGAAAGCAAGTAAATGTATTATTAAAATAAACAAAAAACAGAGGGGTAATTATATTACACCCGAGAGACAAGATTAGTCAATAATATCCAATACTACAAACATATATGTATATAAATTGGTCGAAAAAATACAAAATAATTAAATAATTGAGTTGGAATTTCCTTTTTAAAATATATAATGGTCCCATCCGCGTGGGGGGTTCTACGTTAGGAATCGGGAACCGGACTGGTACTCACTGATTCTAGTAAATTGGAACCGAAAACCGGATCAGTCCCATGGAAATCGCATATTCTGAGCCGGTCCAGTTCGGGTTTGGGCGATTTCAAGTTCTTTGCACACCCCTAGCTATGGAGGAGGAAGATAAGCTGTGCACTCCGCCCATTTTCAGGTGGTTTGTTCCTTATGGTTTGAGTCACTTCTATTTTCATCTTTAGTTTCATTAGGACTAGGGTTAGGCTGGTCCAAGGGGCTTTGATGACGCGCAGAGTGTGAGAACAAATTGAGTACGCAATCGCCGTATGAGGGATGACGGGCAGAGTGTGGGAACAAATTGAGTACGCAATCACCGTATAAGGGAGGAGAAACAAGCGTCTTGGACTAGGCAAGGGCTGATGGCTAGTCACGTGAAAACGGTGAGTACGCACTTGTCATTCTTCCCATCGAGACGAAGTTGTACAGTTGTAGTCGTCAATTCTTTCCAAATTGAATCAACTGATGTTCCTTTCACCTAATTTCACTTCACCACACGAGCACGTTTTTCTTACATCTACAGAATCCCAAAATGTCGGAGTTTCTTGAAAAAGGACAAAAGCTCTCGGGAAACACAGTTAAAACTTTGGCCTTTAGGTCTAATGTGCTCATTACCATTTACTAGGTCCCAGGGACAAGTTAATTAAAAGAATGGATAATATTATTATAACGTGGCAATAAAAAGTTTTTAAACACGAAAAAGTCAAAGATAAAGTTTGACAATACCTTTTCTTTTTCTTTTTTTGGTGGAACCCGGTTCTTTTTTACTTGTCCAGGTAGAACTTTTGTTTCAAACTGCTACATTACCTTTAAAACTCGTACCAATGCACTGGTGCTAAACTGAAACAAATCTTATGTAAATTATATTTCACATATTTAAGAAAATAATCGTCCCAAAATCGACATTATTTTAAAATAATCATACTTTTCTAGAAAAGTCTGCCTTTAAGACGATAAGATTATTTCGGGTTCGAGGCTCCTCGATTCTTTAGTTCCATGTGCCATTTTCAATCCTGTTTGCATATAAGAGAAGGTAGCAAAGTATCTCACGCTGCTCATATATAGGGTTCAATGAGCTTTACATTTGTGAAGTCTCTATATACTCAAATGTTTAAAATTTTTAGTTGAATTTTCTAACATGGTATTTTAATTAGGTTTTTGCTTCACAATTGTTTCGGCTACAAGGCTTTCCTTTTATCAGTTTCATGTGTTGTTCTTAATTCTGTTTCCATATGAGATGGGGTATTAATGTATCCAATATCACTTGCTTATGGGGTGTCAATGGTTTTTATATATATATAAACTTGATTTACTTAATGGCTTAACTTCTTGAATTGGGCTTTCTAACTTGGTCCGTCATTTCTTTTGATTGGTAGGTCACAAATATTGACATCCTTCACACTTAATTTTAGCCAAGTTTGGTGCGAGTGATGATGATCACATGTAACTGATGAATGAATTATGATCGGAGGACAACATGGCCCGGAAAGAAACTTACTGGTTGGCTCTTTTGGAGTTGGAGGCCTGGCGTGGTTGGGGTTTCATGAAGTCTTTTCTTATAATGAAGTGCTTGCTCGTGTCGACTTTCGACAATTAATTGATCGTTCGTGGCTATATCCTTCCTTTATTCGCTGTGTAAGAAATCGCCTAGATCTTTGATTCAACTCTAGGGCATCTTTTTTTCGTGTTCAACGGTTGCTCTTGCTCAATCAAGTGGAAGAGACCTTTTCGAAGTCATTTTTTATCAGTATTTGCCCCCTCATGTGGTGTGGACCGCGTGAGGCTCAAGCTCGTGAGTAAAATTAACTATACGGAATTTAATATTAGCTTAAAAAAATCATATACTAAACTGACATGCTAGGTTGTTGGTAAAAAAATTAAACAAATTAATCATATTTGATTCTTAAATTATTGTATTAGGTGACTCACCAAAAATTACAACGTATTTTTTTGTTCCAAATCTTAGCTTCGCCAATACTACAGTGGGATTTTCACCCACCCTCAATTTACTCCAGGCATGAAAAGCTACTATATTCCCCTGTCAAGTGGTAACTAGCACCAATGTATAAACGTGAAATCTACCTTCTCTACGGAAGAGACTCTTAAGTTTCCATGCAAACTTTTCTTCTCAATTAAGTGGGGATATAAAAAGTACGGAATCTCTCGTCCCCAAAAGGATCTCCCACATATTTCTTTTCCTTTAAGTCTTTTAAAGAGGTAAAAAAAATCATATAATAAACTGACATATTAGATTGTTGGCCATAAATAAAACAAATTAATCACACTTAATTCTTAAAATACTTTATTAGGTGATTCACCGGACATTGCAAAACATCGGATCTTATTAGTTTAAGTTTTTTTTTTTTTTTTTTTGAGCAGATATTAGTTTCAGTTGAACAAGATGAAATAACTGTACTTTCCCTAGGGGGTCTACTTGTCCTTTTCACACAAGAAGGTACCTTTTGTCGTTGTCCCAGGACAATGTGCTATGTTGTCGCGATTATATAACCTCGCCTCGTATGGAGCATCTTGTTATCTCTAATTTCACCAAAACGTATCCCTCTAAAGCCAGGTCTGGCTGTCCGTATCTCCACCTTGCTCATCTTCGTCTTCGTCTAATTCGCCTTCCGGTTTGTGAATCGATCATGTCGGATTCGGAAATTCCACTGGAAGAAATCCCTGGAGATTACGGTTTCCCATTTTTAGGTGCGATAAAAGATCGTCTCGATTACTTCTACTTCCAAGGAAGAGATGAGTTCTTCCGCCACCGGATGCGCAAGTACCGGTCGACGGTCTTCAGGGTCAACATGCCACCCGGCCCATTCATCTCCTCGAACCCCAATGTCGTCGTCCTCCTCGACGCGATCAGCTTCCCCGTCCTGTTTGACACATCCAAGGTCGAAAAGAGGAACGTGCTTGATGGCACGTACATGCCCTCCACCGCCTTCACTGGCGGTTACCGTGCTTGCGCCTTTCTCGACCCATCCGAGCCCAAGCATGCCGCCATCAAGCACTGGTTCCTGTCCCTCCTTGCGGCTCGGCGCAACGTGTTCATCCCGACCCTCAGGAGCTGCTTGTCGGATCTCTTTGTCGACCTAGAAGACGAGCTATCGAGCAAAGGGAAAGCATACTTCAACTCCCTCAACGACAAGATGTCCTTGAACTTTGTGTTCAAGCTCTTATGCGACCAAAAGCCTTCGAGCACAATTCTAGGGACCAAAGGGGCAGCGATGTTCGACCTATGGATATTACTCCAGCTTGCCCCAATATTGTCCCTAGGGTTTAACAACATGGTCTTAAATTTCTTGGAAGATGTCATTTTGCACACTTTCCCGCTGCCTCCGCTCCTAATAAAATCTTCTTACAAGAAGCTATACGATGCATTTAGCGAGCATGCGTCTTCAATTTTAGATGAAGCTGAGAGGCTAGGGATCGATAGAGACGAGGCGTGTCACAACCTAGTGTTCCTTGCCGGGTTCAATGCCTACGGTGGCATGAAGGCCACGTTGCCCATTTTGATCAAGTGGGTCGGGTCGGGAGGCGAGGATCTGCATCGCCGGCTCGCGAGGGAGATCCGGTCGACCGTCTCGTCAGAAGGCGGGGTAACCCTCGCCGCCCTGGACAAGATGAGCCTGACCAAGTCGGTCGTGTACGAGGCTCTCCGGATCGACCCCCCGGTCCAGTTCCAGTACGGGAAGGCGAGGCGAGACATGGTGGTCCGGAGCCACGACGCCGCCTTCCAGATCAAGAAGGGCGAGATGGTCTGCGGGTATCAGCCGTTCGCGACCAAGGATCCGAGGGTCTTCGATGACCCGGAGGACTTCGTGGGCGATAGGTTCGTCGGGGACGGGGAGAAGCTGCTGAAGTACGTGTACTGGTCGAACGGGCGGGAGATCGACGATCCGACGGTGGAGAACAAGCAGTGCCCGGGGAAGGATCTGGTGCTGCTTATGTGCAGGGTTATGCTGGTGGAGCTGTTCCTCCGCTACGACACGTTTGCATTGGAATGCGGGAGCTTGCCTGTGGGTTCATCGGTGACATTCAAGTCGTTGACCAAGGCCACGAGTTGTTGACCATATATCTACTGCTGATAAAGAACTTGTGTGAATTTTTTCGGTGTTTTCTTTTTTCTCACTAGATTGCAGCGATTCGAAATGTTTCTAATTTTAAAGTCATCTCTTCTTTCCTCTCTCTCTCTCTCTAACCTTCTTTTCGTCCCTTTCACTTCTGGAGGGGAGCTATTTGATCTAGATCTTTCCCTCCCACCCCAGTTCATTTTCCTTTTATTTCCTTTTTTTTTTGTTTTCTAATTCTCCCAATCTAGTCTTAGATCTGGGAGCTTTGCTCTCCTGATTTTATATCTAAGAGCTTTTCTTTCCGATTTAATTCTAGATTTTGGAGTTTTGATGAATAAGTGTTCCGCCACCAATTTCAATGATATTCACAGCAACTTTGATGTCAACCCTATGCTCGTTTAATGTATTTTCATTCAAAGTTTTGGCACTTCACATTTACTACAAGGCTTGCTCTCACAAGTGTCATATTTGATATTTTTTTCAATATGTTTATGTTGTTTCCGTATGGTGATGTTGTTGGGTATGTTGAAACTAGGCACACACTGCCGAAAAGCAAAGCCATAATTATAAATGGAGATCTCAGCATATGCCAATCACCGATGGTGTTGTGTGATTCAGTGACTAGCTACCAATCTTTTCGCTTAGATCCCATTACAAATTTGTTCTTGAAGAATAAGCTTGTAATGATTTGTGTCAACCATGATGATGAAATGTCTTGATTTCTGATTATTATTTTTTTTGTTTATTTTGGAGTTCTATGAGTTTACTTTGTTACTATGACTTTTGAAATTCCCTTTCATGTATCAGTTTAGTAATGAATGAAAATTTCTTTTTGACCCCCAAATATTTAAAAAAAAAAAAAAACATAAGTGTTTCTAATATTATCGAATTACCTAATTTTGGTCACCATTTAATAAAGAGAAAATTCCAAATGAGGACCCGAAGTGGATCAATTTTCCCAAATAAGGACCCCAAATGAACTTTGTATTAGATAAAGATCTAAAGTGGACCAATTATCTCAAATAAGTACTCGAAGTGGTTAAATGAATTTCAAATAGGGACCCGAGCTTGCTGGTCAGCCAAATATTCGCTGGCTATCAAGCATTTGACATTTCCGATGATCAGAATTTGGGCAATTTTGTCCAAAAAAAAATCTAGGGCAAATTAACAAATCCTAAAACAGAAACAAAAAAAAAAAACCCTAGGTTTTCTATGATCTCCCCATTCTTTGTACCCATCCTCCACAAAATTGAAGACCCAAATTTTCCGCCGGTTGAGGCACGAATTCAAAAATAAGAAGAAAACCATATGCTTCTTTCTTTGTTTGCGGAGACCCAAATTCTCCACTGGTCAAGCAAGGCGAGGAGTGATGAGAGTTGAGTCGCGACGATGACCGGGTAGCAATTTGGTTGAGGAGCAGCGGGGGAGAAGAAAGAAGAAAACATAAACATCTAAATGAATAACCTAAACTTAATTAATTTAGAATTTTCCCTTTTTTTCCAATCATAAATTTCTGAAAAAATTGCCCCTATTTTAATCATCGGAAAATGTCTGCCGGCGAGCTAAGGTCCTTAACAGATATTAACTTGATCACTTCAGATCTTTATTTGACACAAAAATCTTTTTGGGTCCTTATTTGAAATGATGGGTCAACTTCGAGTCCTTATTTGACACAAAGTTCACTTTGGGTCCTTATTTGCAAAAATAGATTCACTCCAGATCCTTATTTGGAATTTTCCCTTTAATAAATTGACATTCCACCATACTTTCTCAATGATAACCACATGTTAGCATTGTCATTAAATATTTCCTTTCCTACATTATGATTAGCTCGTTTCATGACCCATCTCTTCAAGCCATTATATGTTTATAGAGATTGAGCGAACATTACTTTCATTGATGAACTAATTTACAATATATACATAGGGTTTAGGGCTAAAATAATACAATGACAATTATACCCTCTATTATAAACCTAATCTACCAATACTCCCCCTCAAGTTGGTGTATGTAAACATGTCAACAACTTGTTTTTAAAATTACAAAATAAATCACATGTGACTGGTTTGGTGAACAAGTCCATGAGTTGGGAGTGGCCAGGAACATGAAGAGTACGAAAAGTGCCATCCTGAATTTTTTCATGAACCAAGTGACAGTCAATCTCGATGTGTTTGGTGCGTTCATGGAAGACAGGATTAGTGGCAATGTGGATGGTTGTTTTATTATCACAAAAAAGATCAGCAGTGGTAGTGTTGACGTGAAGATCTAAGAGGAGCATGTGAAGCCATGTGATTTCGCATGCGGCAGATGCCATAGCATGGTATTCAGCTTCTGCTGAGGAACGGGCAACAGTGGTTTGTTTCTTGGAACGCCATGAGGTGGGACAAGAACCAAGAAACATGCAGTAGCCAGAAACAGATCGTCGGGATGTAGAACAATATGCCCAATCAGAATCTGTATAACCATTAAGTTGGAGTATAGAATTGGATGGGAAAAACAAACCAGTGCCAGGATCATGCTTAAGATACCATACAATGTGAAGGGCGGCATTCTAATGGTCTTCATTAGGAGAGTGCATAAATTGACTAAGATGTTGCACTGCAAAAAGTAAATTTGGACGAGTTACTGTAAGATATAATAATCTACCAATAAGTCATCGATATGAACTTGGATCCTTAAGAGTTGGGGAGGAGTCCGAAAGTTGTATATTAGGTTCCATCAGAGGATCAACAGGACGTCCTCCAAGAAAACCAACATCAGACAAAATATCAAGAGCGTATTTCCTTTGTGACAAGAAAAGCCCAAACTTGAAATGAGAAACTTCATTGCCCAAGAAGTATTTGAGAGTACCCAAGTCCTTAATGCGAAATTGTGAGTCAAGAAATCGCTTGAGAAGTTGAATCATAACTTCATCATCACCCGTAATAACCAAATCATCAACATAAATAAGGACAATGGTCAAGAGAGAGTCACGGACCAATGTGAAAAGTGAATAGTCTACTTTGGACTGTTGAAAACCAACATCAAGTAGTGCATAAGAGAATTTAGCAAACCATTGATTTGATGCCTGTTTAAGGCCATAGAGTGATTTCTTAAGCCGATAGACTAAATTCTCCCCCTTAGTATGAAAACCCAATGGAAACCTCATGTAGACCTCTTCGTCAAGATCACCATGCATAAAAGCATTATTCACACCTAATTGGTAGAGAGGCCAATGACGAATCTAAGCAAGCGCTAATAAAGTGCGAATAGTTACCATTTTAGCAATAGGCGCAAATGTGTCAAGATAATCAATTCCCTCTGTTTGAGTGTAAACCTTGGCAACAAGCCGAGCCTTGTAGCACTCAACGGTTCCATCGGAATTATACTTGATTTGGTAAACCCATTTACATCCAATGGGGTGTTTGTTAGGAGGAAGAGGAACAATTTCCCAAGTGTCATTATGTTCAAAGGCCTATATCTCAGAAGACATCACCTCCTGCCACTTGGGAAATTGACACGCAACGTCATAAGTTTCAAGTTCTTGTTCAGATGATATGGAGGCTAAAAAGATTGTGGCGATTGGGTGAAAAACGCGAGTATGATAAACAGTTGGATAAGAGATACAAAGTACCTGATTCGGTGACCTTAGAATTCAAAGAGGATTGATCAAAAACCACAATAGCACAGTGGCAGTCCCGAAGATAGCCGGGTCGACAGCGTTGCCGAGATGGTCGAGGCACAGCTTCGGGTTCAGTGGGTGATGGTGCAGCTGTGGGTGCAAGAGGAGGTGAGGTCGGTGCAAGTATTGGGGTAGAGGGAGGAGGGCATGATTCACCAAGGTTGGGTATGGGTAATGGAATTACCAAGGTCTATTTGGTTGTGGTATGTTTGGTTGTTTGACGAAAAGGAAAATCTTATTCATAGAAAACGACGTCGCGACGGGTAAAAGTTGTTTGGTCTTGAAGGTCATAAAGACGGTAACCTTTGTGGTGTGTGGGATAACTGATTAGAACACATCGACGAGATCAGGGGCCAAATTTATCGGACTAAAGATGGCTGGTAGAAGCACAGCATAATGAGCCAAAGACACGAAGATGAGAATAGGGAGGTGGTTTGCCATAAAGAAGGTGATACGGAGTTTTATTGTTAAGAGAGGACTAGGTAGTTTATTAATGAGATGAGTAGCAGTTAAGACACAACCTTCCCAAAAGTGAAGAGGCATGCCATAATGAAAACGCAATGCACGAGCAAGATTGAGCAAGTGACGATGTTTACGCTTAACAACTCCATTTTGTTGAGGAGTGTGAGGGCAACTGCGCTGGTGGTGAACACTGTGGGTGCAAAAAAACTCTTGTATGCGAGAGGAAAAGAATTTAGTCCTGTTATCAGATTGATCATTTTGGATTTTGGTTTGAAATTGAGTCTCAACAAAAGTAAAGAAGCGAATCAAAGAATCCATTGCATCAGACTTAAAAGTAAGCAAAAAAATCCAAGTATATCACGAATAGTTATCAACAATAGATAAAAAATAACGGCAAGTCTTATGTGTAAAATGAGAATAAGATCCCCAAATATCAACATGAATAAGTTCAAAAGGACGTAAAGTAGTAATAGTACTAGACGCAAAAGACAAACGCGTTTGCTTGGATAAATGACAAGCATTACATGGACTTAATTGTTTTATTGGACTAAAACATAAAGTTTGTCGCAAAATAGACAAAACCGACTCAGATGGATGTCCTAAGCGAGCGTGCCAAAGATGAGGTGAAGAGGTGGTAATAGAAAGAATGGCAAGTTTGGTAGGAATATCCAGATATTAAAGACCACCATGCTTATGGCCCCGACCAACGATCTTCTTCGTCAAGAGGTCCTGAAAAAGACAGTGGTTAGGAAAAAAAGTGACTAAGCAATTTAAAGTTTGAGTGAGTTTAGAGATTGATAATAAGTTATATTTGAAAGAGGGGTGCGCAAAGGACACTATCAAGGGAGATAATTGGGGTAAGGGGGGCCAAACCATGTGATGTCACAGGGACACCAACACCATTCGGAATCCCAACGGTGGGATGTGGAGAGGGATAGTGTGTCGGGTTAGTAAGGTGACGAGGTTCAAATGTGATGTGATTGGTGGCGCCAGTGTCAATAACCCAAGTATTGGAATTAAATGAATTTGAAGATAAGCCAAGAACATTACCTGAGAGGTTGGCTTTCGGGATGTTTACCTCTTGCAGCAAGCGCATCAATTGCTTATATTGATCATTTGTGAAAGTAGGAGGTGCTGCATCGGAAGTATGGCTAGACTTGTTGTCCGCGGACTAGGAGGAGGTAGATGATTGCCCACGGCGCTGCTTGTGGTTGGGAGGGAAGCCATGAAGTCGATAACACACATCTCATGTATGTCCCAGGATGCCACAATGGGTGCATCTTTTTCGGCCACGGGACGTGTTCATCAGTTTAGCTAGGTTGGCAAACGGAGCGGGAGTGCCAAGAGAGCTAGGCTGTCCATGGGATGAGGAATCTGTGTATGGCTGCGGAGCATGGTTGCCGTGAGTGCTAAGCAAAGTGCTAGTGTGGTCGAGCACTTGATGGTCCGATTGGATATGGCAGTGCGACTCATCTTGAAGAACTAGTGCATATGCACGTGCAACACTAGGTAACAGATTCATTAGTAAAATCTGACTGATAACATTAGCGTACCTCGGATTGAGACCCATGAGAAATTAAAACAAGCGCCGATTCTCTTGTTGTGTGGTGATGATAGAACAAGCCGAACAAGAGCATTGTGGTAACGGATCCAAATTATTCAATTCATCTAGCAGCTTCGCAAGTTGTTGTAGTATTTTGTCACGGCATCGTCAGATTGAGCAAGGGTGCATATCTTTTGCTCGAGATGAAAAACTCTAGGACCATTCGATGGTGAAAAGCGTTCACGGAGATCGGCCCAAACATCTGCAATTGACTCTATGTAGAGAATTGTTGGCATTAAATCTGGATGGATGGAATTAAGAATCCAGGATAGGATCATATTGTTCACACGAATCCAGGACGCATAGGTAAAATCGGTTGTGGCTGGTTTTTTTAATTCTCCTGTAACAAACACCATCTTATTCTTGGCTAAAAGGGCATTCTCCATGGCACGGGACCAATTATTGTAATTGTCATCCGTAAGGACCATGCCGACGAGATTAGATCCAGGATTATCAGAATGATGCATAAAATAAGGGCTATCCGGCCGCTCATGTGCAGGAACTGTGGCTAAAGAGCTTTAAAGCTCAGTCTTCATGGTGACTTGAGGTCGAAAGAGAAAAGCAATCTGGTTGAATCAGAAGAGATCTGCAAAACGGAGGGGAAGAAAAATACAATGACCGTGGTAGACGACACTTGATTTCAGATAATCAGGATGAGTTCGAGATCTACGCTTTACAAACTGGAGGAGTCGGGGGGCCAACGACCGAAAGAAACCCTAGCGCTTGATCGGAGCCGCTCCAGCAAAGGGAAGCATTAATGTCACGGCTTCTTCCCCGTAGCATCAATAGTAGATGATCGCAAGTGAGAAGGCCAGAGAGAGAGATCGTGGTGACTTTGGACGTGAGGGATGGGCTCCAAGGATCACCGCTTTGATACCATGTAGAGATTGAGCGAACATTACTTTCATTGATGAACTAATTTAAAATATATACATAGGGTTTGGCGCTAAAACAATGCAAGGACAATTATACCCTTTATTATAAACCTAATCTACCAATAATGTTAGTAGCCTACGTGGTCCAAGAGAAAAAGGAATTACCCTATACTTTGTGAAACTTATTTGATTTGGGACTCGAAGAAAAAGGGAGATAATTGTCTTAAATTTATTCTATGGCAGTCAATTTAGTCTTAAACCTTTCAATCGTGTTGATTTAGTCTTAAATCTTTCAAATGTGTTTTTCTAATATGGGGCGGGCTAGATATGGGTCATTAAATTTATATTGTATGAAAATAAATCAAAACAGGTTGAATGGGTTACTATGGATTGGATAATTTTCAAGCCGACCCAAGCTCGACCCAACACACCCATTTGACGGCTCTATTTAAGGTTTGACCACCGTTATTTGTTAGTAGCCTACGTGGTCTAAAAGGAAAAACAAAAAGGATCAACCTAAGCTGTGATACTTACTTGATTTCGGGCATGAAGAAAAGGGTTCCTAAATGACACCAAGTAATATTAAAGATGGAATTGAATTTCGATTGACCAGAAAAAAAAAAAAAAAAAAAAAAAGTGATTCAATGTTTAAAAGCTTCGACAATGATTTCCGACAAATGCCATGTTGGGAATGTACAATGAACAAGGGTCGTGATCATGTTCTTGAAACAATTTGTTGTCATTCAACGTGAAAATGGAAAAAGGTGGGTTGTGCACCTTTTGGCAATGACGGACCAGTCCTAACCTCGTAAGATTGCGAAATTATTCCACACCCTTTGGCGATGAGGGACCAGTCCTAACCCCATTAGATTGATAACCCATGAGACTACCAAATTGTCGCATACTAACTTTTTATTCATTTATTTGTTACCGTTGAACCTCTAAAGCACTCGGATTAGTAGAAATGGAAAAGACAAGCTAGAGGGTTAGTAATTCGCGTGTTGTTCTTGGTGAACGTATCATAATTAATTTTGATCCAATAGGAGTTACAGGACCGGTAATATACCAATCAGGAAGCTCGTCTAGTGCGCCATATTGAGATTGAATAGGGTAAGCTGTTTGAGTTCCCTTTTTGGCCTCAAAATCCATCCTTTTCATCCGACAGCTCTGGATAATCAAATTTAAGCTCCATTTGTTTCACAAAAAAAAATTGAAAAATATTTTCTTAAAATGATCATTTTTATCACTTAAGATGATTGGTTAATTGAAAATATTTTCATTATCAACTATATTCTATATCTACATATTTTTATAAATGATGAAAATATTTTTATTTATTTGTGTATGCGATACAAGCAATTGCTCTTAGGAAAATATTTTCCAAATCGGTCATTCTCCATAAAACAGATGGAGCCTTAGGCCTTCTAACTTCTCCATGGAGAGAAATGGCATGGTAAAAAAACAAGGAAAAAGAAAAAGAAAGAAAAGTTAGTTAGATAACTTTGATCATGGAGCAGCAATAATTGAATTATAGTTTCAACATCAAATTATTTTCGATGAGAAATGGAACGTAGACGTAACTTAACACGCCAAAGATAGCTTATACTACCATTTGAAATGAAACATAATAAGGAGGAAAATGGTGTCGTTGAGATAAACTTAGAAGGAATGCACCTAATTAGATTATCCTTTATTTGGGGTGCACAGCAAGTTTAGCATGCAGCTTTGAATTAGATAAGCAAAGGGGCATACGAAGGGATAATTACCAATAAAAAATTCTAAATCTATTGGATGGATTCTAAACTTTTTAATTTGGCCAATTAAGTCATAAACCTTTTGACAATATGCCGATGTAGTCTCTTCAACCAATTTTAGTTAGAAATTGTTGATGTAGACTCTAGTCGTTCTACGTGGCATAACTGCCAACTTAGATATTTTTGACTAAAATTGGTTGGAAGGACTACATTGGACAATGCTTAAAAAGTTTTAAAGTAAATTGGCTAAACTAAAATGCATTTGACCAAATTTGCATCTTTACAATACATTTTTAGATGCACATATAAGTTGTGTTAAAAAATCCCACGTAAAAGAATTAATGTGGTGTGGAACAGTTAATATATCTAAGTTGGCTAATAACTCATTGACTTAATATTTTAGTAAATGTGAGTTCAACAGAATATGTTAATAAGCTCGACTTAGGCTTCTTAGGATGATCTCCTAGATGAAAATATTAGGTTTCTATTGCGCACTCTTAACAATATATTTAGGATTTTTTGATAATTTTCCCAACATATGAACCAAAACGTGCTTTGAAGTTGAACTCATTTGTTAGTCCGATCTTCAAGATTGTCTATCTGCCTAATTTCTTTGTTCATGTTGAAGTAGGTTGAATGTTCAATAACCTCCCCTCCACCCTCTTTTGGGTTGTTTCCAAGGCTTTTGTGTAAAGCCTTCGTTACACATACAGTGCGCATTCTTTAAGTCTCCTACGTTTAATTAGCATCCACAAACCACATTTCATGCTACTTTCAGGAACTACACTAAGAGAGGAAATTTCTCCGAATTTATGACTTACGTTTGTGTATACAATGTTCATAAGAACATTTAGTTTGTGTCTGTGTTTCCACTTAGTTACAAGCCCATGCTATTGTGCTCGGATTACGTCGTGTCTATGTTTTCACCTTTTTTAGTTCATGAAAATAAGAAGTCGAGTCGATATTATGAGGGATTGGCTAAATGGTCAAATGTTTGGCATAGATATGATGGATCTTAAGTTTGTCTCACTAGTTCTCTCATTCCAAACAATCTTAATGGCCTTGTTCACCACATATGACAGATAGAGTGATGCCCAATGCACATGGGTAAAGCAGTTTGCGTGTATTGGTTAGATCATTTGCTGATCCAAAAAATTGAATACTCAGTGGTTATCCAAAGAAAAAAAAAAGAGTTGATGCTGATATGATAAATGTTAAGCTGAGAATTAAAAACGATTATATCATGCTAAAACATAAAGTATTCTTCTCCTTACTTTATAGTTCAATTCCCTAACTTAGTCTCTTATCTCTACAATTGACACAAGTGAATATTGTTAGCTATATGCGCTAAAGTAACAATGTAATAATCCATTTAGGGATTTATGTTATATTATTTATTTAATGACAAAGAATTATTCATTCATTGTCCTAATTATATGAATGAGTCCATAAGATCAATTACCACTGAACCTACCTTTAAAGTATTAGAAAAATGCGTGATAGGTTTAAAGTTAAACTAAATCTTTAGACAGATCCTAGTCAATGGATCATTAAAACGATATGGATGATCCTGTTGAGACCGATGTATTCTCAAGCTCTACTGTTGAGTATTAGATACCTTAGGAGATGATAGTCATATTTGATAGTCATAGTTTGTTTACATACGAAGGCACATACGTGCTCAATATAGAATATGTTTTCTTGTTATATTTGTAGATATACAAGATAGAAGATTGATGTCCTATGCGATATATTCTTGATATTGTATTGAAATCCTTGACTGGGGTTGTAACCAAGAAAGAATGGTTCATGTTTGTCAAAATACATGTCATTTTGATTTGGGCATATGATCGAATTGGTGGCTTTACAAATAATTTTATGGCATTTGCTCGATCGAGACACTGAAAGACGAAATGATAAATTACATGGTCGTCAAAACTAATAGGTTCATTATGTTATTGAATTATTGAGGGTAGCCAAAATATATTGCTAGATGTCACTTATGGTTTGCAAGAATATGAGATTAATCAGAACATTTAGTTCTCTTGCTTGTGCTATGCCAACAAGTCTTACTGCCAACTCAATGATGAGCTCAGAGATGCCGCACACAATAACCAATTCAAAATAATGTTTACATGGGAGAGATAATATTGTAGATGTGTTTATAATTGTGCCATCAAGTTGAGTCAGGCTGAAAATCAAATTTTTGAAATGGTTTCAGACTTTATGGACATATGAAAGATCTGAAATGGTTTTAGACTTTGCAGTTGAATTAAAGATTTGAAGTGATTTAAGAATCAATGATCGCATTAATGATCTAAAGTGAGTTCAAAATGAATAGTGAGATCTAAATTGATTTCCAAAGCAATGAGCATATTAATATTCTAAAGTAATTTCAAACTTAATAGACACATTAATGATTTGAAACGGTTTCAAATGCAATGGGTAGTTTAATGATCTGAAACATTTTTAGAATCAAACAACCAAATCAATGTTCTGAAACAATTGCAGATTTAATGGTCGAATTAAAGTTTTGTAACAGTTACAAAATTTTTCCTAGAATAAAGTTTTGTAACAATTACGAAATTAATGCCCAAAATAATACTCTATAATGGTCACCGAATTAATGCCAGAATTAATGCTCAAAACGGGTTTAGAACCAACGTCTAGATTCAAAGTTCGAAGCGAGTTTAGACGTTACGGTCGAATTAATGCTCTGAAATGATTTTAGAGTTAACGAGCTGAATTGATTTAAATAAATATGATTTGAGACTAATTATAAGAGGCAATTAGAAGAGTTGATAAAATGATGGTCAAGTGATAATAGTGATCAATCAAATAGTCACACACGAGAGAAATTGCTAGCAAAATTGTCACGATGAGCTCTCTCAAGTTTCTCTCTACCGTTTCACATAAGTTGTGGTATGTTTAAACTAAATATCCGATATTTGTGAGGTTGGAACTGAAGAACATCATAACCTAAATACTTTAGTAACGCTACAAGGAGATCAAACCTTCATAGTCAAAATCTGAAAAAACGTCAGAACAAATGCTGCGAGAACATCAGATGTTCATGATCAGAATTTGAAAAATGTCATAACCAAACTTTTAGAGCACGATAGAAGGGTTGTGTGATTAGCCTCTTTTTCACTTTTGTGTGCTTCTTATTAAATGCACAAACCATGTCATATGTGTATGGGTGATTTTGCTTCCGTTGCGAATCGTTTTTTATTTAATTTGCCTATACACGTATTCGTTGTTTTTGGAAATAAATCCCAACAAATAGTGTTCGTTAATTCAAAACGACAATTGTATCCCACCAGTCGGAAATGATTTTTCCAATTGACATTGTCGATACATATCGGAAGTCGCGCAGGTATATATCACTCCTATTCGACATATATGTCCTCTTTGAAGCTTGAACACGCCTCGAAGAAAACGCATCGAGACTTTGCCTTTGTTTTCTCTCTAAACCCTAGGTCCATTTCTTCATTGTCAATGTCTTCACATAATTCTTCTTCTTCATCATCTTCTTCCCCATTCAACGTCGAGCAAATTTCAAAAGCCTCTCGTGACAATGCGCCTCCACTTAAAGGAATCCTCGATGGTTACGGCAACACCTTTCTTGGACATGACAAAAGATCATCTTGACTACTTCTACAACCAAGGAAAAGAGAAGTTCTTCAGGTATCAAATGCGCAAGTACAACTTGACTACTTCAACAAGATGAGTTTGACCAAGTCTATCGTTTACGTAGTGTCGAAAAAATATGACGAACGAATTGGGTAGAACAATAAAGTCAGACTTTGAGACGTGATATCACTTTCTTTAAGAAATTATTTACCCCACAACATTACTAATCATCACTGGCAAATTTCCTCCAGGATATAGCAAAGTCTTAGTTGAGAATATTATATAGCAATTCTAATATTTCTCCAATGTCTCTTAAGGAAAATAATTAGCAACAATGGCTATATTTTCTTTTGAAAGAAAATGAAAAATGAAAAAATAAAATTATAGTTGAACAAACACGTTCGGTAATTTATAGCAAGAAAACAAGAAGTTAGATCCGAACAAACACAACCTTCCAAGGATTAAGAAGTAATCTCTGAATAAGTATGAACTCTTAGATAACCGTTTGAAGAACTAATAAAATTTGGAATAAAATAAAAACAAAAAATAACTGTAACTTCATGAACAATGTTATTATTTCAACGGGATGCTATGGTTAATTTTTATAAAAAATAAATCCGAATTTTTCTATAAATAAAAATGATCGTTGGTTAGTGCCACATTTTGTTCACGTGCACACTCATATTTTTTTTATGTGGAACAAGACATCTTTTAGTTTGTTTATAAAAACAAATTACCAGCACGTAGTACTGAGGATCGAGCTTCTGGTCCGCGAAGCATGATATGGTGGTCTGAAGCGAGTATGAAGCCTTTGAGATCAAAGGGCGAGTTGTTATTCGGATATGAGCCGTTCGCTATGAGAGACCCAAGGGCCTTCGACGATCCATAAGAGTTAGTGGGGGAAAGAGGGTGGCTGTTGTATGTGTAGCGGTCGAACGGACATGAGATCAACGAGCTGACGGTGGAGAGCAAGCAGTGCCCGGGGAAAGATTAGGTAGTGCTCTTGTGCAGGGTCATGTTGGTGGAGATCTTCCTTCGTTACGACACGTTCGACTTCGACCCTGGAGAGTAGCCTCTCGGATCATCTGAAACGTTCAAGTCGCTGACCAAGGCCGCCACAAGTAATTGGCCGTGGTGATTATAAGCTACTTCAACAGCTAGTCGATAAAGTCATGCAGATTAAATCAATCAGCATTGCTTTGTGGCAGGTACAAAACACGAAAAACAGGACATTGATGATAAAATAGAGTTGTCCTGGTTTGAAGAGCTGTCACTGCAAAAATTGCTGACACACAATTTGTGGCTATCCTTCCTCGGGCTTTATTTGATTTATCTTTTGGGCAAAATTTTCAATGAAACTTAGCGGGAAATCAAATTTAGTGCAACTCAAACTTCTAGCAATAGAACAAATAACAAGAGACATATTCTAATAACTTAATTTTTCCCCTTTTTTTAATAAATTTCGAGATTTTTAGGAGATTCCTGAAAATTTTTTATGAAAAATCATAAAAATATTGCCCAAAAAAGTTGTCGGACAAATCAAACATATACTCTGGAAGCTTTGTCCTCCCTGAGTTTTTGCATCAGGAGAAATAACTCGAGACCTGCTATAGTGGCTCAGTTCATCCTATTTTTTTAAAAACTGCACGTTTTCCATGAGATTCTTCAGCAAAATTTACGTAGAATCAAGAAAAAGATTCCTCGGACAAGGAAAAGATTAATTATGGGGTCATGGACCTCATGGTGATAGCTTAACTAATTAGCAATGATCCTTGTGCACGTGCTTTGAATCTGTCATGATTGCATCGACGAAAACTTATTCTTAAGGTACCTATCGAGACCAGGGAAAGGCAACTAATGACGGGTCCCACGTCTCGGAGGAACCGTTGAATTATCGAAGCTGGACGCATCCAGCTATAGTGCATTCATATCCAACAAGCACTAGAATAATAAATATTCCGGTACATTGGGTTTTGTTAAGTTGAGTAAAATTAGGAATGACAATATTCAACAAGTTCTGAAAATTACCGTAGTACCCGCTCTAGTAAGTGAGAAATTTTATGTTTGTGGACAAATTATCGATTCTTGATCACATATAAGAACGACTCATCCATACTTGAAAAAACACAAATTCGGGTATCAATATTTAACTTAGGCTTATCTAAGTGTCAGTTGCCCTCGAATGTGTGTTGTGATAACAAGGTGGTTTGAGAGGAGGATGCATTAGTATAATGAATTTCAACTATGCATATAAAACTGCACGTCAATGTTCCTTAGACTATATATGTTTTAACTGTCTACGATAAAGATGCTCATGAGAAAAGGCATTAATATTGTATCTTGTGATCATCTCCCACATCTTTTGCTGAACTTATGAAAAAAAAATCCGGTCTTTTGGAGGAACCGAATTGTACATGTATAGAATACATACCATATGATTCTTAAGTGAAGTACGTCAATTTTAAACCCAATTTATGTCCTCTCTATCGTATGTAACATGCCAAGAATTATTTATATGCCAAAAATATGATAATTGTTATTTCATAAACACAAAATATTTTTAATAGTTTTGCTATTCTCATTAGATTGTTGGAATTGGTCACATAATTCAATTATTAGATACGATGTTGGTATAAATTCTTGTTATTTAAAGCATCTTGTTCTAATAAGTAAGCTTTTCTCGTTATTGTACAATTCATGTAAAAAGCCATGTGAATATCATTTTATGATTATATGGTAATGATGCCGAACCTCTTTAACGTACAATTAAGGAAAAGGATGATATGCGCATATCCGTATTGATACAGTACTATATCCGCCCGTATATTACTAACGCAGGTTAGGAATCCCCATGAAACTAAGCAAAGCGACAGATTCATAAGAGGGATTTGCCCTACAAAATTTCCTTCATATAAAAAATTAAGAGGTCTTAACTATTGGTCTATCAATAAGCATATCATATTCATTAGCTTCACTCATTCATTCCCCTTTAAATTCATTGTCACCTCTCACGGGTAACAAAAATGAGATGAGCACTTCTCACTCGAGGATTTAATGCTTGTTCCATTCCATTGTATAATTGCTTGCTACCGAACATTGATTCTCATTCCAAGACTCAATGTTCGCTCCTTTCCATTGCATCGTTGCGTGCTACCAAATATTGTTAAAAGAACATATGTGGATCGCCCACATTCTACTCGTTCAATCCCAGTAATCAGAAAAATCTTTTTGATCGCCAAATCTTTAAGAAAACGGAGCGTCTTGCATTTCCATCAGTACTCGACATATGTACTACTCCCTCAAGTAGAGGGTGGAGCATGGTCAAAGCCTAAGTATATTATATCATTGGAATAATGTCTAGTATTAGGTCATGTATTGGCATGATATTGTCCACTCAATCAAGTGTTAGAAAGATGATGAATAGAATACAAATCGAAGACAGGTGATTTACATCATGTACGCTGGTTTAATAGACTTTTTTTCTCACTTCTTTCTTGCAGTCTCACTCGAAATCCTTAGCTCTTCAATTCTTTGTTTTTTTCTTTTGGAAGTCAAATTGCAAAATCTGTCTAACTTTTGAAGTGACTTTGTGATTGGCTGCTTCCAACGGTATTCCTTTCCTCAAAAGTGTTGATTGGAAAACCCAAGAGAGGGAGAGTTTTGCCTTCTTGAACAGAACAATTTCCACACGTTGTGTCTAGTCCCCAAACCAACTTGTCGACTTTGCATCCGAGCTTCTCCAACCCCATCATATCTACACATAGCATAACTTAGAAATCGAGGCAAGGTAAGATCTCTTCGATTCGACTTGGTATAACTTTAGTTGACTTATCGTCACACACACACATAAATATATATATATATAATATATATATATAACAAAGGGGCAAAATGGTGAAGAAATTTGAACTTCCATTGGAATTTTTGTATAAATCAAAAGTGTTTCATTAGTGTGTTTATTTCGCGGAAAATTAATGATTTGAAAAATATTTTTCTAAAAATAATTATTTATATCACTTACAAAAATGAATGAACAAAAAATATATCCATTTCCATGTAAATTTTGGACAAATTATTTCATTAACTAATTATTTCAAGTAATACAAGTGATCTTTTATTTAAAATGTTCTTAGGATTTCATTTTTTTGCAAGACAAGCATACCAACGTGTTTTCTATGGCAAAGAAAAGGAAGAATTCATCACGTATTCAAGCAACATGGGTTGCGGTTGCATGTATGTGCAAGAATGAATGAGTAGAATTAAGAAGATCAACAGAAAGCCAATAGTATTATTGTAAGCATACTTAATATGACAATAAGATTTTTGCTGATATATTGATTTGCTTCTACTTATTTAGGATAAATATATTAGAAGTCCTAAAACTTATCATAAAAATGCAAGCAAATCTTAAAATTTTCAAAAAAAATTCAATCAAGATCTAAAACATGTCACAAATATGCAATCAAATTCTAAAATTTTCAAAAAAGTGCGATCAAGTTTTAAAACTTATCGCGTGCTTTAATAACTTGATTCCTCATATGTTTTGATAAATTCATATTTTTCAATGCAAAAACTTTAAACTAAAAATTTATCCTCAGGTGAATGTTCTTCCCGTACAAATATGAGGTGAATATTTTTCGCATGCTAATATGAGATAGTGCACTGTTATCGACGTGTTGAGATACCGCAAGAACAATATCCATGACGTATCACGTTATATCAGCGTAAAATTAGAGCAACTAATGAATTCAAGTTTTCATATGCGTTAATTGCCCTCTCGGATTTTACATCAGAAAACCCCTCCAATGCTTGAGTTAGGAACGCATTGGTCATGTGGGCTTCCTTTTCCTCTCCTTGGGCCTGATCTGTCTAGGCCATCCACTAACAAGAAAGAAGCCAGAAGATTGACCTGGGCCTAAATTGAGCCGGCGTTTTTCCCTCATCAAAAATGAAGAGTGGACATGATAGATTTTGATTAAATAAATATTCTATAGGGTAAATTCCACCAAAAAAAAAAAACCTTAAACTGGTATACATGTAACAAATTTACCCTAAACTAGTACACTTGTGATAAATTTACCATCCATTATTTAACGTTAAATTTTACCATCAAATTACTGAGTTAGATAACATGTAACAGTTGACAGATGTATCAGTTTGAGATTTTACTCTTCGTTTGTCACAGATGTATCAGTTTATGGCTTTTTGTGGTATTAATCCAATTTAACGAAAAATAATAGAGAGTAAATTGATCATAAATGTACTAGTTTAGGGATTTTAGTGGTCAAAAATTAATTTGGAGTAAATTTATCATTGATACATAAGGTTGGAGTTTTTTATTATCAAAAAATTAGTTCAAGATAAATTTATCATAAGTATACTGGTTTGAAATTTTTTGTGGTATTAACCCTATTAAATAATGCATATAAATATAATCTTGCATTGAGAATAATGTAGCAAGACTCTTTGGCCAACTTAATAGAATAGATGTATGGCCCTTGATCGAACAGATATATCTTGAGTACATATGATTGGGATGAGCCATTTCCAAGGGCGTGTAAGATACATGAGCTTACCTTATTCTCGGGAGAAGGTGGTGTAATAGCCTCTCTACACATGGCTCGATGTAAGAATCTTACACGGCATTGACATCAACACGCGACACACGTCACACGACATAAGACAATACATCCACACGTCATTTATAAAAAAAATAAAGTATTTCCATATGTTGAGACACGTTGTATATTAAATATATATTTTTATATATACATGGTAAATTATCATTTTTATGATTATTTTAATCAAATTAATCTATTTCAAATTCATAAATAAATAAATAAATAATAAAATCCTATAATAAATTTATACTAAAAACATTAATCCACATTTTACTAATATCATTCAATCATCTTACAGTAAGATCATGTTCTGTATACCTTATTGCTTTCTAAACCTTCTTGCTTTCAAATTGCCATCGAATAATTTAAAGACCAGAAATTCATAGATGATGGGGACTTGCACTTTAATATATTTTTCAAATTATTTATTTTTTTCTTTTCTTCACTTTTCCTTTTTCTTTTTTTTTTTTCCTTTTTTTCTTCTGTTCTTTTTTCTTCTTTTGTATTCTTTCCCTTTTTTCCTCCGTTGGCTATCGTTGGGCCTTGGGCGAGGAATGCTTGGGCTTGGGTAGGCGAGGTTAGCCCTTCGTCAAATCAAGTGAGGGGTAAGGGTTGTCATGCCCACCCAAGTGAAGGCAACCCTCACTCGATCCGATGACAGTGGCCCTCGCCAAGCTAGGCATGGGCCTCCATTTGGTGAGGCTGGCCCTCCCTTGAGGTCAACGATCTTCGCCCATTGATGAGGCTCAGTGATGGCCAGTAGAGTTGGAAAAGGGGAAAAAGGAAAAAAGAAAAAAGAAAAAAGAAAAGAAGAGAATAGAAAAGGAAAAAGAAAAAAGAAAAGAAAAGAAAAGAAAAGAAAAAGCAAAAGGAAAAGAAACAATAAAAATAAATAAATTCAAAAAAATTAAAAATATATTAAAAAATTGTACACATCATTGCCAGCCGTGCCACACATGATGACTAGCATTCACATTAATAATTTTGGCCTAAAATTGGTTGGATGGACATAATTGACAAAACTTGAAAATGTTTATGATTTAATTGATAAAAGTACAATAACTTTCAGACTTTTTAGACAATTTTCCTTTGAAATGGATGGGGACCACCCTTCTTTATTCACTATCTGGCTATCGAGAAGATAAAATGTTGCTAGACATACAAGCTAAATGACACCAATGTGGGGAAGTCAATCAATAGTAGCCCAATTTCCTTAAAAAACACCGATATTAGTCCAATGGCATTTTTGCCTTAATTTTTTTTTTCATCGAAAAAATTCATTAACTTTCACTCCAAATCAAATTCTATTACCCATTGACTTTACATGTAATCACGCAGGTAATCATCCATGTGTCATTTCACATGTCTAGCTCTCTTTCTCTATTTGGCATGTGTTGAATTTTGACTGTCAAACTAGAGGTAAGGGTATTTTAGATCATGCACCTTTGTTTTTGGGTTTTTTCAAGAGAAACTATAAAAGAAATGTATTTAATAACATATCTCTAACCTTAGCCTCCATATTATTTCACATTTTATTTTTTTTTTCTATCTTTTTGTTAGATCTTTAGATCTTGCGGCTTAGCAAGTGATTTTTAGAGCTTTTGGATTGTACTCTCGTACTCTTTGTTGAAGATAGTGAAACCCCTCTCTCTTCCAATGGTTTTTTCCCATTTTGGATTTTTTACGTAAATCTTGCGTCTCATGTAATTTCGATTTTGTTATCATCCTTTGCTACTTGTGCTTTGATAGTTGCATCTTTTGTTTTTTCTTTTCATAAAAAATTGATATCAGAGCGAAGGAATTTTGGTCTTTTTGTTCGAGATGGCATACGTCAAGTTCGAAGTGGCATCCTTCAATTGCCAAAACAATTTTGAGCTTTGGAGGATATGAAAGCGTTATTGCATTGGGAAAGTTTAGTTAGAGCCTTGGACAGGAATTATCCAAACTATATGACTACGGCTGAGATCAAGGAGATGGAAGAGAGGGTGCATAGCACTATCCAATTGTTGTTATTCAATAAGGTGCTTCGTAAAGTCGCAAATGAAGAAATGGCTTCAAGATTGTGGAATAAGCTTGAGAGCTTCTACATGAAAAAATCTCTTATGACAAGATTGTTCTTAAAGCAGCGCCTTTACACATTAAAGATACAAGAAGGAACTCATGTCCAAGAATATCAATATTAATTTAATAAGATCATTATGGATATGAAAATTTAGATTTGAATAGATGATAAAGATCAAGCTCTAATTGTGTTATGCTCACTATTGAGCTCGTATGAAAATTCTGTGAATTCTATGCTATATGGAAGATAATCCATAACTCTTGAGGATTTGAAAGCCTCGTTGAATTCGCGGAGATGCGTGCAAAATTGAATGCGAGTAGTAGTGGTGATAAAGCTGATGAGTTAGTTGTCAAGGCAAGGTCGAATTATCATGATAGACGCAGTAATCGTAAATGGCATTCGAAGTTTAGATTAAGTAGATGTAAGAGTAAGCTGAAGTGTTACTATTATCACAAATTGGGACACTACAAAAGTGAGTGTCTGGTGCTCAAAGTTAATGGAAAAAAGTCAATGGAGAGTTTTGATTCAGCTAATCTGGTGAAAAATAATGAGTTCACTAATGTAGATAATATTCTTACTGTTATGTCTTCAAATTGTCATGTCGATGACGAATGGATTTTGGTTTAGCAAGTTCATACTACATCTGTCCACATAAAGATTAACTCCACACATATAAGAAAGTCAGTGGCGGTTGAGTTTCAATGGGCAACAATACAGTTTGTAGGATTGTAGGTATCGGTATGGTGCAAATTAAATGTCATGACAATGTAGTAAAAACTTTGACAAATGATAGGCACATCCCAAATTTAAAGAAAAACCTTATTTCATTAAGCAGTTTAGATTCCATTTGATGCATGTACATAGGTGGATGTGGAGTTTTGAAAATTTCTAAAGGCTGCTTGATTGTGATAGGAGATAACATAAAGACAAAGTTTTATGTTCTGTAGGGAAGTACTGTTGTGGGTTCTTTAAATATATCATCCTCTTTTTTTTTTTTTTTGATAAGGAGGAACCGCCAGAGCCCCCCTTATGGGGTCACACGACCGGCCGATGCCCGGTGACACCGTCGGGCCTCACCACAAGCCGCTATTTAGACGTAAACCTCGAGGGTAGCTAGCACAGGACCCCACCACCATGGCTCCCCGCTTAAGACGTGTTAGCAAAGCATAGATTCGAACTCGTTCTCTCGGTGATGAGGTAGTAAAGCCCAACCAATTGTGCTACCCACCAATGGGTAATATATCATCCTCTTCATATTATGAAAAATCAATGTTGTGGCATATGCGGTTGGACCACATGAGCAAAAGAGAAATGACTATCTTGAGTAAATGCGGTTTATTTTATAGGAATCATACAGTCTCACTTGACTTATGCGAACATTGTGTTTTCAAGAAGCAGCACAAAGTTAGTTTCAGTACTAGGTGCACTTGACGAAGGGCACAATTGACTATATTCACTCCGATTTATGAGAATAATCACAAGTAACATCTAAGGGTGGTGTAGTTTATCATCTGACATTTATTGATCATTTTTCTAGGAAAGTCTAGATTTATTTCTTGAAGCGTAAAAGTAACGTTTTTGATACGTTCAAGAAGTGGAATATGATGATAGAAAATCAAACTAAGAAGAAGATAAAGCGTCTTAAAATGGATAATAGTTTTGATTTTTGCATAGTGATTTCAACAAGTACTATGAAGATTTGAGGATTGTTCGACATCGAACAGTCAGGTACGCACCTGACTGGGTTTGCGAAGCACATGAACCGGATACTTTTAGAGAGAGCTAGGTGTATACTATCTAATGTTGGACTTGGAAAAGATTTCGAAGTTGAAAATATGAACACGACGTGTTATTTAGTCAATTGTTTTCCTTTAACCGCAATTGAATGTAAGACTTCTAATGAGGTATGGTAAGGTAAACCTTCTAATTATTCTGATTTAAAAATATTTGGATGTTGTACTTATGATCATGTAAAAGAGGATAAGCTTGAACTTAGGACCAAGAAGTGTATTTTCGTTGGCTATGTGGATAGGGTTAAAGGATATAGGTTATAGTGTTCTGGTCCTCGGTCATCAACGTTTATAATTAGCAAGGACATTACTTTTGATGAAAATTTCATGCTTGAAAAGAGAAAGATTGTTACTGAATCTGTAGGTATCCAGGAGGAGAATGTTGGAAAAGAGGTGGAGCTTCATGTAGAACATTCAGGGAGAATATTTGAAGATATTCCTATTGAGCTAAAAAGTGACAATGAGCAACATAACTTAGATTCTATCAAAGACAAAATAGAATAAATTGAGCAACCTCAAAGTTTGGCTGCATGGAGGACTAAACGACAAATTAAGCCTCCCCAAAGGTATGGTTTCGCTGATCTTGTAGCATATGCTCTTACAATTGTTGAAGAGCTTGGTATTGAAGAATCTTTTACATTCCATGAAGCTACCATATGTTCTAGCTTGTTGCGATGAATGAAGAAATGGAGTCTATAAGAACCAAACTTGAGATCTTGTGAAATTGCTTGAGGGCAAAACTGTTAGGTGTAAGTGAATCTTCAAAAGAAAAGAGGGAATTCTAGGGGTTGGAGATGAAAGAATCAAGACACGTTTGGTAGAGAAGGGTTTTCGTGAAAAGGTAGTTCCATTCATGTGTTGCTTGTGCTAGTAACCCTTGATAATCTAGAACTTGAGCAACTTGATGTCAAGACCGCTTTTCTGCATGACGAGCTTGAGGAGACTATTTAGATTTCTCAACTTGAGAGATTCGTTGTTAAGGGTAAAGAAGATCATGTTTGCAGGTTGAAACATTTTTTGTCTGGTCTCAAGCAATTTCTATGGCAATGGTGCAAGAGGTTTGATAACTTTATATTGAGTCATGGCCACTCACGAAATACGCATGAAAGTTGTGTATACTATAAGAGATTGCATGATGGCTATATTTATTTATTTATTTACTATTATATGTGGATGATATGCTTATTGCAGCGAAGAACATATTAGAGATAAAAAATTTAAATAGGTAACTTAGTAGAGAATTTGAGATGAAAGATTTTGGAGTTGCCAAGAAAATTTTGGGTATAGAGATTTAGAGGGACAAACGAATTGGGAAATTATACCTCTCATAGAAAAAGTATTTAGAGAAAGTGCTTGAGTGCTTTGGCATGAAGAATACTAAACCAGTAAGTACTCATTTGGAGTCCAATTTTAAGCTTTCAACTTCTTTGTTGCCTAAAACTAAAGAAGAGGAAGATGAAATGTCTTAAGTTCCATATTCTGATGTTGTGAGTAGTTTCATATATACTATGGTTTGCACTCATCCAAATATTTCATGGGCTATTAGTGTTTTGACTAGGTATATGTCACATTCGGGTAAAGCTCACTAGTAAGCTGTGAAATGGATTCTTCAGTACATCTAGGGTATCTCATATGTGCGTTTGGTCTTTGATAAAGGTTGTGATATAAGACATTCGGATGTTGGCTTTGTTGACTCTGACTATGTAGGCAATTTTGACAACCTTCACATGTTATGATATTACGCTTGATGATTCCGCGATTAGTTGGAGAGCAGTTTTGCATAACACAATTGCTTTGTCTACCATTGAAGTAGAGTATGGTTGCATTTGGTTTAACTTTGGAAATGGGCCTTGGGGAAATGCAAATATCTTTTGCCTAAAGGATTTTAGGGAGATGCAAATTGCATTTGGTAAAAAATTCTTTGCAAAGTCATTTTAACGTAAAAAGTGTTTGGCAAATCTTTTTCTATAAAGGGCTTTTGGATTTCATTTTTCTTTTTATTAAAAAATATTAAATTCTTTGCCAACTCTAGTGAAGATAAGGGTAGTTTTGGAACAATGAGAGGTAAAATCGAAAAAATAAAAAAATTTATGATAGTAGTTTTGAAAAAAAAATGGTAATATCAGCATTTGACCAAATGCTGAAAGCCCAAAGCTAATTCCTATCAGCATTGGGCTTTCAGCTTCCCAAAGCTAGCATTTGACTGAAAGCCTCTTGGATAGGCTTGCCAAACACCCCAGCATTTCCCTAAGAGGTTTTGGAGGCTGAAAGCCTCTTGAGAAAGCTGAGCCAAATGCACCCTATATGATAGCAACAAAAGTAGTAAAAGAAGATCTTTGATTGAAGCATTTGGTTACAAAACTTGGGGTGAAGTAGAAAGAGCCTCTGTTATCTTTTGCGATAATTAAAGTGCGATCCAGTTGACTAAGAACGCGACATATTATGAGAGGACAAAACATATCGACATACAATATCACTTTGTGCGTGATGATGTTGTTAAGGGTACAATTACAATGAAGAAAGTATCTAGGGCAGATAATTCGGCAAATATGTTGACCAAATAAGTTCCTTTGAACAAGTTCAAGCATTGCTTGGACTTGATTGACGTTTTTGCCATTTCAGTTGCCTAAGCGGAGTTGATTGTGTTTCATCCATTGTTTCTGGCACCAATTACACTCACATAGTCTTAGGGGTGTACATCATCGATTTCGTTGTTTTTGGGGTGGCCTTGTATGGTCACTTTTAGCAGTGAGGGAAAGAGGCATTGTAGTGTTTGGCATAATACTCTTTTGGAAATTTGAAGTCAAGGTAGACATTTTGTTGAGTTTTGACTTTTAAACTAAAGATAAAGGTATTTTAGGCCATGCACCTTTGTTTTAGGATTTTTTGAAGGGAGATTATAAAATGAATGTATTTAATAACACATTTCTAACTCTAACCTCCATATTATTTCATGTTTTGTTTTTTCCTATCTTCTTGTTAGATTTTGTGACTTACCAGGTGGTTTTTAGAGCTTTTGGATTTTACTCTCATGCTCTTTGTTGAAGATAGTGAAATCCCTCTCTCTCCTTGTGGTTTTTTCTCGTTTTGGGTTTTCCACGTAAATCTTGCGTCTTGTGTTATTTCGATTTTGTTTTCATCATTTGCTACTTGTGTTGCGATAGTTGCATTTTTTGGCGTTTTTCCGCAACAGCATGTTGTCTCCCTTCACTCTTTCAACAAACATGCCTTGTTGCGGTAATAGCTACCGCCTTCGCTAGATGAAATACCTCCGTCTTTCCAAGAGCGGCCAAATCGCCCCCAAAATGGAACAACTCATCCTCCACAAGCTCATATCTTATCCTCTCTATCTTTGGGTCGCCCATGGCCGGTGACGCGATTGGTGGCTGTCACAAGCTGCGCAACTTTAAGAGGAACGACAATGACAGATCATGTTTGGGCTGAGAATCTGGCTTTTCCTCTTTGTTCGCAACGCCAGCTCTTTAATTTCCAGAGGACCATCTCGTCATTGTTCACAACATGATCGAGTTCGACCTGCTCTCATTTGTCTGGCCGTTGTCCCTGGTGAACTCTACAAATTTGTGGATGCCCGTGAACCGATTCACATACAAGATCGTTGGGCCGAGCTTAGGGACATTCCTGATGGCATGGTCGAGCTTTCAGACGAAGCCTAGTGGGAAGGAAGAGATCCAGTCGGTCTCAAACAGGGGTAAATAAAAATAAAATAAGAGTTAAATGAATTGTACATGTTGAGATGCACATGTGAGTTGTATTAGAAAGAGTTTCGACATTTTGATGTGAAGTCACTAATATATCTAAGTTAAATCATAACTTGCTTACTTAAATTTTGAGTAAAGGTGGGTCTAATGAATATATCGACAAGCTCGTCTTGGCAATCTCCTTTGCGCTAAAGTAGCTAATATATTTTTTTTTATCCATAACTCATTAATTTAAACTTTTAATTGAGATGGGTTTAACTGAATATATTAATGGGCTCGAACTTTATCTTTCTCTTAAAGTTCTCCTCAAGTGAAAATATTATCAAGCTTCTGTTGTCACTCCCGGCACATGTAGAATTGCCACGTCAGCCTTTAACTATAACGTTAGATGGAAAGTTAATGGGGTTAGATTAAAAAGAAAGTTATTGACTTTCCGAGACAACAAAAAGTTCAGATTATATTCAAATTGAACTAAAATTTGGGATGTTTTTAGGAAATTGGGCCATCCATAGACAAAAAAAGTCACCCGTGGGAAGCTGAAGACCAAGAGCGAGCTCAAAAAGGACTACTCTCAAGACTACGCAAAGGCTCCTTCCTCATCAACATAAACTTGACTCTTACTGAACATAAGCAACTTATGCGACTTTTTTTTCAGTCGAATAGAACTATGCAACTTGGCCACTTCAACTACATTAGGCACAGTCCGTCTCGGGAATAGCGCCCCTAAAGCTTCTCCTACTATCAGCTATCTAATTGTCGGAGGTGTTGCAATGAGATGGCGTTTTATCACGTGGAAGAATATATCCACAGACCTATTGTTTGACAATGAGCCGACAGATTTAGAAAATAGTATTCTAAAGTGTCCAACGAACTAACCTAGAAAAATCTGTGTTTATATTATGCACGATCATAAAATAAGAAGCGATGTAGTATTGCTTATTATGATTGTCAAAATCAGTACTTCTTGATATGACAGACTATCTATTTTATTGTAAGTTGAAATGCTCTTAGATGTGATAAGATTAAATTACCTATGTCATTAAAATATAAAGCCCTCCTAGATAAGAGCCTAAGCTAACTAATTCATGTAAAAGCAAAAGTGTCCTCAACATGAGCTTGAGTTGTCCTCATTGGGGATAAGCATCAGTCCAAGGTCAACCTTGGACCAACCCAACCTAGCTAGTCCTAGTCTGGTTCCTAGAGAGACTAGGCCGATCATTGGTCCCAGAATCCCTTGACCTTACATTGTGCAAGTTGGCCACGGCCTTGAGACTTTAAGGTTAATCTAACTTGAACCAACCTTATAATATATATATATATATATATATATAATATTATATATTTTTGTTTTTTTGAAATCCTAGCGCCTCTGCCTCTATTGTTTCTTATGCAGTTTTATCGTATAAATTAGAAAGCAGAAACCCAACATTGGTTTGATAAAAAAAATAAAAATAAAAACCCTACTCGCTCGCCTCACTCTATTCATTTGTCATGGCCTTGCTTGTTGCTCACCTCTCTTTGTTGGCCTCAATCGCCTCTTATGGTTTAATTATATTTCACTTGTTCATTTTTTTTCTATTTTGTTGCTTTTAGCAACTAGAGATTTCTATTGTTACTTTATCTTAGATTTATATTTGATATGTACCATATTCAATGTTACATTGTTGATGGATATATAATTTGAAAGAGTATATTTGTCCTTTTAATTAATACAAAAAATGAAACAAAAAAAATAATCGATTGGTCTCGAGTTAATCTTGGAAACAGACTAGTCCAGTCCTTAGTCCCAAAAATTTGGGACCAATACTGTGCTGATTGGTTCTTGGGTTAAGTGCTGGACTAACCTAATTCGGACCATGCTCACCCCCAATCCTTATCATGAAATTTCTTGGTACGAAATGAAGCTGTTTTAAATCCAAAGTCAAACAGAAGTCTCCTTGACACGAGCCTAAACTGTCCATCCGCATGAAATTCCTTGGTATAAATTTAAAATGCCTAAGATTCAAGACAAATTTGAAGACTCTTCAATTACAATTTAAAATCTGTCTACATCCTAAGTTATTTCCTTCACACGAAGTGAAGCTGTCCAAAAAGTTCAAGATGATTTCAAGAATCATAGACACGAATCTAAATTGTCTCAAGCATGAATACACGAGATGATTAAGTTCATGTCATGAAGCTCTTGATGGCACAATTCAATAAGTGGATGGTTAGAACAAAAAATTCAAGCCATGTCTCTTGCAATAGACATGACATGAGGTTGGGGGCAATTGCAAGGAATGAATCTTGTCAGCCTATGATTAAAAGCCATCAAGTTTATTTAAGGCTCCGCTTGTTTCATTAAAAATAAATTATTTGAAAAATATTTTCATAAAAATTATCGCTTTTACCTCTTAGAAGAATGAACAAGTGAAAATTGTTTTCATCATTTATGAAATTGTTAGATATAAACAGTTACTAGTAATGAAAATACTTTTTATGGCTAATTATTATAAGTAGTATGGGCGATTGTTTTTAGGAAAATATTTTCCAAATCATTCATTTTCCGATAAATAAATGGAGTCTATTTTAGAATAAACAGATAATGACTTATTGAAACTTCACGAAATTTTGTTACGAAATTCTTGGAGACCGGAGATTTTTCAAGGAAGGAGAAGCCTCTTCAAATTTTAGGTCTTCAAGACCTTAACCACGTGTCATCAAAGCCTTTCGAATTTTAGGTCACCAAGACCTCAACATTGGATCATCAAGATCATAACCAGAAATTCACATCATCAAGACTTTGATCATCTTCAATCCGAGATTTAGCCTTGAAGAACATCAGATTATCTCTATAGCATTTAAAGAAAAGAGTTAGAGAGATCATTATATTTCATTTTGGAAATTGGAAATCGTAGCCATCTTCAAATTAATGCACATTCAGGACACTTCTATTTGCTTTAATTTCATGCTGCAGATTTATTTTAGTATAATATTCCATCCCAGTTTATCAAAGAGACTTTGGTTTGCTCATTCGAACCTCTTTATTTTTTGCCCAAAAAGAAAACCTCTTTATTTCCGTTCCAATTTGCAGAAGGAAAAACAAAAGCAAAAAATTGTTTTCTTTTATGACTTCAATTGTAGCCATCTATAAATTGTTAAAATTTGTCACAAAAATGCAATTAAATCTTAAAACTTTTAAAAAATGTAATCAAGTTGTAAAAGTTATTAAATTGATACAATTAAGTCATTTTGTTAATTTTTTCAACTTTGCTAATAGAAAATGTTAACGTAATTTTTTAATATAAATTTTATTTAAAATACATTAAGAAATAATATAACTCAAAAAAGAAAAGGGGAAACCCAGCTCTCTCCATTGCCGTCCCACCATCATCGGCTGGTGGGATGGGGACCGTTGTGCATTTTTTCCTTTTTCTTTCTTTTTTAAAATTTAATTTATTTTTAATATAATTTAAATAATATTTAGATCATAACAACACCATTTTAGCTTTATACTTCATGTTTTAGCCACGCCAATTAAATGGACTTTATGAAAAAAAAAAATAGATGAATTTGATTGCACAAATTTGATAAATTTTATAACCAATTACATTTTTTTATAAAATTCAATTGTATTTTGTGATAAGCTTTGAGATTTTAAGTGTATTTATTCTTTATATTTATAAATACAAAATCATCCACAGAATCTATTGAGTAAAGGACAAGATCCTTTATTTCGATAAAGAAAAAGAACAAAAGGACAAGATCCTTTCGACCAGGGGAAAAAATAAAGGACAAGATCCAAAAAAATTCGTAACAATCACGCCAACAGGTGCGTCCCACCACTTCGCTGTCTCTCACTCCCTGGCCCCGGCTCTGCAAATCAAGAACCGGAGATTGACACCGACAACCCCCCCGAAAAAAAATCCATCTCCTTAGCTTCTCCGACCTGTTCTTCCATTTTGGAATCGTGGGTCGCCGCTAGATTTCAACGATCGCGGTGAAAAGCGCGAGCTTTGGGAGGGACATGAGCAAGGATGGGTACTTGAGAATGCGGACGGACCGGGAAGCCAGCGACCAGATCGGGTCCGATCTGAAGGAGCTCGGCGCCGCCGCGAGGAAGCTGGCGAACCACGCGATCAAGCTGGGCAGCCTGGGGTTCGGGACCACGTTTCTTGAATGGGTGGCCTCGTTTGCTGAGGGCTCGAATTCCCGGCTCTGCCTCTCTCGTTGTGCTCTCTGTTTCTCGTCGATGGTCGGAAATGGTCGTGATGTTGTGAAGTCTTTATGTCAATTTGGCATGTTCTTGCTCGATACCCGTGATTTGTTCTTGTTGCGTGCGGTGGAAGATGACCCTTTTTCAGTTGTTCTTTTGCAACTGATGAGGTCGGTGTGCGGGTCTTGGGATACTAAATAGTAAATTGTGCTTTGTTTATGCCCTCTTTCCACCTGGCAGAAGTAGCACGCCAAGTTTTCGATAGATAGGAATTTGGGTCATAACCCAAAATTGAAGTAGGAAATGAGAGTAAATACAGTGAGCACCAGTTTTGTACTTGAAACTGATATGGCAATTTCGGAAGCTAATGGAAGTGGCCTTTTGGTTTTTGTTGGTGCAGTTATTTGTTGGTCCTGGATCGAACAAATTGGAGAACGAAGATTCTCACGGGATTGTTGATCCCATACATATTCTTTAGTCTTCCTTCCGTACTGTTCAACATATTCAGGTGACTATGAAATTCTACAAGACCATTTCTTCTGTCCGAATTTCCTCCCTAAGTAACTTTTCATTTCCTGTCTTGTTCAGGGGAGAAGTAGGAAAGTGGATTGCCTTCATTGCTGTTATACTGCGACTGTTTTTTCCTCGGCATTTCCCAGGTATTGTTTTTTTCTTGCGCGAGTTACACTTTTCATTTTAAGCATATTTGTTGAAGTGTTTACCTGTGCTTTTGCTAATTCGGCCAGCAATTTGCTTATCTAAGCCCTTAAATACACTCTGCATCCTAGGTCAGTTGAAACAAGGCAACGTGTATCTTCTTTTCTCTCTCAATTCAGTCAATAGATTCTTTCATTTCCTTAAGACAACTGTTCATATTGTATTATCCGTGGAAATACTGAAACCAGATATTCTGGCTAGCCATATAGGGTCTATCTTGTAGAAATTAACTTTTAGGTTGATGAGAGAGTAATCTGTGGAAATTACAGACGTGCTTCATAACAGTGCTCATCTTTATTTTGCTGTTTACACCAGTACCTTTGATTATCCAACTCATATGCTATTCTTTCATAATCCCTGTTCATTGTCATATCTTTTGGCTGCAGATTGGCTGGAAATGCCAGCTGCTCTGATTCTATTGATAGTGGTGGCTCCAAGCTTATTCGCTAGCACCATTAGAGACAGCTGGGCTGGAGTGGCGATATGTCTTGTGATTGCGTGTTATCTTCTACAAGAGCACATCCGAGCATCTGGTGGCTTTAGAAACTCATTTACACAGCCGCATGGTATTTCGAACACCATCGGAATACTCATCCTGCTGGTTTTCCCTGTGTGGGGGTTGGTGATAGATGTTCTATAGCCAGTTTCAGCAGGCTGGCATTGCCTTGGCAGTGTTGTGAATACATGTTTGCTTCTTTCATTGTTTGAGAAGATATGGATTCATGCAGACCTGTCATTGTTGCTTATTACTATCCTTATATAAGAGTGAGAACGATTGAGCAAATTCAAACTATTTTTCGGATCTTGGTTTTGCTTTTGCTGTGAGAACTTGGTCTGCAAACAATGATACTTGCTCACCAATGTGAGGATGGAAACTTTTCTCCTTGAAAGTTCCTGATCTTGTAGGTGTTGTAAACTAACAATATTCACGCATTGGAGGGTCGAACGACTTCAGAGGTATTTTTCGAGAGTCAAACATCGCTCAATTGGGGCGTGTGACCTATCGATTCAAAGCTCGTAAAAAGTCTAGAAGGAATCAAACTAAAATAAGGTCATTTTGGACATCGTTTCGGCCAAAATAGCAAGTCATGTTCTGTAGCATGAAAATCACAAATTTGAAGCCAAATCAAGTTCAACCATCCATATTTATCATCACTGAATAATCAATTACAGCAAATCAACATCTATCAATCAAGTATCTAAGTTAAATCATCAATTTTTTCATTAAATTTTGAGTGAAGATGGGTCTAATGAATCTATTGACAAGCTCGAACTTCTTGGCAATCTCCATTGTGCTAAAGTAGTTAATATATCTTATTTGATCTATAACTCATTAATTTAAACTTTTAATTGAGATAAGTCTAACTGAATATGTTAATGGGCTCAAAGTTTATCTTTTTTCTTGAAGATCTCCTCAATTGAAAGTATTATCAAGCTTCTGTTGCTGCTCCTAGCACATGTGGAATTGCCACGTCAGCCTTTAATTGTAACATTACATGGAGAGTTAATGGGGTTAGATTAGGGTATAAAATGAAAGTTATCGACTTTTCGAGACAGCAAAAAGTTCAGATTATCATTCAAATTGAACTAGAATTTGGGATGTTTTCAGGAAATTGGGCCGTCCATAGACAAGGAAGTCACCCGTGGGAAGCTGGAGACTAAGAGCGAGCTAAAAAAGGACTACTCTCAAGACTACGCAAAGGCTCCTTCCTCATCAACATAAACTTGACACTTACTGAACAAAAGCAAGTTATGCAACTTTTTTTTTGTCGAATAGAACTATGCAACTTTGCCACTTCAACACCTACTTTAGGCATAGCCCCTTTTAGGAGTACACCCCTAAAGCTTCTCCTACTGTCGGCTATCCAATTATTAGAGGTGCCGCGATGGTGCCATGAGATGGCGGTTTATCATATGAAAGAATATATACACAGACCTATTGATTGACCATGATCCGACAGATTTAGAAAGGAGTATTCTAAAGTGCCCAACGAACTTACCCAGAAAAGTCTTTGTTAATTTATGCATGATTAAAAAATAAGAAGCGATGTGGTATTGCTTATTATGATTGTCAAAATCGGTACTTCTTGATATGACAAACTATCTATTTTATGGTAAGTTGAAATGCTCTTAGATCTGATAAGACTAAATTACCTACTTCATTAAAATATAAAGCCCTCCTATATAAGGGCCTAAACTTACTAATTCATGTAAAAGCAAAAGTGTCCTTAAATTAATACTCTTTGGTACGAGTCTAAGCTGTCCCCACCACAAAATTCCTTGGCACCAAATTAAACCTCTCTAAAAGTCAAAGTCAAATGGAAATTCCTCGACGCGAGCTGGAGCTGTCCTCATCAAGGATAAGCATCAGTCTAGGGTTAACCTTGGACCGATCTTGGACCAGCCCAACTCAGTCAGTCCTAATCCGATTCCCAGAGAGACTAGGCCGATCCTTGATCCTAAAATCCATTAATCTTACATTGTGCGGGTTGGCTCTTAGTTTTGAGACTTTAGGATTGGTCTACCCAGATCAACCTTTTATATATGTTATAGTTATATAATATATATTATAAGCGCCTCTGCCTCTATTCTTTCTTATGTAGTTTTGTTGTGTAAATTAGAAAGTAGAAACCTAACCTTGATTCGATAAAAAAATAAATAAAAGCCCTATTCGCTCGCCTCTTTCTATTCCTTTGCTACGGCCATGCTTGCCACTCACCTCTCTTCGCTGGCCTCGATTGCCTTTTATAGCTTAATTGTATTTCACGTGTTCATTTTTTATGGTTTGTTGCTTTTAGCAATGAGAAATTTCTATTGTTATCTTATCTTATATTTATATGATATGTAGGCCATATTCAATGTTAAATTGTTGATGGATATGTAATTTGAAAGAGTATATTTGTCTTTTTAATTAATACAAAAAATGGAACAAAAACATAATCTATTGGTCTCGAGTTAATCTTGGAAATGGACTAGTCTAGTCCTCGGTCCCAAAAATTTGAGACCAACACTGTGCTGATTAGTCCTTTAGTTAAGTACTAGTCCAATTTAGACCATGCTCAATCCCAATCCTTATCAGGAAATTTCTTGGTACGAAATGAAGCTGTTTTAAATTCAACGTCAAACAGAAGTCTCCTTGACACGAACCTAAACTGTCCATCCGCATGAAATTCCTTGGCATGAAGTTAAAATGCCTAAGATTCAAGACAAATTTGAAGACTTTTCGATTACAATTTCAAATTTGTCTACACCCTAAGTTATTTCCTTGGCACGAAGTTAAGCTGTCCAAAAAGTTCATGATGATTTCAAGAATCATAGACACGAATCTAAATTGTCTCAAGCATGAATACACGAGATGATTAAGTTCATGTCATGAAGCTCTTGATGGCAAAATTTAATATGTGGATGGTTAGCACAAAAAATTCCAGCCATGTCTCTTGCGATGGACGTGACATGAGGTTGGGGCAATTGTAAGGAGTGAATCATGTTAGCCTATGATTAAAAGCCATCAAGTTCATTTAAGGCTCCACTTGTTTCATTAAAAATGAATTATTTAAAAATATTTTCAAAAAAATGATCACTTGTATCTTTTACAAAAATGAACAAAGGAAAATTATTTTCATTATTTACGAAATTGTTAAATATAAATTGTTACTGGTAATGAAAATATTTTTATTGGTTAATTATTATAAGCGGTGTGGACGATCGTTTTTAGAAAAATATATTCTAAATTATTTATTTTCCGATAAACAAATGAAGTCTATTTTAGAATAAACAGATAAGGTCTTATTGAAACTTTGTGAAATTTTGTTACGAAATTCTTGGAGACCGGAGATTTTTCAAGGAAAGAAAAGCCTCTTCAAATTTTAGGTCATCAAGACCTTAACCACATGTCATCAAAGCCTTTCAAATTTTTGGTCACCAAGATATCAACATTGGATCATCAAGATCATAACCAGAAATTCTGATGATCATCTTGAATCCAAGATTTAGCCTTGAAGGACATCAGATTATCTCTATAGCATTTAAAGAAAAGAGTTAGAGAGATCATTATATTTCATTTTGGAAATTGGAAATCGTAGCCATCTTCAAATTAATGCACATTCAGGACACTTCTATTTGCTTTAATTTCATTTTGCAGATTTATTTTAGTACAATATTCCATCCCAGTTTATCAAAGAGACTTTGGTTTGCTCATTCGAACCTCTTTATTTTTTGCCCAAAAGGAAAACCTCTTTATTTCCGTTCCAATTTGCAGAAGGAAAAACAAAAATTGTTTTCTTTTGTGACTTCAATTTTAGATTGTAGCCATTTATAAATTGTGAAAATTTTTCGCAAAGGTGCAATTAAATCTTAAATTTTTAAAAATATATATATAATTAAGTCTAAAACTTGCCAAATTGATGCGGTTAAATCATTCTATTAATTTTGTTTGACTTGACTAACGGAAAATTTAATATAATTTTTTTAATTTTTTTCTCTTACATGACTAAAACAACATGACTTTTGTCCAAATTTGATTTTAATATAATTTTTTTAAAAAATACATTAGAAAAATATTAAACTCAAAAAAGAAAAGGGGAAAACCAGCTCTATCCGTTGCCGCCCCACCATGTGCCTTCCTTCCTTTTTCTTTCTTTTTTAAAATTTAATTTATTTTTAATACAATTTATTTTTATACTTCATATTTTAACCTCACAAATTAAATGAACTTTATGACAAAAAAATTAGATAGACCTGGTTGCACAAATTTAATTAATTTTAAAACTTAATTATATTTTTTATACGATATCCTTTTTTCGATAAAGAAAGAGAAGAAAAGGACAAAACCCTTTCGACCAAAAAAAAAAAAAAAAAAAGGACATGGTCCAAAAAATTCGTCACAGTCAATGCCATTTTAAATTGAACTAATGGGTCCACCTGGCACCCCTCATCCATTCATATTTCCCAATACGTGCCTCCCACCGCTTCGCCGTCTCTCGCTCTCTGCAAATCAAGAACCGGAGATCGACACCGACAAGTTGTCGGCGACAACCCCCCGGAAAAAAATCCATCTCCTTAGCTTCTCCGACCTGTTCTTCCATCTTGGAATCGTGGGTCGCCGCTAGATTTCGACGATCGCGGTGAAAAGCGCGAGCTTCGGGAGGGGCATGGGCAAGGACGGGTACTTGAGAATGCGGACGGATCGGGAAGCCAGCGACCAGATCGGGTCCGATCTGAAGGAGCTCGGCGCCGCCGCGAGGAAGCTGGCGAACCACGCGATTAGGCTGGGCAGCCTGGGGTTCGGGACCACGTTTCTTGAATGGGTGGCCTCGTTTGCTGCGATGTGAGGGCTCGAATTCCCGGTTCTGCCTCTCTCGTTGTGCTCTCTGTTTCTCGTCGATGGTCGTGATGTTGTGGAGTCTTTATGGCAATTTGACATGTTCTTGCTCGATACCCGTGATTTGTTCTTGTTGCGTGCGGTGGATGATGACCCCTTTTCAGTTGTTCTTTTGCAACCGATGGGGTCCGTATGCGGGTCTTGGGATACTAAATAGTGCTCTGTTTATGCCCTCTTTCGGTTAATTGTCATTTTGAGTTTAGTCATTCCGTGTCAAATTCGCCGGTCTGATTTCTGAAGTTAAAGCATGTCGGACGTTATCCTGAGGATTGGTTTCTTCTCTGAGCTTTTTGAACTGCTCTGCACAAATGGAGATTGGACATTGGTTCTGTTTTTCTGTTAATTGGTTTCAGCTGTCCTCAACACTGAGCTTGCTGCATTTTTTCGCTTAATCTTTGCAAGACCATTTGTGGATTTGATAGAGGTATTAAATCCCACATGAAATTTCGTGTATATGAATACAGTAGAGCTTCCTTGTGAGGTTTTATGGAATAGAATTCTATCTAGCAGGGCATCATAGCTTCAGCCTATCTACCTGGCAGAAGCAGCACGCCCAGTTTTTAATAGATAGGAATTTGGGTCATAAGCCAAAATTGTAGGAAATGAGAGTAGATACAGTGAGCACTAGTTTCGCACTTGAAACTGATATGGCAATTTCGGAAGCTAATGGAAGTGCCCTTTTGGTTTTTGTTGGTGCAGTTATTTGTTGGTCCTGGATCGAACAAATTGGAGAACGAACATTCTCACGGGACTGTTGATCCCATACATATTCTTTAGTCTTCCTTCGTTAGTGTTCAACGTATTCAGGTGACTATGAAATTCTACAAAACCATTTCTTCTGTCCGAATTTCCTCCCAAACTAACTTTTCATTTCGTGTCTTGTTCAGGGGAGAAGTAGGAAAGTGGATTGCCTTCATTGCTGTTATACTGCGACTGTTTTTTCCTCGGCATTTCCCAGGTATTGTTTTTTCTTTGCGCAAAATTACACTTTTCATTTTAAGGATATTTGTTGAAGTGTTTACCTGTGCTTTTGCTAATTTGGCCAGCAATTTGCTTATCTAAACCTTTAAATACACTCTGTATCCTATGTCAGATGAAACAAGGCAGTGTGTATCTTCTTTTCTCACTCAATTCAGTCAATAGATTCTTTAATTTCCTTATGACAACTTTTCATATTGTATTGTCGGTGGAATTACTGAAATCATTTACTCTGGCAAGCCAAAGATAGTCTGACCTGTAAGAACTAACTTTTAGGTTGGTAAGAGAGTAATCTGTGGGAAATACAGTGACTGGCGTGCTTAACAACAGTGCTCATCTTTATTTTGCTGTTTACATCAGTATCTTTGATTACCCAATTCATAATCCCTTTTCATTGTAATGTCTTTTGGCTGCAGATTGGCTGGAAATGCCAGCTGCTCTGATTCTATTGCTAGTGGTGGCTCCAAGCTTGTTCGCTAGCACCATTAGAGACAGCTGGGTTGGAGTGGCGATATGTCTTGTGATTGCGTGTTATCTTCTACAAGAGCACATCCGAGCATCTGGTGGCTTTAGAAACTCCTTTACACAGCCCCACGGCATCTCGAACACCATCGGAATACTCATCCTGCTGGTTTTCCCTGTGTGGGGGTTGGTGGTATATTTTCTATAGCCAGTTTCCAGCAGGCCGGCATCGTCTTGGCAGTGTTGTGATTCCATATTTGCTTTTTTCATTGTTTGAGAAGATATTGATTCATGCAGACCTGTCATTGTTGCTTATTACTCCAATAATTGGAACATCCTTATATAAGAGTGAGAACGATTGAGCGGATTCAAACTATTTTTCGGATTTTGGTGTTGCTTTTGCTGTGAGAACTTGGTCTGCAAACAATTATACTTGCTCACTAACGTGAGGATGGAAACTTTTCTCCTTGAAAGTCCCTGATCTTGTAGGTAACTGGTGCTTCCTTATTGTAACTTGTGTAGATGATTTAGTAGTTTGGAGTTTATGTGCCGATTTGTGAAGTCGATTTTTAGCTTTTGTGTTTTAGCAAAAGTTTGAGATCAATGATTTTAGGACGGTAGAACCGAGTATATGGAAGTGCATCAACGAGAGACGATTCAGGAGCATTGCCTCCCGCGGCTGTGGTACTAAAATAATCTCTTTTAAGTTGTCTCGTATGCACGAAAGTTACTTAGAGTGCGTTTGTTCGGGGTTAGTGTCGTTCGAGAATTGATTTTTATGGATTTTTATTAGTTTGATTTGCGGAAAATAACTAGTCAATCGAAAATCTTTCCCATTAATGAAAACATTCATGCATATATTTAGGAAAGTGAATTTTCAAATCTAAAGAAGTAAAAATGGCTTCCTAAATTGCTCATCTCTAATATTAGAATATTTCCTATTTTATTTTTATTTTCTGTTCTATTTTAATATTTTAATATTTTTGATTTTTTTTTGTTCATTTTCTTTCTTCTTCAGCCAGAGGCCGATGACTGGCCATAGGCGAGACTTGAGCTCGCTGGCCTCGGGGAGCTGGAGTCTCGCCATCTTTGGCGAGCTCATGCTTGTGGTTAGTAATCGGCCGCCGGTGGAAGGGAAAAAAATTTAATAATTCAATTTTTTTTGGGTCATGCAATAAGAGTGAAATTATTTTTCATACAAATGGGTTAGTGAATTTGTATATTTGCTCTATTAACCCTCACTATTCTCGATCGAGTTTCCTTCTTCACCTAACTCTCTGCTTTTCTAATTTCCTTCTTCCATTCTCTTCAACCCAAATTCACTTCACAGACCAACAGGTCAAAGCGCTATAAATCATAACTGGGTTTTCTAGTTGCTTCGATCTTTGATTTGTGAGGTAAAACCACACAAATGTTCAATGCTCGGTCACTCTCATTGGTTGGCGCGGAAAATCAAATTGTTCAATACGTGATTGTTTTCATTTGTACCTTATGATTTCAGCTGTTAGGTCGGTCAGTGTTTTCCATACCGATATTGATGAGGAAAGAGATAAAAAGAAGAGTTAATATCACGAAAAATCCTAAAGTGGTATATCCGTGACAAATTTATTTTTCATTAGTTTCCATTAAATTTTACTATCAAATTGTTGAATTGGAACACATGTGGCAGTTGACAAGTGTACCGGTTTATGATTTTTCGTGATAATAATCTAATTTAACGAATGTAGCAGTTTGAGGTTTTTGATAATCAAAATATTAGTTTGAGTAAATTTGTCACATGTATATCAATTTGAGATTTTTCTTAATATTAACCCAAAAGGAATGTGACCCAGATTGCAGCACTTCACATCAATCTTGTTCATGTGCATGATGAATCTGCACATTGCGAGGCCAGGAGTGATGAACTCTTTGAATCTAATTCGAGTCTCTACCTTTCCCGCAACACATAACATAAAGCAAATGGTCACCTGACGGAACCACTTTACGTCGATGCCATCTCCAGATATCTCCTGATTTCTTGGCAATTATCGAGTAGAAGGGAAAACGATTTCGCGATTCTCCGATAAACTGTATTTATAGCGTAAATAATATGTAAAACTAGGAGGACCTGATGTTTATAAGAGAGTAACAAATGAACAATAGATCCTGTTTGCTCCTCCCTAGCACCAAGGTATCTTTAATGCATCTATCGAGCGGCTGAATTTTAACAAGTGTAAGTATAGACTAAGTTCTGAAGACGAGGGATCAATGACAAGGGCCTTTGTGATAATCCGTTCCCAACCTCGATCGTCAATTCCTCAGGAAAGAAACGATCTTAATGTAGTTTTAAGCAGATGGCCAATGCTGTTGTATGTGGACTGATGGAACCATGCCCTCCAATACCGGCTCTTACACTTTGTTTGCTTTTGCTTGAGAGTAGAGCTGGTCAATATAGCCCTACAGGAAACAATTAGCAGAAGAACACACAGGTTTAGTGCAGTCATTTGCAGCAGCTTTGAGAGATAAAGTGTAATGCGCAAGACCTCACAAAAGATCTAGGAAAAATTTAGCACCGCCCTAAGATTATTAGTTTCGCCTGGAACCCGGCACTCGGTATGAAGAAAGATTTTTGCCATATATACTGCTTGATGTCGTTATATAATTCGATGCTCTCGTTAATGCATTACTTTCCTAAATGACATTCCTAATGAATTGCAAGATGCAGATGTGATAAGGTCGAGAGAGTCTCATGGAACTGCAAGAATTTGCTTATTTGTGGCATACGGATTCGCTTGTTACAAAATTGGGGCGATCATGAAGTGGGGGTTATTGGTAGAAGTCTCGGCTCAGCTATCTTAGGGAACAAGCCAAGGGCTAGAGTGAATACCTTGTAGTATTTGAGCAACTGTGGTCGCTTCAGTTTGAAGGTCGGAGTGATCAGATCTCTCTCCATGTCGAAGAGATTAGGCTCCAAATGGACTGCTTTCAACATCTCGAAACCTCGAAGCTGCATGGAGAATTTCAAGTCAGAGGCAAAATTGAATGCCGGTCGTGCTTTCGCACTTTGCAAAAGATAGGGATTCATCTGCATACTTTGTGCTTCCGGCCGGTGCTGTTTAGTTCATCCAGTACGTACTTCTTTGCCTTGAGATTTTGGCACAGCGATTGGAAATCCCCCGTGACACCTTGGTTTGCTGCCCAGTCCTCGAGGGCCTTCCTATCGGGGACCACTACAGCCACAAGGAAGGACTCGAAGCTGTTCCCGTATACCCAAATCTGTTGCGGAAAACGTGGGAAGAAACATAAAATTGTAAGATCAGAAGAGAATGTTTGGCCTGTGTCTGCTCTACTTCATATGAACTGGCAAGAGGCATACCGAAGTCACAAGAGGGCAGCGCTGATACACGCTCTCGACATTCTCTATGGCAACATATTCACCTTGAGAAAGCTTGAATATGTTCTTTTTCCGATCGATGATCTTCATTGCCCCGTTTGGCTGCCACTCACCGATGTCGCCTGCAAAACTCGTGATTTGTAAGAACAGAGATTCCTTTCTTTAATACCAAGTGATGGTTGAAATCGGTTTGGTAAGAACAGATTTGGGATATGTCTATTCCAGATTATAGCTGCCATTTGGAAATATTCTACTCGTTTACCTGTGTGAAACCAGCCATCAACAATGACATCGTTGGTGAGGTCTTGGCGCTTGTGGTAACCAGAGAATAATGTTGTTCCTCTCAGACAAATCTCTCCACGAGGGGTGCTCGAAAGCGCATCATACCCCATATCAGGTACGGACTCCAGCCTCGCTTCGATCGATGGCATGGGGATGCCGACTGTTCCCATCATCGAGAACACATTGCCTACGGATGAGAAGCACCCGCCACAACTTTCCGTAAGACCTGAGAGAGAAAATTCCAGTGCAACATAGAAATAAAACTGAATTACCGAAGTTTCGACCAAAGGGTAACTAAAATCTCAAGCAGAGTTGGGATGAAGTAAATATGACCATTTTCAAAGAGCAGCTCCCTTTCAGAACGTACCATAACCTTGTGATAATGTGGAGCAGCTGGTGACCCGCAAAAATTCTTCGACATGCTTTGGCAATGGCGCGGCGCCAGACGACAGGGCACGAACTCTCCCTCCCAGTGCCAGTTTTGTCTATGACAATTGGAAACCGATAAGAGTAAACAATCGACTTTCACTGAAAGAGAGATTAAGGCGGGATAAATAAGCTAACCTTTTCAAAGACCAGTCGGTCCATGAGAGGTGCAGCTTTATCCTGCGGGTATCCCTTCTCTAGATTGGCTAACTTGCTGTCGATAAGCAATCATTAGACATACTGATACATGTGATAAAGGGGTTGAACTCAGAAGGATAATATGGAATCAGAAGACGTACTAGTCGTATGCGTATTGGAACAATGTTTTCCGTAACACACCACTCGATGAAACCTTAGCAAGTATGCCTTCGAAAAAGAACAAACAAGGATTGAAAGGGTTGACAGTAAACATTGGCTAATCGTAATCGCTATCCTTTTCCTAGTGAACAGAATTTTCAATTTTGTCAAATTAGCGACTCGGGGAAGAACGTGAATTACCAGTATAGATTCGTTCGTAGACTCTGGGAACCCCACAGAAGATGGTCGGTTTGAGTTCTTGTAGGTCCTCTACCAAAAACCTGACATCCTGAGAAACGAAATTGGGTGGAGTGAGTAAAGAACTCGTAGAAACGGAATGATGTATCAGTGAGTCATGGTCATGTGTGATCTTACGCCTCGCCAAAATCCTATACAAGAAGCTCTGTAAATGCAGTAAGTTTCCAACGTCAGGTCATAAATATGGGCCAGAGGGAGGAACGAGAAGTATGTATCCTCTTCTGAGAACTGCAGTACAGGAACTTCAGGTCACATTAATGTTACTTCCCAGGCAAGAAACTTCTCAGGCTCTTGCAAAAACAAATGAACACAAGCAAACATAAAGTAGGAGCTAGTAAAGCCCTAGCCTTGCATTCATTCGCAAGCATTGCTTATATTTGCACTCCAATGATCTTCAAATCACGTCCGAGAATGCATTCAAATGTTTACCACTCTGTCTGTGACGGAGAGTAGCTTGTCAATTGACAGTACTTCCGCTATGAGAGCCTCATTGGTGATGATGACCCCTTTCGGTTCTCCAGTTGTTCCGCTTGTGTACATTATCGTGCAGACATCGGTCCTCTTCTTCGGAGGCAATTCACAATCTGCATTTTCCTGTTGTTGGGATCAAACACGATGGACCACCAGAGCTTCTTAATTAACATGCCAGTGATTTTGTCTTAAACGCACTCAGAAGTAAGGACATATCTAGTGAGGAAACGCATTGCCCTCTTACCAGCTGCAAGAACTCCTTCCAGGAAAAGCAAGAGACTCCTAGTTCTTCGGCTTGTGCCTTCTGTGTGCTCGCAACATCTCCGAAGCTGACAATAGCTGAACAAGGATGATATGAACTTAGTTTCTAACACCTAAATCTTCCAATTAACTCTGCACTTACGGTATACATGAGCATGATACCTACTTTTTATACACGGACATTTGGGAAGGCACGAGAGAATCTGCATGAAAAAGTGATCTACCAGGTAAATCAAGCTAACCAAGAAACAGAACTAACTATGATTTGGTACCGGAAGGGAAACTCACGGATGGAATCTTGTTTTCCTGAGCGAAAACGATTGAGATTTCCGCGTGGTTTATGATGAATTCGACTGCATTGGGACCTGTTATGTGCAAGGCTCAGCTGATAAAGCTTATCTTTGATCATTTCATAAGAAGAGCTAAAAATCTAGCACTCTGAGCATCAGAGAAATTAGACATCTCGGCCTCAAACAAAATCCATTCTAGAAATAAGGGAAAGCCGTCTCATACCAAGAGTGTCATAGAGCGGTACGTACGTCACCACGTGCGCGCTACAGGCCTGCCAAACCAAACCGAACAAAACCGATTAACACAGCCCTATGGCTCGAAATACTTGCTCAGCAGGTAATAACTTTGGCTTCTGCATTGAATTTGCTTCATAAACATGATAAAGAAACCAAGAAACAAACTAAAAAACATAGGAATAACCATTCCGTCTGAAAAACATTAAACTCCTATAATGTAGAACGACTGTCTCCTGTACTGCCGCAGCAGAACGCGGCATTTGATATATTTAAGCGAAGAATGGAAGCAAGCGAGCGAGTCGTATTCATACCTCCATGGTGATGATCCATTCTGGGCAATTCGATCTGTATATGCCGCACCGGTCGCCCTGGATCAATAAAAACTCATCACATCTCCTCCGTCAAGTAGAAACTGATCAAGAATCCCTCGGTCAAATCTGCTCAGCTAGTTCACCAACATATATACTTACAGGATTGACGCCGCGACTCCTGATCGCCAACCCGAGGCGGACCGCCGAATCATAGACCTCTTGGTACGTATGCCACACATATGGACCAACCTGCACATTCAATCAGACCTCATTCCATCATGTCACCATTTTCCCATTTTTCAGTCTCTTTTGATTGGTGATCAAATCTTCCATTTCATATTAAACATCACTGAGAATGGTGAGACTAGAAATTTGGATTTCATGGGAATTTTCTTAGCTAGAAAATCACAGTGCCGCAATAACATTCATGATGATAAACACTACCCAGAGAGAGAGAGAGAGAGAGAGAGATATGCACCTTCGAATCCACGACTTGACGACGACCCAGCATTCTGTAATCGGGCTTTCTCTTAGCGGTATCGCTGCCATCACAATGAAAAACCAATTAAAATGTTGCAATCGAAACTCTCGAAATTGGCCTATTAGCTCAGTTGGTTAGAGCGTCGTGCTAATAACGCGAAGGTCGCAGGTTCGAGACCTGCATGGGCCATTCGACTCTACCCCTTTTCCATCATATCGTTTTCTGTCATGACGGCCATAATATCACTTCACCTACCCTTGGATTTTCCTATCAATTTTTCCTTACCCTTTTCGATCAGATTTCTCTCCTTAACCTTCTGAAATTTCTCATTTTACCCAAAATAGAAAAATAAAACGATTGATTTTGAGGTCAGCGCCAGGATAAGATGAGCACCGTTTGTAATAAAATCACCCCAACCAGTCATCTGGGGTATCGACGTGGTCAAATTGAAGTAATCGCGGCTAGAAATCTGATCACATGTGGGGTCCACATTTTCTTGTCGTATATATAAAGATCATGGCAAAAAAAAGATAGCTTCAAAACGACCATAGTTCGGTAAATATATATGGGGGGTAATCAAGAACATCCAAATTAAATTTGAGAGAGGCAATCCTCATGGCCATATCTTTTTCATTCGCTTGTGGCAATGGAGCAAACATTATAGAAACTAGAAAACATAAAGTTTGGGTGATCTGATAAATAATTTTCATAAAAGTATCATCTCATTTCTTGAAATTACGTCTGATTTATGTTATTGGATCTCAAATCCAAAGCTAGCGCCAATGAACCGATCTCATGTCGAATGAACTCATAGCCAATGGTGCAGTTTTTATCAAAATGCATAATGTAATCTAGGAAATTTCCTAAAAGAGGAATGCCAAGAAATGCACGTATTCCGTTAGAGAGAGAGAGAGAGAAACCTGAAGAACTGCCATGGAGACTCCATGCCAGGCTCCAACTCGACGAGGCCATCTTTGGCGTAAGTGCCTCGGTAAACAGGTCCCACCGACGGCCTTCCGTCGACGCCTTCCTTTCCTTCTTCCACCTTCACCGTGTACTCAGCCGCCTCCTGCATCCTCGAAACCCACCGTGCCTCTCGGCTTCTTGATCTTCTTCTTCGCTCACCGACCGACGACTCGACTCGACTAGACTCGCTTGCTCTTCAATAACTCAGGACTCTCTCTGAACGGACGCTCAAGAGAATTAATAACGCGCCTCTTTATACGAAATGGGTCAATCTTGCTTGTGATGGAGAGCTTTCTTTCTTGACTTTCACAGAGAGAGAGAGAGAGAGAGAGAGAGAGAGAGGATGGAGATAGATAGGGTTGGTTGAGCTGAAGCAATCAATTCTCAAGAAATTTAAGGACTAAGCGAAAGAGAAGAAAGGACGGCAAAAGCTATTAATTCTCAGCTACTTTTACAGCGGGAATCCATCGCATTGGTCGACCCTCCTGCTTCATCATGTCCATATTTTGAACGAGAGAGAGAGAGAGCAGCTGCAAATTTATTGCGTTGATGACCTCTTCGAGTTTGTGTTTGCATACATGCCCCTGAGGTTTGCTATATTAGCCAATAAGGCCCTTTGCCCGTTTCTCCATCTGTTGAAATTTGCAGGACTTCGTAAACACCTGCTGGTCAAAGCGTGTGTAGGTGTAAGCATGTATATTATATGGTGTGGCTGGCTGTCAATTCGAACTTTACGGAATCGTTAAAAGCGGACGTTTGTAGGTGGATTGGCATTAAATGTCGATGTGCATACACATAACGTACACATTGAAACATTTATGGACTTTTTTTTATGCCCTAAATATTCCCTCCAAACATGACCCACGGATGAAAATATAGGTCTAGTGTCGGTTGCGATGATAGAAACTAGGAAGAAAAGCTTAGGGTGTACGTCCATGATGCAACACAGGAAGGTGTCAGCGGTTGAAAATGACTCACTCCAACAAGTTACAAGATGATGAGACAATGTGACGAGTTCCTGCGTCCATTTTGTGTGATTTGTAGTGATTTTAAAACTGTAAGTATCTGAATCATTACCCATTTTACAGTCAGTATCTTAACTGTTTTTTTTTAGTTCAACTAAGCACCTTGAATTTTCAAACATGGTTCGAGGTGAAACCTCCATTAAAATCATGAATGAAAAATGCCAACATAGAAAATAACATTGTTATATAGTCTTTAACCGTTCACATTGAAATTTAATGTGTCCTCTTGAGATGTTGTCATGTCATAGAAATTTATTGAATGATTAAGATTGTCCATGCTATCACAAACTCTCCCTCCTAATCACCCAACACCAAAATAAAGATATGACACAAAGCGTGTCGCGTAGGCAATTGTGCTTAACATTTGCTGAGTAAGAGACTCGTGTCAGTAAAAACACATCACATGGCAATTTTAATTAATGGAGGTCTCACATCAAGCTAAATTTTAAAAGTTGAGGTACTTGGTATATACTTATGATGTGATTTGCCCCTTAAAACACGTTAGGTACGTATTTTTATAAGAAATCGATAACGTTTCACTTTGGGTCGTCTTGGACCATATAATTAGGACCGTATATTAACAATTAAACATGATCAGTCGAGATAACAAAAGAAGCATCATTGCTGGAAAACGGTGGTGGATAAGCAGAGGGATGGCGTTGGGAATTAAATGACCTTTGACTTTATGGAGGACGAAACAAGTGGAAAGTTATGTTTGTGTCCAACGATGCGGTCCATTGGTTGGCACAACTAGCGCACTCGACTCTTAGACCTATCGCTCTCTTTATATTTCCTCCTTCACAGTTGATAGATCAACCACCAGGCATCTTAAAGCGGTAGCTGTATCGAGGAAGATGGGGGTTGGTTTAGCTAAGTACCTATTTCCCGACACAGTCACAGTCGCAGGTATATAGACAGTGGATATATAAGGTGCTTAACATTGGACGTACTAGACCACAGGACTTGGTAGTCTAGTCATAAAGAGCTTATACCGTCTTTCATTAGAGCACAAGTTCGAGCCATATCATAGACAGACCTTTGGACAATTTGTGCCTTATGTGTTTGCTACCTCTTATGAAGAGAGACTTCCTCATTTTTGGCACACCGGTAGAGTTGGGGTTGTGGACTCATACACTCATGGGTGAATTGAGTAGTTATGTTTTTAATAAAATATTTCGTAACATGATAGTGTAGTGATGAAGAGTTTATACGGTCTTTCATAAGGGCACAAGTTTGAGCAATACTGTGAGTGGATTTCTAGATAGATTGTGCTTTCGGCGTTTGCTACCTCATGTAAAGAGAGGCTTCTTGGTTTTTGGCATGCTAGTAGAGTTTGGGTGATAGGTTTATACACTTATGGATGGGTTGAGTAGTTATAACTCAAATCAAACATTTTGTAGCGAGTGTGAGACTTTTATAAATAATGCATTAAGGCGATAGCTACACTGATCATTCATTCCCACCATTTATTTATAAAATATATATATTTGACCCATGAGTTGATACCATAACAGCAAGGGCTTTTCCATAAAAACCTTTTATCTTCATAAGGGCTTAGAATTGCGTTTGCAAGAATTTCATCCGATTAGGCAAAGCATAACTTAAGAACCTATTTATGCGTAAGTAATGGTAGTGTACTCTCTAGGATTTTTTTCTTACATCTGTACATGTGTCCATGTGCTGTTAATTTTAGGAATTTTAATTTTTTTTATAACTACTATAAGCTTTTTAGAAAATAATAAATATTCAATCACACTCTTTCAGGCCTGTCGACTTAATTTTACCAGCTTAAACTCGACATGATAATCAAGTAGCTTGAGTTCGACCTAGATGTGAAAGTAACTGAGTCGATCTTGAGTTATCATTGAGCCTAGTCTGAATTATTCGCAAGTAGTTTGACTCAGTTTCATCAAAGGGATATCGAATTAAATTTCAATGCTTCTATTTCTTTTAATTTTGTCGGCCGGATTTGAAAATTTTTATTTAATTATTTTTCCTGTTCTATTTTAGGTCCACCGAGTACCGTCTAGGATATGATATGTCTAAATCTGCCCTTTAATCCAGTATTGTCCCAAACAAAGACTACTAGATAACAATCTATGAAATTTTTATCCAATCTTACCTTATTATGTCCGACTTTCTGTTTTAGAGATCAAACTCAATTTTAGCCGCTGCAAAAAGCTTATTCATTTTCTGAGGTGAGAGCATGGGAGGAGGGAAAAGAGCACCAAAAGTCCTAAATATTATGTACGGAATGCAATCAGTTTCTTCAAGGGTTTAAATTAAGTCATAAGCCTTTGTCAAAAATCGCAATCAAGTCCTTGTAATGAACAACTTTTAAAATTGCTTGTGTGTCACTTAACAAATGCTTTAGTGTCGTCCTTAAATTTGCACATTTTAACCAAAAAATTAGCACTTAATTGCATTTTTAGCAAAGATTTAGGACTCAATTGAATCAACATAAAGATTTTGGACTCACTTGCATTTCATTTATAAGGTTTAGGACTTATGATGCGATTTTTCTGGAAAAAAGGAACCAAAGCTTTATGAACACAGGAATCCTTTAAATCAAATCCCACTAGTCAAATTCTAGTAAGGATTGACGGAATGATCCGTCAAAAGCAATTTCAAGCGATCTAATTTAGAACCCTATAGATAAATAGATAAATAATTATAAACGGTTTGACCGCCAAAAAGAGACGAACCAGTCTGTCCAGTTCGATTTCTTTGTGCCGGCCCCCATCATGAATACTATGCCAATTTCAGACAAATGGCCTGCCGATCAAACGAGAAAAGACGGTCGACATATATATAATCGAGCTAATCCCCACGCGTACATAGGAGAAAATCTAACATTCTTGGATCTAGCTGTTTTTCTAATAGAAAGAGCTAGCAAACGTGTATCCACGTTGCGCGCGCGTGAGGAATGGATGAAAGATTAAGCGAAATTATTTTATCACGATGTATTTAAATCATTATATAACGGAAATGTCTATCGATAAAAATGCATAACCCTAAGAAATTTGCATAAATACGTGGTAGGAAAAAAAGTAGTATGAAGATTTTTTGAATTTTTTTAAGGTAGGTTTGTTTAGGATACAAAATATCCAAATTTTAATATTGAAAAAATGAAATTATGAACTCAGCATTTATCCATGAACGCGATATTTGTAAAATAAGTACTAAAGGATAAGGAGGAAGGAATAAAAAGTTGGAATCAATTAAAGTGGTAGATCCTCTGTATTTTAAAGAACAATAGAGATTGAGGAATTAAAATGAATATTGAAGGATATATTATAGAGCAAGGCTTGATCATTATATTGCATTGGACTCAATGTCTTCTTCGCTCGTCATTTTGTACTTTGAGATTGAGACCCGTCTTAGGTTGCATTTCACTCAATTCATTCCTAACTATAATGGGACATGATTCTCGAAGTCAACTTGACTCAAAGAACTTGAAGCTATAATTTGAAAAATTAAGGTTGACACACATTATAAATTCTACTCTAATGGAGATTAATATTTCTGGCTCGAGCTCAACTCTTTAGCGTTTATAACGCAGAAATTATTGACTCAACTCCACCTAATTATTAACAAGAGAGTAAAATTACAAAGAGTAAGGTCCGAGATAAAAAGAACCGATTTGTTATAGAAAAATTCAAGTTGAATTCCTATGATATTCATGTCTTTTTTTTTTTCAATGTTCATATCAAGGTATTTTGGGAAGATTACAGCTGTGCTGTTGCCCATGTCGAACTTTGGTCCGTGTACTTTTATCTGGCGACATATTTGGTTCTTAAACTAATTTTTCAATTACAGTTTTGGAACAAATTCTATTTTTCACCTGAAAATCGACGGAACATGCTAACTAAGCATTAAAGATGTCCACATGATTCTGACCTGCAATGAACAAATTTACAGTGGAGAGAAAGTTACAATAATGGTCCGGTACGATTGCTCCTATTATATTTTGGTCCCCGAACTTTTTTTAACAACGTTTAGTCCCCACCAGTCTTCAATGCTGGTTTTTTATGGACGAATTTTCATATATATTTCCTTTCGCATGTAAATGAAAAATGCTGACGTAATGCTGAAGACTAACATTGTGTCAGACATGTTATGGTTGGTTTTGTCCACATCAACATTCAACACCGCATGGTAGTTTCTGACACTCGATCAATAAATTTCATTTGTATTGAGAGCGTGCCGTAAAAGTTTGGTTTGATTCCACTAGAATACGAATCCGAATCCATCAACATATCCATTAAACTCATCTTCATTAAACCCATCTTGCACGGCTTCAATCAGTACGAGACAATCGGATTCGAGCAGAAGGGGTGCATGAGCTTTACCCCCAAACTGGGCTGTTTCCCCTCCCCAAACCCTTTTGGATCTTGTATGCTCTAAAGCCCTAGCCAATGGTTGCTCTGTTTCTATAGCTTGAATGAAATCTTCTATTTCTGACCCAAAAAAAAAGAAAAAGATATATTAGTTACTTCAGATTATTTCACACGTGTGTCTCAATAATCTCCATCTCACGTATGAGCTATTTATTTCCTTAATTTAGGTATCAATCTACATCAAGATTTCTCAACTTGAATCTCCACTTTGTTACGTGTGAGGACGGCAACAACAACGACAATGCCCACATTGATCCTTGGTTTATTTTTCCAAATCAAATCATGAAGGCTATCAACGAGAGCGTTTATGCACCACAACACCACCATAATCACATGTCTCTTTCATGGCAGTCCGGTCAACCTCGACTATCCTACGCGGCATGACTGGCGCTGGCATTAACAATTTTTACATTTTTTAAAAATTTTTTATGAATTTTCTCTTTTTCTACTTTTCCCTTTCTTTTATTTTGTTTTTCTTGTCTCTCCACTGAGCCTCATTGATGGCCAGTGACTGCCAATCTTAGGTGAGGGCCGCCCTTGCCAAATCAAGAGAGGGTGAGGGTTGCCCTCAAATTTAGTAAGGGTAGCGCTTGCCTGAGGCTGGCAAACGAGACTTGATGATGGTTGGTGAAGCGAAAAAGAAAAAAAGAAAAGAAAAAAAAAACATAGAAATTGTTCATATTAGTTTCAGTTGTGCCACGTAAAATGTTAGTTCTTTTGCCAAAATTGGCTAGAATGATTGAATTGGCAAATCGCTAAAAAAATTAGAATTAAATTAATAAATCGTAAAAAAAATTAGGACTAAATTGATACAATTCAAAATTTTAGAACTAAATTATCAAGTTGTCAAAAGGTTTATAATTAAATTTGTACAATTAAAAAGTTTAGGGCTGAATGAGCCGTCATATAATATGTTTTGGGATACTTTTTCCAAAAGTGTAAGCGATCAAAATTGAATATGGGCAATAATAGAGGAACCTTTATTTGCAATTTCCCTGTATTTTTTTTTTCAGAAATGCACGACTGTTTGACTCAGTTTGCCGGCATCTACAGTTTAAGCATCTCTTTGCCAGGCCAAACAAAAATTGACATGGAGGCTCTACTTAGATTCAGTTTGGGCTTGCAGAGATTTATTTCGGTTTGTTTTATTAATTTGAATTAAAGGTTCACAAACTCGTTAAATCTTCGTCATCGTCCTCGAAAAGAAAATATCATGCAAACTCAATAGGACACAGTGTGCCTGCTCTAAAAGCAATTTCTAGTGACATACACAACAAAAAGATTGATATAGACACAAGTACCAATCTAACTTTTTTATCCTTTCAATGGTTCTTTATTCGTAAGGCTTCTACACCCGTTAGAAATCAAATTGACAATCGGATCTAACACGAAAGTATACATTCAAACATTGAGGTGAAGTGCTAACGAACTATTAATTAGGTGGGGATATACTTACGTATCACCGTAAATTCACGGTAACCTATCTGAGAAATTAAAACGAATCGAAGGACCAGCACTTCATATACCCGTGTCTTTTATAATGCAAAGTTGTCCTTTTCCCCTTGTTTCGAAACAAGCCAAACGTACCTACCGCTATTTTCTTGAGAGAATGATTGAGTTGCATTAACGAAGACGACAAATATTTGGAACATACTTAATGAGGTTGCTGCGAGGAGTAGCCTTGGGTTTTTTTTATTATATGAGCATACCTAGTGGTACTTAGACATAATTTATTAGCACAAATTAAAAGATTATGATAAAAGAAATAGTGTCTCAAGATCGCCTTTTAAGTTGTCATTCGAAGAAAGTTTGCCAACTTTTCAGTGCACTATTTTCCTCATGTTATCTTTAATCAAACTCTTAAAAATCGAAACATACCCTGTAAATATGCTTAACCTGTGTCTTGGGACCAGTACTTAATGAGATCCAAATACAAAACTACTTGCTTGAACTGGTAGATGTCGAAAGTTCTAATGAGATTGAGACATAAAGCTGTCTAAAAAGCTTTGTCTTAATCCCAGGGAATGAGAAAGAACCACCCAATATTGGTTATGTCATCTTCCTCTCAAGACAAATAGAATTTGAGAACAGAGACTGGACAATTCCTTCCATAATTTGGTTTGATACAAGAAGACAATCCTATTTTGGTTTGATCAAAGGCTGCCTTCCAAATATTTTAAATTCTTGACTTTTGGAGTCACTCGAAACATGATTTGCAATTTTTGTAATATGCAATCTGCTCTCAGGATGACAAGACAAAACGAAGAATTGAAATCAACAATCTAAAACCATCTTACAAGATCCTTTTCTGAATATTGACTTGGATATATATAACTTTCTCAAATGCTTTGGCCATGATAATTAACAACTTATTTTCAGTGTCGGAGTTAGGATTTAGGCTAAGGGCAAAAGAGAAGGACAAAAGTCACTAACAATTTATGTACTTCGATAGAAAATGAATGATTTGAAAATATTTTCCTAAAAGTGATTGCTTGTGTCGCTTGACATAATTAGTTGACAGCAACTTATGTTTAAACACTTTCATTGATAGTGAAAATATTTTTTATTTGTTCATTTTTATATGTGATATAAGCGATCATTTTTAAAATTGTGTTTTTAAAATTATTCATTTTCTGCAAAACAAACGCAACCATAGAGCCGAACTTTTTAAACAAGAATTTTGAATAAACCTACACTTATTTTTCTCTAAAATATTCAATTAATAACAGCTTCATACACATTTACATTGTTTTCTGAAGATAGGAAAATTTACCTAAACAATAGTTTAACATATCCAAGGAAGCATGTATATTGAGGCAATAAAAGCTCAATTTTTTACAAGAAAAATAATAAGGAGAAAAAATAGAATAGATTTATTTCTACATTTAAGAGCCGAACTAAGATAATATAATGCTAAATATAAGATTACAATTTATATAGTAGTGATCACTAATTGAGGGAATTTTTTAATAAAAAAAATTTAAGCTTAAAAATATAGCTAAGATTACTTTCAATATAGTAGGGATCACTGATTTTTCTTAAGTGTCTCTTCCCTCACTCGTCCGTCACTGCTGATTGTATTCTCAAGTTGAGATATGTAATTATTTATTATTCGGTACTTCGTTAAGTACCGAATAATAAACTTATCATCAATTAATATCATCAAGTACGCTTGATAATTTCTAACTACACACGACTTAATTAATTGGTATAAATCAAAAACCACTTAATGGGATAAGTTAGGAAGGGTATATTTAATTGTTAAAGTGATAAAATATTCAATGGAAATTAAAATCTCACCAAAAGTATCGTCCAAACCTTCTAATATTGCTCACTTTCCATGTTTGGTAAGAAACTAAAAAAATCATTATTTAATTTGCATCTATCCTAAAAATACTTTTTATTTTGTCTTCGATGCTTAAGATTTCATCACTTTAATATTCAATACTTCAATTTTCAATATTTATTTTTTTTTCGCATTGTCGGATAAGCCACATGAAGTAGTGCAGGTCTTAGGTACAGATCAAACTATTAATAAGAATAGAAGGTACATCACAATATATCTATTTAATCATGCCAGTACTATTCTGTTGTGGCTGATTCATTTAGATAAGATATAAGAATAAGGTTCTTTTTGTTATGAGAAAAACATTTTTCTCATTTTTCGGTGTTTCAATTGCTTAGGAAGATGAGTCAACAAAAAATGTTTTCCAAGTCAATGCAAAATTCATGCTTAAATTCAGGAAAATGATTTTCTCTTTGAAAATCATGAAATCATTTTTGAAAATAGATTAAACATTGAAACTTGAACTAGAAACTCTGCGCTTGGACACGGAAAATTTAATGCTCATTCTTGAGTCCTCGGCGCTAGTACTGAGATCGTTTGGGGCAGGGATCGAGACCCCAATTCCAGTGCTTGATGCTTGGTAAATTAAATTAAGATTACAATAACTAACTGCATTGTATTTCTCTTTTGTTTTTAACCAAATCATCCTATCATAAGTGGTTTTTTTGTCAAACGTTTGGTATGCTCTTGACGCACTTATTAAACATACTTAACATATAAAAATATTTTGATTCTTCTTAACATTAACTAAACATAACATACGTGTATATTGAGAACTACAAGCTTTACGTATTTTGTTGCTCGATAAATGTCGTGACAACCCCGTTTAAATTTGACCCAAAAAAACCCCTGCTTAAAAAAAGAAAAAAAATAAATAAAATATATATATATATATATATTGTTTTAGACTCTTTTTTTTTTTTTTTTTAAGTGATAATCTAAGACCAAATCCTCGAGAATCACCGAGACTAACTCCCTGGACAGAGGTGAAATATATATAGAGGCCCAATGCATGCTAAAAGGGAACATTTAAATTGTCGTGGGAGTTGACCAAAAAAGAATTGTCTCAGAAAAATACAGTTTACGGATACCAATGTAGAAATAAACTTTCTACAGTTGCCAAATTAGTCATAAATCTTAACGCAACATTGCAATATAGTACATCTTGATCAATTTTTATTGGAAATCTCTAAATTGAAGATCCAATTTTTGCCGATGGTCCTATGTGACATACCACTGTTTTAGATGTTTCCTACAAAAATTGGTCGGGAAGATTGCATCCGAATTTTGTGCAAAGGTTCAATACTAAAATAACAAAATTGAAAAATTTATGACTGAATTGACATATGTATAATAGATTTATAACTGATCGGACAATTTCCTCGAATTGTCTCTCTTCCAAGGTTTTCGGCATATCCCATGTGTACAAGCGATACCAAATTAACTTTAACTTTTGATTTTTTTTTTAAAATTTCCGTCTCTTTGAGCTAGCGGGTGAGTTATATTTTTCATCTTTATTGCCTTTTGAAAGTTTTGCCGCTTGCGTATCATGACCTCATCTTAGCGCAAAAACATATAAAATGCCTATATCAACATTGACATGTAAACTAAGGGTGACCAGTTTCAAAGTGGATAAGTTCCAAATGTATAACCTAAAATCTGCCCTATTAGAATCGGTTCCCATTTTTTTGACTATGTGACTTGCCTTGTTTGTCTTAAAATTGACTTTGGAACCTACCCCGTTTATCTAGTCCGGTTCCAAGGTCTTCTCAGGAATCTTTTTTTTTTTTTTTTACTTCATTTAAAAAAATACAAGACAACTAGCAATTATAGTAAAATAGAATAAGTAATAAAATGATACAAAGTAAAGTATCGATACAAAACAAACATAAATACAAAGTAACGAGGAAGTAAGCTCATTTAATAATAATAAATAGCTTTCTTCTAACTTAAAAAATAGATTCTAACCAGTTTTGAAGTGGGTGGGTGGGTTCAACACCCAAAATCTAAAACCTTCCTGCACAATGGCAGTTCCAAAATTTAGAATCAGGATCCAGACATGTTTTTATGGGCAGTCCTGGGCAGTCCTGCTCAGTTCTAGTTCATAGCCCTAATTTAAACCATATGCAATTCTCACAATTTTTTTTGAAATTCAAAATATCTTTTTTGTCATAATTATGACTAGAAGATTGGGTAAATTTTGCCTGCTTTCCAACTAGCAGAGTAGTCCAAATCTCCCCTTCTTCATTTTTATTTTTTTCAAATAAAATTTCATTCATTTGTCATAATCAAACATGGGAGGAACATAAAAAACTTTCAAGTAAAGCAAATTCCAAGAGAGTTGCAAAACAAAATACAATCATAAAGCAAAAGAGTACAACTTGCAACTATAAGTATGCTTTCATCCCAAATGCCAAATATGTCACAACATCAAAAAACAATTGGTGGCTGATCACTTGAATCGCCAATGATGGACACACACCGAGATCTTCCCTTCCAAAAACTTCAGGTTGCAGTAGACACCTAGGTTCGGCGTCCTCAAGAACATCACCATATGGAGACAACGGCAAAAATAATGTGTTGAAGTACCACCTATAGAATGTCTCTAAGAAACTCTTGGATATAGAATTAGATTGAGATAGAAAAGCTCACAGATTTAGATCTATAACTAAATTGGGAAATGAGAGCTTATGGCAAATCTCGGAGAACTGATAGAGCCATGTCCTTGACATCTTGCTCGCTGAATTAATGATTACGTTCTTACAAAATCTTCGGTTGCAACCATATTTATTCATCAAAACGAGCTAAGAAAAGCAACAACGACGGGAAAAAGATGCCAAACGAGGTGAAAAAAGACTCCCTTATTAAATTGGAAGAGAGAAACAATAGGAAATCAAAACTTAGAAGAGAAAAGCGGAGCAAAGTAGGTGTAGTTTGTTTGGCAGAGGAATTTATAGGAAGTAAGAGGCTTGCCGATGTTTTGTTGACGGCATTGATTGGTTTGTTGATGCCAAATGAACATTTAACTCGGAGAAAATGACATTTTGTCCTCGAGCGATCTAATCTCATATACGTAACAACTATGCAGGCACTTCTTTGTCGTTGAAGCGTTGAGTGTTGTGGTTAGTTTTACATTATTTTTAACTAGAAAACGGGTGATCGAAATATTTTGGGCTAGACCGGCCCGTTAGTCAAAGGCCCCTGAAATCTAGAACTTCCTGCTCTTTCTTCTCCACTACCTGTTCGTGGTCTTATAAAAAATTCCAACCTCATCTGTTCCTCCACATATTATAAATATATTAGCGTCCTTGTTTCTCTAATTCCTACGAGGGTGCAAGAGACGGGTTTCATTAATTTATGAGAGAATCGAAAGAAACGAGAAACATATGGTTCAGATGAACTTGGTCTAAAGATTTTGCTGATTTCTGATGACGGGTGAGTACAAACCTACATGACTTCCAACCGAGGGACTCAAAAGAAAGCAATCTAGATATTTCATCCATATCTCCGGTGAACATAGGCGTGATTGGCCAAGCGACGTTTACCTTAATGTTCAAATTCGTTTCTCCGTTTAATGCTTGCTGCAAATTGATTGTCGTTCCATGCTCTGGCTTCAAGCCCCACTAACGAAAGCGGAAAATGGAACGATGATACTGGTTTTATCTAGGAGATTTAGAATCTTGTCGCCGTCGTCGTGTGAATTTTCTTCAATCTGAATGTTCCCGAGACTGCCGAAACCTTCAAGGCAGAAACTCGCCGGCATTTCCTTAGTACATAGTGAAACGAGCAAATGAAGAACCTATATACATAGTGAAACTTCGGAATCAAAGAGGTATTGACTAGAGGTGGCAAAATGGGTCCATGACCCATTTTTAGACCCATATTTTTCACTTATGGGTCGTATATGGGTCATGAAGAAGTAAAGGCCGAGCTAAACTGGGTCAAAGTGTTTTAACTTCAACTCTATATGGGTTGAAAATGGGTCACATGTTGTGACCCATTTTCGACCCATTTTCAAAACCTAAAAAGTAAAAACATCAACCACGCTCGACAGACAACTGTGCTTCGGCTTCGTCAGTGCCTCCTCCGCTCACCTTCGCCGCTCGCCTCCTCCACTAGCCTTCGCCGCTCGCCGCCGCTGCTCGCCTCCTTCGCTTGCCTCCGCCACTTGCCGCCGCGAGCTCGCCGGCCTTGGCCGAGCTCGGGTGAGCCTGGATCTGGCAAGCCGCGAGCTTGCCGACTGCGACGGAGCTCGAGCTCGTCCGGATCGAGCGAGCCGCGAGCTCGCCGGCCATGGCCAAGCTCGAGGTCTCGGATCGGCGAGCGGCAAGCTCGCCGACGCGACGGAGCTCGGGCTCGCCCGGATCGGCCGAGCCCCGAGCTCACCGACCGCGACAAAGCTCGGCGGCTCGGGTTCACCGGACGGGCGGAGCCTTGATCTCGCCGGACCTGCGGCTTGGCGGTCACCGTCGACGGAGTAACAATGGAGAAGAAGGAGGAGGAAAAAGAAAGAAAAGAGAAAAGAAGAAAATAAAATAAATAATAATAATAATTTCAAAAAAATTTAAAATAATAAAAAGTCGATTTTTCTAAATGATATTTGATAGATAGATATCCATACCGGAAAAGTACTTTTAGACGAAGCTCGATCTTTGTTTAGATTGATAAATAGAAATTCAAAACATCATAATGTAATTTTTAACTTGGTAAACTAAAATCAATGAATCAACCAAAATTAAAAACAATTACAATTAAGAAGTTATGCATTCTTGCATTCAAGAATATTTGTTTTAACAAATATTATTTTCATGTCAATTATTAGCTTATCAAACTTTTTCTTATTAAGAGTTCTTGAAAAGTATTTTAATTTAAAGGTTTTTCACATTTTTTATTTTATTTACTTTTTAAATTTGGTGTGAAGTTTTTATTTATGTAACTAAATTGAGTTAAATATAAATGTGTTTCGATAATATGTGTCGGGTATGGGTCAGGTATGGGTCGGGTCGGGTATGGGTCATATGATTTATACTACAAGAATATGGGTTAAAACGGGTTAAATAGGTCAAATATGGGTCGACCCATTTTCGACCCGACCCACCCATTTGCCACCTTATTGACAAATCCCATGAGGGGAAGACGACGCATAGCATAAGGCAAACGTCGTGAATGGGCTAAAAAATACTAAACAAGGCTGGATGCGTACCAAAAAGGGGCTTGAAAAGCCCGGCACACGCGAAACGAGTCGGGACGTGCAAAGGTCTCGTAGGGGTGTACTGGGCCGGTCACGCCCTTACGGTCTGACGTTGAATGGGATACGTGGGGGTTGCTGATTGGTTGGCAACAGCTGCTGGCTGTTGGCTGGGTCCACCTCTACGTGGGGCCCAGTTTGTATAAAACAAAACAAAAGTAAAAAAAAGGTCAAAGGTTAAAAATTAAGGAAAAGGAGAGGGCTGCTTCTCGTGGCATGCCGAAAGAGCAGGGGAGAGGTGAGAGAAAGAGAGGGCGAGACCGGGGGAGAACCGGGAGGGAGCTGAGAAGAAAAAGAAAGAGGGCAAAACTTTGTGGCCCCGATTTCAAAATCACGAAATTGGCTCAAATTTAAGTATGAACATGCTACGAGTTGATCGGTTTCATTCATTAAAAAGCTCGTTTGAATTTTCTAATCACAACTAGGGTTTTCTTACTCAATTTGTGAATAAATATGGTTGCATAGTTGATATTGAGCCTCTAATGTGTGACTAAAGAATATTCTACTATTCTTAGTGATTAATGAAAGTTTTTGAACGGTATATGATTTTTCTTGTATTGAATTTGCACTTAAAATCTTGAGGGTATTGTTGACTTTGTCTCGATTTTGTCTCTTTTATCATTTTGACGTTATATTTATTAGTGGGGCTTGAAGCCAGAGCATGGAACGATGATACTGGTTTTCTCTAGGAGATTTAGAATCTTTACTTCTCGCCGTCGTCGTGTGCATTTTCTTCAATCCGTATGTTCCTGAGACCGCCGAAACCTTCAAGGCAGAAACTCGCCAGAATTTCCTTAGTACAAAATAAGGTTAAGATGATTATCACCAAGAATTTGAGAAAATGCAGAAGAAAGTGGGAGTTTCGGAATCAGTTGTCTTTGTTGAAACGAGCAAATGAAGAACCTATATACATAGTGAAACTTCGAAATCAAAGAGGTATTGACAAATCCCATTAGGGGAAGACGATGCATAGCATAAGGCAAACGTCGTGAATGGGCTAAAAAATACTAAACAAGGCTGGATGCGTACCAAAAACGGGCTTGAAAAGCCCGACACACGCGAAACGGGTCGAGACGTGCAGATTGGTTGAATGGGGGTTGCTGAGTGGCTGTTGGCTGGGTCCACCTCTACGTGGGGCCCGGTTAGTATAAAACAAAACAAAAAGAAAAGAAAAAGGTCAAAGGTCAAAAATTAAGGAAAAGGAGAGGGCCGCTTCGTGGTGTGCCCGAGAGAGCAGGGGAGAGGTGAGAGAAAGAGAGGGCGAGACCGAGGGAGAAACGGGAGGAAGCTGAGAAGAAAAAGAGAGGGCAAAACTTTG